>JAQJVK010000002.1:17814976-19064976 GCA_035578135.1 Flexamia atlantica
GATGAGGAAGAGGAGGAGGAGGAGGATGACGATGACGATGATGAGGATGATGAGGGCGATGATGATGATGATGATGATGATGATGATGATGATGATGATGATGATGATGATGATGATGATGATGATGATGATGATGATGATGATGACGACGGCGACGACGGCGACGACGACGACGACAACGACGATGATGATGATGATGATGATGATGATTATTATTATTATAAATTATATACAATGAGTGCGTGAAACCCTTCCCTGAAAACAGATTGTAAATAACCAATCAAAAGAAAGTCGGTAATTTCATGACTTTTTGACTGGTTCTCTCTACATAAGTTTTAGGAAGAGGGGGTCCATTTTACACACTCAGTAGATGAAGTGTGTGTAAACATAATAAAAACCAGCGTGGGTTAACATGAAAATTCCTCTTGATAAGCGATCATCAGATACTATGGTAATGATAAAATAAAATCAAAATCTGAAGTTGTCTGTTTAAAATAACACCCAATTAATGTACAGGATGTTTACTTAGATATATAGCGACACAATTTTGATTTTATATAGCTCACTAACATAACTAGACACAACAGTAGTAGTTATCATTGTGAATTACACCATGGTAGTTATTACTAAGCTTAATTAATTAATTCTTAGCCGATATTGGAGAGCCATTCTTAGCACTGGACAAGACCAGAAATGGTGACCACATTCAATTTCAAAAGGAAAACAAATGGCCCTCTTGAAAGATTTTAGGGCAGATATCAGTTCAACGCATCACACACGCAAAGGTCTAATTAGTATTTTACTGGAGGATCATATTTACTGCATTATAAAAGATAATGTCCATCCCCAGCAACCGCCGACTTCAAAGAAGGAGCCGTCAGCATTTATTCAAACAGCGTCGTTCGCCTCAGCTGATGACGCGATAAAAGTTTACACCCGCTGAAAAACCTCAAATGACACCAAAATAAAAACCCGACTGATGCCTTCCCGTGCCCATTTAGGCTACGCTCTAGTCAAAACAAAACCCCTGTTCTCGGCCTCAAATTGGAGTCCATTAGGAAGATTTCGTCTACCTGCTACTGGTTTTGAGTCGGGCCTGGCCCCGCCGGGGCTAGACGCTTTTGAATTATGTATTAGAACCAAAGTCTTTCTTTTTGAACATTAATTATTCCGTGTAGATGATTAGAAACCTGTTGATGATACGGTAGCTGATGGAAATCTGGACCGCCTTTTTTATACGGTTCACTTCCTTATTACAGTGATGATGATGATGAGAGAATATAATATGATAACAACCTGTAAAAGCTGTAGAGTGTAAAAATTTAATAGTAGACATTAGAGCAGATATTTTTAATAATAAATAATAACCATTAATTTGACTTGTTTTTAATGTTCAATGACGGCTCAGTTCAACTTTGTATCTTCACAACTTTTTTTAGCATTTTGCTCAGGGGGAGTGGGGGTTTTTTTATCGCGAAGCTGAGTCCATTACCAAACAGATAAGCTCACCAAATTGTTTGCTGGTATTTGGTGCTCTTACATTTTCCGCTTCTATGTAGTTTCTAACGTTGAACAAAACTTGTTACTTTAATGGCTAATACCACCAATTTTGGTAAGTCGCTTTGACTTCAGCTATGAGATACAACCTGTTAATTCTAATCCAATCGAAAAGCTTAGACGTTCTAGAATTTGTTTCGGGTGTAATCAAGATTTAGGAACCTATAGCTGCGAGGGGTAAAGCCGTCCCATTCCCTTTGTGATTCCGCCCTCTAACCTGCCCTATTCGTCGATGACGTAGGCCCTTGTGCTGTAAGGATCGATATCCTGACCTAACCACTGTGCGGCACGGCTATGGATCTGTGAGCAGCTCGGACGGAGAGAGAAAAAGAGAAAAATCAAGAAAAAAGTATATTACACTTAATTAAAATAAATTATTACATTATTTGAATTAAAAAACATCGAGTCATGCATGGTTCATGGTTGAAGGTCTTCGTGCACTGGCTATGGCTATATAAATAGAGTTGTTTGAAATTAAACAGATTTTGCCCACATCGCTGCGAATACTTAATCTTAATTTTTTTGGACTTGCAATAAGACATTCATCATTATTGGATTTGATTGCACAGTTTTTGGCCTTACCAATAGCATACTTCATATAAAACGTAGCATGTAACCTGGTAAAAAAAATTATGTATTGAATTGATTATTAATAAAATAAGCTCGGATCACAAATATTTGAAACATTTTAAATATTTAATAAATCTTTGCACTCAAGTAAACTTTAAAAATAACATACCGTGAGGATTAATGTGGTACATAAAGTTAGTCGTGTTTAAGATTTTTGATACTATATCATTTACTCAATCTTCGGTGCTCGGAAAAAATTTCCCCCAAGGTATTCAATGTCTCTTAATGATAGGCATTTACTACATATTTTGCCAAGACCAGACAATATTATCTTACACTCGCAAGCTGTTCACCCCCTTGGTGTAATCAGGGGCTGAAGTCAATTCCAAAAGCATTGTTCCGACTAAGTTCATTACCGGGAGGGGGGGGGGAGGGCTCAAAAGGAAACACTTTGCTCAGTAATTTAGCTTTAACTCTATCTCAGTCGGTCGGGAATAGGAAAACTTCTCTTCGTTTGACTATGTAAACCACGAGGTGGCCATCACTACTGGACCACCAGGAACCTCTGATTGAATTATTCAGAATATGAATGAGAATGAGAGTTTGTTGTCAGAAAAATATTTACAGTACAAAACAAAAATTATATTGTCACGACAGTTAAAGCATGTTGTTAATTTTCCACAATTATTAATGACGGTTGGGCACCAAACTGCTGCGAAAGTGGTATATACCGTATTATTTATTACTTTTAATCCGTATTCTTAAATAACATTTTTAACTCAACTTTCCGTCAGCAAATTGAGGCATAGTGAGCAAACTGTTAAGTTTGTCCATTGCAGTAACTTGTTCGTGTTCGAAGGATATTTGACACCAGTTTAAGATCTAACAGTCAGAAGTGAAGTGATCCTTTGATGATTTGAAAGCGAAGTTTGCCTTTTAATCCCCCCTCCCATTCCACCACCACCACCACCACCACTACCACCATCTGGTACTGAACTTGGACTTTGGACCAAGTAATCCAGAGTTTGAACCAAGTTCCCAGGACTGCATGACAAAGGACCACAACTTTACTCGTGATTACATTGTCGTTCCTGCGGTTTTAGCAATATTGGACATCAAGTTTTAGAACATAACAGTTTGGATATTATAAAACTGGTAGTGAAAGTTAAAGAGGTTTGTCGTGCTAATAGTATACCGTAGTTGGATAGAATAGCGTAATGTATCATCAAAAAGCCTAAGGTTGAGCCATTGACTCATTGACTATGAATAAGGAAAGATACTTTCCATCGACATAGTAGAAAGTGTATCAACTTTGTGTTAGCCGGGAATTGAAATAGGTCTTGGTTACAGTATTCTTCAACAGGGTATTCTGTTTGAATTAATTATGCTTTCAACAGGGGTTATTTAGGCAATTTTATATTCAGGGAGCAAATGTAAGCAAATAACTCTTGTTTTATTGCGGATAAGGTTTTGAATACGTAAGTAGTTTGAATAAATCATGCGTTCAGTTCAAATCTTGGCTAACACAAAAAACAGCCTTAAGGACAGCTTTTTGGCTGGTACAGTTGTCATAATGATGGAAGGTGTACTTCTGTACGGCTGAGCTAAAATATTAATAAACATTGTATCTTTTCTTAAACCTACTATATTGTGTGCACTATTATGAAAAGGTTAAATAAATGACGATTTTTATGCACTCTTTCGCTTAACACGTAGTCTAATGACGTAAGCGGTCAGGGGAAATGAACACTTTGTTAAAAAAAACGATTGATACGCACAAAATTATGACTCTTCTTTGAAGCCTCCTCGTAAGTGAAATAAGAAAAAAGTATGAATAATTGTCATTCCTATTGCGCTTAAAAATGGACAACATTATTAAAGGAATTATTTGACTGAGTGAAATGTCTTTTTACATGTTATTTTAGTGTTAAAAGATTGTAAAAGACCACACGGTCGCAGGACTCTACACAACAGGTTTGCACAGTCAACAAAAAATTTATGTTCATCAACAAAAAGTCTCTGGAAGATGTTTTTCGCGTCTCTCCAAGCTTTGCGTTGATTCAGCATTCACAGAGACGGATAGTCATTGTGTTCACCCGGCGTGGTCTCTCCAGGCTTGCGACTTGTTACCCCCCCCCCCGTTAGTTGTTACCCCCCTTCCTCCCCTCCCTGAGGGCGGTGTTCAGGGTGGGTTACACAATTGCTGCTTATCTCCCGACAGTTGGGGCGAGCGGTGTTTGGTTATCACTGAGTCCCGGTGAATGATCGATCAGGTTCCACGAATCGTCCCTGGAAATACATTTCCGTAAATTAATACGCTACTATTGTTGAGTCTCCATTTTGGAAGCGGAGGGCTGCTTTCGAGATACAGTTGCGACAGCCAAAACGTTAAAGGAACCCAACCAACATTTCATTTATTTTTTGAATTTTATATTAATAGTAAAATCTAGGGAGTAGGGAAGAGTATTGGGGTGGAGTTAAAAAATTTACTTCTTGTCAAATTGCAGTAATGCTATTTTTAATGGGTGCTATATTCTATTTGATAAACTTTTAAATTAATCGATGACGACTTTCATTGTTACAACTTTGTTGTTTCAGTGTAATAAAAAGTAAGTTGAGTGTAAAAGTTGATAAATAGTATCGTTGAATTTCTATCTCGAATTTGAAGAGCTGTGTTTAATTGTATTGCAGAGATAGATAATATAACATCAGACAATAATTGTATGACAAAAGAAAAAGGTATAACATAGCTTAAAAATAAGAGAAATAAATCTGTTCATAAAAATAGTAAGTTATGAATGCTTTTCACATGAAGCTGTGAAACTGCGGCGCAATTGGTAAGATCATAGATAAAAACATCTATGGTAAGATATGGTTTTACTTTTTTTACAGTGGAGAAAATAAAGTGGACTAACTGGAGTTTATAATTTTCTTATTACTGGTCTGTCTATTGTGTAAAAATGTCTGTTGGTTGGGTACATATATTAACTGCATATCGTTCACGCTTTGATTGAAACATTGATTGTAAAAATTATTTAAATATTGTATGATAGTTTATGATAAAAAAACGAACCTGTATGAACTTATCAACCGTAACAATACAACTAATACCGTACCGTATTTATAATCTATTAAATTTTACGTTGAAAGTCATACATACTCTAATTTAAATTAAAAATTAAGAGGCTCTAAATAGCCTATGGTGCGGTAGTTGAACCCTAGAAAACCTTGACTGTTTGCGTCAAACATTCAATTTCTCAACTTTATTCCAAAAATCCCTACCTTAAATACTTATCAGAAAGATTTTTCATATGAAATTATTGATATCACTATGATTTACAACGTATAACGAGAGTGTACGGCAGCGGAGGTCTGTTGGCCCCCGACTGTACCGGGCTGGAAATTTCCACTGAGGAACATTGATTTTGTGCTCGCTGCAGCCAGCGAAGCGACTTCCGTGCTCTGATGCATCAGATGCACCATGCACAAGAATAAAAAGAGTTGCAAACAAAATAATTGATATTGTTTACCATTAGCCTTGAAAGGTATTAGCCAAAACCAAAATCTATCTAAAACCAAAACTAAATTTTACTTTGAAAATTAATATTTGCACTATGTGGGTTGTTGAAAGCTATAGAACTTCTAATTTATTTATCAAAACAGAAAAGTAAAAATTAAATCTCAATCAGGAGTCTGCCGAATTTTTCAAAGCAGAAAATATAGCTTATGATTTGAGACATTAATCTATGTTTTAGGTTACGGCTACGGCTAAGCTGTGGCAGCGACCATGCAGAACGATAAAATAACTATAATATAAAGTACTATAGATCTTTGAACCACATCACGCATCAATGACCACATCAATGAAGAAAAGAATAATGAATATATATTTTTTTATTTGTATCGTGCCACCTACTACACAAACGAAAGTCGTGGTAAAACGCTGTGTTGATTGTTGGACTGTAATTAATTGCAGATGTTTGGATGAAAAGTATTAATATACAATTTTTTATCTCCAAATTTTCTTTGAAAACCTAATTTCGAGACAATTTATAAACTTTAAATTTTTTCCTAACCAAATGTACAGGAAAAGCAGTAGCATTTTCACGCTTGGGGTGAGGTGGACCGGTGTCGCTTGTCTCATAGATTTTCTTAGGGTTCTTTTCTACCTCCCTTTAATGTTTTAGGCTTTTGTTTGGAAGTTGGACCAGTTGATCTGAAGATCATGAATCCACCAATTGATTGTGATACATTACGGAAATTGTCCTGAACAATCAAAATTAAAATTTTGTGAAACTGATGCTGTAACAACACTATTTGCAATTTAATAGTGCGTCTCTAAAATGAATACACAATGTTCAATGGACCACTGTTCTATGACAACTGAAACCACCACAAATAAAATTGAGCACACCATGCTCCTTAGCCTCGGCCACATACGGGCCGAACTGTGCACAAACAATAAAGTGAACCTTGGCAGGTGAGAGGCTCCTTGAGGAGTAATCGTAAGGATATTATGAATTTTAAGGAAAATATTTATGCAAGGCCTTTTATCTAACATTTGTTATGTCTATCGTTAAAATCAATACAAAGGATAAAAAGTTAAAACACCAGCGTTAAATAGCTACTTTAAAGAAATAGGTGCTCACTGGTTTTAAAGCGGTTTTAAAGTTAAACTCTGATTTTTTCTTCATTCATATTGCAGTTTAATATCCGTCCCTTTAAATCGCTACATATATATAAACATCTAGAAAACCAAATCTTAAGAAGTCCTAGGACTTTTAAAATCTGTTTTGACGATAGGTTACGTGAATAAAAATTTTAGTTTCTATGTTTAGCTTTTTTCGAGTTAACATTAACCGTGATTTAAACATCGTGGTTGGGGTAATGCTGTGGAAAAGACGGAAAACTAATTTGGGCGAAGGTCGGAGGGACAAAAAACTTACGGCTTTATAATGACGGCGCTAATGATGATAGGGCGTCAGAAGGGGGAAATGAGTGAGGGGGGGGGGGAGAATTTACCGAAAGATAACAGAGAAGTATCCCCTCGATTTTAATTATACTTTAACCGAAACGGAAGCAACGTCGTAATATAAATCAATTTAATGAAAATGTTATTGTACAAGAATAAGGATTTCTTAATATCAGTGCATTATAATGTATATTAATACAAAACGACTCACTCAGAACTATTATTAGCGTTATCTTCTTTATCCTGTCATAATTATATCTAAAATTAAGATGTAACTTGAACTTTTCTAATTAGGAATACATTTATTTCAGGAGTAAGAACGTTTTACCTAAAAAAAATGTTATTAAAATAATAAGCATAATTTATACATTAATTTGTATCAATTATTGAATAACCAAACGCATGCTGCTACAGACCACCGTGTCTGCGGTGTGGACTTCGAAAAAGATTTTTTTTATGTTCATATGAAGTCGTTCTTTGCGTGTATTTAAACTATAACAAGCCACATCAGTGAACTGTGTTGATGTTTAATTTGTAATTATTAAAGGCAAGATTGATTGGATAGTGTTGATCCGTTATCTTTGTTGCTACCCGTTTTCACTTAATTAAGTAAAATATTTTCGCCCAAGATAAATTTAACAAGGTGAATCCAGCAGAGAAACTGATTAAAACGGGTTCTCTAGGGGATGTTGATAAATTATTTTCTACTTGCGGCGCGATGAAGTTTGAAACTGATTAAACTTAGCTAAGTCTCTACATATTTTTCTAAATAAAAATATTTTCAGGCTAAAACAGCCATAACTAGTCTCCATTTTCATAACTCTTTAACATTCTAAATAAACCTGATTCAATATATTGATAAAGTTTATGCCATATACTTCAGACTTTAAAAGTATATTAATTTTGGACACTGGTTTTTTTTGTTTTTTGGTGCATTTAAATTACATTATATGACAATTTACAGTATAAAAACTATACAGTTAACCAAATGAATTTCCCCATTTTCCAAGTCTTCTTTTAAAAATATATATTTTTTGTGGTGACCCAAAATAGTAAAACACATTTCTAATTTGAATAAAAAAGTTTAAAAGCGACAAAATAAAATGTAAATAATAATACCAATGGCAGTCTGAACAGAATACTAATTAAAAATTTCACTTAATATAAATTTTTTTATGTGTTCAATCTTTTGTGATTCAGAAGTGTCAAGTATTTTTATGCTCGTCATCAGAAAAATAGAGGAGAAAATTATATTTAAAACCTGAAAATCTCATGAAAAAAATTCTTGTTTTTATATAAAAATTAAAAGTTAGTCTACTATGATACTATCCTATACTGTTATATATGAGCAATGTGCTACAATGCTGCCTGTATGTTTGTTAGCACATTATCTCCAAAACTGCTTCAAGGAGTTATTTATTTCAAATGTTGGAAATAACTTATTTCTGGCCGGCTCAGAAGTATGTGCTATTACTTAGGTTACTTGGCCAGACAAAATCTAATGTCATGTTAGCAACCAGGTAAACAATGAAAACGGAAACAAAATCATCATAACAGCTTTTTGCTAACTACAACCTACAGCCGTGTAGGAGAAATCCATTTTAGAGTGTGGAGTGAAGATTGCATGGAGTATAAAGAAAGTTTTTTATAAATATTTAGATATTGATATGTTTTATTTCAATTGAATGATTTGGAAACATGAAATATTACCGAGTAGGGCTCGGTCCACCAGGTAATACTTCTTTGTTAAACTTTTTCAAAATACGGTACAAACTTTTGTGTTTGTTTATATAAGGTGTCCCACCATGAGTAAAGTGCCAAACTCCGGGAAAGGTTATATGAGTCAAAATAAAGAGAAAATACACGATAATTTTGTTTTCTAAAACGCTTCGTTTACCGCCATTTTCGATTTTTATGTATTTTAATAAAAACTGGATCCATTTTGAAATTTAAAATTGGACCAAGCTGATTTTTTTCTAGAGTAGGTGTCTTCTAACTTCACAAGCATAGCGTGTTTTATAAAGATCGGTTGAAAAATTTCGAAGAATAAATTATTGAAAAAATGCAAAATGGCAGATTTTTAGTAAACAAAGGGGTTTTTCATAAAAAATATTCTTTTCTTTTTAAAGCACCTTTAACCATATAACCTTTTTCGGAGTTTGGCACTTTACTTATGGGACATCCTGTATAAAGTTCTGAGAAGAAAAGCAGACGTCTTGTTTGACGTCTTAGGGAAAAACTCTACAATAATTCTAGAAACACGAGGCGGCTGAGAAACTTCACTTACAAAATGAGAATGTTATCAGAAAATTGCTATCAATAAACCGTTCGGGGCCCAACATATGAAACGTCCCCGAGTCAGAGTCGAGAGTGCATTCGATCTTGATATCGCTTTCAATTTCCGTTCAAGACTCACCTCTCTGCCGTTGTGTACTTTTCTGTATTGAGAAAGCAATATTTATAAAGCGATCTAGATTGAATGATGGGGTATGTTGACGGTCTAAAGTCAGTAGGCAAAGTCGTGGTTTTTAATTTCTTTTACAAAACTAAATCAAACAGTGCTTATGTATTTCTAAATAAAGAATTTACTCCTATTTCACTCCTTATGAACCAATAGAGCTTTTGTCCTTTTCCTTAACCGTTCCTGCATCCTCGTTGTATACAATACTCCAAAAAAAGATGACAAGAACGTGTAAAATTTGAAGTCGAAACGGTCATGAGTATTCGGGAGAACATATTAAGTAAAATTAAATCGAAATTCTTGAGTACTTTTTTATATATTACGACTTAATTAGATTAGATCTCTTAAATAATTCAAGGCGCTGATAAATTAAAATGAACAGGCTTGCTTGAGAAACTGTCTCATAATTTTTTTTTAGACAATGTTCTCATTGTGGTCTTCAAAACAAAGTCAATTGGAACTATACTGACGTTATACACTAATTTGTAATGAAATAGCCTGCTTTGTGGTTTTAGTTGGGAAGGATTAGTTTGAGAAATATTTAATATAAAAGGTGTATCGGTCCAACATTCTGTTTTTAACCGCATCTTTAGAGGACTACGTGAAAATTGGCATTATTCACTACTAGTTTAACATTTTTTATAATTTACCCTAAGAGAAAACCCCCTTCAATCAAACTCACTCTCCATTCCTCAATCTTTCATTTCTATAGGACTTATCTATAAGAGATAATCTTTTTTACAACTTATTTTGTCCTCAATCAAGAATTAGGAGCATAGTTAAAAACGTTGTGATTTTTAATGCTCTTTAAATAGCTCCAACAAAAGACATTTTGTTGATGGCAAGGTCCGGGTGATCTGCCAAACAGCAGTGCGCTAATTGATCTATTTTGACAATTGTTTGTTATCTTAGCTCGTGTGTTGTGGGAGGGGGGACACGTGTGCGGTGAGCTCAGTTTGGGTTCAAGGCTTTGGTTTCAAGTCCAGGTCGATTGTTCTATCATCCTTTCTCATATACGAGAATGCACTGTATGTAAAGACACATTCGCGTTTACGCTCTTTTATCGCGTAACTGGATGAACTAATAACAGAACCGATTCCATCGCCATAAAAATTGTTTTGGGGAAATTTGCTTTAACTAAACCATTTAATATAAATGAAGATAATTTCAAATACAAAATAAACTACTGATTAAATGTGCAAAAAAATATGAAAAAAGTAAATTCGAGCAGTAATTCCCATGCATCATGGAATCTAATAATTTTGCATGCTCCCTTTACTTTTTTTACGGTTTACACCAGTTTTACAATAATGTATATACATACAACGACAAGTGCTTAAATAATTACTGAATGTATCGTCTTGTGTATGATTTTGGGATTCTTGTGTACGATTAACAAAAAGACAACGGGAGAATGTCGCCTCTGTTTTTTTTACGTTTAAGTTTGATTGTTTTCTACTAGTATTAATTATAAAACCTTTTAAAACTAAATTAAGAGTCATAACTAAGCAGCATATTCCAAGACGAACAACGAATATTTGACTCCGGTAGAACATAGATTCGCTTCATTTATCAATCATCAAAGTTGAAGACCGACCAAATGAAAAGACTTTACAAAACAGTACTGATTTTAACATGTTTTTTACACCATTTGTTATTACTTCCAACTCTTATCGCAACTAGTTCTTGTTGTGTACAATATGTAGTAGAACCAAGATGAGTATTGCATTTCGTTTTAGTACAAATCAACACAAGAAAAAACGTACACAACAAAAATAAACTGGAAATTCCGAAAGGCCTAAAGTGTGGATGACCTGTGTGCTGGCACTTTTGGCAGATGCATCCTTTCCCTTTGCCAACGCTTGTCGGATAAAACCTTGACGTTTGCATTTATCATTAATCCCTCCCAAATGCTTATTCACGATCGATTATTAGCTGTTCTAAAATATTTTCTCAATTTCAAAACGACTCAAAGATAATTGATGATAAAAATTAATTGAACAGTAAAGTAAGTTGGGAAACGTTTTATGTAAAAAATACGTTTTCTTTTCAGTTTTCATGTGTGAGGCTGATGTAACTTTTGGGGAAAATGTTAGTAAAACTGGTTCTAAATAACTAAAAGACAGCGAATTGTTCGTTATTTTTCATTATTCATCAAGTCCCACAATGAAACTTACGAAACTCAAGAGACGAACCCAAAGGGAATAGCAGAGAAACTACCCGAGACATTTATGTATGAAACAATTGGATATGTCCTCAAAACAACAAAATTAAATTACAAATTTGTTCAAACTAGTTTACCTACATAAAGCATTTGAAAAATGTCAAGGCTGTTCATGAATTTAAATTTTCTTATGCTTATTACGGTACTTATTACACCTCATGTAACTCTAACACTCACCATAAAGGCTAAACTCAATTTCCTCACCAAACTTTCTCTAATAAATAATTTCACAATAAACTCCCACTCACGCGGATTCAGCGGAAGAATTTTAATTTCATAATTGAAGCTTGATATTCATCACGCCATAATGATTACTGCTTGTAATTAACGCAACGCGTAAACAGACGGAAACGCCCACTAATTTCTGCCCGTTAATGGAGTAATTTCCACTTAAGTCGGTTGTATGTAGTTTTTATTTACCCGCGGCGTGTACACAAGCTGCCGAGACCGCGCACGCAAAGCCGCGCAGGGACGCGGAACTCGCTAAATATTTATAATAATCACCTGAATAATATGTAATGGCTTTAGTTTATCTAACAGCAGACCTGCGCCTGGTGCGACCACCGAAGTCAAGTGGCCGAGACGAGGTCGCCTCAGTTGGACGAGTTGGTGTTGTAGATTTACGTTTCGTGAACGATTAAGAGTATTCTTAAGCGTGAAAATGCTCAGGAAATCCTAAAGTATATCTGTAAAGGATGTTTCATAGGTTACTTGTTGTATATTTTATGTGCTTACGGTTAACTGAATTATTACTCAAATGTATATAACAGGTTGTGATTTAAAAATGGTTTATCTTTGTAATGTTAGGTCCAAAAACAGGGGTGGGGAGGCTTGCAACTTAGAGGTATATCCTGTGCGCACAGGAGCTATAAACACTGTATCATTTTTAATTATAAAATTGAAATCATGGTTCCAAAAACAATTTTTAATTTAACTAATTTGTTATACGTTAAAAACGGTCACACATAACTCAACAATTTTTAATTTAAGGCTCTGAATAACAACAAACTAATGTTCGTCTATAAAAGTAAATTTTCTTTAGCTATCTACAAATGCCAGTTACAATTATTGTTTTTCTTATTGCTATACTATAATTAACATATATGTAATGAAAAAAACTGATCTGATAAACATCTGCATCTCCTATTCTCCTGTCTTCCTGTTATTTCCACCTTGGAGCCCTATTATTTTAGATTTTAGATTTTTTTAGCCCTCCTCAACTAATATTTTAGATTACGGCGAGAGAAGACCTCCTACAACTTATGCAGTTAAACAAGCAACCTCTGCAAGCGGTTTCGTATTTTATCGATTTTAAAGTGTGAACAAACACAGCGTGTTCCGTGAAGGCCTGGCAGGTATCAGGGCAGCGTCGCGGTGCCAGCGTCGAGGTGGGGGCGGCGCCGCTGCCAACACGGCACTTCTTGGAAACGTCGCTGACCTGTTACCCTCCTACTAATTTATTTGTACGATGTTATGCACAGTGTTTTAACTATAAGCTCTATTGTCCTTTACAAAATAATAATAGTAATAATATCATGAATCTGAAAGTTTAGGATTTTTTTGGATTCAATTACAGTTAAACTACTTAACTTATTTAGCTGATATTTTTAGGGAGGTACACATAAAGATGTGGATGATTTTTAAGTGTGGATTAATCAGTCAGACAAAATGTATTGTATATGCCTATATGAATTTTATTGATTTTAAACTGAATAGAGTCTTGGTCTGGCCAAAGGCCAAACTGTTATGTAACTTTAGGTCAAAATTAATAGTAAAAATTGGAATGTATTTTTGTATCTTGAGCCATAAAAACATAATGTTATAATATTCAAGCTTCACATACTTGCGGTATACATTCTTTACTGAAAATCTATATCATTAACTCTACATATCAATATAGTAATCGCCTCCATATAGTACTGTTGATTAAAGAAAATTACATGAAAAATGTTGTTTCTACACATTCAGTTAATACATGTCATATTTTAAAACGCCTAAAGCCAACTAATATTTTAGGTACACATAGTAGGTATTCAGCATGTTTTATTGGCAGTTATAACCTTTTCGTTGTAAAAACGAGGTATGACAGACATAAAACTTGCAAAAAGCCGATAAAGGTCAAATAAGCGATTTCCGGGCTTCAAAGTCACGCAGGGAGTTGAATGCGGGTCTCACGCACCTTAACAGCGACATTGGGTGAAGGTTTATTGTTTCGGAATTCCAAGTCTATTAACACGCGTAACGTAAGTTAATTTAATCTTGGGTAGATTGTTAATCTAAAAAAATTTTAAATTATGACTGCAAATCATAATGTGTAACCTTATGATGAAATATAAATTACCGCCGTGGACTTAAAAAGGAGCTCAGCTAAACTACTGTAATTTTCTCCGTAAAATATTCATTAGCTAACGAATTAACGGGGGCTATACGGACTTTTAAAAGCTAACAGTATACGAATGAGAGAGGCTGGGAGGAAGGCGTAAGTACAGGATATTAAGCTTGTCCATTTTGACGAGACATTCGAGTTAAAAGGCAATAAATAATTCCATTAATGATTTTTCAAAGTTAAACTTTAAAGAAAATAATTTAAATCCTTGATTAAGAACAATAAATCGAAATACTGACGATAGAGAGGAAAATTTAAAATTAAAAATGATAGGAGACATAATTAATTATAAAAAAGAATAGGCTGGTCTATAATACCGATGTGCATGAGATAAGGTTCGCCGATAACAGGAAAACTTAACGGTTACACATTAACATTGAAAATTGAAAAAGAAGAAATACTGTAATATTTAAAAAAAATATTATAACATTGATCTGAAATTGGGTCCAAGGTAGCGAGGAGAGGTGTTAATTCTGTTCCCAGAGAGTCATCTGATTTAGCGGAAAATCCGTGCTGGAGGCCTACTAAAATAGCAGTCTACTCAAGGGACCGTCCTGGTATTTTGAGCTGCCTGTAAGTAAAACCTGTTGGCAAAGACTTCTGCCGACTCAATATAATGGTCGAACAAACCAAACATATTGATCAAAGAATGAGTTTGACTATTTTTCGGTTGAAACAATTACCGACAAAACTGCGATGAAGTCCCAATAGTCCAGCGGTTTTATGACGTACAAAAATCTTACACCTGAATTTGCATATAAATAATACCATTGATCATAGAGCTTTATGAAAATACTAACAGAATCTGCTAATATCGGATGTCAGGGAAATTGACTCTCCCCGAAAACTGTGAGATAACGAAGTCAGAGCTCTCCTAGATAATCTGACTAACACTAGAAGACCATTAGACTAACGAATTTTTTTGCGAATTGGAAGAGTTTGTTTTTACATATACAGCGCTGTAGATGCACTAATGTTGCGGTCAAAATTAATTTATCGTATCTAGCAACTAAAGTCTACAAGGCACCTTGTTATTCAACGGGTAATTCTCTATGTACTTGCCTTTCATTAGCCGTCGCAACATATAAACGCTTTCCCTGTTGAGGTGGTTAGTTATCATTATATGACGTTTAAGCAAAACTCTAAATTCTGATGAAGTTAGGATCAATAAGAATAAGGCAATGAAGGCCAAATCACCGAACTTCTCAAGCTTTATATTATAACTACAATTTTAGTAAGGTCTCTGTATTCGAATGGTTTAACCTGTATTCATAAGTTTAATGATTAAATCGCCATTAATACCCTTACACATCATGAGAGAAAGTAAAAATATGAGTACTAAAACTCGTCTTAGTATCCTGCGTAACAAGCACGTGTGAAGTAATAAAACCCACAAAGGCGGTTTCAAATACAAGTTCCAGAAGGGATCTCGAGCATGACGATCTTGGGAACTTCCTGGCATTCCAGGGGCGGATCACCGGCACCGGACCACAGGATGTACAGGATGCACGGTGTGGGCACACATGCACGCGCACGCGAGCACGCACGCCGGCCAAGGTCAGTTCAAGGAGAAAACGTCGTGGGTTAAATGATTTATTGGCTATTTTTTATGAATTTGGTTAGAATAAGCTTGACTATTTTTCCCGTTTCCACGCACTTATTAAAAATTTAATTATATACGAAAATAACACACCAATATTAATAAAAATATAGATTAGTAGACCTTATATTTCGTCCTTAATTTTTAACTGCTTTAAACAGTTTAACAGAAGTGTAAGCACTGAAGAGCAGTGTAAGTTTAATGAAGTGGTGCAGTGGTGCAGTGGTGCACTTCAGATTCATATGCCAGCTTAATGTTGCTGTTACTATTTTCTATACATAGCAGGCGTTAATTGTATGGCGCAGGTCATGGTGGGAGAACAAAATAACAATGACATTTCTTTCCACCATAAACTATATTTGCTATTATTAATGAAATTATATAATTGACGTATCTCTTATGTTGACGAAATTGGTAGATAAATAAATCATCAATCAAACAATTAAAATTTCTTTTAAAAAGTCAGTCTTGTTTTCGTGTTAAGTTTCTGCTTAGTTCTTTTACTAGTCAAAGAGAATTTTTAAAATTAAAACTAATCCGTGGTTTAATGAATGATGGCTGTACACGCTCACGCTAGTCTCAAATTACATACAAATAAAAATATATAACGATCTTGTCACTACGAAACAATCGGCATTAGGCAGGATCACGAGCACTAATCAGAGGTGAGTCGAGAGCCGATGATATTGTATGAAACCACTACCGACCATCCCGACATATCAAACACTTTGTATCAGCTGTCACTGATAAACCGGAGCCTGGTGAATGCCATCAGCTGTTCCTGATCCAGCTGACACTTCAGTTTCATCTGTCAACTCGCCTCTCGGTCTCTGTGATTCAGTGCATGGATTCAGTTTATATTTTTTATATGATAAGGACAATCAGTCATTTACAAAAAGTGGGTATAGAAAGGTATAGCCATATTTTCCCCTACATCAGAACATAGAGCTATGGAAACCGCATGAGCTGTAAAACTGTTTGCTGTAGAAAATGAGGTTAGTAGTTGCCTACTGATTTATTTCAGAGGTAAGGTTACTTAGCAAATCCTTTTTTTTGGAGTAATACTCTTTACTTACTACCATCTTTTTACAGACCTTCAAATTCTGACCTAAATAGTATTTAAATCCTTATGTCAAGAAACTAGTTTAAGCTGTTAAACTAATCCAAGGAACTTTCGTTTATCTTGGTCGGATCCATTTGGCCGAGTCATTAGAGATTCCTAAACGCGTAGCGAAGCTTCTAGAAACACAAATAAATTTCACTAACATTTATTGCTATCTCCAAGTCAATTTTTGAAACTGAAAATATAATTTCCATAGAGTATAATCAAAACACTTAACAATCACAATGCATTAGTGACCTCATGAATTGGTCAGATGTTTTCATACATTTGTGACCTAGGTCGCCCATACTTAACATTTATGAACACTTTTACTTTCAAATCAAACCGGCCGACAAACATCTTTTAGTCTTTAAAAATTCACTACTTCTTCCGAATCAAATGGGTATCAAAGTTTAATATCGATTACTAAGTATTTCAGTGAATTTAGCAGACAAATAGCCGATTGAACTATGCAAGCAAACATATTGAATAATTGAGTATCATGTAAACGCGTTCATGTCCCAGACTCCTCTGGGTCTGGGACAACTCCCCGTTGACATCAATTAAAGTTTTAGAGGAATACCAAGAGAAAAACAATTTCATTTTCTTCAGTTTTGTATAGCTTTGTGATTAAATTCTCAGAAAAAATATTCTTCCTACGTCTCCTAAACGAGATATTCTACATTCATACGCGAGGGGTTTTCTCTTCACAGTCAAAACGGTCACAGCTTGGTAACGACTGCGCAGATTTTATAATGATTGAGGCGTCAATTTATAGCTATTTCTATGTAGATTTGCCGATACGTCTCAGAATTCCAAGGCAGCGCTTCACTTGAGTACAGTAAAGGACTGGACTTTCGGAACGTTTTTTGGCACCATTGATTATAAAAATGATAGTTCAAGCAATATTAAATTTTAAATCCAACAAATTTGTTCATGTTTTGTAAAAATTAGCAAATTCTGGCAGAGAATCTTAGTAACAAAAGAATTAAAAATACCTATTTTATCCTTTCTTTTGCACTCCTGGCTTTGACGATTTTAAAATAAAATGCCTTTAATAACCCAGTACCATATTTTCGCCCAGTAGGAGGAAAAATTATCCATTTCAGGTATATAAATGTTTAGTGTGAAACCACATTCCTAGCACTAATTTAGCGAGTGCTCAAAATCTGGCTTCTAAACATCCATAAGCATGAGCAGTCTCCTTTTAATTATATAAAATCAATGGTAGCACTATCCGTCGACACAAGATCAGACACGATTCACTTTGTTTACAACTAAAAAATGAACACGGTTTGAAATATTTTGAAATAGTTAACCACAGATTGAAGCACTTTCATAAAAAATCTCAAACGTGTTTGCAATCGAAGTTAAGTTAAATATCCTAGTTTGCATTAATAACTCAGAGAAAACAACTTTCTAAGTTTTATTACAAAATAGAAAACAAAACAGCTCTACATTACCTTTGAAATACTAGAACCTTCAGGAAAATGTAGACATTTAAACTACCATCAAAGTTCAACCTCACTTTGTAAATTACCAATCAAGACCTTTTCAACATGTTCTTATAAGACTCTTGATAAAATTTATCTTCAGAAAATCCACCGTTGCACCGGCTACAAGAAGTACTCTGGCTGCGGTTTCTGACTGAACGGTCCCCTCGTCTCCTGCGGCGCCGCCTCGAAGATGGTGAACTCCTTGTGCAGATGCTCGTTGAGTTCCAAGATGGCGGCCACGTTGCCGCAGCGGTAGCAGTAGTTGGGCGCCGACCACACCGTCAGCAGCGCCTCCGAGAAGTGCCACTTGTACCCCTCCATCACCAGCTGATGGCTGCGACACACCAGCTCGATCTTGTTGGCGTTGTTGAACTGGAAACGGAAGTTACGATTAAACGGAAGTTCACGATACAGGAAACAACTGCCACTTGTACCCCTCCATCACCAGCTGATGGCTGCGACACACCAACTCGTTCTTGTTGGCGTTGTTGAACTGGAAATGGAAGTTACGATGAAACGGAAGTTTACGTGGAAACAACTGCCACTTGTACCCCTCCATCACCAGCTGGTGGCGTTGTGAATTGAAAAGGGAGAAATGCTACTGTTAAAAGAAGTTTACGATTTAGGAAATAACCACGAGCGCCTTTGAAAGTGGCACTTGTAGCCCTCTATTACCAGCTGGCAGCTGGAGCCTATTTCACAATAAATTAAATTACAAACTAATAATATTAGTGATGTACCATCTATGATTGGATGATTTACTGATAATATTAACTTGAAATCCATTGTGAAATAGGCCCCGGGTGGCTGCAACACACCAGCTCGATCGTGTTTCCGTTATTGAACTGGAAACGAGAGGAATGCTATGATCAAGCGGAGGTATACAGTATAGGAAATAACCGTTTAGGAAAGAATTTTTTGTACAAAACCCAGTTTGGAGTCTGGCCTGTTACCCTTCAAGTGTTAGTGGTAAGGAGACATACGTTATTTATTTGCGTATGTTAAATTTCAAATTCAAAAATCCATTTATCACGTATAAAGGTTTCAAAGGACTGAGCCATTTGTTGTATTAATCAAATGAATCGTTCAGTATGTAGGTCTGATCATGACACTGTGAAGGGCTTGCCCGTTTTTTTCTTTGGCCAAGATTGAATGAGCACTAAGTTGACGTACTTTCTGTCGGTGAGGGCTAATGTCACTTTATATCATACCCACATTAAAATTGAAGTTGTTCTCCCAAACTTATTATTTATGTTTTTAAGAATATATCAAAGTCTTATTTTAGTGATTTCCTTTCCAGATCCAATCGCGACATACCTGGGTGACAACGTCGGGGCCGAACAAGTAGCCGGCGCCCCTGGGACTCACGCCCCAGCCCTGGATCTCCTCAGGGTCGCTCCAGAGCAGGTCGCACATCGGCCCGTCGTGCGGCACCTCCGTCTTCCGGTGGATCACGCGGATCTGGTCGATGGTCTGGATGGCGGGGCTGAGCCCCCCGTGCACGCAGAAGATCTTGTCGTCGACGATGGCCGCCAGCGGCAGCAGGTCGAACACCTCGGTGCACATGCGCCACACGTTGATGCTGCCGTACTTGCGCAGGCACTCGTCGTAGAACCCGTACACCTGCGGGGTAACAGGGTAGAGTGAGGGGTGGTTGGGGAATAATTTTTGAATGATTACAGGAGAATCTTTTTGTTAATGGTCCAAGCTATTAAAAGGTATTGGGAGGTCGGGTTACACCCTTGAATGCTACACCATGCACTCACAAGATTATGTGAGGGCACTTTAGCCTTTTTCTATTCATTTTTTCCAGGTTGAAGGAAAAGGAGAGAAAATTCTCTATATTATGCCACGGACTGTGCCAGATTGATTCCATATCAATACAAGGGAAGCGATATGAAATATACAGGGTAAGTAGGAAAAAGGGTTCGTAAAGCAATAGACTGGACGAGTACCTTACTATCAGCAGGATGTGCGCCTTAGCCATAGGGGACTTATTTTTTATTTTGTGTGATCCTACGTCAGAGGCATTTTTTTAAGTTTTGATCGGGGACGGTCTAAAACCGGGTCTGGATACTACCTAATGGTGATCTTTTGATAGGATACACAATTAATTAATTCTTACCCAAAAGAAAAATTACAACCGGACCCAGTTTCGATCCTGGTCAAAACTCGAACCGGCTTACAATGTTTATACTAATATTTTAGCTACATAAATACCTATTGAGGTAGCTACTACTGTTTTACCAACACCAATCATCCTCACAAAATCATCTTTAATCATGTTTTCATTGAAAAATAATATAGTGACCGGACCTGGGTGATCTGGCGGGACTCGTGGTTGCCCCGGATTAGCGTGATCCTGTCCGGGTAGCGGACCTTGTAGGAGAGCAGCAGCAGGAAGACCTCGACGCTGTGGTAGCCGCGGTCCACGTAGTCGCCCATGAACAGGTAGTTGCTGTCGGGGATGTCACCACCCACGGCGAAGAGCTCGCGCAGGTCGAACAGCTGGCCGTGGATGTCACCGCACACCGTCACTGGAGTGCCTGTGGAAATGTGAGAGTCAGAGGATCCATGCAGAAAACTGTTGTAGACTGCTAGATGAACAGCTGGCCGTGGATGACGCCGCTCACCGTCACTGGAGTGTCTGTGGAAATGTCAAAGTCAGAAGATCCATGTAGCAAACTGTTGTAGACTGCTAGGTCGAACAGCTGGCCGTGGATGTCGCCGCACACCGTCACTGGAGTGCCTGTGGAAATGTCAAATTCAGAAAATCCATGCAGCAAACTGTTGTAGACTGCTAGGTCGAACAGCTGGCCGTGGATGTCGCCGCACACCGTCACTGGAGGGCCTGTGGAAATGTCAAAGTCAGAAGATCCATGCAGCAAACTGTTGTAGACTACTAGGTCGAACAGCTGGCCGTGGATGTCGCCGCACACCGTCACTGGAGGGCCTGTGGAAATGTCAAAGTGAGAAGATCCATGCAGTAAACTGTTGTAGACTGCTAGGTCGAACAGGTGGCCGTGGATGTCGCCGCACACCGTCACTGGAGTGTCTGTGGAGATGTCAAAGTCAGAAGATCCATGCAGAAAACTGTTGTAGCCTGCTAGGTCGATCAGCTGGCCGTGGATGTCGCCGCACACCGTCACTGGAGTGCCTGTGGAAATGTCAAATTCAGAAGATCCATGCAGCAAACTGTTGTAGACTGCTAGGTCGAACAGCTGGCCGTGGATGTCGCCGCACACCGTCACTGGAGGGCCTGTGGAAATGTCAAAGTCAGAAGATCCATGCAGCAAACTGTTGTAGACTACTATGTCGAACAGCTGGCCGTGGATGTCGCCGCACACCGTCACTGGAGTGCCTGTGGAAATGTCAAAGTCAGAAGATCCATGCAGCAAACTGTTGTAGACTACTAGGTCGAACAGCTGGCCGTGGATGTCGCCGCACACCGTCACTGGAGTGCCTGTGGAAATGTCAAAGTCAGAAGATCCATGCAGCAAACTGTTGAAGTCTGCTAGGTCGAACAGCTGGCCGTGGATGTCGCCGCACACCGTCACTGGAGTGCCTGTGGAAATGTCAAAGTCAGAAGATCCATGCAGCAAACTGTTGTAGACTGCTAGGTCGAACAGCTGGCCGTGGATGTCGCCGCACACCGTCACTGGAGTGCCTGTGGAAATGTCAAAGTCAGAAGATCCATGCAGCAAACTGTTGTAGACTGCTAGGTCGAACAGCTGGCCGTGGATGTCGCCGCACACCGTCACTGGAGTGCCTGTGGAAATGTCAAAGTCAGAAGATCCATGCAGCAAACTGTTGTAGACTGCTAGGTCGAACAGCTGGCCGTGGATGTCGCCGCACACCGTCACTGGAGTGCCTGTGGAAATGTCAAAGTCAGAAGATCCATGCAGCAAACTGTTGTAGACTACTAGGTCGAACAGCTGGCCGTGGATGTCGCCGCACACCGTCACTGGAGTGCCTGTGGAAATGTCAAAGTCAGAAGATCCATGCAGCAAACTGTTGTAGTCTGCTAGGTCGAACAGCTGGCCGTGGATGTCGCCGCACACCGTCACTGGCGTGCCTGAAGAAATGTCAAAGTGAGAAGATTCATGCATCAAACTGTTGTAGACTGCTGATGGCGAATGGAGTCATTGATGGTGGAGAATCTCTTGCAAGAGAGGAGGTTTATAGGTGCTAGGAATGCGACCTCACACGAGAAACTCTTCACCCAAATGAAGTTTGATGATTTAACTTAGCTACATTACCAACGGTATTAGTGAATTTTAAAGGAAGTACTATAAGCAAAAAATGAGAGAAAACTGATGGTAAAAATGATGGTGTCACTTTCAAGGATGATACCTTTCACTGTGGAAAAATTAGATCGTAAAACCCTGGTAGGCCTGGTAGTAGTAGCTGTGGTAAGTAGATGTCAGCCAAAAGTTTATAAAATTTAAGGATTTTCGGGCTCCTGTGCAACCTAGAACCCCGGAACCTACCCTGACGACCTGTTTTTACTGCTTTTGTGAGGTTCCGGGCCCCCTGTGAGCCCGGGTCCCTATGCATTTGCCCCCCCCCCCCGTCTTCGGCCCTGGCTGACATATCAGACATGCAAACCCTCACACCGTTAACTTGCGCAGATGTTGACTTCTGGTCTTGTCTTAATATCTCAGGTAAAGAGCATCTGAGCATGTGTGTGATCCCACAATCAGGACCAGGACAGGGGGATTTATCAATTGACAAGCCGGTCAACTTGTGCCCAGTTCAAAACACAGACCTTGATTTCTTTACATAGTCAGTACAGTAAACACTTGCCATGGGATGTACTGTATCGGTAAATATCAATATAAAAATTACTGAATTTGTTGCAAAACGAAGAAGACTTATTCATAGCCCATCCACAATGTAGGCCTACAAAAACTCATGCTCATCACACCACCATTCTGACTTATCAAACTCTTCTAACCGACTCTCTCGACGTTGTTCTCCTTGGTGAGGATCTCCCTGGCTTTGTCGCACAGAGACCTGACCTCCACTTCCGTCGGCAGTTCAGCCTTCTTCAGCTGCTCTATATTCCGCTCCAAGTTGGCCGCATCGCCCGCACTCATCCCTTCCGGTGTGGCGGTGACTAACCTTCCGTCCCGGCAGTTCTGATGATTTATATTAATTGATTTTCGCTTTTGAGAGTGTGACGTTTTAAAAAGTTAGGTTAACAGTTAAAAAAAGATTAACATTAAGTGAACGTGTGTTATGTTTATTTTGTTCGATGACAATTGGTTGAAAACATGCGTATTGTATTACCACATGCTCATTTGTTTTCGTATTACAGTGTAGGCGAACAGCTGAAACATTTATTGTAAACAAAATATGCGACGTCGTTAGAATATTATCACATTTCACCCAAACTACTATTATTAATGTAAAGCCCTGGTAAGCCTGATATTAGTAGTTGTGGTAAGTAGATTTCAGCCTCAATTTTATAGGATTGGCAGGATTTTCGGACCCCTATGCAATCTAGAACCCCGGGCCCTGCCAAACATTTTTCACATTTTTCTTTTGGTGGGTCGCAGGATAAATTGCGATGATAAGTTCTCAGAGTGGAAAATCTGTATAGTAGAAGAAAACTTTTTAATTAATGAATTTGAGGGTTGTTTTTATAAGATAGAAATTGATTAAAATCATATTATAAAGATGTCCATTAAATTGCCAGGTAAGACGCCGCGACCAGTATAAGTGCACGGTATTTCAAGTTAAGTGACGGTAAATGATTTGTGTAGAATGTATGATACATTTTTACTTCTTAAAAACTCTTTGTTTTGCCATTTTTGAAGCTTAATGACTAGTTTTGTAACACAAGGGAACTTCAAGACTGTTATAGTGATTTGTTTTCGATAATGCATTGTTACTGTTCGTTTGTTTCATCTGGAGCTATGTGGGAATCGTTTAAAGATTAAGCAGTTGGACTGGAGTGAAAGGAAACAGAACATCACAGTTGATCTCAGAAGTCGCACCAGTCTGACATGTTACCATTTTCTAACATCTGTCTATTTATATCTTTACTGTAATTTGCAAACAAACATAGTTGATGTTTGTTGAAATTAATTGTTATATTATTTTATTGTCCCTGATAATTTCGGGTAAACAATGTTTGGCAGGACAGGTTCGGCAACGGGGAAGGTAGGTTATAGCTCAGGATAAAACGGACGAACTATAATCAATAACATTAAAATTAGTAGTATCGATTAACATTTCAAAAGCATTTAAATAAAAAGTGGTCATTATAATTACCTAATTACTGTACTTAGTAAATAATTCTTTTAAACCAAGGTAGTATTCGCAGTAAGCAAGGGAAGGTCGGTCACATTTTTGTGTCATCAATACATCAATACGCGGCTGGAGTAAAGTCGAGACGGGATTGCGTCACGATCCGTTATCCTCCATAGTGGATTCTAGGCACATTTACTTGATCCGGTTGGCAGAAGGATACCAGTTTAACTGGATAATGCATTTTCATTACCTTTGTTTGTTTAAACGTATACAGTCTGTAATACCAAGTAGATTAATATAATATGTCAGCTCTCATGTCAATAATGCAAGAGATAGAGTAGAAACTAAAATTATGATTTTGTAATTTTGTATTTTACTGAGAGATAAAAAGAATTAATACCATGATAGTTTTTGTGAAGTCTTTTGAGATTGTAATCACAAATCAAAATTAAAAGGGTCCTTGTATATGCTATATTCTTGTGACATTGATTTAAATAATGGTTGAATATTACAGGTAGGGTCAATGTTACCTACTGTATGCAGTAAACATCCAAGAGATTCTGACTCTGTTTTAATGATGAGACCGGAATATAAATGCATTAGCTCACAAGTTTAGCATTTCTACATTAGAAGCTGGAATCAGATTGATTGTAGGATTTGGACGAGTTCTACCCAATAAGAAATCAATTTTAATATGAATTTACCTCCTTTCAAGTTTAATTATTCAATAGTTGAATATTTGAAACACCATAAACCCCAACGCTCCTCGTCGCATTCCATACATGGAAACCCTTTCGCATCTTTATCACGATAGACTGGCTGCTCCAAGGTTAGGGACTCTGCCTATATTTAGAGATCCGCATCTGGTGATCGTCAAGAATGCAGTTGTACGTCGATTCCGTCATCAGACATCCTGTTGGAGGTTTACCAAACATTTTTTGTTGAGCGAGTCGAAGTTTGCAATATTTAGGTTTTTTGTCGCCAGAATGAGGATGATGAAGTTGAATTCTCGATTATCTGTTCATGTAATGTTTCTTCCAAAGTGCTCTCAGCGATGAACTGTTCAGTAACGAAGTGCGTAAATGCATCTGAAAAAAACACCTAGACTGTATGCATTTTTATCATATTTTTGTAAAATTACTCTAATGAGTCCGCACTCCTTTAGGTGATGTTTCGGATTTGCCCAACGAAAAACCCCCTCGCGAATATGTCGAATGGTTGAGGCTTGAGAGCTAAATGAAACTTTTTTGAGCTATATTATGATACTAAAAACATGTATCCTAATATATTTTATCTTCGACCATTGCAATAATCACCAATAACGATGTTACAACTAATGTCAAAATGAGGTCCATTATTAAACCAAATACAAACCCATTGCATAAAGTTAACTTTATGCAACTGGTGTCACTTTATGATACAGGTTCTAGACCAATGGGAGCGCGGCATTTGACGAAAGTTCTGTCATAATGACAATTCCGCAATTCACACATCAGCTGATTGTTGCATTACGATTCATGTTTGAGTTGACTTATCCCATCAGCTGATTGTTCCACAACGATTCGTGGTTAAGTCTGCTTATGTGCCTAACCTCAAATTTGAGTTGATCTATTCCATCATTAGTAAAAGTCATGAGTTTTGTTTATTCGGGGAATATTTTGTTGTATGTTGTTGGTCGTAGATAAAGTAGTGTATGCAACGATTGTATTATGCCTTTAAGCCACTTGTGAGATATTTAGAACACTCGCTTCGCTCGTGTCTAACTTACATCTCACTCGTGGCAATCGTTGCATAAACTACTATAGTTACATTTTCCAAAAGAGTTTTTCACCACTGCTTTTATGTTTTAAAATAGGCTAAAATAATATTTTATGATTTCATTATTGTTATTTACATATTTCAAGATACCCAAACACTTAACCCAAAGACGTGGAGAACGCTAATAGGTAATAAGGTGTTAAGGTCAAGCAAGATTAAAGGTCTTTGTTCATTGTTTACATTCCACAATGACACCTATGATCTTCAGTCAGTCTTCAGTCTATACAGTCACGATGTGGGTGGAACCCTGAAGTGTCCATTGTGAAGCTGACGTCGGGACTTAGCATACAATAGACGTCCTGATAAACAGACGTTGCTCAATATGACTTCTAATGTCAACAGAGCGCCACAAGGTCAAGAGCGAATCAAAATTTGGAATACAAAATTATGGATTAGCTTCAGGAGCGGAGAAGCGGGTTTGTTGACTTCTTACACGTGAGTTCTTAGGTGTCAATTATGGGCATAAATTGATGACGGCTTGACGGCTAAACGTGCAGAGAAAATAACAGATTGTAATTCGCCAAGTAGGCCTAGTTTAAAAATCTTTCAGAATTAATTTTTTGATGGGTTTCACGAGGTTCTTTAGTAGATTTATTTAATAATCATAAGAAAGATTTCTAATCGTACTTTACTTACTATTTTGGATGTCTACACACCTCGAACAATCTTTTAAGCTGCTGTGATCTCTTTAATTTTAGTTAAATATTTAAAGTCTTCAATCATTCTTGGAAGCGTTGATACTGTAAATGATAAAAACATTGATACTACAATAGTATTTTTCGTCACTAGGAGCGAAAGTGGCTCTTTACACTATTGCTCTGTGTGATGAACAACTATTTTCAACATTATGTACAAGTAACCATTTAATCGTTAAAAAATTAGACTGCATAAGTTTGAGGTTATCCAAAATAGTCATCGTCATTTACACATCTGTTAGTTGTTTACAAATACAAGTTAAGAAATCGTTCAACCTTTCAAACGTAACATAAACAAATTTTTACATCAGAGTACGGCAAAATTTACCATGGGCCTATGTTTTTTCAGTACTTCTATTCGAAGTGATCCAAAAACGATCATTTTACGTACGATTTAGAGAACTAAAAAGGCTGTTTTCCGGACAGTGTGATGAAAACGATATTACAGTGTTACCTACCGACCCCCAATTTATTGGAATAGTATCCATTGCAGCAAAACTTTGATAGAAACTTTGAATCAAAAAAATTTGTTTATAATATCCTTTTTTTCATACACTTTTCAAAAGTATAATAGATCAGTCAGTAGTACCCAGTACCAGACAGATGAGTTCTACGAAAATCATCGGTTTCCTTCAGTCAAAACAAATAATGATTATTTCGTGTGCTAAACATTGCTTTGCCATTCCTAAAATCCCATATAATACTTTTCGTGTCTCAATAATTTGACTTTATTCGTTGAATATTGTAAGAAACAATACTACTTTTCAGTTTAAAATATAAGTTGAATGTATTTCATTGACGTATAAGATGTCATAGTAGATAATGATGCAAAATTAACAGAAATGGTATCTCTTAATGACAGGAGGATATAATCAAAAATACGAAAGTTTTAGGTATACGCTTGTGTTTCCATATGGTTGGAAAAAATAAAATATTGTATATTGTTGTCTCAAACCAAATATTTTGAACAATTGTATGCAAATTGAATGCAGTCTGGAGACTGTTTGCTTACTGTCTGTAGTCTATGTAGACTGTATGTATAATGTATGTAGATTGTATCCAGACTGTATGCTGTGTTTTCAAATTGAATGGAGACTCTGTAGACTGTCTGCACACTGTCTCCAAACAACACCACATTCTAAGAGATGTACAGTCTGCACACACTGCATCCAGGAAGGATTCTGTCACTGCCAGTGGCAATGTTAGAATTAGATTTTGCAATTGAAAAATATGATTAAATCTTCATTAATAAAGTTGGATAAACCTTCTAAAATACGGAAGTCTATTCGAAAGTATTATAACCCGAATAATCGATGTTCCCTCAATTCCGACATCGTTTCCGAAGGATGGTTCTAGCCAGGCACAGCCAGAGTCACAAAGATATACAAATACCCATTCATACAAGTTATGTATTTAATCTGCGTATAATCCGGATATAAATCTACCATCGTGGACTTGTCCTCTATACTTGAGTCGTAAGAGAGTACATACATCGAATACTCAATGTTCTCTGACTCTCGATCTCGTCCCCACGGGGGTGGGTCCTAGCAAGGCCACACTGTCCTAGCCAGGCAGAGCCAGAGTCGCAAAGACATATATTCCCAAACAAAAGATTATATGTTTGTAGTCTGCGCACAATGCATCCGGATACAACGTGGACTAGCCTTGCTCTAATAATACTCATGCCTATATAAAATTATTGTACATAAACTCGATGTTCCCTGACTTCCGTCGTCGCCCCCGCGGGAGGGTCCTCACCAGCCAGAGTCAAGGTGGTCCCAGAATACCCGGCCGAAAACAGCGCTGGCAACGAGTCAACATCTGATCCTCAAGGTCGAGGGTCACGTGACCGCCGCAGCTGGTCACGACTATACGTTTCTTCGGACACGATCGGGAAAAAATATCGTGATGGATTAGAAATAGGGGAAGTATCTGATGTATTTGGCGAGGTGAATATAATCTAGGTTCTGGGTTTTGGTAGATAGGTAATTCGAACGATGGTTATTTTTCTTTAGCTAACTTATTACCGATAGCTTTATTTCTTTTAAATAAACTGTGTCCGGCCTAGCTGGTGTCAAGGCTTTGTACGGGAAAATGAGAGCTGAAGTCTGTGGTCGACCCTTAGAACCATTACAAACAGTGCATGTGTTTGCCAATTGTAAAAAAGTGAATAAAGTTGGGTAAACTGTCGACGGACGGCGCCACTGTTCCGAAATTCAGCTCTTTTGCTGTACTTAATTGATTCTAAAAGTTCTGAGACGTAATGACAAATCTACGTAAAAATGCCAAAAGTTGACACCTTTAATGTTAAAATCTGTTTAGACGTTCTCGATTTATGATTATGAAAAGAAACCCCCCCCCCGCATGATTACTTCATACTTTATGCTTTAGAAGATAAGAAGGCTAAAGGAATGAAGGAAAAAAGCACATGGAGAAATATAATTAATTTCTCCACTATGATGAAGGATGATTGAGATTAATTTAATGAAAGTCCCTCTATTCACAATGTCGAGCCAACGAATTTTTAAAATTAATTTATAATACCCAAAATTTCACATATTTACCTTTTATGATTTTAAGTTAACCACAATTTTTTATCTGCTACTTTTGATGCTCACTAATGCTGAAGTAATTTTGTAAAGAATTGAAATATATTCTTCTTTAAAGTGAACCTCTCACAATGTCTCCTGAAATGAAAATTACAAAACGTTAAATGTAATCAAAAATAATCATACCCCTCTCCTTGAACACGGGGCTGCTTGAATAGTTTTGTTATTTTTCACCTAAGCGGAGTGAAGGTAGATGGTTGATATATTCATTTCATTTTGAACGTAGGCGACGCCACAGGTATGTAACATCTAGTTCTAAAACAACATAAAATATAAAATGTAAAAACAAGTTAATCTTCAAAGAATAAAAGTTCTGTATTCCAAATTAACATATGATTCCAGAATATATTCGTCCCGCACTCCAGGGCACCCACGCTGCTGTTGCTGTATGTGTAGCTGCGGACCAGGAGCTAGCAGCCACTGCAGGCTAATTCTGGACCCTCCCCACAAATCACTCTCGGGTGGTCCTCAATTACGCCTCCTGTTCGCTCGTAAATCCAAAATACAATTTCTGTCACCGCCTCTCTCCACTCGCTCACCAATACCCTATATTGACAATCACCTCATGCAATATGTATGGTTTGGTCATTAAAAAAATTAATAAACCCTAGACTCACCCGGACTGTTGTAGGTTTTCGCTTAAAAAACTGATTATTTTTTAGCTTTTACTATACATAGTGTTCGACAGAATTATCTATCAGGTCATTGACCTTCCCGCTTCCTTTGAATATAAAGCTAATGGAAGGTGAACAAGGTAAATATTTGCATTTACCTGGTCATCGCGTAGACAGGTGGTCCATATCATACAAACGCCAATATTGAAATATACTCTAGACTACAAGTTGTCATACCAAGTTAGTACTTGGTCTTGAGGAAAATACGCATAAATGACAGTAAAATTAAATAAGTAATGAATTAAATAGGGCGAGAGACAGTTTTTCAAACACGATTTCGATATAAGTACATTGTACTCTTAGAAATATACAAGTATCAAGAATATTTTCGTTTGAGTAGGGTCGGTATTAAAGTATATGAAATAAATAGTGGTTAGTGCTATTCCTGACTTATTGTTTCATGCTTAGTCTGTGGAAATAGCATTAGAGTTTGCTGAACTAGTTAAAAAAACAAGAGAGTAAGTAATGTAGATTTTTTTAACTGGGACTCTCTTTAGAAGTATAAAATTACTTTAAACAATGGGTGATGGCCTGTGTACGCTTTCGGCAAAGTAAACAATCGTTACCTAACACGGGTGTGTCTCGTTCAGACTGACTTGACCAATCAGCGATGAAATAAAGGTGGTGTGCGCAGGAGGAGAACTTTTCAAAATAAACAATTACTTTGGCTCTGTAGTCTAAGTCAATAAAGAGGACGTCAGTCCTGGTATACAGATGAGCAGAGACAAACAGACGAAAATAGATATTATGTATACCTACAGGCGGTTACCTTGCGTTTGGTAATCCTGCATTCGTTATTGTATGAAAAACTGAACTCTGGCAGAGCACCAGTAGCCTACAGACGATATTGGTAAAATACAGTTCAGCTTTACTGTTGACCGTCTATGACAGTTGATTTTCAATAATCAGAGGCTGAGTAAAGGTAAGACAGACACATCGTCTGTGGTTTTGCTCGTCATCTTGTAGGCTAATTAACAAAAATATATATTATTATAATGTAACGTGCATCAACCATTAACATGTTTATTTTGCAAGGTAGCGTTGGGAATCTCATTCATATCTTGCTGTAACCAAATTTAAAAGGGATAAGACGGGAAATGGGGAACCACACAGTAACCGGCATTTCCGCTCACATAATGTATTCAAGGGTTGATGTCGGGGATTTGGCGGGGCAGCCACACTGTCCGACAGTTTACCTCCATTATTCAAATCTGAGGATTGTGCTGTAAAGCATCCCACAATCTAGAATTTTCCCCGCCCCGCTTGGGGTCATTATTGCGAGGCGGTAATTCAATTTCGACCACCACGGGTACATAACTTCACCTATTTAAGTCGACCTGAAACACTATATTGCGGAGGATCTTAAAAAAGGATGAATTTGTATCTTGATTTTAAATGTTGTAATGTGTATTAAACTTTTCTTAACAGTATACCAAGTAAAACCAACGAAAAGAGTTTTTAGATTAATATTTAGAGTTTCGTTTAGGGGATATTAAAAGTATAAAAATATCTTTATTTCATTGTCATTAGTTTTTTGTTATTTTTTTAGTAGTACATGTAAGAAGGCGGTACAGGAGGCAAACAAAAAATAATATGTTTGGACATGAATTCTCCATGTTTACTTTCATGTATCGCAGAGCTCAAATTTTTCAATCACAAAACACATTTCTCATTTCAATAAATGTCACTAAAAATTAAAAGTTATCTTTGAGCCTACCGGTTTGAATACAAAGGGAGGGATACATTAGCCTATATTGTATCCTGAGACCAGGTCCAAAGAGAGGATGCAAACATGATAACAAAACAAAGGGCGTCCGAACGCCGAGGGCCGGAATATCTTTGCCGCCCCGTTTGCTTTATATTATTACTGGACCAGTCCCCGAGGGGTTTTGTTCCTTGGATATGTTTTTGTTTTCCAAATGACCTCTCTTACATCCCTTATTTACCGTGTTTTAGACGCTCGATTTCTTAGTAAATCGGGTTTCGTTTTCTTTTCTTTGAAGCCTTAATCTTATTTTTGTGCTACGGTACTCAAATGTTGCAAATTGGTTGATCGTTCGATTCTTTAATATAAAGGGTGTTTTTAAATTACATCTTCATTTATTAGAAACTAAATTAAACTCAAGTATTTAATTCATGTTTTTAACTAATCCTGTTGGTAGTAAATGTAATAATAATAAATGTTTATTTTATAGGGTTGAGCTACAGTTGCGTAGCACAATCAGGTAGCCAACTAAAGAACTACTACGTCAGAGGTTCTCTTCATTTTCCGATGAGCCCATCGATGTTAATGTTGTATTTATTTACATCGATGGATGAGCCTCACTATAGTGCTGAAGATTTGCTTAGTTTCCATAACAACAACTAAGAACGCCTAATGGTTTATTTTGTTTCTGTGGTCATAAAATATTTAACATCAATTGTTTATTTCTGGCGAAAACATATCGAATGATCGATATTCATAGAACACCAAACTAACACAAAAAATGCTCCTTTTTAAGAAATTTTGTTCATACGTAACACAATTAAAATAATAAGGAACCTTATAGCATAGCCAACCTTTTCTCTTTACTATTTTAAAAAAACTATTCTGAAGAAAAGTAAGTCTTAATGGTAAGTAAGGGGCCTATAGAAAGGTAAGTAGGCATAGTTTTAATTAGCTGCAGTTGTTATTCGGAATATTAAAAGACATTTTTACAACAAAAACAGTAGAGTCAACATTTTGCAGTTGAATACCTATCCAAAAGCAGGTGCAATTAATTTTTCCTTATACGGAATGGCTCAAAAAAGAGTATGTCTAACGCTTATACCGGTAATAACATTTTTAAATTGTGCCTTGTTTTCGGGATACCCAGTAAAGTTATGTATTTTTTCAATGTCGAATTCCCGAAACCACATATTACCAGCTGAACCCCCCCCCCCCCCCCCCCGGTCACCTTGACCGTCGTCACGGTGGTTGACGTTTCGGTCACGGTGCTCCGGGCATCATCAAGGTCACCTTCCCTTCCCCACAATCAGCTGATCACGTCGACCCAGTTGAGACCACCAACCTGCCACACCTCCTGCTGATGTCCTCGTCGTATGGCATCGTCCAACAGGACGGGGAAATGCTATGTGATTATTTATCTCGAAGTTAACATGTTATATTTTGTAGGCAATTATTTTAGAATCAGACATAATGAATCGCCCATCAGTCTGTGCCTATTTATTTACAAATAATATGTATTCGTGGTGATGTCTCCAGAATCGTGTGAAGTATAAATAACAGGTTATTAACCATAATTCGTCAACGATTCCTTGGTATCTTCCTATGGGTTACTTACGTTTCGGCTACAAGTAACCATTTTCAAACCATATTTATGTCAAATTTTACTTCATTATACTTAGAAGATCGTCATACTGTAAAAAAAATTGACACAATGGTTGTGTTTTATGTTGTGTTAACGTGTTTTAAAGTATGTCGACCTTTTCCAAATGATGAAGTAAATAAAGTTTGTCATAAGTATGGTTTGAAAATGGCTATCTGTATAGCCGAAGCTTAAGTAACCAATGGAGGATATTAAGGAATCATTGAAGAATCGACGTTAGTAGCCTGTTTTCATGTTATTTAAATAATGTGTCTATGGGCTTTTTTACTCTCTAGACCAGTGCTCAAGTTAACATGCATTTTCCTTTAAAGAAAACATATTAGAAGCAGAACAATCGTTATAGATTCCATTTTCAAGAAACGATTTAATCAAATCCAAATCATTCTTGATATCAAGGAACAATTTGTAACTCGGGGCAAATCGATCACCAGCCCGAGACAGTTCGCTACCGCAAGTAAATGTTTCCATCTACAGCTGTCTTATTTCAAAGTCTCCCACTCTCCCTCTGAACAACTTCTTCCTGATCCTTTAAGCGATTCGTTTCGTTTCTCCAAATAACATTCTTTTGTCAGAGCAGACAACTTATTTATACTTCTCCTCTATTTTCGCTTCAGTGTTTACAGGATCAGGAACGTAGGCGTGTTGCAGACTGCACATTGTTAACGTCTGAATGCCTTTGGAGAGGGTCTCGATTTGTTGTAACTTACTAAGTTGGTTTTCCCTCGACGTAATGCGAAAAACCCAATAGGTTTAATGAAATCCTATCAAGCTTTTGGTAACATAAGACATAACGTTTCGTTTATGCATTTTTTTGCACATAAAACCTGAAAGTGTAACTGTATACCTTCCAAACAAATACTTAATAACAATAATCCTATACTCTTATATGAGCAATGTTATCGTCCGGCCGTGCGTGCTTGCTTGTATGCTTGCACATTTTTATCTCAAAAACGGCTCCGAGGATTTCTTTCAAAGTCTGGAAATAAGTAATTTATGACTCAAAAACGTCTTTTACGCAGATTACTTGGCCAGAGAAAATCTAATAACGTAATAAATCGAATTTTAAAGTTGTAAAATTTTAACATTGGCCTTATGGGTTGCCGTGATAGCAACGAAAATAAACAAGGAAAGTGTAAACAAATGAAGTAATAATAACAGCTGTTTGGAATCTACAGCTATCAAGGGAAAATACAGCAGGTGGGATGAAGAGTCCATGGAGCAATAAAAAAGGTTTCTATTTATCAATTTTATGACATTGAAATATTTTATAGTAACTGGATGAACTGGTAAACATGAAATAGCACCGAGCAAGGCTCGGTCCACCAGGTACTATCAGTAAATTGAACAAGTTTTGAAATATATTTTTATGGTCAGTTAGTTACCTCTAGAGTTGTATATTTTGTACCTGCCCAAAACTAACAAAATGTGCAAAGAGACAGAATTTACAAAACAACACAGAACATATTTTAATGGAAACTTATATAAAAGCACCATTGAAACCACTAGAATCATGAAATAGTTATGCCATTTTCACAGTCCAGAGGTAATGCTTTAAACAGTAGCTTTTTGTCTTACTTTAAATTTGTATTAAAGCAATGTAAATTTAAATTTACATACTACAAAGAAAATTATCTCTACAATATAAGGCAAAAAATAATAAACAAATCCAGGAAATATTATCCTGTATCTAGAAAAGTATTGGGTAAACTGATGTTCACCTCACCTTAAGCATAACAATCAGTGATCGTTGTAATTACTACATGATTATTATGAAACTTGTTATAATCAAACGTGTTTGATAGTAATTTCCATCTCAAGTTTGAGTTTGAACCAAAGTTTTATTTTATTACAGATATAAGTCATCATAGCAAAATAAAGTTTTACTTTTATTTAATTTTTAGCTTCGGTTTACTTTTAATGTTATCATAGTTCTTTAAGTATTGAGAGTTGCAAATAGCTGCCGCTTAGACAATACACTTGCAGTCAGCACGGGTTCAGTAGAGCGATCTTGGATGTCTCAGCTCAGATGTTGAAGTTCCTCTCCTCCTCCCAACTCCTACTCTGGCACTTCTCATCCACCCCTTTCCCCCATATCTTTGTTCTCATCCCAAGAGAAGGACGATTCTTCTGTTTTAAAACTCTTTGATCAAACTTGCATTATGTTCGAGCACACAGAAGCCATTTTTCTTTCCATATGCTTTTATGCAGCAGAAAGCTTTGGGTAAAACAACATCCCCATTTTTATCTGTTAAAACAACGAAGACGATGGGATAAAATACAAAAATTACAAACAATTGTAACTGATTTAAAATGTTGATTCAAACAAATAGTGGTTTTTAACGGATTTGAGCATTTTAACGCGTAATGTTTCAACCTATACCATTTTTTTATCTTCTAAGTTTAACGAATGGACATGACGTAGCGACTAATTATGCTACATCATCGTGTACTGCAGTAAAATTGCATATTTAATGGTTGAAAACACCGGGGTGAATGACATCCTGGCGTTGCTTAAATACGTGAGTCACACATAACATTCCTTGCACAAAATCACTCATAGGTTCGGTTCTTAAACTCTCTTAGTAGTTGGCGAGGATCACGATATGTTGCTTTTTAATACATGACAATGTGAAAACGACGATAAAATATTACGAATATAAACGCCCTATATCATCGGAACATTTCAACTTAGCATTCTCCCCCGGTGCAGTTCCGTGTGGGGAGACATTTCCATATGGTAAATGAAGCGTAACTCCCCGATTGCGAACTTTTCATGCGAATCGATCCCGTGGAGTACGCGCCTCTCCGACCCGCTCTGTAACGTCGGTTCCTTTGTAATTTGATATTTTGTTTTCTATTTGAAAAATACTTAATATCATAATTCTATTACACTTTTTATTTTAGATTATCTTATTTCTTAAATGAGTTTGGTATTAAAACTGGATAAACGCTGTACGGAGTAGTATGCTGGTTCTGCACAATTCAGAGGTCATATTAATAACAGCATTTATATTAGATACAAGGTGCTGTACAAGTGATTTAAATGTAAAATGGGTTGATGAAGGTAGACGCTTTTAATGTTATTGGCTGATGTAGGTTTAAGGTTTGATCATAATATATTGATTCATCAATAGATGATGTTACCATAGAAAAATAAACAGGAACATGTTTTTGTTACCCCCCCCCCCAATTTTGGGGGCCGAGGCAGAAATGATATGTACATCGAAAAGTAGTTTTTTTTTGGAATAAAAGGTGTGCAAAATGTCGTTTTGATATCTGGCTGACTTTAAAAACCGGTCCGGGACTTTTGTGACACACAGTATTTATATCATCCATGTTAAGTGTAAGAAAGGACCATGTCCCCCTAACTTTGCATGATTAAATAAAGAATATTCATTTCATTTCATATTCAATTAATTTAGAAAATAAAGTTTGTTGGAAGGATTCTTCAGTGTAAACAACATAACAGCCTCGCAAGCGCAAGTCTGACTGCGTTTGAAGCCCTTTTAACTATATAAACGCTGAGCTTTTCTCAACTCAAACGCTGCAAACGCTTTGATCAGTTTTAACGGTGTTCCTGCGCGCGCATAAACCATTGTTGGCTCGTTTTGAGCATTACGATAACAACATGAAGTTGTAAATCTTGTTAGAGCCTTTGATATTCGTTACAGTAACGACGAGTTTTAAATGCGAAGCTTTAATCTCGGAGGTTTACATGAGCTTAATTTCTCCACTTAATTGAGCGATTGTCAAAGCTGAAGTGATAAATGCTCGCAACTCCACTTCGTTAAAATCAATTATATTATGAATTACATTTACTTTAATGATTTTAAAAGAATGTTTTTTTGATTACAAATAATTATTATGTGGTTGGAAATAATTTGAATAGTTTGTGTAAATTGAATTTTAATGAGATATTTTAGGGACATTTCAAGATTACACTCAATACCGAGTTAAAGAGAGATTGCTTCATCATGAAATGGAAACACTGGACGAGCGAAATCTGTTTTCCCTCGGGACACGGGACTTGTAAAAGTTAGATTGGCGGTCCGATGGAGCGGAACTCCAGACAAACTTGGGGTTAGGCTTATTAACTAATTACAGTTTGAGATTAACATCGGGGAACTTAGTTTTTTCCAAGGGTTATTTCATATTACATTCCAATATTTGTAAATGCAGTATGGATGCAATTGCATGATCCCCGTCAAAACTTTAGTTTGACAAAGATTTTTGTTCTCTGTGTTGGTTAATTTTTAGTTTACGCAGGAACAATTAATTTTCATCTTCTAAAGTAAATTATTTGTTAGGCTTAACAGGGAAACTCTAAAACCCCTGGGACAGAATACTGAGGAGTTAAGAATATTGGATACAATAAAAATCCACTCCTTGAACATTTTGGATGACAATATCATGTAACTAAACTTACTTGTAAAAGCTTGTTAAAAGTTTCTTTAGGTATTAACTTATTCACAAACGAGTCTTATTATATCTGATATAAAAAGTATTGCATTACTCTAATTTAAACAGTAATTCATAATATGCGCTTGCATACACATACACAATCAAAGCTCACAGTCGATGCACGGAGCTCAGTACCCTGGTGAGCTTAAGCTGATAGCCCATTTGCATTGAATGGTCGCCAAGCCCCTACAGACAAAGCGTTCTGAGTTGTAGGATGGGTTCATTGTTGTTTATGTCTTTGTTTTGTGTTAAGTAGCTTTGCTGTCCCTTTAAAATTTTAATATTATTACTCATTGTTTACTATCTTTAGAATTTCTGAGGTTTGTTAAGATAACATTTTTCGGCCGAAGTTAATTGTAATGACGTTGTGAAATTATTATGTTATAGTCTTAGTAAATTTTTTTGCAATAAGAGTGTACTAAGCTTTAAGTGGCATATAAATTTGTCTAAGAGATACATTGATTAGTTTGACTTATTAGAGAATTTTTTTATTCTTTTTCTTTAATAATAATTAAGTTGTAGCAATGATTCCAAAAAACTGTGTCTCAATCAAGAATCAAAGTACATTTACGAGTAAAGTAGCGTTTTAATCCTGCATTCCATACCAGTATCACAAGAAAAATAAGTTTTGATTTTGCACATGTAAGATGATATTCTACGGGTTAAACTTTAATTGTAAGACAACATTAAGTTATCTGTAAGCTGGATAGCTATGAGCCGGCCTATCTATAATGCATATGGTTGGTTTTCTGTGAACTGAAGCCTGGTTAAGCATAATTATTTTTAATTAATTTATAAACTTATTAAAAACTTCCTTTTCAAATTATTTGTTTAAATATGTTCTAGATTAAAGATATTTAACATTATATTTCATTTCTAGATTTGAAGTAGTTGTATTACTATTAACATTTATTTTTATTAAATTACATAAACTTAGAAAGGACATGAAAGGGCAACGTACTGTTACACAAGAGTCGAGTAAATATCGGAAGCTTCATAAATACCTGACGCGAAGCCATAGGAGTATCTTCAAGCCGTGTTTTCGATCACATTGTCCCCACCCTTTCGCTGTATTACACTTTGTGCTTTCTATAATATTAAATACCCCCGTTGCAGCAAACATGCGTACTCAGCGAATTTCCAATTACAAAATATCCAGTAATTAATCCATTATTACGACAAAAGAAAAATAAATAAGTGATATATTTATATATTAAAATAATATATTATAGCTTGTTTTACAAAGACTTTGTAAAAAAATATTGGTAAATGACTTAGCTGAAAAAACACAAAGATTTCATATAATGAAGTAGGCAAGAATGTTTATTTTTTAAATTATATTAACATAAAATTGTTTAAAAACCAAAATTTTATTAAATACATTTATAAACTGAGAAATTACTCAAAGCGATTCCTTGAACACCTTAGTAGAGAGTAAATAGGAAATTGGGTAAGCCAACATTCTGCTGCCCTGATACAAAAAACACAGGGAAAAATGCGATAGTAGCAATATCTCGGAGACCAATGGACTTAGAGAAATTATGCAAAATACCAAATTGTTTGTTTTTTCGAGCTAAATCCAATGGCGCAAACAATAAAAAAACTCAAAAAAAACCATTTTTGGGGGGTAAAATCGGGCCTTCCCCCCCTTTGGATATGTCGATCTGGCTGGTTTACGAACTCGTCCAAGAGAATCTAGTTTTACATGTCTGTACCAAATTTTGTTACGATCGGATGATATTTACGAGATTTATCGTGCTAACAAAACTCAAAAAATGAAAATTTTATCTCCCATATAAGCCCATGTTAATTTTTGAAACAAATCGTGATTTTTGCAGGTAAAAATACGTTTTCACAATAAACTCACTTCATATCCAGAAAGTACACATAAAAAGCTGTCAGTTAATATAAATATTAATATGATTGCTGAGGTTACCCTGAACGGATATTTTTTGTCCATTCTGTTCTGTTAAAACGACGGCAATAGCTTATTTCTAAGGAAATTCGCTAAAATCAGTATTATTTTCAAGGTTTGTACATTTTTGCAACACATCAACAAAGTAAGAATCCTTATTGTTATCATCTTCATATCAACCTTATTATTATCAACTGCAACAATGTGGTTGAAATGTTTTAGCATTATTTAATAAATTTGTTTAACGCACTATCAACACTTAATTTCAACCCCTCTGTTAAACCATTCAGCTAAAAAAATCCATTTCCCATATGATAATCTTACCATACTAAACTATAGACAACGAATTTGTATGGCTTCAGAAAGTATTGTTATTTGTTAAAACATGGAATGTAAATGTCTCACAAATGTAGGGCTTATAGTCTAAGTTTACAATTTGTATGAAATCTGATCTAAAATAATACGTAAGAATATTTTTTTTGTAAATTCTGTGCTTCATAAAAAATATTAGACTGGTTTAATTATATGACAAAAAGATAAATTTACATTATGCTGTCAACAAAAAAACTATGTTATTTTAAAAATCGCTAAGACAGTTTTATAGTTCCTGATAACTGGGTTCGGAAAAACACCTACCTACCTACCTACCTTTTTATATTTAAAAAATATATCGAGAGCATGCATTTAGAAAAGTGCAGCGTTTATGCGTTAACTCACCGTTTGTGAAGTGTGATGAAAAATTAATCAAAGAGTTTTAAAGCGGTGGCGTTTTTCCTTTGTTGGGACAATCGACCACCCCGTGCGTGAACGCGTCAGAGAGAATACCAAAGTGATATTAATGTTTGAAGAACAAAACAAGTTACCCGTAAAAGGATGTTATAGCTTACATTTTGTAATACTCTCTGTTTCTCTCAACACGTTTTAATAATTTATTTTGTTACATGTTAGTAACTCCACTGAAGTTGCATGTACAGTATTGAGTATTATATCTCTTTTTGAGACGCCGAAGATACGCATTTTGAAATAAATGTATAACAATTTAAATATACCGAGGGGTTCCTGGTAAAACCACCCAAGTCCATTTTTTCTGAAATTGAGGTTATGTTACCTTTAGACTGCCAAATCTGAGTTCTACAAGAGGTGATACCACCCAAATCATTATTTACACCAGAAAAGATATGAGGACCAAAATTGTTTTTACCCAAATTGTTTTTACGTATATACAGTAGAAGTGAAATCACACAAGTTACCTTGGGTGATTTTACCTCTATGGAATTTTCTGGGGCCAGTTTTTTTATTCCACCTAATTGCCATATGGGTGGAATAAAACAACTGGCCCCAGAAAATTCCATAGAGGTAAAATCACCCAAGGTAACTTGGGTGATTTCACTAAGTAAGTTTTTGGTTAGGTTAGGTTAGGTTACCTAACCTAACCTGACCTAAAACAAAAAAAACACATTTTCTTAGAGGTCAAAGAACCCAAGTCACGTAAATTATTTTTCCTGATTATGTAAAATAAGATAAATTAAAGATAGTATTATTGAAAAATATATTACTTAAGAGAGTTTTAGTTGTACTACAAGATATTATTTATATTTATTTTATAAACATAATTGGTGAATTTTCAGCGCAGTTGTAAAGTTTGTTTTTGCTCTCCTGAAAAATTTGACAATATGGACTTGGGTGATTTTACCAGGAACCCCTCGATACATCAAAATAAAAACTAATGGAATAGATTGAATCGCAGAAGGCCCGTATTACCTTAACCCTTATTCATGCATTAACAATACTCCACCATTACGAGCATTACACCACAATAGCCATTACAACTGGCAATACGTCGAGCTGTAACGGTGTGATGTGCATTGTTGTCACGAGGATTTCTCTGGAACGAGCCCTAGGTTCGCCCCTGATCTCCCAGGGAGACATTTGCATCCTGGACTCCCCCGGCTGCCAACCGTGTCTTCGCCCTTCCGCCGACGACGCCACCCGTGACGCAGGGGAGAAGGTGCTGGAACGAAGGGCACCTAGTGGGGTGAGTGGGTCGCTGTTTCATATTTAATACCTACCTCTAAATATTAAAAGTCACAGTAATATTTCTCAAGAGGCTAGGCACTAAAAGATTGTAGATCCCACAAGTATGGATGCATGTCTCATTTACAAAGTGACGGCGACCTCTACCTAATAGTGAATTTGTGATAACTTATCAAACTCAGGTTTCAGAGTTGACTGAAATCTGAGCTATTTTTAAAGAAGAGGTAGGTACACTAGCTTGATTTCATAGGTTACTAGCTTGATTTTCTTGAATATAATTACACATACTTCAATTTTTTTAGTTTACTTCTTTATGTGCTATTGTCACTTCAGTTTTCCTGCACAGAAATGTAAACTGAGATGCAAAGCAAACACTTAAACACAACATAAAAATACAGCATGGCTTAGCAAAATACAATCACTACAAGGGCCAGAAAAGCAAAAAAAATGCGACGGAACATCATCTTAGAGTATAACACTCATGAAAAGAGTTTTGTAGAACGGAATGAAGCAGCTCCCAAATTTCTATTATCTCTGGAAAACTATACTTTTATCCTCGTTTTAAAATTGCTTGTATTGTGAGGTAGGATTCCGATCGTTCTGATAAAAACCTGGTGTTTGTAATTGAATACAGCGTTCAAACCGAGAAGGAAAGTTTAACATTTGCATTCCAGTTCTATAAGTTGCCATCTGCCTCTGCTTTGTTGCCGAAAGTGAACTTTCTTTTTATAACAGCAACAAATCTTATCCAGTGAACTACCACAATCCATTTTCCTTATGTATTTTGAAGGGAAAAGTTTATTTCTTATTCTTCCAACTTTGCAGTCTTGACGAAGTAATGCAATTTCTCAATGTGTCGCAGAAATATGTTTTACGATTTGCTTTAACCAATTTGTTTGAGACTGAAACCCTATGCACCCAGTACAAATATATAAAATTAAAGGTTTAGGGTTTACTTTTAAATACTATGTTCCAAAATGTTCTGATGAGAAAACAAAAACAAGAGTCATAATTTAATATGTGAATATTTTTATTAGTAAAATATGGTTTCAAGGGGGAGTTCAGCTAACTTGTCAAGTTTCCTCTTAACGTGGAAAAAGGAAAATTGATATTTTGTTGTCAACAAAGCTTTCCTAACAAATGTCAAACCACCACCAAATCATATTTACTAAACTGGGAAACGATATACAGTAACACTTCAATAGACGTGAAAAAGGTATATATCATTTTACTAACGTAAATGGTCACCACTTCGACAATATACTTGTCACACTGAAGTAACGAGAACCCAATAAAGTGTTCGTGACAGCTGGATAAAGAAGCCAATTTTCTTATTGGACCCGACGTCCAATTTGGGGCACGTGGTGGGCTCGACTCGTGCGACTGTCAATTTCGTACGGGGCCGAAGATCCTTTAAAACCGGGGCTTTGGGCCGGGGCCTTGATATCCTTGGGGGGGGGGGGGCCGGTGATAAGTGAAAACAAGCAATTACAGAAGAGTTAGGACTCACGTTGTAGATTGGCTAAATGTGGACACAATTGGGCACAATTGCTGCCACTCCCCCCCTACCCAGCAGTTAATCACACTTGTTGTGTGGTACAATTCAAGGTGATCCTTTATGACAAACGTTGCTTTTTATGTTGTTTTATTTAGAGTATCGAATGGTTTGTGGTTATAGCCTCTAATTAAGGAGTGGTGTGACGAACTATGTAACCATTTAATTTATGTAATTCAAAAAATGAATAATAATTACTAAAGGATATAATCAATGCTATAATATTGCGAGCTTCGATTTTACTTCAATAGATGGTTACTAGCCTTTAACGTATAAGGAAACGGCCTTCACAGTATAGGTCGAGTCGAGTGCCGTGGCCCAGTCCGCCCTTTAGTTCAATGCTAATTTTAGCATGTTACACTAAATTACATGTTGTAATGCCAAAAAAGCAGACGTCATTGAACGTTAATTGACGTTTTGAATGCCTACACCATTTATATACATGTGCAATCATTTGAAATGTTTTGAAAATAGCATTTCTAATAGTAAACAAAAAATTACTTTCTTATTTGAGGTCGTAAGAATTTTATTTGCTTTATGATGTTCTTACTGGAACATTTACTCAGTACATTTGTTACTGATGCTGGGGGTCATAACAATTGTTGCACAAAATAAATAAAAATAATGTTTTAAATAGTCAAACTATTTTTGCTATAACACCAGGGGTTCCTAACGTTCTGGAAATTTTTTAATACTGTAGCTGTTTTCTCGTGGAAGTGGCTTGGATATTCATGTGTTATATATACCATTTTAAAGCTAATTTTATGTAGATCAGTCGTAGGGAAGGTTACGAAATTACGTACATTTTTCGTTTCATGAACCGAATTAAACAATGACGGCTGTATACAAGTAAAGTCATCACGAAATGGTAAAATACACAACGCTGATCTGTCTACTGCAGCCTTTACTTGGGCCTGCCTTTTGACGTCTTTGATAATAATTTAAATTTTACTGCAACATCCCAAGCAATATCGATAGGGAAAGTATACTGCCTGACTTTTCATGACAAAACTTGAAAAAATAAGCTTTGTGATCACATATAAACGTGTACATCGTACATCCAAGCCACTTCTACGAGAGAAAAAAACTATTTAAATGTGTCCAGGACCTTATAAGAAACCCCCGGTAACCCCCGCCCCCGGTAAATTATAAACAACAATTCAATTCGGTGTTCGGTTCTATAATTAGCCGGTAAATTATAGTTTTCCCGGCTAAGGAAAATTCTTTTTTTGTTATGTACTGGTTTAATTAGTATGTGTACCAATGTTTTTTTATTCGGACCAAATATATTTATATGTCTTTATAGGTGATGATTACTTTAGACACTTTGTCTTGAGCAGTTGGCTCACTGATATTAAATTTTAATTTGAAGTTTTAGCTACAATAAGTCATTCCTGAACTGGGCATCTTGAATGGAAACATACCTGTGTTTAAGTCAATAATCCTTTTTATTAAATACAAATTAAATGCTTTCTTGGCAGTTCACAATATTGTAATTAAATCTTTTAAAATACATTTTCTCACATAAAGTTGTATTTCACTGTATGATTGTAAACTTTTCCTTATTGTAGTAGTATATCACTTGTAACACTCTGATCCATTCATGTTTTAACAATTATGAATGATACCTCAGGGTCACAAAATATAATTATTGTTTATAAATGTACCTTTTATTATTTAGTATGCAATCTTTTACAGACGGGTCCCTTAAAGTCAATAAAATAAATCAAGAAACTCTAAGTAGCACGAATACCTCTATATTATTGCCTCCCTGTGCCCGTCATCTAACTACCTACATAGGCAGTTTGCATTTTCATTAAATAAATTCACTCTTTAAATTCTGATACAATTGGCTGAATGGTTCATATGCCGGTAGAGAAGAGAGAAGATTTCGTAAAAGAAGTCAGTAATTCCACTCATGACGAAGGAATGTCTAAACACAGGCGAAAATAGTATTTCATCATGTGATTTACAAAATATGAGTGTTGTGTTACATCGCTGACACAATCGTTTCAATTCCTAATGCCAATATAATCTGAATATTATAGATTCTGTACCTTTATAAATTTTCCAAACAAATAGCTTGTTTATGTGAGCGTAGGATACGGAAAATACAACAAAAGATCCATTATTGTGATTTATGCTAAGAGTTATTTCTCAATATTTTGACAACAACGGCCGTTCTGGTACCCTTCCAGGACAGCAACGTGGGGGGAGGGGGAGGGAGCCACGTGGTTCCTCTCAACTTTGGAATTGTTATTAGCTTCTCCATCAATCATTCGCTTCTGTTTTATTTTGTCCGTAAACTTGAAAGTAAACTAAATGTATTCAAACATTTTTATTTATCCTTCAATAATGATTAGTTGTTTTTAATACCGTAATATGGTTTTAAATATACCATCGCTTTATATTATTATGATAGTGATCTTTTACCAGCTAAACAATCCTTCGTGGTTCGCATATGTACTGAGATGATTTTATGGTTTTCTAGAGTTAAAAACAATTTAACCAGTTTCTAAACGTTCTACACTACATTCCATTACATTGCTTGAAATGGCGACCTACCCAGTTAGGTATTTTAAGCCAAGTATGGATGTCACCTAACAATTCTTAAATTTGACGAAAGCTTCATTAAATTCCTTTTTGTCCAGTTAATACAATTATGCTTCAACGATTCGAGATAACTCTCTTGAACAGTCTTAAAAAACTATAAAAGTTGAGCATAACACTCTACATACACTCATTCTTCCTCTTAACTAATTAAATCATTTATTTTATTGAGCGATCCAGCACAGACGAGTAGATATTTCACTCATGATTCTTCAATAACACCAACACGGAAGAAAATAAAAGATGACTCGACACGAACAGTCAGGTCAGGCCTCTTGAAGAGTGTTCAATCAATCCCGACGTTATCTAGCTAGGAGCAATTCCCCCGACAATACAGGCGACGGACATGTAACGAATGGCTCGACAGACAGACCCAATCCCTCGCAGGAGCTTGGAGCCAGCCTGGGCGCCGCCGTCTAGGGCTTCGCCCCTGTGGCTCCCCGACAGGCGTCACAGCAAACCCTGCCTGGGGTCTTCTCTTTATGTAGTGTTGGTAAACTCCCGGGGTGGATTTATGGTCTTCCAAGGCTAGGGGAGAGGGTCTTGGTTATCGCCTTTATCAGCGCAACGGTGATTTACCACTAATTGTCCAGTTTGTCTGGGGTGTTTTTGCCTTTTTATTTTGTGCCGGGTGTCCTTTTGTTTGGATGGACGATGCCCCTTTTTTTTGACAAAAAGGGTGCTGTAAATTCAGCGGGATGTTGTCGTTTTGTATCGTAGACAGCTCGTAAACGATTAAATTAATCTACTTTTGAGCTTATTTTTTATGATGTGATATAGAGAGTAAGATTATTTGATTTAAGACAATTGTTAACAAAAATTGTATAAAAGGCGAAAGGCTTTCGGAATAACGGTGAATTTTAATTAATTTATTTCAGTTGATGGTTTAATTTATTCAATAGGCCTATGAGTCAAGTTTTATAGTGCTCAACACTCAATAAAAAGGTTCAGGAAGTATTGTATACCTCCGCACCCAATTGATCCACTTCTCAAATTCTATTTAGAAGTTTTTCTGCTTCCCTCCCGTTGACCTAGTATTTCATACCTTCTTCCTTCTTCCACAACACAAAGCCAGTATCGTCCCCTTGTTCCTGCCTCATTCAAAAAGAACAATATGTCCCCTTCACCTTACCTTGTACCTTACCTTCAAAATTATTCTAATTTTACTTAAAATCGTCGTACCCAGCCTTGCAAAATAGGTTTTGATATCGTGTTAATGCATACCATAAACTGCTAATGAGTAACAAAATCGACATTATTTTTAAAATTTGATTGAAGTAATATGAAAATTTTGTCTCTGGTTTTAGACGAACAGTGCGTCATCATATTATCGCACCAGACAAATCACTGGTATATTTCAGCGAGCACAGAATAGAAATAGAGAGGCCATCCGAGCGCGGCGGTGTAGCCAAGTTAGCAGCGCCCGTGTCCGCTTGAGGAGTGGGGGGACGGTGAGTCACCCTAGTCCCGAGCGTCTTGTGCGCTGCCAGGCGGGCCACCGCCGCGGATATCTCTGCTATCAGCAGCTGCCTGTTCAGTTGTTTACATTTAGCTGGAGCGTATGAAAGCATGCCTCAACATTGCGTGGCTTACGGTTGTAATAACCGTGGGAAAATTGAAGGAGTAACTTATCACAGGTAAGGAAAAATATTAGTATGGGTTGAATGTATATAATATTATTAAGTAGGGGTGTGCGAGTAGTGATTTTTGAAGTCGAGTCGAGTCGAGTTTTTTTTAAGTTTATAATATAATAATAGTCATCATGTTTCTACATAATGGTAAAAAATATTATTACACTCAAATACAAATTACAATTTTGAGGTAATTCAACTCAAAAGAGTTACTGGACTAAGAGCAGATATGCAAATAAATGATACCAAAAAAATAAAGAAAACCTTTTACTTAAACTCACCATAATTCTCTATTTGATATATTTTTCAAGCCTAACTTGTGTTTAAGGCTTACCTGAGTTTTGAAATGAAATGACCAATTACCTGACTCAGATCATGATTAAAATATTTCCAATGAGTTATTCACACAGATACATTTTTATTCATGTAACTGTCAACAAAAAAAGTTTTTATTTATTTTGAATGGTTTTTAAAATATAACAAAAATAATTTTTTTTGAGAGGTGTAATAATAAATAATCTCAAACTATAGAAAAGATAGAATGATATAACTATTTATATGTCTTTTTAAAACTAAAAAGAACTTTTTACTTCTAGTATAACAAACGAGGTTTCAGTTATATTCGTTAAATATGGATTGACATTGTGAATACCCCCGTTGCAGCAGACCTGCATACTCAGCGAATTTCAAATGCAAAACAACGTATTTCAAGCAAACATAGCAAGATTTGACATGTTTTGTTAAGCTCCATAAGAATAACATGGGAAATGAGTATGCAGGTTTGCTGCTACAGATATATAAAAACTGGATAGTTTTAATTCAATATTTAGTAGATCTGAACTAGAAGAAGCCATTTACCAAGTTTTATCAAGATATGTTGAGAAATAAGCGAGATATAGAATTTTACTTATTTCCCATAAGGTTAACATTGGGACAACGTACTGTGTTTACCACTTTCAATATCTCGGTAACCAATGGGCATAGAGCAGTGATTTAAAATACTAAATTATTTGTTTTTTTGAGCTGAATTCAATGGTGCCCACAAAAATTTGATGAATTTTATTTTTCTATGTAAAAAACTCAAAAAACCCATTTTTGGGGGGGTTTATCCCCCTTTACCCCCCCTTCCGGTAGTCCGATCGGGCTGGTTCACGAACTCGTCCAATTGATTACCACTTTACATGTCCGTACCAAATTTCATAAAGATCGGACCATTTTTGCGGCCGCTATCGTGCTAACAGACACACATATATATATATATATATATATATATATAGATATATATATATAGATATATATATATATATATATAGATATATATATATATAGATATATATATATATATATATATATATATAAAAATTCGAACGAATAGTGTTTTTTGCTTCTGGGGGCCCCAAAACGAAAAGTTATAGTGGTCCCGAGCTTAGGTCTTACCATGAGACCTACGGTAATAGCTTCTTCCCTATAGGGGAAATTCGCTAAAAATGACCGTAATATTCTTTCGCGCGTACCGATTGTGAGTAAACGGCGGGAGTAACTAATCGACTGGTACTTTAGAGTACTTGCAATAAGTGAGACGAGACCAGCAGTGTATACTCGGCTCGAAAAAAGCTTGATTCTTGAGTACTCGCACACCCCTGTTATTAAGATTTAAATGTAAACATGCATATTATAATAAGTTTGTTGTGGGTTATTGTAAGCTGTAATTCTACAACGGCTGGATGGATTTTATACTGTTGAGGTGTCAGATTTAAGATGTTTTACGTCGATTCGCCAGTAAGTTCAGAATCTTATGAAATAACAGTAAACAATACTATGATAAACTTCACACCAATCGTGTTATGAACCACCTGACTAAAGTTGTTACCTTTTTAGGTCAGTAGGCAGATAAATACGTGGTAGATGTGTAATTAAGGCTGTTTACTTGTCAGAATTAAAACTTAAAACAAAAGCCTGCTTATTTTCTTGTACCCTAAATTATTCATTACTATTATTATTGTTACCAGAGGAGAAAAAAGTAAGAATAAAAACCATATAGTGAAAACGTTAAGTTTCATTAATCCACTCATGTGTCAGTAGTGAGCTACGCAACGTGGACGCATGGCAGCGCCTAGCTCCCGAGCCGCGTGCAGGACAGATTTTACATCCTCTTCAACCTAAATTTTCTCCATTACCAATGATGGTAGAATTTCCCAAAAAATATATGTCAAGGTTCAACTCATGCTCTCAAACTTTGCTGCAAACGAAACTTTCCTGACCAAAAAATAAAAATTTTCCACGCAGACTAACTTTTTCATGTTTTCACAATAAATTTAATCAATTCTTTAGGTATTTTTGATTATTAAAATTAAAATAGAATATATACTAAATTTTTAACCTTACTGTTTGTGAGTAGCACTAATGAACATTATATGTTCCAAGTTTGGTAATTTTAGGACCACTCTAAGTGCTTCTAATCATCGTGTATTTGAAAAAGGTTTTCTAACGCTGTTTTACTCATTTAGCGCGAGTTGTCCGCATAAGGAGTGGGGGAACATGGCTACAATGTCCGTAATGTTGGTTGAATACGTGTAGCCCCTCTATTTCTATTCTGTCCTCGCTGGTATATTTGTATCATATTACTGCAGTAATATCAGCAAAGTCATGGTATCAGCCAAAATTTAGAATGTATCCCATACCAAATTATGGCAAAAGTACTCTGCACCAGGTGATCCACTTCCTGGTCGCTCTGCAACTCTTCAATTGTCGTGTCCCTCCATTTCCTCTGTATCACCGAGCTTCCGGCCCACCCCTCGCCGCAGTCGCTACCGTCAATTAGAGGGGTACACAGCCACTGGTGTTCCGGTTCCGGAAGGCTGAAGGCGCCGCATCCTGAGGGCGGGTGACTAGCAAGGGTGGTTCCGGTTAGAGTAAAGAATGTTAATGTTGAAACGTAACGGTAAAAAATTAAAAATAACCCCGTTGCAGCAGACCTGCATACTCAACGAAATAATAATATTTTAATTTCCATAAGGATAGGATAACACGGGAAATGAGTATGCAGGTTTGTTGCCACGAAAATGGAAATGTAGGAGATTTTAGACTGAAGCACATTAGATCTCATCAAGATGAAGCCACAAAACAAGTTTTATTGAGATATTATGTTGAGAAATTAGCGTAATTACAGCGAGATACAGAATTTTACTTATTTCTCATAAGGTTTACATTGGGACAACGTACTGAGTTTACCACTTTCTATATCTTGGTAACCAATCGACATAGAGTAATGATTCAAAATGCTAAATTGTTTGTTTTTCGAGCTGAATTCAATAGTGCTCACCAAAATTGGATTATTGTTATTTTTCTATGTGAAAACCCCCATAAAACCTATTTTTTGGGGATTTATCCCCCTTTACCCCCATTCCGGTAGTCCGATCGGGCTGGTATACGAACTCATCCAATTGATAACTTATATGTCTGTGGCAAATTTCACAATGATCGTAACATTTTACGGCCGCTATCGTGCTAGCAGTTTACATACAACTGCGATAATAAATTCTAAGGAATGATTTTTTTCTTCTGGGGGTCCCAAAACGAAAAGTTATCACAGTCGCGGGCCATTGAAAACGTTTTCACTGAGAGGAAAGCAATGTAAGGAAAGGCAATAATGGAAAAACGGTAATACAGTAAGGCTTATAATATAATCGAGAAAACAAGTAATGTAAATGTATGATAATGTATCATGGTAGTCCAAGGAGGATATATCATGTATTTTCCTAGATGATAGTCCTACTACTATCTCTAGGAACAAAACCCAGAACTGTCCTCGACATATAATTTCAGCCGCATTCTGTGATTTTGCAGCTATTTTATGAGGATTGGTTCGCTCGTTTGTTTTCGGGGGTAAACTAAGAAATTTGTTTAAGTTATCTAACTTTCAGTGCTTGAGCTCTTTCAAACAAACCTTACATCTCATCTCAACAATAATGCCGTAACGAGAGGGCAAGTAACTCTTGAAAAGACAAAACACGAAATTCAGGAACTAACGAGGTCTTTGTTTACGCCGAATTAAATCCTGGACAAAGAAGAAAATGAGAAAAGGAACTAATTGGAAGCGAGGAAGGAGGAAAGGAGAGTGCGAGAGAGGTTAATTCGGTCGCAACGACAACAATTGTATTGCGCTCAATTAATTTACAGAAGTCGGACACAACAATAGGTTAGTCAGCTGATCCCCCCTCTATCCCCCGACTGTTCACCATTCCCACAATGCACTATTGTTGACTCGCTCGCATTGAAGCTGCGCACAGACCGCAGTAGATTTAATGGACTGAATATTGACCAAACACTTCAACTCCGAATCCGAACTGTAATCTAGTAAAAGGTACCGACGAGTTTTACATTCGTGAAATGTATACGCCTATATAAAAAAATACAACTTAGGGTACCTTGTCAGGAGCCCTTTGTAAAGGTTTTTTCTAGTATTTCGGTATTTTCGAGTCTTGTACAATGGGTAATGATACTTTAACTGTTGTGTTAGCAAAATAAAGTCCTCAATGCAAAATGTATTTGCACAATACATAAAAACTAAGTTAAAAGAACAATTGATTTGGTACATTGTTCAAAAGGAGAACGGATTATGCTGCTGAGATGCAAGAGTCCATCAGGTTAACTTATTTGATGTGCCTGGTTACTTGGTACTATTTTCCTGGTCTTATTTGAGATACTATGATAGGAAACTTAATCTCTTTCGACACCTAGTAGCGTCGGTCGGTCCTCGTACTGATTGAAGATCAGCGGTCTTCAATATAAGCCGACACGCTGACACCTTATCCTGCGAGAACTAAATTTGATTAGTTGATAAAACTAATCCAACGATATAAAAATATCAATTAACCACAATTTCTCTATATATTTTATTATAATACACTTCTTGACACCACTGTGTATTTAGTTGTGTTTTGTTAGTTGTTTTTTTCGTTATGAAAACGAAAAATATATAAATTAATTTAGGGGGTTGGTTTAAAATAAAGGAGAACGAATTTTACTGCTGAGGTGTAATTGGTCAACCCGGAGTACTTTAAGGACTCCCAAGTGTCGGATCAGCTTTAGTGGAGGTAGAGAATCAATTTTCTTGCGACACCTAGCAGCATCGGTCCTCCCACCTGTGATAGGGTGGCCGTCCTGTATATATCTTGACAGACCGCCACTTCACTCCTGCGAGAACTAAATACGATTGGTCGATGTAAATCGATTATCCAAGGGGGATCTCAGTAAACCAGAGTTCCTTGAATATATTTTGTTTGGTGTATAACTCTAAAATGCGTTTGTCTATCTTGACCAATTATTTTGTCATTTATACGCAGGGACGGATTTGCGTATTTTCTGTTCTCTTGTGACAGCTGGCCCTGCGCTTGTCATTCGTAATGTGTCAAAGTAACTTTTTGTATGAATTCAATTTTTTGGTCATAGTACCCTTGTACGGTTCCTATCAAATTTGTACAGAACAAGTATTACAGTGAATGTGAAAATTTTATAGTAAGGTTGCTAAATTTATTAAGTTAATTCCTTTTAATAGATGTCATGACTTCTGATGATTTTGAGCACATCAACATCGTTTGACCGCCTCAGAAAATGTTAACTCTTAAAGCCTATGGAAAGTAATCCAATGTTATGACTCCTGAACAATTAATAATTATTCTGGTTTGATAAGCAAATAAAATATCTCTTGGAGACTCCAACGGTGTGGTCTATAAACGGGACATGATTGCTTAATTTTTGAAAGTAATGGATGAGATTAAAGATACAGGTATCGTTTATATTAGTATAAAGTAGGCCTGTACAATATCACGTACGGAAACTCACTCGTAACTTTTGAGAAACCCATAAGTATGACACCCACAACCCTGTACTAGAATGAAAGGTCTCGGGGAGAAAACCCCAGAGAAATAATAGTTTTTTATAAACTTTCCTAAAGAATACAAATTCAAAATAAACGGTATCAGGAAACTGACACAGACTTTCTCCCTTCAAGTCATTTAAAACCAGAAAACATATTTAGTGAAATAAAACAAATTAACAATTAATTATCACACAAATATATAACAAATGTTATCAAAATCAAATTTAATGGTTGCAAGTATATTTTCTTTAGAGGTCACAGATTTTGTGAAATTTGAAAAATATGAATTTTTTAACACTTAAACCCCCATAACTTCTGAACCTGAATTTTTACAGACATGCGGGTGGTGTCATTTTGTTTTTCATCTTAAGCACTAAAAACCATGAAATTTTTATCAAAATCATTAGAGCCGTTTTTGAGAAATTTAGATTTTTGTCGTTTTTTATGGGTTTTTATGGGGTAAATACCCTTAAAAATCAAAAAAAATGAAAAATACGCCTGGAGATACCTCGGCTTTATACCTACATGCCAAATTTCTTGAAAATCGGGCCACTGGTGCCGTCTCCAGCTTTGTTTACATCCACACATACATCCACACACACACACACACACACACACACACACACAGACAGACAGACACCACGCCAAAAACCACATTTTGGATTCAGGGAGCACTAACACCAATATATCCACTAAAAACTCAAATTCGAAAATTTTGACTAAAACAATACTTTCTCCATATACTATGTATAGGGGGGAGAAAGTAAAAGGGCCTAACAGCTGATGCATTTGTTTGTATTCACTATTATTTATTTACCATTTCCCAACGAAGCGGGACACTACCAGCTAGTGTTCTATTAAGAGATTAAACTTTATGTTTGAAATAGTTTTCTGTAGGGCTCCAATCATGTGATTCTCTATCACTTTGTCACTGAAGTAGTGAAAAAAGCCTGCTTATTTTTATTTGCAGACCGTTGTACAGCCGTGCCATCGCGTTGCATCAAATGCAGGTAAGGCGTATCTGGCTATGAAATACAGAGCGGATAAATATTGCAAATAATCTACAGACTCTTTAAACTAATTAATGCGGTTAGTATGGTAACATAGTGTAGTGGGTTTATATAGTGTAGTGCGGTTATATTGTGTAGAGCGGTTATATTGTGTAGAGCGGTTATGTAGTGTAGTGTAATTATATAGTTTATTACAGTTATACAGTGTAGTGCGGTTAAATAGTGTAGTACGGTTATATAGTGTAGTGCAGTTATGTGGTGTAGTGCGGATATGTAATGTAGTGCGGTTATATATTATACGTTTACGTTGTGTAGTGTTTACGTTGGAAATATAAAAAAAATCCCTTGGGACTCCACCCCAAAGACCACCAAATACTATTTCAACATCAACTATGCGATTAACGGAATTAGCTGTTAAATTATTTTTGTCTGCTAAAGAAAGGGTCGAAGTATAAAAAAACAAAAGCTCTGAATGAAAAAATAAATTGTTGTTTAAAATAAACATTAATGTAATTTTTACTAATGAATGTTATTTTAACTTACAAAAATGTTAATTTTACTTATGAATGTTAAAAGGTTTCCTTTGACAAGGTTACCTTCGAAGTTCAAATTAGGATATGGTAAGACCGAGGAATAAGTTTCATGAAAATATTAATTATTAGGTTATTTTTTAGTTAGTTTTTTTATGGGGACAAAAACCAACAATAATTAGGACGGGGCGAGCGTTTCAAAGGCTTAATTAATTTAAAGCACGGTCGAGGGTAAAATATCAAACTCGTGTATTTTGACGAAGGGATCAGGGGAGGGGCTATCGTCAGTAAAAACCACACTAATTAAATAATTTAATTTGTATTCATATTCAATTTATTTTGAATTTTATTCATAAAAAACTAGAATAAAAAAATAATTAATTTGTTACTTTGCTTAGATAAGTTTTATTATAAATTTGTACTGGGGGAAAAATATCAACTAACCATTGATGTTCTCTCAAAAAGGAAAAAAACTGCTAACATAGGGATTTATAAGATAAGATAATCCCGAGTATCAGAATATTAAACTTGGACTTTTTCATGTCTTCTGAAAGCTTATTAATGTTATTTTCTCAAAATGTTTATATTTCGAAATAATCTTTTTAGTAGCAGGTGTAAATTTAAGACCTTTAGGCTGTAAAGCAAGGATACTTATATAGGTATATACAGTGTACGTACCCGTTAAAAACACATTCAAGAAATGTATTTATTACTAAAATACCTCTTATAAAACAGAAAACAATAAAGACAAGTTGTTAATTAAGAAACTCAAAAGTTAAGATTTCATTATTGTCATTATTTTCTCATACCACTCTATAATCTAGGATAAAAATTCTAATGATTGTAACTTTTTTATAAAAGTTCAATTATACTCAAGAGGAGTTATTCGGTACCGCTTCGTCCGTACCTTTTTCACGTAAACTAATAAAGAGATAAAGACCGGGGCGGTGCGACGTTTATTAAAAGTTTAATAAAAACGCAATTGCGGGAGTGGCCTACGTGCACGGCGCGGGCCTTAATTAATTAAGCGGCTAAACGTGCGTGGATGCCGAAGTATAGCGGACGTTTGTCCGCGCAATGAGAAGCGTTTGTGAAAATAATTGTAACTGCCGCTGCGAGAAACAAAGTTAGTTAAAACCCTTTAAAAGGTTACGATATTTTTACAGGAATTAGCAGTTTTGTATATTACAGATCCAAAAAATATATCAGGAGTGTGCAAGTAGTGATTTTGAAAGTCGAGTGTAAAACGGTAACGTACCACATTGCAATTGGAGCACGGTCTCCACGCGAAACTTTGAGTCAAGTCGAGTAATGTAATCTCGGCTCGGAAAAAATTCTGTACCAGACCGCTCGCACACCCGTAGAAATTTTGTAAACCGTTTTAAAGATATGTGAGTAGTGGCGATGTGGCGTTTCTGGCCCAATCAAACTTTGACAGGCAGTCAATTTTTTGACAGCTACTTCCGGTCACGTGACCGGAAGTGACCAAAATTCATAGAGTTTTAAAATTTTCCCAATCTTGCTGGTTAAAACCGTACATTGATTCAAACACCAGAAGAAGAGCAGCTGCAACATCAACATTTCAAAAGGACTTTTTTAAATTAATGAATAACGCGATATTTGGAAAAACATTGGAAAACAAAAGAAAACACAAAAATGTTAAATTAATTACAGATCCTATAAAACTAGAAAAACTTGTACAAAAACCAAACTTTGAAACATCCGTTATCATCAATGAAAACCTTGTGGCAGTATCTATGAAGAAGACAAGTGTGAAAATGGATCGTCCGTTGTACGTTGGAATGTCAATCTTGGATATTTCCAAAACCCACATGTACGATTTCCACTACAACAAAATGGTCGCCTTCTACGGTAGAGATAACATCGGAATCGCCTACATGGACACGGACGCTTTCATCTACTGGATTCTTACTGAAGATATGTATTTGGATCTTCGAACATTTGTTCACAAAAATGAATTTGATTTTAGTGACTATCCAAAAGATCATTTAAATTATGACAATGATCGGAACAAAAAGAAACTTGGAAAATTTAAAGACGAAGCAAATGGAATTTTACTGAAAGAACTTATTGCACTAATGTCAAAATTGTATTCACTACAATTGCATAAAGAAGAAAACAATATTATTAAAAAAGCTAAGGGAGTAAAAAGTTTGTATCTTAAGAAGAATGTAAATTTTGAACACTACAAGCAATGCTTATTTGAAGAAACGACTATAACTGCAAAATTCAACACCATCAGAAGTTTCAACCATCAACTGTACAGCGTAACAGAAGTGAAAAAAGCACTCTGCTCCAATGATGACAAACGACACATTCTTCCAGACAAAATTCACACTCTACCATTCGGCCACTACTCTCTCAATCCTATCAATGAGTAAAAAGAAAAAGAAAAAAAGAAAAAAAGAAAAAAATTAAAAAATTAAGAAAAAGAAAAAAAGAAAAAAAGAAAAAAAAGGGGAAATCACAGCATTTACTTTTTATTCGAATACTTTACATAAATACGAAACTTTAACGTTGAGAGGCTCAGTTCTGTTTAAGACAAGCTACAACCAACATGTCATCCAAAAGAAATAATCTAACACTTATAACTTATTGTTGCAAAGAAAAATGTTTTAGAATACCTGAAGATCAAGTTGACGGACAAGCTTGTACAAAATGTAATTCTTTCTGCTATTGTAAATGTAGTTGCAAAACATATCAAAAGAACCGGTTGGATAAACTAGAAGAATTACAACATCGACTCGGTCTATTGTGGCAACGATTAAATTCAAAGTGATTAAACAAACACCTGCCATTACCCCCACCACTACCCCCACTACCATCGGAGGTACCTGCAGCACCGGCTTTGCAATAGTCATTCCTGCTACACCTCTCGTCGAGTAAACAACTCTAGTCATGTCTCTCAACATTCGCGGGATTCACTACAACACTATCAATCTTACAACCTACAAGGATTTGGAAATTTTTAGTGAAGAACTAAAACAACTTATAACCACTGGGTTTGGTTTATCTTTAGAACTTTATGCAACAAACAATCAAAACGAAAAAAATGTGTTTTTGCCAACTTACAACAACAAGAAGAATGAAAATAAACAAGAACTTTCAGCACCGACAACAACTTACTTTTCAAATTTGGGAGCAAACTTTACTAACTTGTAAAATAATACTTTTGTAAAAAAAAACAAATAAATAAAAAAAGAAAATATCTTGCATTTTCGGATTTTCCGAAAATGCAAGATCTTTTTTAAAAACATCCCCAAACGACCTTGACACACTTCCGGCCATTTAAAATTTAAATACCCAGCACAGCAGGGCATTTAAACTTTAAATACCCACCCATACACGTCACAGCTACGTCACAGCTGATGCCGTCACTTCCGGTCACGTGACCGGAAGTAGCTGTCAAAAAATTGACTGCCTGTCAAAGTTTGATTGGGCCAGAAACGCCACATCGCCACTACTTATGTGGTTGATTTGATTTGGTTCTTGAACAGGGGCGGATCTTGAAGGGGTGGATCTATGGGGACGGAGGAGACACCTTTGGGAATATGTTGGTAAATGTTCGGGAAGACAAACTATCCTACTCATTCTGTGGTATAAAATGAAACTTTCAGTAAACCAAAGAATAATAAACATCAATAATTTACTGTATCAGCTATTTTTTTATTTTATTATTACTGCTTTTAGACAACATTGTCGCATTAAAAATTCAGGAAAAGTTTCTGGAATATATAGGTTTTCCATTAAATAAATTTGCATATTAGTTATTATTTATATTCAAAGTTTCACATTTATTAGTCTAAACGTTTAATATTACTATTACTTGTACAAGTTAAATATTCCTAATCATTCAGTGTAAGTATTTTTTTACTCATTTAATAGTTGCTCTACGAGAAATCTCTGTTAATATTTATTATTTCATTCCAGTTATAAAAAACCCTTTGTATTAATTTGGTCCGACCCTTAAGATATTTTTTTGGCCAAAAGGAGAACAAGGCTTGCTATTAAAGTGTAAGTGGCCGGACTTAAGGCACGCATTGTCACAATGCCTTAGAGTCGGGGTCGAGTTACATCAATATAACAAAGTAGAGATTTGAATCTCTTTCGACACCTAACAGCACCGGTCCTCCCGCTTTGGAGTAGAGGAGTCCTGGATTTATTCCGACACGCCGCTGCTGCTCTCCTGCGAGAACTAACTGTTAATAACTAATAAAACAAAACCTTCAATAGACAAATTTTAGTGTACCTCACATCCTCGAAAGGTAATTTTTGGGAAACTTTAAAACGCGTATATTAATCATCCATATAAATGTCAATATAATTATTAAATATCACAATCACAGAGCAATTTTGTTTTCCTTTTTGTTGGCCAGAGATACTAATCATCAAGGTCTTTCATGTAAGTTTAATGTAAAGTTGATCTATTATAACATTATAAGAATTAAAAGCAGAATACAAATATATTAACTTTTAATTAAGAAAAACATTGATGATACACCCTTAAAAACTGAATATCTCGAGAACGCATGAGGCAATTTTATTTTTTCTTCCACCAACATTTTTCTTTTTTTGTGCTCTTTAATTTGATATGTCACAAAGGGTATGTTGCTAATTGAAAATTGTAAGCTAGGGGTTGAGATGAGTAGGGGGTAGTTGGGGGGATAAAGTTTTCCTGTGAAATTGACCTCCCCCTGCGTTGGTAGACGTTTCCAGAAAACAGAATACTAAAATTTATTTTTGTTTCTGAATAAATTAAGAAGCAAGTTTAAAAAAATACACCCTGTATATAACACATAAATAATACTATAGCAGCGATACAATTTAAATAAATGTGTGCTATCGAGTTTCGTTAACAAAAGGAGAACAAGTTTTGCTACTGAGGTGTAAGTGGGGCTTCCCGAGGCATTCAGACTCTGAGCCTAAAGTATCTAAATGATCGGAGGTAGAGAAGTGAATCTCTTTTGACACCTAGCGGCATCGGTCCTCCCTAGTGGGAGGGACGGGCGGCTCTGTATATGGGGCGACACGCCGCCACCTTTCTCCTGCGAGAACTAAATTTGATTGATCGATGGAAATAAATTACCAAAGGTATTTATAAATTACCAAACGTATCAATTGCTCAGTAAGTCACATATCTTCGAGTATATTTTGTTTATACTTACAATATTATAACTCTAAAATTCATATACCGATGTAGATGAATAATTTTTTACACTTGGAGGTATACAGGGTGTTGATAAAAAACCCTTCGGGACTTCGGGATAAGGTTACTTACTTACAATAAAACTAAGAAAAAAGTATTTTTAAACATTGGTCCTAAAATTATCCGTCTGTCGGTCTATATGTGTTTTAAACATGATTTTATATAACTTTGGAACCACTAAAGATATCAACTTCAAACTTGGTATGTATATGCCATCTAATAGGACCTATTTTAGTGCAGAGTATGAACTTTCTATTTTGTGCCATTTTTATATTTAAAAACATAATATCTTAAAAACCATAAATTATACGAAAATTGTACAACAGGCAAAAAAAGTTGTGCTTTTTTGTTTCCTACAAACCGTATAAAGATTATTAAGATCGAACTACAACTAACAGAATTATTGCAATGTTTCCAACAGAAATCATGCTTGTTTTATGGCTGTTATAGCAAATTTGATTGAATTCTGTTGGCAAAATTGCAATAGCACTGTAATAGTACTTCGATCCTTATAATCTTCATATGGTTTTGTAGGAAATAAAATAAATTTTGCTACTTTTTTGTCTCTTGTAAAATTTTTGTCAAATGTTCGGTTTTTAAGATCGAAGATTTAAGTTCGGTTTTTAAGATATTAAGTTTTAAAAAATATAAAATGGCTGCCATTTTGAAATGATAAAAAGTAGAAACTTCATACTCTGCACAAAATAATAGGTCCTATTAGTCAGCATATACGTACCAAGTTTGAAGTTGACATCTTAAGTAGTTGCAAAGTTATGCCAAATCATGTTAAAAACACATACAGACCGACAGACGGGTAACCGAACATTTTAGGACCCATGTTTACACGAACTTTTTTCTTAGTTTTGATGTAGGTAGCCATGTCCCGATGATGTCCTGAATGGTTTTTATCAACACCCTGTACACCTATGTTCTACCCCTAGGTGCTTTTGTGGCTTGTCATTTATGTGTCAAAGACAATTTTTTCCATTGATTCGATGCTTAATGAAACACAGTTCTGAATGTGTCCATTATTAACCCTCGCATTATTTTTATGCTTATTACATAGAACCTCACAAAAGGAGAACAATTTTTACTGCTGAGGTGTAAGTAATCAATCTGTTCTCTTTAACTTTAAAGGAACTCAGATTGTAACATTTGAGTTATTAGAGGTAGAGAAGTGAATCCCTTTCGACACCTAGCAGAATCGGTCCTCCCACTAGCACAGCTCGGCGGGCCTGTACATATGGCGACACGCCGCCAGCTCACTCCTGCGAGAACTAAATATTTTTATCACCTAAAAATGATTAATATCTTTATTGGGTATTATGTACATTACATTTATAAAATTGTTGATGGAAAAAAATATAATAATCCATTTAACACTATTGTAATTTTATGCCTTTTAAATAATTATTATACAATTTAGCATGTGTTAAAAATGATTGATCACTTGTTACAGTACTCTAATTTCAAAAACACCTCTATAATGATTCGTTATAAAAGCTATTTCAAGTTTTTAAGCTATTGGATTAAAAAAAAATAATAAGTTTAATCGTAGGGAATGTTTGAGCCCGGTGAATAAAACGATCAATCTGTAGTAATTACTTGGAATCAATAAGCTACCACTTGTTTCAGTATGGATAAGTAATCGCTTACGAGTGAAGTAATCACTTGTTATTCAAGTAAACCCGTAGTAAACGTGTGAAACACATTTGAATATACAAGTGAATGTTCGAATAGTAAGCAATTACTTAATTATTTTCAAGTCCTCCTTTTCCCGCGCTTGAAAGTATCAAGAATGCTGTTTTTAAGATGATTTATACATTGGGATTTAATTCAAGTTATTACTTGCAAGCAGGTAAAGTAATCTGGGAAAACATTTAACGAGCCCTTATTGAGTTTAAAGCCATCATTTGTTTTCATTCATATGAAAATTTAGACTTTACTAGCAAGTAAATGCTTACGAGTAATTACTTACAGCTGCTCGTTTTCATTCAGGCTCAATGTGTGTGCAATGTAAAGAGTAAATATATAGGAAAATGCCATCTAAAGATCCACTCAAAAAAGTCCTTCTGCTCCACTTTAATATGTAAAAATAATTCTGAATTGTGTAATTGTCTAATCTTATTAATGTCATAACGAGTGCCCCATAGAGACAAGGAAAATCAGTTAATTTATTATCTGTGATTTCCCAAAAAGAGCTATCACTGTGTCGATCTATTTTACTAATAAATATTGCATTTAACATTTTCTGATGAGAAAATTAAATTTATAAAAAATTTCCTTTTTTAATTCCGCCAAAGTTAAGAGGTGCTTTAAATTCGAAAAAAAATAAAAGAAACAAATTCGTAAAAATAATGAGAGTTTTTTTAACAAACTAACCCATTATATATTATGTATAAGCTTGGCTTACGATTTAAAATATAATAAAAACCTAATCAATTGAATCGCGTTTTGATTTCTTGCACAATAACTATCTTTTGTAACTTTGTAATTTTTTGAAAGATTTAATTTTTTCAATGATTTATTATTCATTCTTTATCATTCTTTTTGAGACAGGTACAAAAATGATGGTAATATGAACGTAATGTTTAATACGGATTTAATATCTTTTAAAATACATAAGACAAAATCAATTTATGTAATCTTTTGTTGCAAGACGTCACAGCTAATACTGTGGAAGCACCGAAAATACATTAACTTGACCAAGAATCGGTTTGTAAAACCGCTGGACCGCTCCAAGACGGCGAAGAAAAGCTGCTTAAGTTCTTATCCGGTTAGTGGGGCTTAACTAGCGTAAAGTGCCCACAGTGCGTAACTCAAGCCATCCCCCCTCCTAGAACTGCCACGGGCTCTCTTAAAATAAAGTCAAATACTGTGTTGTGACAAAAATGTTCGCTGTATGCTTCAAATGTAGGAAAGACTGTAAATTTTTTTATAATTTCTTGGATTACGACCGGTCTTATTTTCGCTATCCTTATAGTGACTAACACGAAACCATATAGTTTACATTTCATCAAAGATTTGGATTTTAATATTAAAGGAAGTAGTCTTGCTAGTGATCCATAAGCAAATATATAAAAGAGATGTTTTAGAATATTTTTATCTTGCTACTAGGTTATATGGATTATAAAAGGCAAAAGATTATTGTGACTATTTAAATTTTACATAAAAATGTACTTTTTTACCCAAGCGATTTTACAACCTACGTTTATTCGGACGAGTGAGTCCCAAAAAACGTTGAAAGATTAGAAAATAAAATTTAAAACGTAAAAATTCTTCAAAAAGGTACAATTTTAAACTTCCATATTTAATTATCATACGATAGTATTTTACTGGCCTATGCAATTACTTTATTCTTTTCAGCCATTTCACGGCCTCAAATTAAAATTTTTAGAGCGAAGTGAATAGGGACAGTTTCATCAGAGGGTATTAATTTAAGTGAAGTAATTACACGAAAAAGTTTTCTTAAGTAATTACTTTGAATTAACACACCTCATTCGCCAGTAACTCTTTCTCTAACGATCGAAGAAAAACATCTATTAAAAGATTCTATATCGCACCCAAGCAAAAGGTAAATACTTTTAGATAATGAAGTCTTTCCCGATTAGCCACGGTTACGTAAACTCAGGTCGACGAATCGGTTCATTAATTTTCTCGACTCCGACGCGGGGTCGACCGGCGAGGGTAGGGTTAATGAAAAGTGAGATGGAGACATGAGGAAGAGAGAGAGAGAGGTAAATGCTTCGTCTAATGCCTCTCGTATTTACTCATGCTTGCTGTCTACGTGGGAGGTCAGGATTACTGTAAAAGAAAAATGGTTTGAAGAGGTAACCTTGATGAAGTCCGTGCGTCAGGATAAGAGGCCGTAATTACTTTTTTCACGTTTGAACGATCTTGATTTCGTTTCATCCTCAGTAAATCAATAAATACCATATTATTGGAAACTTTTAAGGATGTTTTATTTTTTGAAATATTGTTACACTTGCTTAAAAAGCCTACGGTAATAGCTACTTCCCTTTGGGAGAAATCCGCTAAAAGGAGAACTATTACTTCTGCTAAGGTGTAAGTGTCCATTACATACCACTGATAAGATAATTAATGGGCTAAGAGGATTATGTTTGGGTAGGGATCTCAACCCCTTTCGACACCTAGCAGCATCGGTCCTCCTACTTCAAGCTGAACGGTCTTTATATATAACTCGACACTCCGTCTTTTCATTCCTGCGAGAACTAAATCATGCAAACGCATTTAAAGCTATATGGGAATTACGCCGTTGCCTTCAATTTAGTATTTAATAATACTACTCTGAGATGAAGCGTTTTGAGTTAATTGGAACTTATATCATTAAAGATATATAAAATACACATTCATATAAATAATTTTTACAATCGGCTTATTAGCAATCTTTCTTTTTTGTAAGTTTGGTTTAGTTCCTTTCTCTCACACATGCTGTCTAGAGTAGTTGGGTAAAATTCGTTAAAGTACATCTCTCTATTTAAAAAAATAAGGCAATTTTATATTTTTTAAAAAGGCTAACACATGGTTTGCTTGTGTTTATCATCCATGTAATTTCCATACTTGCTTATTAGTTTGCATTTAATTCGAAATAAAACCGTGATTGGTTCCCGACTGAGTAATTTGAGCAGCGCAGTTTTGACACCGGGCGTAGCTCAGTGGGCCGCGACCGCGCCCACGTGATCTGATGCCAATTACTTCACGTCAATCATCAGTGGTTTGACTCCCTCCACACGTGAGTTCGGATCACGTGTTCGCTCAACACTTCATCACACCAACAAGATCACGTGACCGATCAATTAAACTACAAACGCGAGGGTAGAGTTTCCACCGCAACCAGGTACACTGCTTTGGTTACGGATGTTTTTTGGTTGCGTATTTTAAAAAGCTTTCGCTAAGCTTTAAAAAAAGCTTAGCAAAAGCTTTTCAAGGCCCTTTTTCATCACGGTCTTCCGAATTATATACCCACCAGAGATATACTATTTTTTTCATCACTCCGTACCGAAAGTAGCTACTTTCGATGTCAGCTGGTAGCAGCGAAAACGATCGTTTCCCAAGCTCTAATTTAGAGCAAGGGAAAAACGATCAGCTGATTTTCCCTTGCTCTAAATTTGTTTTCCCTTGCTCTCAATTAGTTTTCCATTTGCCCGCTACGCGCTCTGACGTCGCTTTGCCGTTTATTCTTACAATTTAAATCAGCTGTTCTTATTGTTCAACAATGTAAACCGAAAACAGGAACAGGTATAAATGAGTTTTGCTGTGTTGTTATTATAGCGCATGTTAAAAATCTCTCAACCAGTACCAACTGCACAATAAACATAACCTTGAACTTCTAATTTTTACGTTGTTATGTAGGCTTATTATAGTAAATTTGTTATTATAAAAAAAATTTAATTGAGAAATATAATAGTTTGCATTTTACTGAGGTTTCTTCTTCAGCATTGTGTGTATTTTTGCGTCGTGATGAAAAGTACCGTTCATAACTTGTACCGAAAGTGATTTTCCGGCACTTGCTCCAATTATTCCCGTACTCGGCTGCGCCTCGTACGTGAAACACACTTTCACATGCTCGGCTTCGCCTCACACGTGAAATCCGATATTCCTGTGTTCGGCTCCGCCTCACACATGAAACTTGGGCGCGCACCGGAAAGTGCCACTTTCGGTACTAGTAATGAAATATACTATTCCATTTATCTCTCGACATTCCTAGTACCTATCATCTGACATAACTCGGTATCATTTTCCTCTATGGTTCTTCGTATATCTTTTCCTGTCCTTAATTCTCAGGTGGCTATTTGCTTCCATGTTGGTTTTTTGTTATATCTGTCTTTTTGTTATATCAGTCTTGTTCTAGTTACTAATTAACTTCCCCTTCACTTTCCCTTCTTCCTCCTTCTATCTTCTATCTATCTCCCTCTTAAGCCGTTTGTTTTCCATTTCCACCTCCCGTTGAGGGGGATCCACGTCTGCGAAATCAACTGGATCCATCTTGGAGCTGCTGAAGCCATTCCCTCTTGGAGCTCTTGGACCATTCACGCTCGTGCTTTGCACGTTGTGCATCAAAGTCGTCTACATCATTGGTCTTATGAGACACAGCACGCGTGCCGCTCACACACATCGGCACAACGATCCCGCATCGGCACGGCGTGCTTAGTCTCATAAGACCAATGTCGGATAGACTTTGCATGACATGCAAGCACGAGCGTGAATGCTCACCTTAAGTTGGGCCTGTTACTAACTATTAGGATACCACACATCCTAACATGTTGAATTATTATCTTTCAAGCCCATCTACGCCTAGTCAAAATTATAGAAGGCTTGCCAAATTAATTTAAAAAAATATTCTGATTGGATAGTTTTTTTTTCAGTCAAGACGCCGACCACAATGCATATTATAGGCCTAGCTTTGTTACAGACTAAGATCAGCTGATTATTTAGCCAGGATTATTTGTTGAAATGTCCAATGATCAACAATGACCGCTCCCTAATCGGCTCAATCAAAACAGCTACAGACTTTCAATCATGATTGATCTGACAGCCTTCGCGGTCGACTCAGCCACCGGATCAATATAATTACTTGACCCACACTTATTAACATTGTAAATTTCCAAAACAACTAAAATATTAACTTTAATTGAGCTATATCATTTTGTTGAATCCGGTTGGAGCCGACCCCGGAGCCAGGATGACCCGGGCGATTACGTGTGGAGGTCATCATCACGTGATCACGGCGGGGGGGCGGGGGGCGGGGGGGGGGGAGAAAGTGCCCCCGGGGCCCGGGCCGTGACTGGACTGGAACACGGGAAAGCAGCCGGGGTCAATGTGTTACTGATTAGTATGGTTACGGTTCTGATGGACGCTGGAGTGGACATGTGCAAAAAGGCGCTGATGCTATAGGTGTTTTCCACTAGATTTTCTTTGTTGCAGAAAAAGAGTCTTATTCGAGTCAGTGGCTGAGACCTTTGTCAAGAGGATATAATTTTCTGGGGGACGGGGAGGTACGAAATGCCCCACATTGTCGAAGGGGGTCTGGGGGCACACCCCCGGAAAACTTCGAGCTATAAAGTCGGATTTTTAGACAAGACATAAATCATGCCGTGCGGAACTTCATACACATTGTATCTAATTTAGAGTTACTAGAGGCTTGAAGGGGCTAATAAGCCCCTAAGCATTTACAAATACCATCTTAGAAAATAAACTTTTGGATCCACAAAATTATGATTATATCTAGCATTTTTGGTTTGAAGTAAACAAAGCAGACCTTTTTACATCCCAATGATATTAATATGACAGCTATTTTATGTTATTTCTCATTTTATAGTAAGCTTAAAGCAATTTCAATATTTTCCCCGAATCCCTGGGATGCAGACCTTCAATTTCAGCCCCCTCCCATCATCCTAAACTAAACAAACGTACTTAACTTTTTATAATTTTAAATTGCGAAAAAACTCAAACCCTTAATAATTATTATCATTTGTAAATATGTATTTGTTACAGTACATGGAACGTGTATAGTTAGCTGCATTTTGAAAAAAAACCCACATGTCATTACCTAGCGTATGGCTTTGAACCAAACATTAGCGCCACATGTTTAAATGTAAACAAAGCAGACGTTTTAAGATTCCAATGCTTTTTATATGGCAGATATTTTACGTTATTTCTCGTATCCTGGTGAGTTTCAAGTAATTTCAGTATTTTTCCCGACCCCCTGGGACCAAGACCTTTAATTTGAGCCCTCTCCCATCATCCTGCTAGCTGTCAAGCTCTCACAATTTTGATTGAAAAAATCGCTTACAGAATTAATAATTAAAATATAGATTTACGCAGTCGGATACTGAAAATTTGGATAATCTTAAAATTTAAGTAAAATAGCCATTACACAGAGTTTGTAGGATACGGTATTATTAATTTTTCGCAGATTTATACCCTCGTTGATTACCCGCTATCTAATTCGCGCGATTGATTTTATGGTCTCTCACATTACTCCCATCGTTTAACCGGCAGTTGGTAAATATATACATAATCATTGACTGTCATGGCTGTTCTAAATATAAGTAAAGTTGTTAACGCCACTTTCCCGCAAAAATTACATTAGGGCGATTGTTTTTTTACACCCGTTCGCGCCATTCACAATGTAAATCCCGCGGACGGTCGGTAAGTTCTCGTTGTTTTTACGGCCGTTTACATACAATCAAGTTGAAGTTATCAACTTATGTTTGTTTAATATATTTTTTCTTATGTATTGCCAAATAACGGGATCTTGATATCAAGATGATATAATTTTTAAAAACTAAATTTTAAAGGGGGGCACATTCCCCTGATCTTCCCAGCACCAAGCCACTGATTCAAATAACTGAAATATTTATCCAGATTTCTGCCATACAAGAACATATTAAATGTAATTGAAAATGTTTCTAATTGGATTCAACGGTTAATAAAAGAATCAGCTTGCACTGGTCAGTAAAAAGGCTTATTTTACTTACATTGCACTCATAATCATTCCTCTCCTTGAAATAATTCCTTAAGTTTATTTCTTCGTGCTGACTCATTCTTAAAATCTGCTTCCACGTACCAGAACTCTGTCTCAATAGAAAATCAAGAATTGAAAAATGATTAGCTTACATTGATTGGTTACAATAATACATTAACCTCTTTTTTACAACAATTGATAGAAAAATTCCTCCTGCAGTCCTTCACCTACGAGTTCATTATAATATATTTTGTATTATATTTTATTAACTTGTATTATTGAAAAGTAGATTCAGATTTGCAGGCTATCAACATAGATATTTAATTTAATTTTATTTTATTTTATTTGTTGTTCGGTACTGCAAAGGAGTGTGACGGCTACAATTAATTCTCATAAAGACTAAAAATCTTAAATAAGGTCACAAACCTGAAAAGACCTGAAAAGAGTTTCAGGTAATGTCCCTTTTTTTTATTCTTACAGAAAATTATAAACTGAGCTCACTAATAGTAAAACAGAGAGAGATGCTGAGAAAAATTAACATTTTAATTTGGATGTAGCTTATGAAAAGCTAATCTTAACCTGACCCGATGGTTTGGGTGAGTGCCCAAAGCCCAAACAACGGCCAGCAATCTCGTGATCATTAGACCTTATACGTGGCCACCCTTATAGCCTAACGACTAACCACTAATCCTAGTCCTAATAAACATGCATCTCACGTTCTATCTCTCTCCTCCATCTCTCTCTCCCTCTCTCCGTCGCTGTTCCGCCGTGCTCTCGCCTCTCGCCTTTGACCTCCTGGTGCTTACTTTGTCGACTCTTGATCGATGTTTGGAGATTTCTCAAACTTGACAGTTGACAACTCAGTTTCTGCATTAGCAGTATAGGCTATCAGGCGTAAATACTTCTTGGTAAACGGTCAATCGGGCAAATAATCTATCCCAAGAGCTTTTACTGACGTTCTGACAAGATAAGGTTCTACATCAAAATGGTCGAAAAGTAATAACTTTTTGATTCAGTTTTCGGGATCAAAATAGTAGTTTATGCAACGATTGTATAATGAATGCCTTTAAGCCACGAGTTCTAAATATCTCACGAGTGGCTTAAAGGCATAATACAATCGTTGCATACACTATTTTATCTACGACCAACAATATACGACAAAATTTCCCCCGAAGTTAAACAAAACTCATGACTTTCACTAAAGATGGAATAGGTCAACTAAAATTTGAGGTTAGGCAAATAAGCAGACTGAACCATGAATCGTTGTGGAACAATCAGCTGATGGGATAAGTAAACTCAAACATGAATCGTAATGCAACAATTAGCTGATGTGCGAATTGCGTAATTGTTATTATGACACTACTTCCGTCAAATGCCGAGCTCTCATTGGTCTAGAACCAGTACTCTAAAGTCGTCATTAGAGTACTGTTTGGTTTTGGTGTCTTAATGTATATCATTATAATGTTTACTGTAATACCAAAATTGGTGCTTATTGCAATGGTCGTAGATAAATTAGTAAAAGTGTTTAAAATATTGTCATTTGAGTTTAAAATACTTCCATAAGCTTTCTCCTTTGCTTATATCATAATCATTGGTAAATTTTACTGTTTGTTTTTCACTACGGTTGTGATGAATCACAGTAAAACCATTGACTTTAAAATACAGAAGGAGGCTTTTCATTGCCATTGTAAAACGTGTACCAACTTTGGTGCGTCTGCCATGATTTGAAAGAGCACGTAGATAGAGTATTCTCCAACAGAGTAAACAGCTACTATTTCGCTTTACGAGGAGATATATCGATATTTTTATGTTCAGGATCAAACATAAAGTAAGTTACTGTTATTTCTAGCATTTAGTTTTAAATCTCTGGATAGAAGTTCTCCCTCTGTATTTAAAGTCAATGGTAAACAACATCTGACACCCTCTCTCTATTACCCTCTATGTTTATGGGAAGAATTCCCAGAAGGAACGGAAAGGTTGGAATGCATCGATCTCATAAACATGTATGAAGAGTTGACACTGAAGGAGTGGCGCTGAGTCTGGTTTGATGAGCCTGAACTCCCCTGACAGATGGCTGACAGTGGCGTTTGTTTCCTCTGCAGTTTTTTGACCTCTCCTCTCTTGGTTTATCAGGAACACTTTGTTATTCGAGACCATTCATTCGAAATGAAATGAAATACGTTTATTTATCCCATTTTCTGACAAAAATAAAATAAGTACATAAAAACACAGCATAAAGAGAAAATAATAATAAATTAACTAAGCCTATAAAGGATTAGGCCTACATGGGCAGATGCCTGTGCGTAAGCCTATGAGAAGCCATCTAACCTGTGAGTTAGGCTGAAAAAAAGTAAAAATAATTATAATATGAGAAATAATCACTTTAGTTAACGGGATGTAAAATAAATTATAATTTGCTTAGAATTAATCAATTTAAATTGGCGACAACAGAAACAGCAACTAACTGTCTGAGGGATGTAATAATGGTAAACAAAATTAAAGAGGGGGGCAGGGGGGTTTGTAGTATGTCAAAGGTTGCGTCTAACATAGTTCGGTCTGATAAGGGCCTCGGCCTCATCGATACTAATAGTGCTTAAAAGGTTTTTAGAACGATGCTTAAAAATACTAATTGATGGAGAGGTAAATAAATCGTTAGCTCTATCATTTAGACTTAGGTTTCGGAAAAGGTATTGCGCTGCATAGAAAGAGTTTGTCAAAGAAAATGATCTGTTAAGCTGTAAAACTGTAATTCCAATATTTAGTGAAAATCTAGTAAAATGTTCATGAGCAATGGGAGAAAAAATTGAATTGAAATTTTTAAATATATGAATCAACAAAAAATATATGTAAAGGTGTCTGATTGTTAGTAAATTAGATTCTCGGAAAAGAGCTTCAGTGGGGTACCTTCGGGGCTTCCGGAATCCCACCTTTAAAATCGTTCGTTGAATTATATTGAGGGGTTCTAAAATTGTTGGATAGCAAGCTCCCCAACTCAAAATTCCAAAAGAAAGCAGAGATTGAACGTATGCAAAGTAAGCTAGTTTTACATCTTTATCATCTAAAATCTCACTTAACTGTCTAAAAGCATAAATATATTTTCTTAATTTAACTGTAAGAAAATTAATGTGCTCAACCCATTTCATACGAAAATCAAAGAAAATGCCTAAATACTTAAAGCTGAAAACCTGTTCTATGGGTTCGCAATTGCAGCTATCATTAAATATATTACCACAAGTGTGAATCCGAAGCTCCTGCAAGTTATAATCTGTAATAGTACTTAAAGAAATTGGCAAGAATTTAGTTTTTGAAACATTCAAAGACAAAATATTTTGATTCAACCAACGTTTAATCAAAGAAAGATCACCAAGGGCCTTGGATCTGACATCTAACCATGATTTCCCTTTAACCAAAATCAATGTATCGTCAGCAAATAGAAAGATTTTCCCGTTCAAATTGAGTTTTGTTATATTATTTATGTAGATTAAAAATAAGACTGGCCCTAATGTGCTACCCTGAATTACCCCTACTCATGTTCAACTTATCATTGGGAAATTTTTCTGCTCGGATTGCTGCCCTGTAATCATTCACAAGATGAAGAAATAAAATAAAAGTATATTTTGTTAGACATGTATCGTAGTATGAGTAGCCTTTATAAATCCACAGAGAGGTAAGGGTACTTAGTCCTTATCAAAGCGTAGCAATGTGCCCTAAAGTTGATAATTTTTTAATTCTTTGTGGCCATTAACAAGTATAATGATTTAGTTTTATTAGTACGATATAGGAATTAGTGTTCATTCTATTCAATGATGTAAAAAAAAATTGTATAAAGAAATAATTGTTAGCTTTAGTCCAAAGGCAGTAGTTTGATTATTGTATTAGGAGTTGTGAGGCTATGAAAGGAAAATTAATCAATTGGAAGTCAAATAAAAAAACCGTTTCATAACACAGAGGTTTGTAGTCGTGTAGTCCATTTTCCAATAGACAATATTCTCACCACAGTCACCACGCTTACGATTTGTTACATTGTTGGCTTTTAACTGAAAAATCGAGGCAGACCAAAAAATACGTATTTTATGACTTACACTGTAATATGAACTATATTTCGATTTACGACTTCAATACTCAGGAAGTTGGTAATGTGTTACAACTATAGTTCAATCACGACATGCACCAATAATCAGCTGACTGCAGCTAACAGCTGATTACTATTCTCATTTTCTCCCGGACTTGGACAACAATTACCATGACGTCAGCCTGGAAGCTGTGCGGGGGAGAATAGACTCTCTCCCACTCTCTCTCCCTGCCTAGGAGTAATTTTATTATAATTGGGCCTGGAACCGGACTCGACAAAAAGCCCGGTATCTGATCCCACCTCAAGGCTGTCCGTATTTTCAGTTATCTCGCGACCCTCCATTTGGGCTTTTATTGCTTGGGTTTTCGTTTGTGATATTTTCGTGGACCCTTTAACCCCTTTTTATGAGTGGTCCGTAACGTTAGTTGCGCTGGAGAGGTCGTCTTAACTCCGATTGTTATGGGCTGGAGGGTAGGATTACTAGAGTGCTACACGACACCGGTTCCTTTTATCGTTGGGGTGTTCGTTATTTTTATTTTTTGCTTGGGCAGAAGAGTATGATTTCATCAATGCGGATTGAATACACACAATTGCTTATTTCAATCCACTTTTTAGAATATTGCGATTCAATGGTATATAAATTATAATCAAACAGAGCTTCGAATAAATGAGTACACTAAATCTAACAACGTTACAACAACACGTTGTATGCATTGTTTATATTAACTGCATATATTTCAGGGTACTGGGTTGTGATAGTTTTTATTACATATAAAAAACAAACAACTACACACAAATAACAACTCCAGCAATAATTTATTAAAAAATGCTTATGTGATTAATTTAGAAGTTGAACACTATAACGATGCGTTTGGAAGAATAACGATGATACATGCGAAGATTATGTGGTCAAATAAAATTATTCCCTATCAATGGCCTTAAAGAACTTATGATTATGATTCAGCTCATACGAATACTTATAAAAAATATGGTTATCTGTCCCCATAAAGGTCTATAGGGGCAAGCTGCAGATATCGATATTTCAACAGCCGGATTTTCCACAAGGAGTCGATCTGGTTGACGTTCAATCGATTGTTGTAGTAGTGAGGTTATGTCTGTCAGCTGTTTGTTGTTGACAAAGTATCAGCTGACGACTTCCCGTATAAGGTTACATGCGTTGACGCCACTGGACGTTAAGCTTTTGTTGAGTTGTTAATATTCTGAGAAATATTGTTTGCGGTTGGTATCTGAAGATAAATTTAGGAAATTAAAAAAATTAACCCTAAAACGTATAACTGTCTCATGACTATCTGCAAAACATATTTTTATTGATAAAGCTACTGTCATAACTCCTTTGTCAAGGTAGTTACCTCTTTATTTGTTTAGTTTTATTGATTGAAGATGAGTAAATCATTCAAAAAGTATAAATAAAGTATAAAAAGAAGACTTTAATAAATACAATAGAAACTTTGCAATCGATAAGGCTTTTTTGTTTTCAGATTAACCCGACTTAGTTACATAGTATACATTAAACACGCGTCTGTGGTGGAGATGTGCAAACTGTCATTAGATTTTTGATTTAGACAATATAGATTGGAAAAAAACACGGAAAACTGATTCGACTTTTATTTTATTTAAGTTTGTTATGAGGGAATTGAAAATGTTAACAAAAGAACATCTATCAGCTTTTCGGGATTCCGCGCCGTCCCCCCAGTATCACTTTAAATGTGTTCACTATATTTGTTGGAATACGAAGAAAATAATTATAAGGTGGAATTCATTGGTTAGGGTATTGTTCAGGACAAGTGATATATCTGTAAGCGCTCACTGACTTGCAGAAACATTTTTTACAGAGGACAGAGATACATTTACCGGTGTTTGTTATCAAGTCACTGCCAGTAAATTGACAAATGTGTTTGTAACTGTCTTGACCTTGGGTAGGCATTTCCTTGGTCTATGGTAAACTGAAGGTGAGGTTCCTGAACTCGGTTCAAGATGGGCGAGTCAACAGTTACACAACGCGTATAAACTTCGAATTTGATACTGTAACTCAGAATATATTTTGCAATACGACCCTCTTTAGTCTTGGTGCTTGGTTTGTGAGTTTATCTGTTCGAATTCGAATAAAATGTCTTTAACTGTTTAGGCTACGTTTTTATAAACAAAATTATTTCAAACTGTATTCCACAATTATTTTTATAAGCTATGTATCAAACCATCGAGTATTTAATGACACACTTGATTTCATCCGTGAAAATTTATTTAGTCTGTTGTAAAATCTGATAAAGTATTGGAATCCATATTTCATCAGCGTGTTTTTTGTAATAAAGTATCAGAAGAACTGCATTGTCTCATTTCATTAACATCAGAACATAAGTTGAACAATATAAGGTCACATCCAACTCCGAATCGGATGGCTTCTCGCCGCGCGGCAGTAATTGCGTATAACATGCATTGGGTGAAAGAGACTTAATGTCGGATTAATGAAATTGGTTTTAACCCTCTTATAAAAATAAAAAAAAACACTACTAAAATATTATCTAATTTGGTGCACTCATTCTTAAGTAATGGCTTGACCAAAGGATATAAGGAGATACATTTATCAGATTTGATGTTTCAACCGTTTAGAAATGACAACCGTTAACCTCTTTTTTGAAGGTGTTGTTAAAAATATATACGTATTATAAATCGCTTACGGGGCGAAATACAACCAGAAAATAGTTGGATTTAGTTTTTAATTACTGTACGATTCGTGTGTGAACTGGTGAATGCTAACTTGATATTATGCAATAAAAATGCAATTACTCAACTGCGGGAAGAAATTGTCTTAATCCCTTGTTATACCATTTTTTAAGTCTGGAAAAACGGCCATCATTTTAAAGGCCCAAGGTTGAAATTATGAGGTAGGTTTTATAATGTTTTCGTTTGTCACCTCATTTGTCGTAGTTCAGTATAGGAAAAATGTGTTTCTTGTTTAAATTAAGTTTTGTATGTAAAGTATAGTCCATTATTATCGTTAGATATAAAACAAGTAAACATTTTATAGATTCGGGAGTAATTTGATATCAGCCTTTTACAGCAAAACATCGGACCGTTTCTCGACTGGTGTTATTTCACTTATTGAACCGAGAGTCTCGGGTTCGATGACATCTTCCAGGAATAGATCCGTCAACAAAAGGTAAATTTGTTTTTGAAAAGAGAAGAATTTATTCATAGTGTTTCTTCAATGTCGGCGCCCTCATGAAAGCGACATGAGAGTTATAAATGATCATTCAGACATACTAAATATTTTTCACCTCTAACGGTGAATACGCTGGAGAAATAAAACTTATAGAACTATCGTTTTTATCGTACATTTATTTGTCAATGTATTATTTTATTACTTTACTGTGATTACATAAATCGTGCTTGCATAATATTAAAAAACTACTGTTATTGTTGCAGTTTCTTAAAATTCCAATGCTTCTCACCTAGAATTTTTTATTGAAACCGTCCTGTTATGCTTTTAAAAATAGAATCCTACCTGTAGCATATAGGGATTTTATTGTTAAGACCGCGGATGTTAATCAAAGTTTATAGTACGTCTAAATTTCTAAGTTAATGAAGTATTCATTAGTATGAAAGTAGCAATTTAGATTGAAATCCCACAGACAAGACTAGATTGTTCAGCTTTTAAACCACAGGCGTAAATGATGTTTAGACCTGGTGAAAAACAAACTGATATGAATTTTCTCCCCGCTTTCTGCGCAATGTCCTTATAATTTATGCTTTCTATAGTTTACCCCCTTGTTTTAATTGTCACGTTCGTTTTTTTATCTCATCAGAAGTTCATTTAGATGACCAGTGTATTTTGCTCCCATAAAAGCCCCGATGAAACCCCTCATAGAGTCTAATAAATGAAAGCTACGCTGGGACTACATTTGTCACAGTGGCAATAAAACTGAATACCGTATGAGGCTGTGAACCTTTATACAATGCTGTCCAATCTAATACGATATTTATTGTTTCAGTGACGATATTTTATTATTTAATACAGTAACCGTTTTGATTTGAACGCAATTCAAATGTGAAACGACCAATCCGCTTTATTTTTCTTTAATCTCTTTAGTAAAGAAAACAATATACGGTACGTATTATGACCTCCAATTTAATAGCCCTTCCGGAAAAGAAACGAGCCATTTCCTTTCAGCTTCGAAACAATTCGAGTTATTAAACCCTTAGTGACAAGTAGGACGAGGGGTGGAGGGGATGCAGTAAAGATTATCTGAAAGAACGACCTACTCTACAACACGGTTTATTGAACGGCCATAAGGGAGATAGGCTTAGCCTATCAAATAGGCTACAACATAGTAATGGCAGCAGCTATATATGTCCGATGGAATTGCCTGTGTAGTGTAGGCCAATAAAAGTTTAACAGGCCGGGTTAACGCTTGGCGTGATATCGCCGCATATCCCAAGGGTGTACAGAAATATCGCAATGGCTCTATCAACTTTAAATGTTAGTCCGTTTATTTGATCAAGTTTATCTTTACTGCCTGTCCAAGGAAGGAGCGATATAATGTCGGAGTTATGTTTATGTATCAGTATCGGGGTTTTCATACGAAATGGACTGAAGTAACGTGTAGTAGTAGTAGAATAAAGATACATCATTTGCAGTGGAATTATTTTCAACGAACTTAATAAAATGGTAAGGTTGGAAATCTTGGAATGATTTGTATAAGAGAAACAAATGTTCGTTTTTGTACTTTTCATACGAAACATTAGTTATTAGTTGTCCGTTGATTTTCGTATTACCTAAGACATAAAAAGTAACAAAATGTAAAACCGCGTACCCAAAAATATACTCGTCGTTGCAGCAAACCAGCTAAGACACAAAAAAAAACAGCCATATAAAAAAACATAAATTTTCATACGTACTTTATTACTTTATAGACATACATTTTCACTAGCCTAAGTTTTACTAATATTAATTTTTATTTTGCTACTTTATTTTTGGACTGTTTAATTTCATTTGTGGGATTTTTGCCTCATAATTTTATGAAAAGCAGAATTTTTTTATTGCTAACTGCAAACCAATCTTACACAATATCAGGTTCATTATTATTGCTCTATCTTTTCCCAATCAAAGGAATTTAATTTGAACATCAACTATTGAGCTTTTGTCGATAACGCACTACACATTACAAATCAAACAGATTCGCCTGATAACTTTTCCGCCCCTTCTAGCAATGTGCCAACCCTCTGCCAAATCTTGACAGACCCCTCATCCCTACGATGCTTAGAGGAAACCTATTTCGAGGTTACTTAAAAATAACAGCCTCGAAGCCCAAACTAATTCGCATAATGTGCGCCTTGCGGTGATGACGGCAGGCTACACGCTCAGCAACAATGCTATGCCATTAGTAACTCTGATATTGCAGGCGTAATGGTGAATGATCGACGTTTTAGGGTTTTATTTCTCTATTATTCCAAGTGGCAGTTTCTGTATATTGTTCCAACAAAATAAGTAAGTTCACGGTATTTAAAATGGAAGATTTTTAACATTACCGTAATTTTATTCCTATTTGAGTACAAAATAAATTTTCATCAAAGATTTTCAATTTTTGTATGAATTAACTATTTTGGTTAAGGCTGAGGCTGTAGAAAATTTGAAATGCCCATCGGTCTTTTGGGAGAAGGGGATATTCGCGCGGGACTGGAGCCCTCACTTTATCAGATGGTTTCAATGTTGCTCATTAAAATCTCTTGTTATCGTGTAAATGCATCTTTAAATTGCCAAAGAACCGTTGTCATTTTTCATCTATAATCATGCTCGGGATTCAAAAGCATTAATACATAAAATTTAGATAAATTAATTGGAATACATAATTTTTTAGGAGACTTAGAGATAGGCCTAAACGTTTTTGCGAGGACACATTTAAAATGTTATGCAATCCTATATGTAACAACCAGGCTTACATTATTTTCTTTTAATAAATAAGAAAGCTACAGAAAAGTACACAATATCTGAACATGGTCTATTTACAATGGGCACTTGGAAACACCATTTAGGTGCTATCATACGAATTACAAAACTAATCTAACTAAATGCGGCTTACGAAAAGTCCGTTATGAGAGCCCATTAAGCCAATAGCCCAAGGGAGAGTCTCCCTCAGCTGGGATCGTAAAGTTTAATTGCAGGCCTTTGACCAAAGACGACCGGAGTGCTGAGTTCCACACCGACGGTCTCTGACTGCCGCCAGCTCCTTCCTTACCCTGATCCTTTGTTAATCCGGCGACTGTGTGACAGCCGTCCTAATCTCCAGTTTATGATTATAGCCCCTCCCCTCCTTCCTACGGGGTGTCAGTCATAACTCGCGGCAAGAGAGGGGACTTGGCGTTTATGTCAGTCAATTCCGCCCGGTCGCAAGTTCGAATTCAGGAGCAAACAGCCCCATTCCCCCATTCCCCTATTCCCGCCCCGGGTGCGCCGGTAACTCGGGAGCTGGGATTGGACTGGATATTATCTCCGGGGGAGTAAGAGGGAAACATTGGCGGAATTGACTTGAAACGTAATACCGACGATAAGGAGAATAGTAAGAATGCGTAAGGGAAGAAGTGCTTTTAATTTAATTTTTTTATACTCCGCTGGAATACATTAATGTCGATTTTGGTAGAATGAGACATAAAAACACGTGTTTTACTTGAAAAAGGAATTCATATATCATAGTCATATAAAATTAGCTGCTTTAAACCCGTTGAAGTACGTTATCCAAATTGAGAGTGTTCCATTTTCAAATTGATTACTCGCGTCGGACATAGGCCGAATCAATCTGAAACTAAAACCTCGGCTTTCTTTAAAATGTGGTTTCGTCTGCAAGCGTTCAACACTCATCAGCTCTCGTCCCCCTACTGTAAATAATGTTATCAGACCAACACAGCTTTTTTCGAATTCACTTACAACCAAGATAACAAATACACGAGCAAATCGAGGGGTTACGTGTTGAAGGGTCATTGAGAAAATAACAGTAGCCTTTAGGCCTTAAGCCGTTTCCTTGTCTGAGCAGGGCTTGGTACATTTACGACAGTATATAATCTTGAATGAATAATGTTACCGGAAAACTACAGGTCGACAATCCACCAACCCGTCTATAAATTTTATTCACATCACACATGACAATCACGACCCACATAAAGTAACCTACCATCACCAGGTTTACAGTACTCTGAGTTGTGGTGTCGTATTGCCTACCCCTGTGAGCTGTTGTCCCGGTGGGGTTGGGGCGGCGGGCCCTCAGTCTGCTGGATGCGGGGCCCCCAGCTCACAACACACCTGGGCCCCGCACGGGCTCTATTGTCCTTGTCAGACTTTGTTTTCACGGTCAAGGACAGACTTAACTGTGTTTGTTTTACCTGCGTTTTTATCAAGTTTTGTTGTCAGCTAAAACCTGTTTGAGTTGGTCCAGGTTTAAAAGGACATTTTAGAACATTTTAATTAATCAATTCACTACCCTATAGGAATGGAGACTAGGTAGGATCAGGTTCTCATAAAGTATCCTGATGATAAAAAGTAAATCTAGCAATAAACCGTTAATGTTAAGGGTTGTAAATTGAGCTTGGTTGCATTGGTTTACTATAAAAGCATGACTTATGGTAAGGTTCAATACGAAGTAAATGAAAGTATTAATACATTGACTAATGGAATCATGTAAGTCAAACCATATGACATGAAGTTCAAGTTTATATTAAGAAAGTCGTACCTTGTAAATAGGCTACATCAAATAAATACATTGATTGACATGGATGTAATCCAGCGTTGGCAAAAGAATTAAAACCTTTATGATCATATTTGAGCTCTATCAGTATTGTATTTAAACTGTTGTTTAGATTTTTCAATTACGTTTAAAATATTTTAAGTTTAGTTACTTTTCAGATATACTAAAAAGTAACAAACATCCGTTTGAGAACTTATGTAAAATCACCTCTCTACTACCATTGACTTTGTATTCATACTAGCATCTTGATACTACTTTACCATACTTTGGAAATTCAGACTCTTATACACTACTTAAAGAATGGATTGCTGAAGAACGGAAACCACACATTTTATGATGTAAGGCTTAAGAAGACATCAAGACAGTGAAGTTTACATGGGAACAGCAACAGCAGGCGTCGAAAGCGCCACATGGATGCATGCTAACTGTGTTGACAGCGACGGTCAAATTGTACACGCATTAGCGATCCTGTGGCAACCGTCGCACGACTGCACTCGGGGGCAACTAAAAGAAACCCATCAAATTGTCCTTGCAGATTTCAAAAACTTTAATTACAGTGTATTCTGAATGCTCCCATCAGCGCGTCAAAAACAAGTAAAAACGTTCCGAGGTTTATTCTTTTTACGCTTTTGTCGCAACCTGTTTTTTATTATAATGCTCAGTTTTAAAACCCCTATTTTTTAACTTTTATTACAAAAATTTTACTAACTTGAAAACCAAACACAACAATTAAAAGCGAGTTTTATCAATTTGTTACGTTAAAATTGGTTGATAATTAATTATTAAAAAGTACTCACATCTTGAGAACCAATCAAGGTATTAAAAAACTGATTGCGGCATTGTAACCAGTGATGAAACCTGGCTTGAAATGATGGGTCACAACAGTACTTTTACATTTGTAAAAAATTATTAAAATAAATAATCCTATATTTATTACATTTGTAATAAATATAGGATAACATTGGGGGACTATTATAGGACACCGAAAGAAGAAAATATACCGTTCTTGCAATGATAACGCAGGAAAATCTCGAATTCAAAAAGTTTTCTTAAAGAGATTAATATTGGACTCAGTAGATATCCCTAAAAACTAAAACACCTTCATGCCACTATGCATTTACATTCATAAAAAATCATAATTTTACAAATCATAGTTTTTCTTTAAAAGGGAAGGTAAAATTAGACAATTAGACTCGGTTGAGAATCCAAGTTATAGTGTCATCAACAAACAAGGTGCTGAACAACGTACAGCTGTTGGGAAAACGTGTGTTTTTAACTCTTCATGTTGCAGGGGTAGGTATCAGTCTAGAATAAGTTGCTTCTTTCATAGAGCCATAAACAATAATGTGAGTACGGTTGAGATCATTAAACAGTTCAAGTTTGTTTAAGATACATTTTATATTACAGACTGAAAAAAAATACTTGAAGAAAATATTAATCCTGAGGATGTCGATGTTTCTAATGCCACCTCAGTATATTTAGTCATGTATTTGTACTATAAAGTACGATATAGCGTAAACTACAACATCAAATTTATTGACCACAGGACACAGATTACCAAAAGAAAATTGGCCCAGTTATGAAAAAAAGGAGAACAATTTCGCTGCTAAGGTGTAATTTGTCCAAGTCGCTATTTGGGACTTGGGATGCAGAACATAGATTGAGTTGAGAAGTGATTACCTTCGACACCTAGCAGCATCGGTCCTCCCGCCTGAGTGAGACGGCGGCGGTCCTGTATATAGGTCGACATTCCGCCACCTCAATCCTGCGAGAACCAACATTTGAAGTAATGTATATTCTCAATATAGTTATCTAAATATTAAAATTACCTGTCATGGTTTTCTTGCATTGTGTGTTGTGAACAAGATCATGGTTTATTCTTATTTATCCTCTGCATTTTCCCCCTACCCCTTTGCATAGATGAATTCACATTATTCATAATGGTTCAACATAGCTGACGTGCGTTTTTTCAGTAGTTCTTTTATTATAATAAACTTTATCCATATATCCTCAATATAGTTATTTAAACTTTAAAATTACCTGTGGAGGTTTTCTTGAATTTTCTGAAGTAAAAAAGATCATGGTATATTTTTATTTCCCCCCTGAATTCCATCCCCCCTTCCTTTGCATAGATGTTTTCACATTTTTCGTAATGGTTCAACATAGCTGACTTGCGTTTTTTTCAATAATTGTTTTACCATAGTAAGTGTTATCCATTCTTTATGTATTTAGTACACCAACTCTCCGGAGAACTTCCTAATTCAATAAACACTGGGAGTTAAATGTTTGTATAGTAATAATAATTACTAAAATATATCAAATTCAATTAAATTATTGGTAAAAGTTGCAGTTTTTGTATATTTACAACATTGGTAACATGACACTCAAAGAAAAAAAACAATTTATACCTTCAAAACCTAGGGAGGCATTTTTCAAAACATCTGTTGAACACTAAAAAGTCTCATTAAATCATGTTTTTCAATCACCGTCAAAGCTCAGAGAAAATTTGATTTTTTTATAATTTCCTTGTGTATGAAGCTTCCTACATAGAAAATTCCTTAACTTCTAACAAAAACTTGGTGAGTTAACCTTTCTATTGAAATATCAATTATAGTAATATGATTATTATGTTATAATTTAAACTATATCAAAATTAGGGAGTTCTTTTTCAGACTACCGGTACACAAGCAACACAATCGTAATTATTGACTAAATCATTCATAATGAATGAAGGAATGTAGAATGGATACTATGATTGCCTTGTTACCGTACAGGTCTGCTGGTGTATTTTAATTAAGAGAGCATGGTCCTTGAATTATATTATATTTATAAAACTTGGTTGGCCCTCATATTATTTTCTATAGTTAGATTTTTTAACTTAGACGTTTTCAAATGTTTAGTTCTTTATTTAGATCCAAACTCCGTCCCAAGGACCCAGGTGGGAGTGTGGGACTGTCAGCGAAAATGAAAGGAGCTGCGCAGCTGTTGGGGAAATGTCTTGCCAAGATTTTATGATAGGGGCAGACAGCAGCCAATAACCTAGGGAGGGTTGTCTGATGCCTTTTACCTTAAATAAAACTTATGTAATAGCTCGAACGTTTTTTTTCTACTTTTATAGAAGGCGTACTGTCTACGATAGGTAAATAATTGCCCTCCCTCTCCCATTGCATAGATTCATTAATTCGGCTGTAATAATATATTTTGATTAATATGAACAAGCTGTTTAAATTTAAATTTGACAATAATACATTAAATTACTCATTAGGTTAACTGTCGTTTTAAAGACCAAATTTCATTTCATTTTCCACGTACATATATATCTAATTAACTGTCAGATTGCATTACAGTATCTTTAAACAAATTTAAGACTTACTTTATTAATTTATTTAGATAAAGGTTTAGGTAATTTACATCTTAGTATGGTACTTTTATAGATTACGGTCTTCAAAATGAAAACCAAATTTCTAAATAAAAAAAGGAGAACTATTTCCACTACTCAGGTGTAAGTAACCCCAGCCTCTAGGACTGGGTTGCGGTCTGTCTGGAGGAGGTAGAGAATTTAATCCCTTTCAACACCTAGTAGCATCGGTCCTCCCGTTGTAATGCACTGCGGCCCTGAATATATGGCGAGATGCCGCCACCTCACTCCTGCGAGAACTTATCATGTTATTAGACGTATACTGATAACTAACAAATTGCCGAATAATTTAAACTCATTAATTTGAATGCTTAAAACATTGAAAGGACCTGTAGCAAACTCTGATCCAGAATTCTTTTATTTACTTTAAAACCTTGTTTGTATAATGACGACTCACTCTTTGCGTTCTTCTATAAAGAATAATTACATACTTTAGTAATCTTCTCGTCGTATGAAAGGCATATTTTCGAAGAAGTTGAAAAGCCGCGGGGGAGGTAATTGGGGGATGGGTTTCTTGTTTACGATCATGAAAGAGGGAGAATATGAAGGCAATGTATACTGAACAACAGAGTTTCTCGGAAGGCATTCTAGCTCGCATATCACATGGATATGACGGCAATAACGAAAAGAAATATTGGCACAACTGACAGCATCTTTGATGTTATTTGCACAGGGGGAGGGAGAAAAGGCATTTCAAGAAAAAGTCACCCTCATCTCCGAAAACTACCGGAAGAAACTTTCCCATCAATATAAAGCTTGGTGAGATTTCTCTTTTTTTTGTTTAAACATTCTTTTAATTGCGGCATTACTTTGAAATTATTAGTAGGTATAAAATATATCTCATTGTCTTGTTGCAGGTCTAAATAAAAGTAAAATCTGAATCCAAAAAGCAAATCAATCATTGTATTTTCATTATTTTTGTTACTTTTAAAAATGTTTTAATTTTCTTGTGTTTATTATTAAATTTGTATGATGTGTATCATATGTAACTTTTAAGTGGAAGCAACTTAGTTTTTCTTGTTCATTCTGATTACAATTAGCATTGCGGTTTCATATGACCACATATTTCATCATTCGATACCGCTATAAAAAGCTTAATAGGATACGAGCGTAATAGGATCTGACAATTACAAGTACAATCCGTGCCAAGTGACGTGGCCCGGTCCACCCATATGACTATACTAATGCTAATCATGGGGTTTATAAGCCCGAATGAGGAGGGTGTGAGCCTCTGAGCCACGTAATTTTACTCGGACTATACACGATTTGTTGGCTTACCACACGTAACATAACTTTTTCTGCATTGTTTTCAATTTTGAGAACACATTATGACGTACATGACGTCAACGGAAAAATGTATGTTTAAAATAAAAAAATTAAAGATTTTTAAAACCCAGCCTACTTTAATAAATCGTCAAGTATATATGTCACTATACAACTCAAATCGTGCTAAATGTAGAAGTCGAAGCAGGGGTGCCCAGAAGGGGGGGGGCATGGCGCAATTTGCGCCATCAAAATTTTTGGGGGGGGGCATGATTTTTCGGGCGGAATTTTGTTTTTTTGTGAGGAATTTTAAACCAGCGAATAAGGGAAAATTACAAACAAATAAATGTCCATAACCATATACGCAGCAGTTAAAGTATTGTTTATTTATCTAACCATTTCATCAGGTTTTCCATCGTCTTAAATTCAATTTCGCCTTGTAAACCATCCCCGGAATCTCCACGTTAATCTATAATTGTTAAATTATTTTGAATGGCGGTTGGCAATGGCTCGACTGGCAACCCTGTCTGACATCGGGCCCATAAAAGGCCCATGGTATCAGACACGGTCTGAGGCCCCAGTCTGATACATCCGTTAGCAATGTTGCCAAAAACCTGGTATTTACCCGGTTTTCGGGTATTTTGGAGGCCGTGCGGGGATTTGGCGGTGATAAAAAACGGGTTTAACCGGGGATGTAAGGCTTGGGTTGAGGAAATTTACTCAACAAAAAATGGGTAAAATCGGGGATTTTTGACAAGGTACAAGGATTTTTTGGAACTCAAGATATTTTATTTTTTGAACGAAAGTTGGTATTGTATTTGGTATAGTTGTCCTGGTTATTTCGTTGCAGTGTTACCAGAAACCGGGTATTAGCTTGGTTTGCGGGTATTTTGATGGCCGTTTGGGGACTTAATTGAGAGGATTAAGAAAAATCGAGGATTTTAGACTTTAGCTGCGGGGATTTACCCGGCAGGCATCATAAATACATAAAAAACGGGTAAAGCCGGGGATTTTTGAATTATGGTTTGCTTTGCAAATATCCAATGTCCATGTAAGGTGAGAAAAATAATTTGGGTTTTATGGCTTTCAAGAACTTGTTCAAGAACAATACTTGAAGTAAATACATATTTTGATATATAGTGTGCAGTTTATTGATGTAATATTTCTCTCCTTGCCCAGCAAGTTTAGGAAACTATCCGGTTTTGGTTATTTTTAAAGTCATTACGTGGTTTTTCGTCTAACTACCACCTGGGTTTTTCGTCTATAATTATGGTACCTGGGGCGATTTTGCAGGGATTAGTGCCGAAAAACCGGGTAAAAGTGAGGATTATTAATAGAGTTGGCGGGTAAAATGCCAAATCCTGTGTAATGCAACACTGGCCGTTTGAGATAGGACTATACTAACAGTCAATCGCCTGTCATATGAAGCACGGTTGATGTGCAGTCCTTAGACTGTGGTGAGGCAGTTTTACGAATAGTGCAATTACTGAGAGAAGTGAATGGTGATTACAAGTTCACATTGTGTTGTGATAGCGTGGTTGGATATTAATTTTAGCATTTTATATAAACAGAAACTGAATTGTATTCTGTATTTTTTATCTTTGGCAAACTACGGGGTAGTTTGATGGTGTTTTTGTTGTGTCCCCGCCTAGTCTAGTAGTCTAGTCTTTGAGGATTGAAATTGAAATCGACAATGGACCATGGGAAAAGTACGTTCCAGACTCAAGTCAATCAACAAGCAAACATGACGTTGACGTTCCTCATAGCTCTTCCAGCACCCAAGACCGAGATATTTTTTATCCAACAAGCATCCAATATTGTTTTTGAACCTTCCTGCGAGAAAGATGCCATTTCTATACCACTGTTGCAGTGTTTAATGATTAAAATCCCAACATTTATGTTATATTAACAGCAATGTTCATTCATTTCGTAATTTATTAAATGTTAAAAAAAAATTAATTAATTTCTGGTTATTGTAAAAACAATAACGCCCCAACATTATGGAAACCATATTAAATTAATGCTGCCAAAAAAAAGTATAAAATTTTTATATTATAGCAATATAAAATATTATAGCATATTTTGGCTAAACTGCCAAAATTAAAAATACTCGTATGTTGTAAAAGTATATTTCGCGACAAGGGCCGAAAATGAGGTTTTGCAGTCTTGAGACTGAGAATTTGAACCGATCGAGAGTCAGTTGCGAACGCTATTTTTCACCACACTACACAATGAAATATACCCAAAATAAATTTAAAAAATAATTATTATTTGACTCACTTGAAAATAAAACTTTAATGTTATGAACGACGATACAACTTATTTATCATGATTCAAACAAATACAGCTATGGAAATCATATTATCACACAACTAACCTGTCTTCAGAACCTATTGAATGTCGTATAATTATGTGATGTTCTGACGTTTTTTCAAGCAAATTAACGATCAGCTGACTTTCGGCCCTACGGTGCCAAACGTTTTCGGTCCTGTGGCGGCAAACAGTGTGTTTCGGCCTGCGTTTGAAGTTTGTAAAACAGGTGATTTCGTCGTAGTGTGGTGAAAAAGACTTTTTGCCACACAACGCCGCGACGTAATCACCTGTTTTACTTGGTAGCCGAAACCTGTTTTTTTCCGCCAGAGGGCCAAAAACTTTCGGCCCTAGAACCGAAAGTCAGCTGATCATTTATTTGCTTGAAACACGATCTCGAGCCTGCAAAACCTCATTTTCATTTTCAGCCATTGTTGCGAAATATATTACAACACTGCTTATTTGTATTGTATCACTAGTATCACATATTGAAAAAACCTTCATTATTTGCATTAACTAGCAACATATTTGTGACTTTTTTTATTGACGCTATTGGAACTAGACTTACTTATAAATACATATGTTTTATATATTGAAGTCACATCACTTTATTACCTAATGCACTTTATTACCTATGCTTTATTATTGTATGCTTTATCACTTTATTACTTGATGCTTATAAAACGCAATAATACCCTTTGATAGGGGAGGATATAAAGTGTGTGTGTTTTATTGACATACTAACTAATGTTAGAAATTGAAGGGTGGGGGTGGTTGTCATGCTTTGGGGGGGGGGCATTAGGCTTGGTTTGGGGGGGGGCATGCGCCATTGCCCTTGGGGGGGCTGGGCACCTCTGAGTCGAAGAGAAAAGTAAAGGGAGTGAATCCGCCATTATCTGAATAAAGTAGTTGCTCAAACTTTACTTTCAGATTAAATCTCATTTAACTTTGGTTTAAGTAGGTTTTAAAAATAAACTTCTAAACGAATTGAGAGCAAAGGTGCACCCCGATTAGAGTCTAAATACATTACTTATGGGAAACCCCTCTTAAAATAACCAGTGATGATACAACACACCTCTCCTCCGCCACAAATAAAGTATTTCAACTGCAATTCACACTGAAAAGGAACATTGTAAAAATGGTACACATTTAAATAACAAAAATTAAAAGTATTTCGTTTGGAGATGCCCGGGACAGTCTTTAGGCTCTTCACCTATACTCGGTTATAGGTTTTAGTGAGGCAGGAATCTTATAGTCAACCTTTAGTCCGTTTGCGTTTGGTAGACTGGGAGTAGGGTAAGTTATTGGCTTTTACTGGGGTTTCACTCATTAAGAGGGTTCCCTACCTACCCCAAAACATGCCTAAAACACGCTCCGCGCGGTGTCATTCAGCACCTACAGTTTTCAAAATACAATTTAATTTAACGTAGCATTTCAAAGATGAAGAGTTGTAGAATGTTAATTGCTAACCCAAAATCGCTCATGTCAACGTGTTCTGAAGGTACATTCCGTTGAAGTTGGCCAACTTTAACGCCATGTATCTTTTTAATGAGTGAGCATATACGATTTTGGAGGAGCAATAAACACTCTGCAATTCGTTACCTATACAATGCTATATCCGAATAACTTTTATTTTAAGAATTGGAGACGCTAAATGACACCGCGTTTCCAAAAGTCCAAAAGTTCCAAAAGTCGCCACTAGTGTCGCAGAAAAACGAAAACTGCCGTTGGTAGGGAACCCTCTTAAAACATATAACCGAGTTTCTATATACCTCCTGGATAGTGAGCCCCGCCCGAACCACTGACCCTGGCTAAGCCTCACTTAGACCCATCAGTATAATTATTTTTCACCACATTACAACGTAATCACCTGTTTTACAAACTCATTTGATGGCCGAAACCAGCTCTTTTCTGCCAGAGGGCCGAAAACTTTTGGCCCAAGGGCCGAAAGTCAGCTGATCATGTATTTGCTTGAAACAACGTGAGAACATTACATAGTTATACGGCATTCAATAGGTTCCAAAGACAGGATAGTTGCGATCATGTAATTTTCATAGCTATGTGTTGTCTTAAGCCATGACAAAGAAGTTGTATCATCGTTCTTAACATCAAAGTTTTGTTTTCAAGTTTTTTTTTCATATAAATAATCAAGTTTTTTAAGTTATGTATGGCCAGGGTGGATTTCATTGTGTAGTGTGATAAAAAATATCGTTCGCAACTCGGCCGAAAGGATTTTACAGCTCTCAATCGTCTCAACTTCGTCTCGAATTTGAAACACGATCTCGACCTGCAAAACCTTATTTTCGGCTCTGGTTAACGAAATATACTAATATAGAGCAATTATTTTTTACATTTCATTGAGGTTGTTTTTTGACGGTAGTTCCAGAACATTTTCCCGTTTTAACTGAAAGCACTCTCCAACAAAAGCAGATTCTGCTCAAGGATGAATCACACGAAGACCTTACACAGTTGGGCTTTACGAGGCACTTCCCAGGGATCACCGGGTGATGGGGAGGTGACAGTGACGAGGGGGGAGGGGATGAAGGGAGTTTCAGGGGTGAGTTTACGATCAGGGCGAGAAGCAGGAGGCTGTATATCTTGCATGAAATGGCCCGTGAAATAATCGCTTTTACGATTCTTTGCTGGAGTGTTTGTGTTGAGTGCGAAAGTTTTTATGACGATAGCGGAAAACGTGAGAACTTGTGAGTTTTGACGACGCCTTTGTGGTTTACGGTTATAACAGCTTGAATATACTTATTAAGCAGTGTACAATAGGTTGGGAATAGAAAGCCTCCTGACGAAGTCTGTCGGTGAAGGAGGGGGGTAATAGGACATTGAGTTTTGTCCTACGTAGACAAATGTGGTCATAAAACTAATCCGATATCGTTTCTTGGCTATTAATCTTTTTTTTAGATTCCTATCTATATGTCACAGAGATAAAAGCATAATTAGTCGTACACCAATTTGCTTATATATTAAAGACTTATCATCACTAGTTGATAAGTATCAGTTTTATAATCTGAAATCTGATTCCGCATTCAATATGTAACAAATCTCCAGTTTGAAGCATTAACAAGATCTGCCTTCCTGTTTGGGTTACTGTGAGTTTGGATTAATTTAAACGCGTATTTTAGGAACTTTTGTTTAATTATACTGATTAAAATGCCGAGATATATCTGCCGCGAGCTGTCGAAGAAGTTAATCTGCAGCGATTATACCAATACCGTTCATACCACGTTTATTATTGTTCTTAATTCTTTTTTGTTTTGCTGTTTAATTTCACGCTTTAGAAACTCCTACTTTTTCAAGATTTAAATACACAAGTTATATAACAATTACGTTTAACTTTTTTTATTTGTGTAACAATTAAACTAAATCCGTTTATCATCCGAACTTTGTTTAGACCGGACATGTTTAATGAAAAGCTTCCTTCGGGATAGCTAACAATATTCCATAGTAGGCTATTGTATAGGTACATGAAGTTGAGCGTTGTTCACTGCAGTATCATGTCGGAGTTTGAATCCGTTTATAAAAAATAAACCGAACCGTAACACACACGGACGGAACATAAGCCAACAAACAATGACAATGGGTGCGGTCTGACGGGGAATAGTGTAAGCTCATTTGCGCACTGTTTACCAAACGCTGTTGATTGAAAACAGCCGTCCTTTGTTGGCCGTTAGAATTGTTTTGTTATTCCTTTGAGCTATTTTTGCAACTGAAAACTTATAAACAAACCCTCGCTTGTTGAACGCAAACTAAATTTATAATATGTTTTTCGTGATAAATTTTCGTGCTGTGTTAACTGTTTATAGTTCTATGGCTGAGTTCAAAGCTCTTGAAGTGTTAGATCTGGAACTCGTCTTGTAAAATCAGTCCAAGCAATAATTTTGTTTATAGTAGTTTATATGGTAAATATATTTTCTCATTTTTAATTTGAAAATACTTTCTAAAAAAAGAGAGTAGGTTAGTAAAAATATGCTGCAGTGAAAAATACTTGCAAAAACTAAGAGAAAGAGGAATGCATATTTTATATTCAAACAGAGACTCAAAAAAGTTGAAATGGAGTGAAAAGAACGAAACTCATTTAAACAATTCAGCTCTCTCCCGGAAGTTCATGGAAACGTGAACTAAGTTCCGGTTTCCGACGACTTTTCCGTTAACATCCAGAGTTATTTAGATTTTACTTTCTTTCTAGCAATTTTAAAATTGTTATATAATGTATCAAACTCAAACAAGTTCTAATTTTACTTCCCTTTAATTTGAATATGTTAAGGTTGTCATCAGTGATTATTTTGGCACCTACATGAAGAAAATATTTCAAGCAAAAAAAATGTCTTGAAGAGGAAACTTAAATTTGAAAATTAAAATTAATAAACGTTTTATTTAAATAATCATTCCTTGAAAATTTATATTTCCTATCTTGAAAGCAACAATATTTTTTTATATTTTTTATATCCAGTAACTATTTCAATAACAATACTTTTTACGAACATAAAATTTCTATTAATTTTGCCGATTAAAAATTATTGAATTTCTCTTAAAGTAAACGCTCTTCTTACCGTTATTCGCTGAAAGAAATAATTCGCTTTGTATTGAACTCTGGGAAAACTTTCTGCTGTTTAGCTTTGATCATAGAATTTTGACGTTACAATTTGTTATGGTTTTATTTTTTTATTTCTTAATAATTAATTATTTATACATTTATTATATTATGTATTTTTCATCTGTTGTTGTATAGCAGCTCATAAGTCCTAAATTGGGTTTTATATTAGGTGGGGTAGTCGGTAAACAGTCGACTTTACTGGTTAGAGTTGGTGATTTTTTAAACTGTAAATTATGTAACTTAGAATTTGTTAGTATTTTTTGAAGATATACATTATTTTTATTATTTAATTTATTTAAGCATGGTGGTTGTCATGTTGTTTACGGGATAGCATCTAATTTAAATTAATAAATTAACAGCTGTTCATAAGCAAGTAAGTAACTGTAAACAGGGTGAAAAACAACATAAAGACAGGCTATAATAGGTACCATAAAGTAATATCTTTGAGTTTAGCAGTAGCTAAACAGATAATTTATAATAACCACGCAAAACACCAATATTCTACATTTATCATCGACGAAAATGTGATATAATTTCTTTATAAATATTCATCAAAAGGAGAACAATAGTTGCTGCTGAGGTGTAAGTGATAACCAGGGCAGGGTTGGTCCCACACCTATGTAGGTTTACTACGACTTGCAAATCAAGGTAGGGAGTTTGACTTCCCTTTCGACACCTAGCAGCATCGGTCCTCCCGCCGGTGAATTTCGTGCGGTCTTCTATAATCCGACACACCGCCACCTCACTCCTGCGAGAACCAAACTTTTAGTCCCGATCTTATCCTTTTAGGACGATTTCAATTGTTAGTAACAAATTTTATTTCATTTCTCTTTAACTAGCAGCTTTCCGCTTTAATTATTTTAAGTCCAATACACTTAGCAAAGATACAATACAACACTGGTTACGAATAAACATGCTTCTACATTAAACATTCCTTGAAATATCATATTTTTATTAGTCCCTTCAGATTTGTCATTTAAAGGCTAGACTGTAATTTTATCGTTAGCGAAGCTGTGAAGAGGAATCTGCAAGCATTTCGCATGCCATGCCTAGAACATGAGCATCTATCTAGAAATTAACTCCACATTTAATCCTTTAACTACACATCCACCCTGATACATAAACAAAACTGTTTGGCAAAACATATAATTTAATGTAAATATAACGACTGTAAATATGTTTGAAAACCTTGGATCAATCAAATTAAAATATCGCATTAACAAAAAAATTTTGATTTCCAGGTTTTATCTAATTGACAGTTGTTTCAAAGAAAATTAGGGTTTATAGTGCGTGAATATTCTCTTATCATTGTCTCTGTCACTTGAAAAAGCACAGAGGCCCCTCGATAGGGGCATCGCTCGCTGAAGAACCATCGAGGACGGGGAGAGCAGCGCGTGTGGCGTTGTGAAAGAGAGAGCGATTCGTTGGCCAGACTCATTGTTGTAGGACAATATTCAATCATCTGTTTATATTGGAATAATACAGTAGCCATACCGTAGCTATATCGAATTTATAATGTTGCACGTACAGGATATTGGTGCAAAATTATGCGTTACGTTGTTTGTGGTGGAAAAATATTAATACAATTTTTTTATCAAGTATCACTATATTAATAATATTGCAACATTAATAAAAAAGCAGTGAAACCTGTAAAACTTAAAAGGTACTATAATATTTAAACGATTTGGCATACTAGAAAAATGTATTGTTAATATATTTAATGAACTACAACACTACAACGATCTTGAAGAGGAATCTGCAGGCATTTCGCATGCCATGCCTAATTCAAGAGCTTCTAATCCTTCGATTCCATATCTGGCCTGATACAAAAACAAAGCTATATTTCATATAAATATGATTTCAAAATATACAAAATAATCACTCCAAATATGTTTTCAAACCTAAGATAAATAAAATTAAATTTTCTAGTTAATAAAACAGTAGGCTTCTCAGATTTGAAAAAATTTACAGTTGTTTTAAAGTAGATTAGGGTGTGTAGTGCGGGTATATTCTCTTATCATTGTCTCTGTCACTTGAAGAAGCACAGAGCCCACTCGCTGGGGGCATCGCTCGCAGAAGAACCATCGAGCGACGGGGAGAGCAGCGCGTGTTGTGTAGTGATACCAGATTCAAAAACCCCTATTATCGCACCAAACAAGGGAAATTATCGTAAATTTACTTCAAATATCGTACCCTTCCTATTAACTTAGTAAATTTGGCATAATTTGACTAAATAGATATAAAAATCGTGCAAAGGCACTCAAGAAAACACTTTGTAAAAGAAAAATATTTGTAATACTAAAATTTTATAGATTCGTTTTTTTATACATCTAAATATTTTAAATAAAGTACAATACAAGCTTTAAGACATCGTTAAACTATCGACCCGGAGAAAATTTGGATCGTATCACACCCAAAATTATTATCGCATAAATATGTAAATATTGTAGTGGGGTCAATAAGCTAAGATTTATACCGAAATATTTCACATCTGGCTACCACTTTTCCCTTTTGGATTTTGATAGTACATGGGTAGACAAGTCTAAAAAGCCCGAGACACAAATTGTTCTGACTCTGTATAGCGGCGTTGATGACGTAATCAATATGGCCGCCTAAATTTTATGACACGCTTTTACATTTCTCCCTATAACTCGAATTTGTATTTTCTTACACCCAATATTTTTAGTGATTCTTATTCAGGAGAAAATAAGCTTTCAAATGGTATATCATAAGTCATTGTTTAACCATATTTGTAATTTTAATTAAAGTTTTGTTTTATATTTTGTATTTTTTTAAACATTTTGCTAAATAACATGGAATCTATTGCACATAGCAGAAAAGGTGCAAAATACCTTTTTGTTCGTTAAGAGATTTCCTTTAAAACAATATGTATTATTTGAGTTTTATCTCAAACCGTTGCTAAACATTTGCTAAAACAATGTAGCAATACACAGCTACGCCGTTATTTTCACAACACAAAAAAAGTTAATTCACTGCATTTTACATACATTCTTTTTGATATTGACTCGGGATCAACGCCTATCATTGTTGGGTGGTTAATCCTTAGTTTTGACCGGATAACAATTTTCGGCTGCCATCTTGGAACCACCATATAGGATATCAGCTTAATTTTTTAAACGTAAAGATGGTGTTGTGGCACATCATTATGAACTAGATGTTTACGCTGATTACGATGCTCAAATCCGTTTTTGAAAATATGCTTCCGTTAAAAAGATATACTCAAATGAAAATTCATCCCTGTACATTTCTTATGGACTTTTCATATTTTCAATATTTTTTGGGATTAATTTCCTTATATCTCTCATTATAACTAAGACATGTAGTTCGTTTTAATTTTGAAATACTCAGTGAAATACCGGCTTTCATTTGAGATATTAATCATCAACATCGGACAAGTGAAAGATGAGCTGTAATGCTCATTGTAACTTAAAATCAATTTTTGGGAATCAGTTTTTAGTCAAGTATATCTCCAATTCTAAATAAGGTATTTAGTTAATTTAGGTCTTAAATCACTCAATAAACCATCAGCTTTCAAGTGAGCGGACTGTCAATAAAATTAGACTAAAGTTCGAGTGACTTATGAGCTTTCACTCATTATAAATTCGTTTTATTTGCAAAATTTTACATTTCATAAAGAATTTATCTGGTTCCAAAAAAGACTCAAAAATCGTAGAGGTCTTAAATGACTCAGTAGGTCATTGGCTTTTATTTGAGTCTTAAGTTATTTTGAAGGATTGGGTTTCAGGTGAGTTTTGGTTCTAAAACCAACATAACTTTAAATTTTTCAGACATTTTCGTTTATATAAACACTGATATCTCTAGTTCTAGGACACGTATGGAACTCTGAATGCTTTTACAAGACTCGGTAAAATATCAGCTTTCGCTTGAGACTGCGAATTTAATTTAATTCGGACAAGGTCGGGGTGAGTTATGATCCACTATTAAGAATAAAATTTAAAAATCATTAATCTTTTAGTCGTAATAAGCCTTAAAATCCGTTTAAAACTTAATCGATTTTACTTATCAATATTTCAAATAAATGTTGACGTATCACTACCTATTTTAAGACGAAAATGAACTAAATACCTTATTTAGAACAGGAGATATAAATACTTGACTGAAAAAATGTACGAAAAATTTATTTTTAAGTTACATTGAGCCTTGTAGATCATTTTACAGTCGTCCGATGTTGATGATTAATATCTCAAATGAAAGCCGGTATTTTACTGAGTCTTCCAAAATTAAAACGAACTACATGTCTTAGTTATAATGAGAGATGTAAGGGAATTAATCCCAAACAATATTGAAAATATGATAAGTCCATAAGAAACGTATAGGGATAAATTTTTATTTGAATATATCTTTTTAATATAAACATATTTTGAAAAACGGATTTCAGCATCGTAATCAGCGTAAAAATCTAGTTCATAATGATGTGTCACAAAATCATCTTTACGTTTAAGAAATTAAGTTGATATCCAATATGGTGGATCCAAGATGGCGGCCGAAAATTGTTATCCGGTCAAAACTAAGGATTAACCACTCAACAATGTTAGGCGTTGATCCCGAGTCAAAATCTAAAAGAATGTATGTAAAAACGCTGTGAATTAACTTTTTTTGTGTCGTGAAAATAACGACGTAGCTGTGTATTGCTACATTGTTTTAAATGTTTAGCAACGGTTTGGGATAAAAATCAAATAATACATACTGCTTTAAAGGAAATCTTTTAACGAACAAAAAGAATTTTGCACCTTTTCTGCTATGTGCAATGGATTCCATGTTATTTAGCAAAATGTTAAAAAAAAATACAAAATATAAAACAAAACTTTCATTAAAATTACAAATATGGTTAGTGTTATGAATCTAAACAATGACTTATGATATACCATTTGAAAGCTCATTTTCTCCTGAATAAGAATCACTAAAAATATTGGGTAGTAAGAAAATACAAATTCGAGTTATAGGGAGAAATGTAAAAGCGTGTCATAAAATTTAGGCGGCCATATTGATTACGTCATCAACGCCGCTACAGAGTCAGAAAAATTTGTGTCTCGGGCTTTTTAGACTTGTCTACCCATGTACTATCAAAATCCAAAAGTGCGAAGTGGTAGCCAGATGTGAAGTTTTTTTCAGCTTATTCACCCCACTATTATTATCGTACGTCTGGGAACACTGTAAAGTGAAACTTACATTACCAGCGATTTGACAGGCTCGTTGTAGGACAATGTTCAATCATCAGTTCATCTGGTTTATCTACGAATAATAGCTACAACCATATTAAATATACATAGTCGTAGTCGTACATAGTCATACACAGTATTGTATAGTCGATCTTGGATATACGTAAGATGTTAGTTCTAAATTGTCTGGTACTATGTTTGGAGTGGGAAATGATTATCTTTCATGCATTGAGGCTAATGAATCTAAATCGCTCGCCAGTTTTCCATTGTATTGTATTTTACATCTTGTATTCAGAACTGACCATTTCCTGCCGATTACGTCCGGATAACAGGACGTAAAAAAACCGTCCGGATAACGGTTGATAAAAATCGTCCGGTTAAAAATATGTCATTTCCGTGGAGTGTAGTCCGGTTAAAAGGTGTCCGGATAAAAGGGAGTTTACTGTAGGATACGTTTTGTAAGACATTTTTATTTATATCTAGAAAATTATTAATGAAATACTATTTTCTTGAAGTTTGTTTCAATTGTTTGATTTTTGTAGTTACAAACTGAGAAATAACATTACACAAATTACAAGTCAGATGAAAAGTGATCTACATAGTGTCCGGTTGAAATGAATGTCAACTCTAAGAGGATCTCCTTCTATGTAATATTTCATGAATGTAGATCAAGATTTATGTTTTAATTTGAGAGGAGTGAATAAAATGGAAATCCTATTTTTATTAATCCCGGGTCGGGTAGAAAAGATGACCAAGAGCACAAGCCATTCATCATTTTTTGGAAAGGGGTCGTGTAGCGGGTAAATTATGAAGGTCATTATTTTAAAATACAACCCAAACCCACCTACCCTTACCTTGCGTGAGAGCGGCCAATAAAAGTTAACTTGCCTAATTTTGTCTCTAAATATATTTCTGCTGCGCAGTGAAATAACTTTTTGTATGAGTCAGCCAATATTTCTCTATTGTTCTAGAATATTTTACCTTCACGAGCATTATAGATAAATTTACAATTGTCTTGTTAGTTTTTCTATGGAATTTATTACGCTATTATTCTTTTTTTATAAATACGTTTTATTTCGTTTTGCAAGTATGTACATTTTATACAATCAGTGTTTCTAATTCTTCAGAGCATGTTCTGATTGACTTTCAACTCAGCAAGCAACTAACTTGTCTTCCACTTGGTTTAACCATTTGCCTAATGAGTTTTAAAAATATTACAAAATTGATTATAATTACTTTAAGTTGTATTGACTAAGCATCTGTATGTAAAACTTAATCTGATGCTATTATACGAGTTATAATACAGGTCGGTCTTGTAATAACTGCTTTGTGGTTCTTCATGATCACTGAATACAGATACATGATCTTGCATTTATTTATCAGGCTCTCATAAAATCAAGATGTCGCAATGACTTCAACTTCAAAATAACTTCATTGTTATTGATTCATTGACTGAGAGCAACTTCTTTGAGAGTTCATCCAATCTTTGGATGTGGATGTAAAATTATTAGACAAAATGTGGATAAAAAATCCGACAATACTTCCGCGTGCTTCTGTTTCTGTCTTGCGTTGTCGGCGAATCCGTAAACTATTGATCTTACATGGTCCTGAATTGATTATTTTAATATGTGATCATTTTATGTGGCTCTAACTTTCCAAGTAGTTTTGTGAAGCATTATGTCCCAACTCATATGTGCCTTGCTGTTAATTAAGATCTTTCTCTTACCTTGTAGAGTCGTGACAGTAGTCTTCATCACAATCTGAGGTACACTGAGTACTTGTAGTTCTTACAAAACCAGATGAATTTGGATTTTTATAGGAGGGGGAAAGCAATAATGATAGATGATCGATTAGTCGTGTGATACATGCTAAACCAAAAACCTTTTACCTGATCATTGATCGTTATTCAAAGAGCAAAAAAACATTTTTTTCCAATATTACTACACTTTATTTTGGTTCAGTATTTTTTAGCTACCAGACACCAGACTAGCAGCGCATTCACATGGCTATGTTTACTTTCATGTCATTGATTTCCTTCCCTCTTGTGTCGAAACTTCAAACTCTAGTGTCAATATGTTGCTCACCACCTATACATTGGTCTTTGGAATAATATGTTTTTGTTTTCAAGTAATCAGTCAATATGTCACTAGAGGCTCACCTCAACCTGTAAAATTGTAGATTTCTTCCTTTTTATAAACATTCAAAATTAACAAAAAAAATCACACCACGAAGCACCGTTGGCCGGCGGTGGACCACGGAACCGCGGTTGCGCGTGCGGAGAAAGTGCGTGCGGGTCGGTGACCGCAGTCAGTACGCACAATGCGCCATCACCGATTGGCCACGACCGCTGCCGCACGGCGCAAGCGTACGGCCGCTGTCCAACGCCGAAAGTAGAACCAATCGCGAGATTGCGCCGGATCAGCTGACGGTGACGTCACGGTGCGTGGATCAGCTGATGGTGACGTCACCTGCGTGAATCACCGAATCACCTGATCCGTGACGTCGTTACCGTGCCTACTCCCGTTATGGGGTTTATGTAACGCTTAGTTGTGAAGGAAGTATTTTGTGGGTGTTGCTGTTACATTTCCTGAAGAAAGAATCGATAGATAATTATTGAACATTGGGAGTCATTGGTTTTAAGTTTATGACCATTGTAAACATTTTGAAAAAGGAGGTAACATTTTCTTAACATATCTTTAGGGTAATCATTGGCATAATCAAAGGGGTAATCTGCCACACATATGATTTGTAGAAATTGAAAAAAGGCTTATAAAGCAGATAGTTAAATTAAAAAATAAATATTGGGTGCATCGGCGTTCATTAATACGGTGAATACTATTGTATGTTCAAATGTTCATAGAGTTTACTGGACAATATGGTTTTATTTTATTTTGATATTTGCCATCACTGATTAGTAAAAACGATTGGGTAGAGTGAATAAAAGCTAGCACTTGCTAAGACTAAGGTTTTTCTTAGCATTTGCTAGGCTTGAGGTGAATAAAGCCTCTTAGTTAGAACTAAGGCTAGTTCTTGCTAGAGTGGTACAGGATCCTTAGCAGTTGCTAAGTAATGTAAGTGAATAAACGTTGTGACTAATGACTAGCCCTAGCAATTGCTAAGAAAAAGTCTAGTCTGGTATCGCACGAGCTAACTTTGGGTTATTGATGAGGAAGCGTTCATCCAAAAGTGGAATTCATTAATGTAGGGTTATGGGTGGGGCTAATAAATGACCATAATATGTGTCTAAAAATTCGTCGGGTTTTCTTTAGGGAACAGAGTAGTTTTTAACTGTAGTACTTGTATCAAGGACATCAAGTACAATTACCCAGAGACGGAAATCTATATTTTAATTAGACACATGTGTACACCCCTCCCCCTTACCCACCAATACTAGAACACAGAGGTGTAAAGCCCAAATCAGCCACATCTTTTGAGAAAAAACATAAACCTGACTTCCAACAACCTTATACCTGAATAAAAGGCCTCTGTGAGAAAATCTCAGGAAACATTATTACTATTTTTATAAAACTTTCCCAACAGTACGAACATAAAGAACATAGCTGAACAGATGATACATTTTTTATTTCATAATTTTATTTTGTTAACTTTTGCCCAGTGAAGCGTGAGACACCATCAGCTATATTTATCAACATATATGCATGCTTCAAACTTTCTCACAACACACTCACAAATTTGTTCACGCACCCTTTATATAACCAATGATACAACCCCCGATCATGTGCATTCACACTCGAAACACTCTCACACTAACGGGTATGTATATGCACACCTTCATGCACACATTTAAACTCATGTTTCTTTTTTTATTTTATTTATTTTTATATACGGACGAAAGGAAGGATAAGGAAAGATATTTATTTACAAATTCTGATTGACCAAAAATTTATCCAAATATGTTTCATTTTTAAAATCAAACTGTGTTCTTTTAATAACTGTTCTAATTTTAATTTTTCCTTGTTCATCTTTATTTTATTAATTTTCAAAACTTCACATGCACTAGAACACTACGACTGACGGCGGTGACAGGATGAGCGCATGGGAAGCTGACAACTTGAGGCTAGGTCTTGCTAACCTTAGTTCTTACTAGACTTAGCATTTGCTAAGCCTAATAAGTGCTAGAGTGGTACAGGATCGCCTAGCTCTTGCTAAGTAAACTTTATTCACATCGTTTAGAGCAAGAGGTAAGACTAGGGGTTAGTTGCTAAGGAGTAGTTGCTAGGTTTTTATTCACTTCACCCATTAAGACACGTCAAGTCTAAGCAAATCTGGACAAAAAACTTGCTAAAACAGAGAACAGAAAAAGCATTAAATTAAAAATACTATAAACAAGTAAAGCAAACAAATCCACAGAATTGTTTTCAGCATTTCGTCATTTGAATCATTTTACAGCTCTCATTATGGTTGTTTTTTTCTGGTTCGCCTGACTCTTGTTACTAATCTTGTTATGATGTAGGTTCTTTCCACATCTGAGGACGAGATCAGATTCCAGATTCTGAAGCATCGTGAAACTTGTTTTATTAATCAGTAATAGCAATATCAGAAAAAATCAAAACCAAAACATAAACGCGTCATCACTAACAATGAATTTCAAACTCAGGACTGTATATAATACCTTACAATTTATTTTAAAATAACTTGGCCATGGCAGTTTACATATTAAAATTATTTATTACTTTAGACATTGTAATGGAAGATGATCAGGGCATATTTTACATCTGGGCATGAGACATGCATCAAGGAAATTATGACGGCCATTAATGTGAAATACGACCTCAGAACACTGAGGCGGCTCGCTTCGCCTCGCGTGCGCTGCTCTAGCTCCCGTCAGAGAGAAAACTTACGCCTAGTTGTCTCCAAATATTTTTGCCAGCTTCATTTCTTTCAACACTCAACCGATTTTGTTCCCTTGTTTATGTGAATGAATTCTGTATTCATCCTTACTAAGGAATTACCTATTCTATTAAACCCGAATTAAAACCGGGTTTCATTTCACGTTTCAAATTCACCGTTTCTAGAACTGTAACACTGATAATGATATAGTTTTATCGTATATTATATTGTTTGAGTATGCATAATATTTGATAATTTAAAATATTGTTCGTCACACTGCTCCAAAAACGGCTGTTTTTTGACACATGCGTTGGGATTCAAAAGTTTTTCATTTTAGTCCTTGGATAATAACATATCATGTGATGATTATTATTTTCCTTGGACCAAAAAGATCATTGTTGATGATACTTTTGATTTGAGGTAAATAATCGAACGATCTTCATTCGATTACAAATAATCGAAACATTCATCGTTATTGTACGTCAGCGTTGATGGTGAGCTATCGATTGCATCGGGAGTGGTAATCGGTTATTATTATATTCAATTGCAATTAATTGTTGCATTCTTGTCGGTTTAATCAATTTGTTAAACTCGCTTATTTCACCAATAGTTTATTGCATGCGTTCGATACGTCGATTGTTGTTCATTGCTGTCAGTCTAACCTAACACAAATGAAACAATCAGCTGATTGCTTCAAATTGCAAGACCAAAATGGAAGCATTTTTGGAAGGTATCTTTAAAGCTGTGACATTTTGGTTTTTTAAGCAGTTTGCGTGTTGTATTGAGCGATATAACGAAAAATATAGTTCATCAAACGGACATAAAGCTGCTTTTCGTTACTTTAGTTCCTAGTAATGAAATATACTATTAACCAAAAACCAGAGTATCCGCTTGATTTGGAAGTGATTATAGAAATTTTAAGTTTACATACATGTATTTAACCGATCGCCGCCTTAACATTTTTAGCACATCATAGTTGTTTAATGGTCACACAACATTTCAGCACAGAATATTTCGAATATATTTATGGTAATACACTGAGAAAAATATCTTAGCGGAAAAGCAGAGTTTTTGCCCCAAGTCTAGAATCTGTACTCGCAATACGTAAATAAGGACTTGGCTCACGTACAGGAGTGTTGTGTCTGGACCCAGCTCAATGACTCGGCAGAGTTTTGGGCATTAGTACAGACGCAGGACTCGCAGTCCTTCTTTAAGAACTTTTTCTCTGCAATTACGCTCGAACTGCCGTATTTGCAAATAATCAGGGAATTTACCGTGATTTTAAGGAAAAAACATTTAAGTGACGTCATGGATGGTTTGTATACGTCACAAAACACGTCATAAGTTTATCCATGATTACTTTCTGCTTGCAGCCCACTGCATTTACGATGGGCGTATGGATGAGAACTTAAAATTATTTCTATTGTGATTTGGTAAAAGCAGTTAGTCTTTACCTTATTTTAGTTCGCACTATCATAAAATTTTTCATTTCAATCGAATAAATATTTTTTAACCAAATCTGGATTGATTTTAAGTCCGTTGTGTAAGTTTTATATTTGGGATTGAAAATTTACAAATGTAATACAAGTTTGAATAATAACATTTGGTTTCTATAATACATATTTTATTAATGTTTTTTATAGATTTACTTACTTTAGTGTCATTGTAGTAAATACATATAAAGTAAATGGTAGTGAAACGTCTAACAGAATATCAAAATTCCAATTTGTCAGAGAAAAAGCTTAGATTTTTGAAGAAAATCAAATCCTTTTATTTGTCAGCAGTTACTTATGTTAGTTATTGTTTTATTTTTAAATAGTTGCAAGGACGCATTGGCCAGTCTTAGACCTAAGATTAATTTTATCTGCCCAAAGTTTACACGAACAAATTATCAAAAAAAGTGATTGCACTGTTTAAATCCTGCTTCGATTGTAATAACTCAGGTATTTTTAGAAAAGTCTTAAATAAGATGAATTGTAAGAAATAGAATGCAGGTCGAGTATAACCTTACATTGATTTGCTGCCACTTTGAAATTGAAATGTATCAAATAAATATGTCAGGGCAATAACTTGTAACTATTAATGGTGTAAATACCTTGTACACTGTAAAAAATTTGAGTGTGATTTTAACACGAAATAGTGTGCTAAGTTGATTGTGTTAGAATTTAACACAAGCGCGTGTAAATTCGGATAATAGCTACACGCCGTCGTTGTGTTGGAATAAGAACGTGTTGATTCCATAAATTCAACACCCATATTGTGTGTTAATACTGCAGTGTGTCATTTTGACCAACGCCTGTGTTAAATTTTTGACGCCGCATCGGTTGCCCGCCCCGGCCATCTTGTTTGTTTGTGTCTCAGCAGAATAAAATGTTCACGAAGAAAGAAGGAAATTACTTCTTCTTCGGCATTCTTTTTAAATTTAAGATGGGAGGTAAGTTTTACAGTGAGAGAGGATAGTGTTCTCGTAATAGCTCACAATGAAAATTTGGAAATTCGGCGTTAATGGTAGGCCGGTAGGCCTACTTAGAGACATAGGAGGCAAAAAGATGATGACTTAAAGTACACTGAAAACATTGTAACGCGCAATATAACACCATAACACATAGGGTATATTACAGTTAAGTGGGTGGAAAAGCCAATTTCCAATTTGGAAGATTGGGGACTCCCAAGTTTCCAAATTCCAAATCCTAAAACCTCTCCTCGTTTTTACGATATTTATAAGTGCGTGATATATTACTGTGTGCACTGCATTCCTTAAGCGTCGATAGCTTAATGGTAAGGCATGCGACTCTCACCTGGGAGGCCGGGGTTCGAGACCCCCGCTACACACTGTACTTTTTACTAACTTTAACACAAAAGTTGTGTCAATTCAGCACATCAGTGTGTTGAAATATCAACACTGTCTTTCTGTGTTAGCTACTAACACAACCTATTGTGTTAAAAAGTAACACAGTTTAAGGTGTTGTTTCTGACACAGGGGAGGTGGTGTCAATATAACACATAGTTTGTGTGGACCTGCTGTGACTAAAGGACTGGGTTGATTTTGTGTTGATTTGACACACAAATTTTTTACAGTGTACTGTCAAAGTTATCCTTTGTAGTCTCATATTATGGGCTACGACGGTTTCAATCTCAGAGAGATCTTCCTCAGGCGATGGAAATCAAATTTCATTCCAGTGGAAGTCGTCAAGAAGCATTAAAAACCATCATGACACATACCCACGTAACACAAATGGGCAGACGCACACAACGAGCAAACATTACTTTTTATAAAAATTCCGGTACCAGGAAACACGCACGACACGTACGGAGGGCTAGTCTAGACTCAATTACACAATAAATTGTCATTGTAGAGAAGTACCATTAGGCGTAAAACTGCACTTATCACTTCTTCAGATGTTATTCAACAACTACACTCGTCAACAGGCAGCCGTAACGCAATGGATATAGCAGTCTTCACCTGAACATACAAGTCAAGAAACATCGGGCGAGGTAAGAGCTTGGATGGGTGACCGCTAGAGGAGCCCATACATTTTTACTGATTTTAAGAAAAAATACCGGTAAATGCAGAGACTAGGCAAGTCAGTGCATAGAAATCGGTCGTATTTTACGAGAATAGGAATGTACATTCTGTGATAAACAGTGGTGAAGGCAAAATGAATCGCAGGATATTCTGAGAAAAGTCTCTGCAATTACAAGGGCAAACTCTGATCGGCAGGACTTACAACCGACAGTAATGACGTCATAGCCGGTGACGTCATAACTGTGTAGACAAACTAGTCCTGATTTTCCGTGTGGCGGCCTCACTGCCGGAGCATTGAGCCGGGTCCAGATTGCAGTGGGTAACCCGCACACCCTTATTTACGTGTATTTTCCACGTATTTCAGGACAAAATTTTTCTCAGTGTACTTAAAGCAGCTTATTTAACCATTTACAAACATAGTTTTACTTTACATTTTTTTCCATGATGCCTTCCGGAATTGTTTGTCAATTATAAACAGGTTAACATACCTTGTGACGTCAGCAATTCCAATAGTACAACATTATTTGACTAGTTTCGGCTAACACGTAGCCATTATCAAAACTGAAGAACGTTATTTCATTCAATGAATTTCGTCAAGTATAAAAGTTCACAAACGGCACAATACAACATAAAATTACAACACACATTTAAAATAGATTGCCGGCCGGCACACATCACTGACTGAACTGGAACTGGTTTGATCCTTAACAAACTTAGCCCACTTCGTCACGCTTATCCATCAGCTGTTCTAGTACCACTGCTGCCAGCATTGTTAACCAAATGATCTAGTTCTAATATCGTATTAAATAATTTGTTAGAGCCATAGTTGAGTTTTTCGTTTAGCATGTTCAGAGGATCTGATTTTGTGGCTTTATATATTTATATACAGCCTTTATATATAACCAAAATGAGGTTAAGTACCTAAAAATGATGAACCCTCAAGCCCCCTCACTCAAAGGACTTCCGAAAGTTCACAAGGAGGGAATGCCTATTAGGACATTAGTCAATTTTATGTCAGCTCCCTCTTATAAATTGGCTAAAAAACTGGATAAGTTATTAAGACAGCATATAACTGTAAATAATACCCATTGTGTTACGAACAGCATAGAATTTGTTGAGAAAACAAAAGAACTCCAAATTAAAAACAATATGTTAATGGCATCTTTTGATATTGTAAACCTGTTCACAAATGTACCTGTAGACTTAACCTTGAATGTAGTTAAAGAAAATTTATCACTGAACCCTAACCTAACAACAGAGTATGTCAATGAACTGGTAACCTTACTCGAACTAGTCCTACAACAGAATTACTTTCAATTTGACGGCAAATATTATAGGCAAGTTAATGGTCTGGCTATGGGTTCCCCTTTATCTAGTGTTTTATCAGAAGTATATCTAAACCATGTTGAGAATACCTACGTTTTTTCAGATAAAAACAAACATGCTTCAAAGATAAAGGCTTATTTCCGTTATGTCGACGACACATTTGTAATTTTTAATGGCAGCAAAAGGCAAATAGAACTCCTCAAAAATTACTTGAACAGTATTTGTGTCAACCTCAAATTCACACTGGAAATTGAAGAAAACAATAGTCTGAATGTTTTAGATACAACCATAACAAAGAACTCTGATAAACTCCAATTTAAAATATACAGAAAGCCTACAGCAACGGACCATACCATCCATAATACGTCGCACCACCCTGAAACCCACAAAATGGCCGCCTGTAATACTATGGTACATCGTCTTTTATCCATGCCATTGTCTACTGAAGATTATTGCAACGAATTGAATACGATTAAATACATAGCCTTAGGGAATGGATATAACAGCCGTATGTTGATAATATAGTAAACAAACAAAAACGTAAACCCCGACCCAACAATAGTTCGTCAGTTGATAATAATAAATTTGTCACCATAGAATACAACAGCGGCCTACAATATGCTTTGAAACAAGATCTGAAACTACACGGCCTGACTGTAACATTCAAAACATCTAACAAACTTGGAACAAAACTAAATAAAACGTCACCTAACAATATACCTAAAGATACTACAACTGGTACCTACAAAATTAATTGCTCTGATTGTCCAAGTTATTATATAGGCCAGACTGGAAGATCATTTAAGAAGCGGTTTTCAGAACATTTGCCCAAACCAAAACTTGCTGAACAAAGGTCCAAATTCGCCGAACATAGTGCTAACCATAAAGTAGACAGTTTTGATGCTAACACAGAAATACTTCACATTTGTAAAAAGAGCTATTTGTTAGACACGCTCGAAGAATTTGAAATATATATCGTAGCCACTTGCTGTAATTGGGCACTTCATGAAGTGCCCAACGCAGCCCGGGCACTTCATGAAGTGCCCAGCGCGCCTGGGCACATCGTGTAACTCGATTATTTTAATCAAAATTACAGCATGTGCCCAACGAAACTGGGCACATCATGAAGTGCCCAACGCTCTTTGGACACATGCTGTAACTATCGAGGCATGTCGGGCAGTCGCTATAAGATATTTTTGTTCAAGTAAATCCCAATGTTTACATTAAACCCCAATGTCTTTGTTAAAGTAGCCAATGTTATTGTTTGCTATTAAACCTTTTAATACTTTTCAAATCTAAAAATTTTAATATCGGTTAAGTTACGTAAGCTTTTTTAAAATGTGTTTAACGTTATATTTGGACTTTTCAAATGTAAAAGGTACGTTCTGACTAAAATAAAAAACAAATATCCTGACTAAAAATTAACGTAGTTATTTTTAGCAATAAAATAATCACGACTTAATCTATAATAAAACATAAATACTTATACATGGTTTAATCCTTAAAAAAATTACTGTGGTTTTCAAATAGTTAAAAAATTAAACAAAATTAAAAAATAAGAAGTAATGCGCTATTAAAAAAATATAATAATGATATTTAAATATGAAACGTTTTCTAGCACCTTACTTTTGAATAACGTTTAAAATTTATAAGTTATCCCTTTAGACAAATTTCTTCGTATGAATTTCTAAATATATAACTCAATAACTTAAATTTTTAAGCTACTGGTGTCAGCAGGAATATAAAAAGTATTTAAAGCATATTACTAAAAAGCTGTTAGGTAAACAGGACTCTCCATATACGTTTTTCATTATTTCATAAGCAAATAAAAGAAATTACAATGAAAAGGCTTGTTGTAATGATGTTCTGTTAATTTATTTCTTACTGACATGAAAGAAAAACTTGAACCTAAATTGACGTTAATGTTAATAAAATTGTATAAAGAACAAACGAAATAAAAAATGGCATCTAAATTGAATGTTTTAAATTTTGATACAAAAAAACTAAAGGATTTGTTTTTTATTTGTTCAACACTCTTATGGTACATTCTCTAAATTTGTTTCACCTTGCTATGTTTTGATTTATTATAAGTTTTATTAAATACAGACTAAGTCAGAAGTTAATCAGTTAAAACATGAAAAATAGGTTAATGTTTATGTGCTATGTTACATATAAATGTTTTAGGTAAAATGTTTGATGTTTTTATTTTATTTAAGCATACAATTTAAATTGAATGAATTGTCTGATTTATGTTTTCTGAGTTATTTTGGCTACACATCATTATTATTTAAACAACAAACTATTTTAAAACCGTTTGTTGTTTCGATAATAATAAAATTAATAATACCTAATGTGTAGCCAAAATAACTCAGAAAACATAGAACAAACCGTCATAAAAACGGTCAGGCAAGAATTTTATGGTATAGTGGTAGACAATCTTATTGTTAATGTTTTACAAAATTCCTGTAAAATGTTCCTATTTTGTTTTGTTAAAATAATAGGCCTACATCGGATACTACCATCAGCAACGTAAACAGCAGTTTTACGTATTTACATCAAGTGCCCAGCATCTGAGCTGGACACATAGTGTGAAAGAAGTAATTACAGCAAGTGCCCAACCAGCGTTGGGCACTTCATGAAGTGCCCAGTTTTGTTGGTCACATACTGTAATTTTGAATGAAACCATTCCATTACACTATGTGCCCAGGCGAGCTGGGCACTTCATGAAGTGCCCGGTTAGCGCTGGACACTTCATGAAGTGCCCAATTACAGCATGTGGCTACGACATATTTAAAGCCACAAAATCAGATCCTCTGAACATGCTAAACGAAAAACTCAACTATGGCTCTAACAAATTATTTAATACGATATTAGAACTAGATCATTTGGTTAACAATGCTGGCAGCAGTGGTACTAGAACAGCTGATGGATAAGCGTGACGAAGTGGGCTAAGTTTGTTAAGGATCAAACCAGTTCCAGTTCAGTCAGTGATGTGTGCCGGCCGGCAATCTATTTTAAATGTGTGTTGTCATTTTATGTTGTATTGTGTCGTTTGTGAACTTTTAGACTACTTGACGAAATTCATTGAATGAAATAACGTTCTTCAGTTTTGATAATGGCTACGTGTTAGCCGAAACTAGTCAACTAATGTTGTACTATTGGAATTGCTGACGTCACAAGGTATGTTAACCTGTTTATGATTTACATTTTAGTATTTAAAAAAGGTTTTCTTTTAGAAAAGTGGTTTCAACTCTTTGGTTCTCGCTGTAGTGAGGTGGCGGCGTGTCGCCATATATCCAGGACTGCCTGCCGTTCACAGGCGGGAGGACCGATGCTGCTAGGTGTCGAAAGAGATTCAATTCTCTACCGTTTCCACAGGGAGGACACAATCAGAGTTCTTCTAAAGAGCCTGAATGACCACTTACGCCTTAGTAGTTTAACTTTGTTCTCCTTTTTTTTGAGTTTCAGTGTAATACTTCTGGAAATAAAACAACACTCTATTAAATGCGTTTGTTACATTTTACAAATAAATAATAAGCATACATCCAAATTATAATGTTTCTTACCACTTAGACCCTTTCAAAATTTTTACCAAAACATGAAGGTTTCGCCTTTTCCAGCACAAATTTATTTCTAAAGAAACTAAATAAATATATTTTCAAACCTTTAAAAGGAAAAGAAAAGTTTTACATCAACTAAACGCTTTCTCATACATATTCCAATATTCGCCATGCAATACGACCTAAAACTAGTGGCATCCTTAAAAATGAGGAATAAAATTTCATTATACTACAATTTTCTTATTCCTTGACAGTTATTGGTTGAGCAGTTGAAAACATCCATTGAAGTATCAGTATTCTAATATATCGTGTAGAATCTATATTATTGAAATAATTTCTGGGATTTTGTACAGAGCAAATCGACCCCTAGAAGTTAATTTTTCTACAAATATTCGGTATCAAATTAAAGATATTAATCTCTAGATGTTCCTTTTGCGGGTTTGGAAAATATCCCATGAAAAGCCTTCGCACAGGACGCTTTTGAAATTCCAGCGAAAGTGCTACTATCTGTGGTAGAACCAGTGAACTTTTTCCAATTCACATTTGTTTGGAAACAAAACAGATGATCAAGATTTGAATTAGTTCCAGAGATATTATAAAGAATGTAGGACTAGCAAAAGTCAATTAACATTCATCCACATTATGATTCTGAATATTGAAGATTTTTAAGGCACCAAAAATTAAGGAAGAGTATTTTCCCTATTGAGAAAATAAGACCGACAACAGTCTGTAATCATCTTAATTCACTGTATTTCTCTTCTTAAAAGGAAACTTAAAAATGAATGCAAGTAACTCAGGAGGTGCTTTGCAGATGGGATTTTCTAACAAACTATTAACAATGAATACGCATCGATACAAGTTTCACCGTTTTGATGGTGTTTCAACATTTAGGGATTTAAAATATCAATATCAGTTAAATATCAACAAAAAATTTAAGTTTTAAAGTGCATTTTAAATTTAAAACCTGTATTTTGTAAATGTACTTAGAATGGAAAAAATAAAGTTTAATAGGAAAAAATAAAGTTTAAAGTTAATTATATTATTTTCCCGTAAAACCATACTTTAAATATTACTGGATAAGATTTACAGCTTTGAAATACATAATTTCGTGTTACCGTAAATAGTTATACAAAAGTCTAACATTAAGTTCTCGCTAGATTAAGGAGGCTGCGTAACGGCATATATACAGGACTGCTGGGCGAACTATTCGGGAGGACCGATGCTGCTAGGTGTCGAAAGAGATTCATATCTCTACCTTGTCCACATTACTGAAACGATCAGAGTCCTACTAAGGAGCCTGATCGACCACTTACACCTCAGTAGTATAACTTTGTCCTCCTTTTTTGTGAGTTTCAGTGTAATACTTCTGAAAATAAATAATACTCTAGTAAATGCGTTTGTTACATTTTACAAATAAATCATAAAAATTTATTTAAATTTTGAAAGTTCATTACCACTAAGACTCTTACGAAGGTTTTTTCAAATACACGAAGGTTTCGCCTTCTCCAACATAAATTTCCTTTTAAAGAACCTTGATAAATTTACTGTCGGTTCTTTAAAAGAAACAAAAATTGTTACATCAACTAAAAACTAAATTTTTTGATAAATATTATAATATTCGGTCAAAAAGGCGACCTAACACTAGTGAGATTCCTGAAAATGAGGAATAAAATAGCATTATACGAGGTACGTTCGGAAAGTAAGTTCCGCTTGGGAGTAAAAAAATTCTCAATACATTTCCAAAATTTTATTATGTACATCTTGAAGAGTGTACCTTAAACTATAATTCCACATAGTTCCTACAAATATTTAGGCACTTGTCATATCTAGAGAAAAGCTTTTCAATTCGTACTGAAAAGAATTCTGCCGCCTATGTATGCAGCCACCCGCTTACGCCATCTTTAAGTTCATCGTCATTCACAAATCGACAAAGGTTACAATGGTGTTCAGAAGAGTTTTTGAAATTTGTGGGAAACACTCAGAGAGATCAGTAATTTTGAATTTCCTTTTTTTCCCGAACTGTATCGTTGATTTTGGTAACGAGATTGTCAGTAACGACGGATGGTTTTGGCCACTCCTCTCTTCATCGAGGACATTAGTGCGATCATCTTTTCAGTTCGGGAGAAAGGAAATTCAAAATTACTGATCTCTCTGAGTGTTTCCCACAAATTTCACGAACTCTTCTGTACACCATTGTAATCTTTGTCGGTTTGTGAATGATGATAACTTGAACTTCAAGACGTCGTCAGCGGGTGGCTGCGTGCACAGGCGGCAGAATTCTTTTCAGCACAAATTGAAAAGCTTCTCCCTAAATATGACAAGTGCCTAAATATTATGGAAACCATGTAGAAAAGTAGTTTAAGGTACGCTCTTTAAGATGTATAAAATAATAATGTTGTAAATGCATTTAGAACATTTTTACCTCCAAACGGAACTTACTTTCCGAACGTAGTATCTCGTACAATCATTTTTTCTATTCCTTGGCCCGGTTATTGGTTTAGCAGTTGAAAATATCCATTGAAATATCAATGTAATAATATATCAAGTAATTTTATAATTAAAAAAATCATTTGTTACGTTAATTGCTAAAAATAAATTATTCGCAAAAGTATGATTTTACTGTAATCATACTTCAAATATCACTTGATAGATATACAGCTTTAAAATAAAGAATTTCGTGTCACCGTAAATAGCTATACAAAAGTTTAAAATTATGTTCTCGCGGGAGTGAGGTGGCTGCATGTCGGGATATATACAGAACGGCCGGGCGTACTGGGCAGGAGGACCGATGCTGCTAGGTGTCGAAAGAGACTAAAATGTTCTCTACCCCCACAAAGCTTGACCGTTACAACCTGAGTTCTCTATCTAGAGAGCCAGATTGATCACTTACACCTTAGCAGCATAACTTTGTTCTCTTTTTTATTATACGTAATAATCTCTTTAAAAAAATTCTGATTTTATTGGTCAATATTTGCGAAATTATTTTACAGATAAAAATAAAAAAGACGAGTTTAAAATAAAGAAGAGGTTCTTAACACAATGATTTTAGTAGCTTATAATTCTAAAGAATCACTTTATTCAACCATAACAGCAAATGTTATATTTGATGTTTCATAGTTTGCTTTAAACAACAAAATGTGGGCATTTCTGCATGTCAATCCATCCTTCGAGATGCTTCAATATTTGTAGTAAAATCTTACTGTCAATAAATCCTGTCTTTGATTTACGCGATCAAGCAAGTAAGTTACATCGCTGGTTACATCATTTTAATTAATTGAGGATAATACTTTGATTAGGTACGTCAAAATTTGTCGATTTAAAGCGATGGGGTTCTCTTTCTCTACCCGGCGTCCTCACGATTCAATAATAATAACAAATATCTTTATTGTTTCGACAATAAGTTCATATCGCATAAAATGCGTCAAATTTGTAAAGAATTACAAGATTTTTTTGGCAATCACTCTCACATTAAAACATACATTAGTTGCTCATTCGTACATTCATATACGGGACAACGTTGCCTGAAGAATCGCGATTTATAATACAGTGGAGCGCCGATTATCCGAACTAATTGGGGACAAGGGGTGTTCGGATAACTGAATATTCGGATAATCGAACGTGAAAAGACAAAATTAAAAAATCATATATTTAATGTAATTCTTATTAGTAAAGAGGCTAAAAAATGATCAAATAAAAATTATTCATGTAATTTTATTATGAAATGGATCTGAATACATGGGTATAAATTTTCAAAGAACCATTTATCATACATAGATACAGTAAAATGTATACTTTTTATTTAGAGAAAACCCAAAATTTATTCATATTTTGAATCATGTTCAAAATATGAATTATTACAGCCTTCGGTTAACCGACGGTTCGAATGACCGACGTTCGGATAATCGGCGCTCTACTGCATTGCCCGACGGATCCTCATGAATTCCTCAACCGAGTAAAGTACCCCAGACACCAGGAACCATTTCAAAAGGCTTTTGAATTGATTTAGATTCGCTGACATTTTGATCTCATCAGGAAGCACGTTGAACACTCTGAGGCCGATATGTGTCGGAAAGTGCTTAAAAGCAGACGTTCGGTGTTGTGGAATCCGAAAACTATCCCTGCCTCTTGTCTCGTACCCATGGATATCTCGACCGCGATTCGATTTATCTTAATGTTTAATTTTTTCACTTTAAATTATAACCACAATAACGATATGGATTTATTCATCTAGAAACGTATCGCGTATTGTACTATTGATCCCACAAAAATGTTTTGACACATCGCAGGTAGCTAGGGGGCCATTTATGATTTACGCCTCGGGGTAGCGGGTAGGCAACACGCGACACGCATTACGCCATTATACCGCGTTTAACTAAAAGCACTATTCATGCCTCTCCCTCTGGGGACTGGGCTGAGGGGGGGGGGGTTGTGTGTGACACGGCGAGGGTTTATCAAGTTGCGTGATGCATACAGTACATCACGACACCGAGCCTGGAAGGAACTTAACACCGTCCGTGTCACGGAATTTAATATTTGGACAAGTCCATTACCATTTTGTGACACATTGCGTGAATGTGTTTTGGCGTGAGAAATATTTTTCTCGCCTTTTGATACAGCGATAGTAAACTCTGGTTAAAATTATCCTCGTTTAAGTAATAGTTGTTGCATGAAATAGAGAGATGTTAATAATTTTAATTAAAAACCGTGTTGCTTATAGTTATGGTATACGGACCCACTTTCCATAAAGGTACGTTTCCATCACAAGAAAATTTTGTCGGGCACTTGAGCTCGGCACAAATCCCCGAACTTGTAGGGATGGAAATTGCCGGGCACAAATCGCGGCACGAATGCCGAGGACAGATTTGTGCCAATCGACTGCGCGACGAATCATGTGCCCAAGTCGCGGGCACATGTGCCCAATTGTATTGGAAACTGAAGGGCACATGTGCCGGCAACCTACACATGCCTTTTTGAACATGTACATGCACATTTAAGTGTACTCGCACCTGAAATATTCTGGTACCTATATAGTATACTAGCTGATCAACACGGTTTCACCCGTGGAAAAAAATAAAAACTTCCCCTGTCTTTTTTAGAATTTAATTTGTCATACTTCTTAAGGTTGCCATGACAACCTTATATCCTTCCCTATAATTTAACATTAAAACTTTGAGGTACCATAGGGCAAAACCCTTTGGGCATTTTGCAAAACCGTTTCTTAGTGTGCATCTAAGACCCAAGGATAGCACATGTGCCAAATTTCAACTCTTTAGGTCTTATAGTTTTGGAGATTTGCTGTCCGATAGAAAACCCCTTCTCCTTTATATATATAGAAGATTAATAGGCAAGCATATTTTAATACTCTTTTCTCAACCTGTGGGTGTCTAAGAAAAAATCTGACCACACTGTTACAATTGTATTTTCCTGTAGATCTGCACAACCACATAAAAAGATGTTATAGTTTTTGAGATTTGCAGAAAAATGAATGTGAAATTATAAAAAATAACATGGGCTTCATGAGTTGTAGAACAACAACAAAATGTAAACAAATGCAGTCACATGTTTTATTGGAGCAATGAGTAAAAACTAAACCCAAATACATTCTGGTTGAATTTTTTTCGACAAGTAGGCGATCTCTTCTCTTAATCTTGTTTTAGAATTGAATAATTACTGATTTAATTAAAACACCCTATCCTTCCTGGGGAAAATATTCGGAAACAATAAGCCTCTTTTCACTGTCACCTCCGACCTCCAGTGAAAAACGTAATGTGTCCCCATGGAGCGAAGATGTGTTGATGTAGTCGTGTAACAGTACAAATTTCCCCGCGGATGGGGGAGGGGGTGCGGGCGGGGACATGTGCGGGGAAATATGGCATCCATCGCTGTGAGTTATGCCCCCAGCCCGCGATGCTGCGTGGCCCGGTCACGAATACGGTGCGTTTGTCACATGCTGTTGTTTATTGTTGGGCTACACTTTCACTTTCACTTGAGGGATCTTTTCCTTTTTTCGGTAAACGTTGTATGTACTATGAATATTTTTTTAAATTTTATAGTGATGTAGTTGAAGCATTCGGCGTTTGTAAATATTTTCTTTTGGCAATTATTATGTTACCATTTTGGTTTAAAAAGTCAATGATTACATGCAAGGTTACATATGATTTAAAATAAGCCGTTTGTTTTTTTTGCTGAAGTTATATTATTAGGTTCTTGTTTTAATCGGCTGATGTTAAAAGTGTATCAGTCAGAAAATATACCAAATTAAGTTAACTATGGTTTTGGGGTCGAGGTACGTTTTAAACAATAATGCTAAATGGAGACGTGTCAGACGCTCGGTTACACCGTGTCTGTAACTGCAATAATATATTGTTGAAGTTAAGAATTCATGCTAGAATGAGTAGAGTCACTGACTGATCCCGTTTTAGCATAGGCCTATTAACTCAATTTGTTTTTTCTTTTACTGATCACCGCTTAGCATGAGCCGATTCGTTTGTTCTAAAAACTAAGCTGCTGAATGGATTTTGTTCTCAGGTAAAATGTTGTCAAACGTCATTTCTGTAGATTCTTTATTATTTAAGTCTATTAGGAATTGACGTTTGTATAGTCAATGGTGTAACCGGTCGAGCATCAAAATATGCATAATAATAATGAATCAATATTATTTTAACACGTCTTTACAATAAATTAAATTAAATCTTGTATTTAACTACCTTTAATTAACATCAAACAAACTATCAAGCTGTTGTTGTTAAGCTGTTGTTTAGTAATCAACAGCTAATTTAATTATGCCAAGGTAATAAATTGGAGTGAATCATGTCTACGTTTTACTCACTGTCTCACTTGACTTTAGTAACAATTATGGTTTAGCTTACAATTAGTAAAAAAAGTTTACGATTTTTAGCGAATTTCCCCTATAGGGAAGAAGCTATTACCGTAGGTCTCATGGTAAGACCTAAACCCAAGACCATGATAACTTTTCGTTTTGGGGCCACCAGAAGCAAAAAACACCATCCGTTAAAATTTTTACCTATCTATCTATCTATCTATCTATATATATATATATATATATATATATATATATATATGTGTGTGTGTGTGTGTGTGTGTGTGTGTGTGTGTGTGTCTGTCAGCACGATAGCGGCCGTAAATATGGTTCGATCTTAATGAAATTTGGTACAGACATGTAAAGTGGTAATCGAACGGACGAGTTCGAAAACCAGCCTGATCGGACCTCTGGAAGGGGGGGTAAAGGGGGATAAACCCCTCCAAAAATGGGTTTTTTTAGTTTTTTTATATGCAAAAATATAAATTATCTAATTTTTGTTTTTTCGATAAAATTTATCGAATTTGTATGGGCACCATTGAATTCAGCTCAAAAAAACAAACAATTTAGTATATTGAATCATTGCTCTATGTCCATTGGTTACCGAGATATTGAAAGTGGTAAATACAGTACGTTGTCCCAATGTTTACCTTATGGGGAATAAGTAAAAAATTCTATACCTTGCTTAGTTCTCAACACATCTTAATAAAACTTGGTTTGTGACTTCATCTAGATGAGATCTAATGATTAATAGTCTAAAATTCTCGATACTTTTATTTTCGTGGCAGCAAACCTGCATATTCATTCCCCATGTTATCCTTATGGGAAATAAAAAATTCTATATCTTCCTTATTTCTTAACATATGTTAATAAAACTTGGGGTTTGGCTTATTCTAGTTAAGATCTATTAAATATAGAAGTAAAAACAACCAGTTTTAACATACCTGTTGCAGCAAACCTGCATACTCATTCCCCATGTTATTCTTATGAAGATTACAAAAACATGTCAAATCTTGCTATGTTGGATTGAAATATGATCTTTAGCATTTGAAATTCGCTGAGTATGCAGGTCTGCTGCAACGGGGGTATTTTTAATTTGAAATTTTTTTGAGAACACAATAAAATTAGTACACAGTCTCAAAGTATCAGTTAGATGATTGTGATAACAGTAAAATAATTGTTTGAACAATTGTTGAATATTTTTTTAGTAGGAAGGGACTATGATGTTTGATAATATAATATCTTAGTTTTCTATATTTGAGTTAGATTTAGCTTTGGTGTAGAAACGACGCCATTCATGTACATCTTATTGTATGAATGAATAAAGAGATATTGACTATTGACTATTTACTACTGTATATGAATGTGTCAAATATTTGTTGAATACAACTTTAAAATTGTATTAAATGACTTAATTAGAATGAAGCAAATGTTCATCAACTAATAATAAAACACCCCTTCAAGTAACATGACAAAAGGGTATGTGTTGGACGGGCGCCATCAGGAGAAAGTGAAAACACCTTATATCTTTTGTGTAACTTTTTGACGTATTTTAATATTCATTATATTAAGTAGGCAATTTAATTAAAACGCTGTTGTGACGCAATTAATTTACCCGGGAATTCGTGTAAAGTAAATTATTCATTGTATTTCAGACATTATTTACGTAATGTTGTCTAAGCTGTTCTGCACAAGATTACTTTAACAAAATTATAATAATATTGTTTTACAAACAACTCAAATAATTTTCCTTAAGTAATCCTCTTTTCTTTTTAATAAAAGGATAACTTGAAGGTAGTTTTAAAAAATTTCGCTGATAGAAAAATCAGCAAAAAAATTGAATAATGTCAAAATACTGTCATTGCCTTAAATTTTAAAAGAAATCATCACTTTTATTTTATTATTATTTGGTTTTAATTTCCATTCTTTTTCAGATTTTTCATTCCTTAAATTCTCCAGCTCAAATAATTTATTTTAAAAAATTCATAATTATGACACTCTCCCTCTTACGGGCAATACTGTAAAGCCTAAGAGAGAAGTTTCATATTATTTGGTACTAGCACAGAGAAGCTTTCTCTGTGGTACTAGTATATTGCTTTTAATTTAAAAAAAATCATCCTTCATTTTTTATTTAATTTCATAATTATTTCAAGTTTAATTTCCATCCCTATTCAGATTTTTCATTTCTTTAATTCTCCAACTCAAGTAATTTATATATATTTTTTAATGTACATAATTACGACACACTCTCACGCACGGGCAGAAGGTCTACTGTTAATGCCCAAGTGAGAGAAATTTCATATTATTTGGCATTAGTTTATCTATTTCTCTGTGAATATTTAATTGGATAAAACATGTGTTCATAACTGACACTTGTTTTGTAAATAGATATATATTATTGAAATAAATCTGATTTTGTTTTGCTTTGATATTATATAATATTTAGTAATCCAGAGGCTATCCAATCAAAAAGTATTTACTGAATACAGCACAATTACAAATGCCATAGACATGATATCTTGTAGTGTTTGAAAAACATTGACTCTATTGTATTGGCAAATGACAAAAACAGCAGGCGTAAACGAACACATAACAAGTGGTGTACTGGGAAAATCAATGGTTCATGCGTGAGTTTAGGAACAATATGTTATAGAACCGGATACTCTGTGCTGACAAGAGCACGGTCAGCTTCAATACAGCTGCTGCAGTTGTGCTGAAGAGTCGTCAGCAAAGGCTCGGCCGCTGGAGTCAGCACCACGTGTGAACGTTGTCAGCGAGGCCCGCAGAGATAAGGACGCTGAGGAGCTCAGGCTGATAGGACCGATTGAAATTGATTGGAATGTGCTTTATTAATATAGAAAATGTTTTCAGTTTCACGTATATAGGAATAAATAATTAGTTAAACTATAAATCATATTAATCCTTGAATGAATACACCCGTGTTTTCCCTCCAAATTCTTTTTATGTATGTCCACATTAAGTCTCATTAGAGTATAGTACAATTTTTTCAGGTTGCCATTTTTGCATGGACTCTTCTGAATCTTTGAATGTAATTTTGGAATTTTGGTTAAGTTGATGTAGCCCTTGGGGATTGAGTCAATAAGGAATTTGGATTAAAATGTTTGCCATACTGATGAATGATTATCGTCATCGACGATGTTTAGACTTTTTTGCAGTTACGCTAAGCTACACAAACCTACACTTGCATTTAATATACTATATCCAGAGAGTACATATCCGAATAATCGCCGAATAGTAATTGGTGGGTCGAATTAATAAAATAGAGTATTCACTTAGTATCTCCCAAAACTCGCATAGGTTTGTTTTTAGAAACCCCCAAAAATAAGCAAAAGACCACTTTAGTAAAATACAATTAATTTACATAAAGGAAACTAAGCCCTAAGCATAGGATCGCAGCAAAAGAATATGCTTAAATCGGTTGAATGGCTGCAAACTACCCATTTTTTATACTTCTATAAGAACGGGCTTTTTATACAATGGGATCAAAAACTGTGTGCAAGACTACTCTAAATCAATTATTTATGCTATTGAGGCTATCGTCTCCTTTTCCTTGGATATAACTGAAAGTTAAACCGTCACTAGACAACTCAGCATCGCTTTTTTAAGTAAGAGGTCTAGAGCTGATATCTGATCTGGATTATAGCTTTGTGTTCCTGTAAAATAATACTATACCAATGACATTCGATTGATTTTACTACACTAGCCTCCTAGAAATCATATATTCACTATAAAAAAATTACGAATTCAACACAAATGCGCATGTTACGAATTCAACACAAAATCACACCCAAGTACAAGAATGTTTCATTGGATTTTAATATGTAGATTTAATTTTAATATTTTAAAATTTTAGATTTCATTTTAATATGTACATGTATATGTTTCATTAAGATATCAAGATTAAAGATATCACGTATAATCAATAGTAATAAACCCAAACTATAGATTATTTTATGGTTGTATCAAGATTTAGGTTGATTTTTAAAATTATGATGAACTATAAAGTTGTATACTCCTCTAATAGCTTATCCTGAACTAAACTTAGGATGTTATATAAAATCATTTCATTTTAAAAACGAAAGTTATTATTGAATATATTAAAGGTTTAGTATAATCAAACATTTTTAGCTGGATTCCAAGGTTATAACATTTTCAAATGAAAATAAATGTGTCTAAAAGCAGCAAGAGCAGTTTTAGTAAGCAAAGATTTCCGTCTGAAGCAAGAAGCTATAAATCATATTTATGCTTGAATAGAAACACCCGTTTTCTCCCTTCAAGAAAAATGTTCATTAAGCTTAATGCATTCATGCTTACACGACCCTTTGATATTTCTTTTCGCGCGCAATTATTTAAGTTTATTTAAACGCCCAGTAGGAGAATGACAGTAACAGACACAGACAAGGCTGCTCTTTGTTATTTCAGTTGCTTTACTTTTTTTTTAAAATTTTATCCTGATTATTTGTTTTACAAACAGTGGATTATTCTCACTATAATTATTTTAGCATATATACATATTCCGAGTTTGGAAAAAGTGTTTTAGGACTTTTGGAATTGAATAACTAAACTAATTGCAAATTTAGTTTTTGTAATAATAAGAACCACTAATTAAAACATTAACTGAATCAAGCACTGGCATGATCATAACAACTTATGTTTAAATTATACCTACTTATTTTCTATTCAAGAGTACTGAAGAAATTCCCTAGAGTGATGGAACGGAAATAAAACTTGTAGTTTAAATTCTTTCATATATATACCTATTTCCATGACTTGTTTATGACTCAAAATTTATTGGCGGGAATTAAAGAATTTGAAATTTATGGATCGCAATCAGCACGTGCATACAGCAAAACTGATAAATGAATATTTTTTATTTATAAGGAAACGCAAACTCGTAATTTTTCTGATAACAGTTGATAACCACCTCAACAGCTCGTCAGTGGAGTAAGGTCAGGAGTGATAACAAAATTTATGACGAAACTGTTTAGTTACTTCCACATGATACCACTTCTTTGATTATTTTTTATTGAATTTTAATGGCGATTATTAATAAATTGAATTCAAAATGATAAGATTAAAAAAGCAGTCAATTTAAATATTCTTACAAAATATAGTATTTATTTAAATATTACAATTTTTAACTTCATTATTTAAATTAATTACTATGACAATTCCTTTTTTCAGTTAAATTTTATATTATTTAGAGAGCTTATGCCTTAATTTTTCTTAAAAGAATAACAAGTTTTTGTCGAATTTCTTATTTTATAACTTTTGACTTTTTGGCCTTTTTTTAACTAATGTTGTTAGCATATGCTACCTCTTCAATATCTACACTGCCTGTGAAGTCATTTTTCTCTCGTGCTTGCATGTTTTTTTTATTTTGAGGTTCTTTTAAATTATTAAAGTCAGATTATTTAGCTGGAATTTCTATTTATTGCTATTGCATTAACCGTAGACAAATATATATTTGAATAGGCTGTTAATTTACAAACATACATTTACATAAACAATAGATCAAAATATAGTCTTTACTCACTTTCTAAAATTCAAATTTGGAATGAACAAAACATTGTGAAATATTTAGACATCTTCTTAATCCCTAACAATGATAAAGACAAAAATAAAATTTAGTATAAAAAATCAGGTTTCCTAAAACCTTCTGGAAGCGCCGATAGGTCCTGCGATGGCCCATGGCGATGTTTGACTTTCGTGAGGGAGAGCCATCAGGCGCGGCCGGACAATGCGCCGGTCATTAACTCGTGTAATGATGCAGTTTCATTACACACTCGGTTTATTGTTTAATGACGTCATGGTCCAACCCGAGGGACGTCCTGGAGGAAGCGGCGACGCCCAGAGGCGGTTCTTTCTTTGATTATTTTAAAACTACCGGTTGCGCTTCTTTATTTTAGAAAGCTTGCTCTGTTATTAATTTGAAGTAAATTGTCCTTTTCAAACTAGGGTGGCCATGTTACGCTGAAAATCTCACGGAAAAGTTATGAACTCAAATCCGGGAGTCGTCCAGCTGCTTTGGATGAAAGATCCCAATTTAACTTTTTTAATATATGTGAAAGAAAATTAGTGACTATTTGGTTTAAAGTTTTCTAATAAATTATACAAAATGTTTCAGCAATTATTTTGTGTATAATTTTTATTAGGGGCATAATTTCCTTTTAAAAGACTTAACAGTACTAAAATATTTATCTTAGTGAAAGGACAAATAAGATTTATTGAGCAAAGACCACGAATATGTGAGCGTTGATTGCATATAAATTAAAACAGCGAACTACTGTATAGGAAATTCAGAACTATTTATTCTCAGCTGACTTGAAACTAACTGGTGTAAGCCAAAGTAAACATTTGAAAAATAAATTTTGTTTATTATAAAAGAAATTACAAATTCAATTTCCTTGTCAACGTAATCCTCTTGTATAAGAGAGGAAATCATATTTGTTCTGACAGGTAACGAAGAGACTTTTTTACATTTGTATCAGCTCTCTTCCACTTAGAAATATGGCTTTCAAACACTTATTAGGGCCTAACAATCATTAAACATTTATGTTAATATATAATTTTATTAGAGCATATTCTGGACAATGCATGCAGTCTTTGACTAAAAACATTATTGTATTACCAAAAATTTAACATAGTACATAGTGTTTTAGCTTTGAATGTTGTATAATTATTATAAAAAAACAATTGATACTGTCACTTTACTGTATTTAGTAATAATTTATTTGAACCCATTTTTAGATAAACTATAACCATACAAACATAAAACCATATACCCTCAACGACCTCTACATATATGGTTTTTGCTATAGCCATATTGTTAAATAACAAACAATAACAATATTAACAATCTCAATGAAAATTTATTTTTATCAGTTTGTTTATCTATGTGCGTATCTAAACCAAATACATCCTTGCCAAAATGTTATATTCTCCGTATTATTTATTCCGTAGGCAACTATTTAGCCAAATAACGTTTTACAATATCTTGAAAATGAATTTTCCTAGCACTTCATTTAATGGGATTCACCCTTGAATAGTCTGCAAGGACAAAAAACTGTTTCAAAGAATCGTATTTTAAGAAAGCCTCTTTCGTAAAGGACTTTTTATAAAATATGCCTTTGGAACAGACAAAGGTAAGGAATAAAAATAAGACCTCTCAATATTAACAAGGGAGCGCTCGGGGAATATTTTCACTTGATCACGCTCGAAGCTATTCATAAATTGAATTCAAAGATGCGGAGCTCCTTTGAAAATCGAATGCTTGTCGCGAGTCCTTTTTAAGTGACGCAGAAAGACTGTTCAACAGATTGCAGAGAATGTAATCTAAATCCTTCGCGGATTTTAGCGCTTGACAAAGAGATTTTCTGTTAAATATGTTGTTGTGATAAAGCTCAAATACCAATTAATGTATGGTATGCCTCGTCAATTAGGACGGTTTTTAATCACATTCATGCGGAAGTATTTGAAATATAACAATTAAAAAATGCTATTTAATATGCGTGAACCCAATGTGATAATTTTGTTACTATAATTACTGTACATTTATTGTGAGTTAAGCTTGTTTCTAATAGAGATCCGTTCTATAGTTAGACATGCGGTTTCTGACTTTCAAATATAATAAATGTTACATTTTAGTATCAGATGTTTTTACTAGACATCATCAGTTCAAATTTTTCAGCGGACAACTTCATTCTGCTTCAGATGATTAAAAAGAATTCGGCTTTGCACTTACTATATATGTAATAGTGCACCACTCTAAAACATTCCTGCGTGCCTTTACTAAAATGGCTCTTTGGATCTATATATGAACACTATACAAACAGAAATTATTACATTTTAATCCTTTGCAACTGTGGAACATAGGAGGAACAAGACTGCATGGTTTGATTCAAACTGCTTCATCAGATACTGTGCAAAATTAATATAAAAAGTTAATCGAATACATTCTACCTTACTCAAAGAACTCGGGGACTCAAAGGCGTTAATTAAACTGACCGCCGTGAAATTGCGAGATTATAAATTGCTCAGTTTCGTGTTGTTTCAGATTGGAAGCTCGCAATTTCACTTCGACAAGTATAGTTGACTTCATTCCCTCGCCGACAAATGCAGTTGTAGCTCGTATGCGTACGACAGAATATGTCCAACGCATCCAGTAGTTTATTCCTGTTCAACATATGAGCTTGACTGTGACTGCATGCCCAGCTTCAATGCTCCACGGGCAGCGGACAGGTGACGTCGTCAGTGACCGGAACAAGGCTCAGTTTCCGTTCCACGTTCCGGCGTTCCGCGTTCCGCCAGCGGACCAATGAAACTCCGTTCCGCCATCTCCATCTGTGTCCTCCCTTGTCAGAGGAATGAATGAATTAGACAAGGTGTCATTTTATTTTTCCTTCTGCCTTGCACAGACTGTCGACCTTTGAAAATGTTCAAGGTAAAAAATTATTAGTAGCATTTGTGACACTGTATAAGTTGACATTTCCTGATTTCAGCGTATTTTGAGCTGTCTCAAAATTATGTGAAATAAACTAATTCGTGATCATCATAATTATAGCAGATGATATGGCAAACTATTTTATTTTGCGTACTAATCTCCTTTTTTTAATATTTTCTTCGCGAATTTTGATCAAATCGTTAAATTTTGAAGAAATTAAAGCCCGATTATTGCCAGCTAGGCACGTTGGAATATTGTGCAGCTAGCTTACGGAAGGAAGGGATTTACAGGGATGGGAAAGGTATTACGTTTTCGGTCAGCCTCACTCCTGAAGGAAGAGAGAGAATACTTACCCTATCCTCCGGCCTCTCCAGGAACGACTCGGCAACCTGTCAACCTCCTTAGGGCCCCAGGCAAGGACCGCCGCCATAGAAGCCCTCCATGTTGCAGTGGCGTGTTTAACCCAGGACGGGCCGCTCTCCAGGATGGCAGACCCTTTAGGAACCTGTCGCGTAATAGACCTTCATCCCGTTCCCCGTTCTACGTGGAAAAGTCCTAACGAAAACCCCCAACCTAACAAGACCCCACCCCCGTCCAGAACCTACGCCCCCAGGTCCCTTGGTTTGGATCCTACCTTAATGACAAAAATAATAACGTGTAACTCTCTGGCCAAGGTCTGGTGCCAATAGTTTTAGGATCGCAATTAATGCCTCTAACATGACCTATCATCAACTACAGTAGCCGGGACCAACGGCTTAACGTACCTTCCGAAGCGCGGTGGCAGTCTGAGAATAAATTGTCATGTGCCCTTGTCGGGAGTTGAACCCGGGACTTTTGGGTGGTATGACAGTACTCTACCCACTCAGCTATGACTGCCACAAGCTTAATGATCTACTTCTCCCTCTAGAGTTGGGACTGACTGGGTATCCAAGATTCACCGGGAATCAATGTTCCAAGGAAGACAAGGAGGAACCAAGGGAATCACGAAGCAAGTCACTCTGGATAGCCATGCAGACTCGCCAATACATGACAGCTTCTGTTTGCTGTAACATTGTTAACCTCTCAAACATTATAAACTAGTCAGAAAGAAACTAGGGCCGAACAAGTTGTAGGTTGAGTTTTAATAGTTAAAAAATTAAGTATTCAGTGAGCAGTGGGACAGATCAAGAATCAAATTACTTCTTCATCTGTGGTAGTGGTGTTTTACGTACCTGTAAAGAAATATGTTGACGTTAAAAAATTGGATTAAAGTTTAGTACTAACAAGTGTTTTGTATGACTCAATATATGTAAACATAACAACTTATATTATTTTTTTAATGTACATGAAAATACAGTTACAACCTCCAAATGAAATAAAATTAGGTAGATTACAGGTACGTTTTAATCCTTAATAACAAGTCCTGCTCCTTTTAAAAACAGAACTTTGACGACAGGAATCTACATAATAAATTAGAGTAAAAATAATTTTAGCAAACACTTTATATAGAGAGACGATCATGGATAAGAGGTTGAAAGCCTTTACTTTATATAAGACCCATCCTTTCATAAAGTATAAACAGATTTTCCCATCGAAGCGTACCTAAAGAAGCCCAATACCTGCGCTTGATTGATCAAGACCCTGGTCTCGCCGACTCAGCGAAATTGAAATGGAAGCCTTCCTTTTAGCAAACTTTCATTTTCGTCATCCCAAATTCGTTTCACAAAGGAATAAAGAATATTATATTGAGAATTCTACCTCTTGGGCAAAGAAAGCAATTCTTCATCGAAGACTCTACATTTAGAAACCCATTTTGAGCTCGTAATAATCGCATAGAAACGCTTACAATGGTTTGACACCTAACTGTCAAAAAGAGTTCAATGTCCTTTAGGAGAAACAAAGGAACCCTCAAAAACATTCAGGCACATTCAGGGTAAACGACATACTAAAACGAGCAGAGGATAAACAAATTTTAATTTTTTTTAAGCATCCCCTTGATTTGACACTTAAAATGAGAACATTGGTGTGATCAAATACATTCTCCCAGAAAAAAGACAATTACTCCATCTACATGCAACATTCGTTCCATAGCATTGACAATATCGTAAAAAATTAATATCGATATGATTAGTAATTTTCACATATTTTTCAAATTTCAATGACGTATTGAACACCGTAACTGATACATTTTTTTTATTATACTCTAAAACTTGTTGATAGCACAAAGCAAACTTTAGCTCTCGCAGGAACATTGGTTTGTTTCTCGGGCATATAGTAAGGAAGAGCCTCCAATGTCAGCGGGAGGACCGATGCTGCTAAGTGTCGAAAGAGATTCAATTCTCTACCCTTTGAAATCTTCGTGTCAGTTTAGAGCCTGCTGTGGTGATCTAAATTGAAACTAACACCTCAGCAGCAAAACTTGTTCTCCTTTTAGTAATCATACCAATAAAGTACATTTTTCATATAATTATTGCACAACTAATGAAATTTGGCCAATTTATGCCGAAAACACATATTTTATTTGGTCCATAGTGGTTCAGCTAGTTGAAGTGGTTCACGTATTTTTTTATGGATCATGCAATAGTGTAATTAATTCTTTTAGGGATTATCGTAACACAATCCATTTACATATCAAAAAGCTTTTCGGTTAATAAATAATTAAATATGTTTTTAAACACGCTTTGAGTCTAGGTTTCAGCTAGAACTAAGTAAAAAGGGTGATTGAATATCAAATTAAAGTTTCCTCACAATTAAGTAATATCCTAGAAAATAATTTTAGCCGGTATTAATAAACTTATGATCATCACCGTTTAAAAATTGTAATTTCCCACAACATACTGTTATCGCACGCTACAAACTTAGGCTTGATATTTATAAAACAACTGATAGATTGGTTAACACTTTTAATATAAAGTAGTCAACACATATTTGACTTTAAAATCCTTGAAATATTAAATAATTATTTGATAAAATGTACTAATGAATTTAAATTCCCCCTTATTGGAATTATATTTAAGATGGTAAAACTTAGTTCCGAGTGTTGCATGTTTATTATGCAATGCAGGTGTTTTATAGTGTTTCAAAAACTTTAGTTCTCGCTGGAATGTTCGTTCAGCGTATCGTAATATATAGAGGAAGAGCGTTCACTACATGTGGGAGGACCGATGCTGCTAGGTGTCGAAAGAGATTTACTTCTCTACCCTGTGTAAATTCGTACGTTGGTTTGAACCCATTTCAGAGTCATCATTGATTCTAAATGGATACTTACACCTCAGTAGCAACTTAAGTTCTCCTTTTTTTACTGTAAAAATCATTGTATTCATTTATTACTATCGCCCTGTTATACCTTATCCTCTCGTAATGTTATGCTCAGGATCAATTTCAAAGGTAATATTATAAAATATGTTTAAAATAGTTGTCTATAGTTTAAGAAAAAATATGTTTTTTTAGCTTCTGAAGATTTTAATGGGCCTTGTTTGAATAAATGTATTAACTATTTCAGGGGATGAATCTGTAGAGAACATATGTACCACTACCTAAATTATTAACTGGCTTTTAAATAAATTATATAATCAATTTAATATCTAGCACGAAGTTTTGAATGAAATATTAGCTCATCATACAAGAGATCAAAACAGATTTTTTTATATTTCAATACTTGTTAAAAATTAGAGAGTGTATGACATTTTATGTTATTACTCGTTTTTCGGTCTTTTTTAGAAATACAGTGTTGTTTTTCCCAACGAGTCCCTGGATAAAACTTAACTAAACTCTCACTATCCTGCCACCAAATGCCCACATTTTTACAGATAATTCCCTTGCGTTTTCATGTCGTGAATATATTTGAAATATTACCCTAAAAACTTTGATATGTGAACATAAAAATGTGGTGTTACGTACCTGATCAATCCAGTTCATTTCTTATGAAACTCTCATAGGATTATTGCAATTTTGGCATAAATGCCATCATAAGATCCTTTGTACGAAAACTTAGTTTCTTTTAGAGTTGTTAACTTTTAAAAAATAAACAAAACATTTAATACATTTAAACTGTGGAAGTTGAGAATTCTAAAAGAACAAGGAGGCTAAGATTTCGTACAAAGATCTGATGGTGGCATTTACGCCGAAATTGCAATAATCCTATGAGTTTTTCTTAAGAATTTAACTGGATTGATCAGGTACGTAACACCACATTTTTATGTTCATAACCAGTTCTGGGGCTTAACGCAAAAAATGATGATATATGAGATTGTAAATTTATCAATGTTCTTGTTTTTGCAAGGCTAGACCTTGAAAAAAGTAAATATTTTCCCATATAGTTGAAAATGTTTATATAAATCTGTGTGTCATTACGTCAAGGTGTTATATTAAAGAATACTTTAAGGGAGGTTTTTTAGTTCTTAATACTTAATAGTTCAATCAGTATAAAAGCTGCATTTATTTCCCTGAGAAATAAAATTCCGATATATGGGCATAGTTCAATTAAATACTTTATAATATCTTGGTCCGATCCTTTCTATGCTTTTGCCAGATTCCCATTAAAAATTCTACCAGTTCTTTTAAAATCCAAGTGCGTCGTTCTAAAGAGGAATTATCGAGCATGACTCATCATCTTGTAAGGAAATTAGAAACCACCCTTAACAACTTCATTCCCCCAACTGGTCCCAGCGGGGGGTTGATGGAAAAATGGAAACTGGGAACAAGACGAGCAAAAACTGACAAGTGGTTTGTACCGTAAATCAAACGTCAACCATCTGATTACCAGCTGTTAGCGGAGGGGGAGGGGAGGGGGTTTAACATCAATCTTACCACGGGCTGACTTGCAGTTTGGTGCCATTAGGCCTCGTCATTTGTCCCGAGTCACACTTTCGTGCCCCCGGAACGACGAAGCTGCCAAACTGTTACATCTGTGAACGTGAATAATAAGTAAGAAACTCGACGTTTTGATGAGTAGTATTTTAATTTAAAAATTGGGTAATTTTACAGCATTTTAGGTTTTAACTTCAACTAGAGGACCCACGCTGCTCCGCAGCACTACATTTTGGTACAAAGACACAAAATCAACTCAAATCAAATAATTCTTCATGAAGCTTCACAACTTCAATGTGATTTGCCCGACACTTGCCTAAGTTGTAAAAGATGTGCATGTAGCTGGGCCTGGTTGGAATTTCAGAAAACCAATTATGCTGCGATTCATTACCAAATTGGTAATAATTTGTTCTACGAAGTAAAAAGTAGGAATTTGATGAGATATTCTGTACTTAAGTTTTCGGGACAGCGACATGTCAGCCCGGCACATACGACTTTTCAAACTAACTGTGTACCATGCAAAAATACCCCCGTTGCAGACCTGCATACTCAACGACTTTCATATGCAAAAGAACATGGTTCAAACCAACATATAGCGAGATTTGACGGGTTTTTGTAAGCTCCATAACAAAAACAACTTGGTGCTCCATAATTTAACATGGTGAATGAGTATGCAGGTTTGCTGCCACGAAAATGGAAATATCGGGGATTTTAGACTATTCTTCATTAGATCTCATCTAGATGAAGCCACAAACCAAGTTTTATCGAGATATGTTGAGAAATAAGCAATATATAGAATTTTACTTATTTACCATAAGCTTAACATTGGGACAACGTACTGTGTTTACCACTTTCAATATCTCGGCAACCAATAGACCAGTGATTCAAAATCCGAAATTGTTTGTTGTTTTTAAGCTGAATTCAATGGTGCCAACAAAAATTGAATAAATTTCGTTTTTCTTTGTAAAAAAATCAAGAAAACCCACTTTTGGGGGGTTTATCCCCCATTACCCCCCCCCCTTCCGGTGGAACGATCGGGCTGGTTCACGAATTCGTCTAAATAATTACCACTTTACACGTCTGTTCCAAACTTCATTAAGATCAGACCATAAACGGACTCGGAGAAGAAAAACCTAATTTTTATAAATAAGATTTGTGTTTTTCGGAATTCAGCAGTGCTTCAGCTACGTCCGATCATAATAATCAATAGCTCAAATAAAAGCTGGTATTTCACTGAAGGTTCTTAGACTAAAATATATAGAATTACATAATTAGAGCTGGGGAAAATATCTTCAATTAAATTCAAAATTCGAGGAATAATCAAATTTATGTTTTTTGGTCGAGTAATACAGTAGATTAATGAATGCCGATACTTCATGGCGTGATTGAAATCTGTGTGTGCATACCTTTAATTTAAGACCTCAGTTGTGAAGATCGGTCGAGTAGAAGAGCCAAACGAACTCGGAAAATGAAAACCATACTTATATAATATATAGATATTTGACTAGCTATATTCTCATCTACACAAATAGCCTTCATAAATAACCAAAAACTGTTTTTAGACTTTAGAATATAATTGCTTACACCACAAGACAAACATTATATTTTTTAATATTTTTTTGAAAAAATTAAAAACAGCTATAAAATATATTTAAAATAAGAATTCTTTAAAAATTAAACACAGAAGATGTTAAAATAATTATGAGGTAAACACTAATGCTAACATTTAAAGCACCCCAGTGCTTCTGAAAATCGTGACCAAGACTTGTTTCAAGGTAAATTTAAAAACCAAAGCCCTAAATGGGCCCGGAATCATTTTTATGAAATATGTATCGGGGGGGGGGAAATTTCAAATGTACTGTGGTCTGAGTTCAATAACTTGGCCAGCCCAATGGACTGGGCCAAGCTACTTATCCGGTCTTTACCAACATAAATATTTAGTTTAAAATACATAGTTTTATGAATTAAAACTTACAGACTTACTCAAATTTACAAAATAAAAAAACTCTCTTTTTAAAAGGGAATTTCCTTTTTAATAAATTTTCATGGCTCCCTGACCCTAGAGAACTGCATTAATAAACTTTGTTATTTTACTTCATTCAGGACAGTAGCGGCATTATTTTTCTGATGCTTCAAATCCGTGATTTTAGCCTTTGAGCTGCAAATATAATTGTAATACTATATTATTTACGTCTAACAGCTCAATAATTCTCTTGATCAGTCAAAACATGTTTCAATGTTAAAACATCATCTTCAGATGGTAATATACGTGAAGTTTATTTACCATTATATTTTATTGTCTCGTCATCAAAATTAAAAACAACACAATACAGTACATGTATATTTATAAATTTAAATGTAATGTATAAATAAATGTACTGTATTGAGTTGTTTTATGACGAGACCATAAAATATTTATATTTATAAATATAAATATTTATTTAACAGCAATTAACTAAGGTGATTAGCTAGATACAGAGGAAACTAATTGACTGTAGACTCTTTTTAGTAGTCCGTAGATTCCTTCTCACAATTTATCTATGGTTAAATGTTAAATGTTACCTTTTGAAAACCTGTTAGGACATAAGATCCAAAACGTGTTCCTAAAAGTAACCAGGGTGACTATTAAAACGCATCCATATTGCCACTGAAGTCCTTTTTGAAAAGAATTGTGAAATTTTTCACCAAATAAAAGGAGAACTAAAGCCGCTGCTGAGGTGTAAGTGTCCACGTGAAGAGCGATTTTGAACCACCCCCACTAGGGTTCTCATCTAGATTAACGGTAGGGACTTGGGTCCCTTTCGACACCTAGCAGCATCGGTCCTCCCGCTCCCCCACTCCCACGGACCTACATATATGCCGTCACGCTACCACTGCGTTCCTGCGAGAACTAAAATCCTCCCTTACTAATATTCATAATTTCAGTTTTAATTAAACTATGAGACTGGTTACACATTGTTATACAAATTTATTCTTTCTCTCATAAAACTGTATCTTTCAATTTTTATAAAATTGAAACAATTTGTCAATGAAATAATTTGTATGGATATAAAGAATATTATTATTGTTAGCAACTATTGTATAGTTGTGCCAAATTGGGAGGGTAAAGACTTCATCCCGTGAAAAAAATCAGGAAAGGTTTTATGTGTTGGATCTTTTCCGTTATACGTATACCACTGTTTCATGTTTGTTTTTCAAGCTTGATTTTGGTAGCATGTCAGCCATCATTAACAACCGGATTCAGTCAATTCTACCATCAACCATCTATCATCAATTCATAAATATAGTGTCCCGGTTGCACCGGGCACTTGACAACTCCAACGCCGCCGCCGCAGCGGCCAGACGGAGGCATCAATAGGTACAGGGTACAAGGTAGGTGGTAAGTTTGGTTAGGATAGGTTAGGTTAGGTTAGGAATGTAACCTAACCTAACCTAACCTAACCTAACGTAACTTAACCTAACCTAACCTAAGAAACTGGAAGTGGGACCGCTAGACGGGCAGCCGCTGGCTTCTCGTGTCTAGACAGAGATAACGGTAGATAAGATAACGAAACCACAGGTAAAATATTATTTCAAGGAATTTCCACTTTAAAACGATTAACAACAATTATTTGACCTAGTTTATGGTGCTCTGTCAAATATCAAGCTTGAAGGGTAAATTTGGAATGGTGGTATACGTATAACGGAAAAGATCCTATGTGTTTGCTTTTAATTCAAATATTTACTTTTCTAACTTATACAAATTCTAAATATATTTCTTGGTTTGTAACAGAGACCAGTGTCTACCCACAGACTTTTAATGCCACTGACAGATCCTGGAAAAAAATAATTGGTCTTGTTCAAGAATAACACTGCACAAGACACCTCATCCATCATACATTCATGGTTCATTCAAAACCCCATAAAAAGCAAAACTCAACATCGAAGGAAAAAGTACTTGAAACTCAGTGAGTAAATTTAATGCATCCCATGGCACACTTATGATCGGTACCGTCACTACGAAAGATTATTACCTCTACAAAAGCCCAGCGGACATGTTCGGTAGTCAAAGTTAATTAGCTGGTTGTTGTTTGATTAGTTTGTTTGTTATCTGTCAGTACCCAGTATCAATGTTAGTACAGGAGTTGTTATGTGTGCTTAGTATAAACCTAGAGGGGTTTACATTAGGCTTGCATACACCATACACCTAATGTAAACTGATGCTAGTTCACTCCTTAAGGGAGTTCATTGTTTTGGGCTTCGTGAATTCTCAGATTAAATTTACTTTTTAAAAATCTTTCACACCAATTGTTTGCATGAGATTTCCAAAACTACCTTGTGGTTGTATTGTTGGATGAACACTATAAACCACTACAAAACACTATAAAGCGTTAGGAATACATGGTTTTGCATTTTAAATTTGGTCTTGATTTGCCTTGAAATTTATTCAACCAGAGATAAAAGTAAAGAATTTGTTAACAACAATTCAAGTTTTGCGGTAAATTAAAATTGATATATATATATATATAACCTTTTTGTCTTATAACCTTCTGGCCAAGGTCTGATGTCAGACTTTTCGGGAAGCACTAGTATCTCTAAAATGCTATGTGACCACTGTTGTTACCGGGACCGACAGCTTAACAAGCCAAAGCACGGGGGTAGCCTGAGATTAAAATGCCAAGAGTCCTGATCGGGAATAGAACCAGGAGTTTTGAGTTGTTAGCCGGCACCTCACCCACTTAGCTGGTGACCGCTTACTACCATTCGACAATCGGTAAAATTAAACTTATTTGAAAATTAAATCAAGAAACACATACATGATAAAATATTATTCCCTCCTGATAGTTAAAAAAAATTGGTGATTTTTTCAATAAAAAATAAGAATAGTGTTTTAAAAAATTGTTTATATTATGATGCCGCGCGGTTGTTTAGTTTGCATTTAAACCCTTGTAGATGTGACATCCAGCACTTACTACATTGGTTTTAAAAAGTGATGTTGTAAATATTCTCATGAGTAAGGGTTGAAACAAATTTTTATTGTAAATGAAAAGAGAAATCAGAAAAAGTAAAATTACGAATACTTGGGTAAAACTTAATAAGGAACAAAAGGGAGAACACTGGCTACTACTAAGGTGTATCGAGGACTGAAATCGGTCTCTACCCACCGTTAACTCCGTTTAGGGAAGTGGATCCCTTTCGACTCCTAGCAGCATCGATCCTCCTGCCTGTCATCAACCGGCGGCCCTGTATATATGACATCACGCGGCGACGGAACTCCTGCGAGAACTTAAATCTTGAACACACTACTTACAATGTTAATGCATCACTCAAGTTCATGTTATCTGCATATTTACTGTAAGTCAATATAGGCAGTCACGTCACTCTATTATTTTGTCACTAATGATGTATTTATGCTTTATCAAATTAACTTAAAAAAACTTAACTTTAATTTTAAAAACTTAAAATTAACTTCTCTCTTGTAAGAGTTGTTTGAGTTAAATAAGTGGTTCCTACTACTACTGTGTTTACCGTATTTCGTTTTTATCCTTTCGGAGAAACTAGGTTACAATTTCATTCGTCCGATTCGGGTCAAATCATTTCAAACGGTTCGAATCTCTTGTTTTCCTTAAGGAAAAGCAAGTAACGCATTTCCTTCGCAGCAGTGAGCCACTACTCCATGACGAATCGCGATTTTAACCATTACATTTCCAGTGAGGAAAAGTCACTTCTTTTCTTTTTCTTTTGTAATTTTTTATTGCTGTTTTACTTTGTCCACATTCATTTCCCTTTTTTAATTTTGCTTTAACGCAACAGAAAACAATATTATAAATCACTTTATAGGATACAAAACAAAATCATAACGATAGTATATGCTTTAAAGTGATATGTCAAGTGGAAATTCTTAAAAAATGGGTTAAAAAGTAAAAAAATTTTAAAAATATTTGGAAAAAATTTAAACGTTTTGTGACAACCTAAAGTTACAAGGATTATGAATTTAGCTAGAACCAAAAAAATGTAACTGATTTTTAAGGTACAGGGTACTCTATAATTACAAGCAATAAAAAAAAATTGCCGCCATTTTGGATCTGGTTGAGGTAATTGAATTCTGCCTTCACTAAAATGTTCCTTTTAACAAGACCTTTAAAATAATACAATATTATTCCACCTTATTTTCATGATTTAAACCAAGACCTCCATTTATGAAACGCGTGTATTTCTCATCGAATGGACACCTTACACTCTCACGGGGGCTTTTATAGTGGCATGTAGATGTAACGGAGTTCTGAGGCGATTTTCAGTCGTCCAGTAATTGATTTATTCTCTCGATCCCCGTTTTTGTCTATAAAGGGTGAGTCTTCTAAGCCGTCCACAACAGATCATAGGCGAACGGCTTCACATACAAAGACGAAACAAAACATTTCCCCACTAAATCATACCTAAGGAACAACGTAAAAATATTTTTAAGCTTTTTAAAATACAGAGTGTTCCAAAAACCGGGGGTCATGGGTTCGAAACTCAGAACTTTTAAACGTAAAACATATGTCATATTATACACAATTTTAAAGCTCTAAGCAAGATAAACAATTTGGTGAAAACAGAACTCAATTATCTTTTTTATTTTCAAAATGGCGGCCGTTTTTGTGAAAAATATTGGTATTTACGGAATACCCTGTATCTCGAGAACTACTAAAGGTATTTTCGTTATGTTTGAAAATTCTTAATCCCTGTAAAGACAGCTTTAATTTGATATGCAACATGCCAACATTAAAAAAAATTAATATCTTTAAAAAAAGTTTATTTATTATAAATGTTGGTAGTGCTGAAAATCAAAACTTTTAAATGGCAACATATGTTAAATAGTATATCATTTTAAAGGTCTTTCAAATACCTACAACTTTTCAATTTATACTACCCTTCCATCTTTGGTAGTTTTTCAGTAATAAATAAAAAAACTCTATTTTCCCATATAAGGCCCATGTTAAATTTGCTGTACTCAATGATAAAGGATGCAAATTTAAATGCATTGAGTACTGCACATTTAACATGGGCGTTATATGGGAAAATGGAGTTTTTTGTTTATTACTGAAAAAGTATCAAAGATAGAAGGGGAGTATAAATTGAAAAACTTTAGGTTTTTGCAATAACTTTAAAATAATATACTATTTAACATATGTTGCCATTTAAAATTTTTGATTTTCAGTGCTGCCAATATTTATAAAAATCTTTTTTTAATATTCATTTTCTTTTAATGTTGGCATGTTGCATATCAGATTAAAGCTGACTTTACAGGGATTAAGAATTTTCAAACAGAACGAAAAAACCTTTGGTAGTTCTCGAGATACAGGGTATTCCGTAAATACCAATATTTTTCACAAAAACGGCCGCCATTTTGAAAACAATAAAGATAATTGAGTTCTGTTTTCACCAAATTGTTTATCTCGCTTAGAACTTTAAAATGATGTATAATATAACATTGTTTACATTTAAAAAATCCGAGATTCGAACCCATGACCCCCGGTTTTTGGAACATCCTGTGTTTTAAAAAGCTTAAAAATAGTTTTTCCTACAACCGCGCGTAAAGTGTCAGTTTATGCACCGAAAACCAATCGTAAAACAGCTGTTTACTGAGGAGCGAGCGCAAAAGTCTTTTGCGCTCGCCACGTGATTACTTTCACGCTCGCCAGCTGATTTTGCATTGTTACTCGGCGCGCACCAGCGCTCCTTTCCGCTTCCGACTGGGCTAGACCTGTTCATAACCTAAAACGGTGCATTCAGCTACAATGAATAAAACAAGTGATGACGAATTCTGACTTACTCCACCTGATATTAGTGAAAGAAGTTTCACAAAACTTATTTCCACGTAAATCTAGAAACCTTTACGAAAAGAAATTTGAAGAATTTATGCAATCATAATGGCGCATTCAGCTACAATGGACGTGAGTAACTGTGATTGTATTTATCGTTTAAGAAATCAAAACTGCAGTTGTAGGAAAAATTTAGTATGTATCTCGCGTGTAAAGCGTCTTTCTCGCTTTCGCTAAAAATACCGTATTTGTTTAGCTCAAGCGAGAAAGACCTACTTTACGCTCTTAATACATAAATAACTATTACGTTGTTCCTTAGATATGATTTAGTGGGGAAATGTTTTGTTTCGTCTTTGTATGTTAAGCCGTTCGCCTATAATCTGTTGTGGACGGCTTAGAAGACTCACCCTGTATATTAAACTATATATTAAAATATCAGGCTGATTAAGTTATATATTAAAATATCAGGCCCCATCCCCGGCCGCCACCCTCCGCCTCCTCCGGCGCGGACCCCGGCACCCACGTCACGTCCCCGGCCGCAACCCTCCGCCTCCTCCGGCGCGGACCTCGGCACCCACGTCGCACGTCCCCGGCCGCTACCCTCCGCCTCCTCCGGCGCGGACCCCGGCACCCACGTCACGTCCCCGGCCGCCACCCTCCGCCTCCTCCGGCGCGGACCTCGACACCCACGTCACGTCCCCGGCCGCCACCCTCCGCCTCCTCCGGCGCGGACCCCGGCACCCACGTCACGTCCCCGGCCGCAACCCTCCGCCTCCTCCGGCGCGGACCTCGACACCCACGTCACGTCCCCGGCCGCCACCCTCCGCCTCCTCCGGCGCGGACCCCGGCACCCACGTCACGTCCCCGGCCGCCACCCTCCGCCTCCTCCGGCGCGGACCTCGGCACCCACGTCACGTCCCCGGCCGCCACCCTCCGCCTCCTCCGGCGCGGACCCCGGCACCCACGTCACGTCCCCGGCCGCCACCCTCCGCCTCCTCCGGCGCGGACCTCGGCACCCACGTCACGTCCCCGGCCGCCACCCTCCGCCTCCTCCGGCGCGGACCCCGGCACCCACGTCACGTCCCCGGCCGCCACCCTCCGCCTCCTCCGGCGCGGACCCCGACACCCACGTCACGTCCCCGGCCGCAACCCTCCGCCTCCTCCGGCGCGGACCCCGGCACCCACGTCGCACGTCCCCGGCCCCCACCCTCCGCCTCCTCCGGCGCGGACCCCGGCACCCACGTCGCACGTCCCCGGCCGCAACCCTCCGCCTCCTCCGGCGCGGACCCCGGCACCCACGTCACGTCCCCGGCCGCTACCCTCCGCCACCTCCGGCGCGGACTCGGCACCCACGTCACGTCCCCGGCCGCCACCCTCCGCCTCCTCCGGCGCGGACCTCGGCACCCACGTCACGTCCCCGGCCGCTACCCTCCGCCACCTCCGGCGCGGACTCGGCACCCACGTCACGTCCCCGGCCGCCACCCTCCGCCTCCTCCGGCGCGGACCTCGGCACCCACGTCACGTCCCCGGCCGCCACCCTCCGCCTCCTCCGGCGCGGCCCTCGGCACCCACGTCACGTCCCCGACCGCTAACCTCCGCCTCCTCCGGCGCGGCCCTCGGCACCCACGTCACGTCCCCGACCGCTAACCTCCGCCTCCTCCGGCGCGGCCCTCGGCACCCACGTCACGTCCCCGGCCGCCACCCTCCGCCTTCTCCGGCGCGGACCTCGGCACCCACGTCACGTCCCCGGGCCGCCACCCTCCGCCTCCTCCGGCGCGGACCCCGGCACCCACGTCACGTCCCCGGCTGCCACCCTCCGCCTCCTCCGGCGCGGACCTCGGCACCCACGTCACGTCCCCGGCCGCCACCCTCCGCCTCCTCCGGCGCGGACCTCGGCACCCACGTCACGTCCCCGGGCCGCCACCCTCCGCCTCCTCTGGCGCGGACCTCGGCACCCACGTCACGTCCCCGGCCGCCACCCTCCGCCTCCTCTGGCGCGGACCTCGGCACCCACGTCACGTCCCCGGGCCGCCACCCTCCGCCTCCTCCGGCGCGGACCTCGGCACCCACGTCACGTCCCCAGGTCTCTGCATACAATCCCGCCACTCGGGCATGCATGCGGCGCCCGCGGCCGCGCTAGGCTGAGGCCGTGCATTCTGATACTTCGCTGCGTCCGCTGCATCATTGATCGAATCACCCCCTTGACCATATTGTTTGTTTGGCTATTGAGGAAATGACAATCGAATTTCACTTTTAGATTTGATCCCTTTTCGGGTTCTCTAGCCTTGGTTTACGAATGGGTCTTGATATTTTTTCTTGAACATTCGTTGTGGTGTGTATTCAATATCTCCAAGTTTATAAAGCTCATGGGCTGTTTTTTATTGTGTTCTATTTTTCATTCCTTATTTGAAACTAGTACTGATCGTTGTGCAAAGGAGAGTTAGGTTACTTTTTGTATTTCTCTGCAAGGAAGCCGTATTTTTGACTCAGTATAAAATCAAACAAAAATTTGTGTTGTATTTTGTCTCCGAATTACTGATATTAACTAAAAAAAAGGTATAATGTTACCTAAGTACTACCAAAGTGATCCTTAGTAATCCTTCATTGATGACGCGTTTCTAGGATTAAATCCTCATCTACAAATCCTGTAAAAGAACCATAAAAACTATCACTTTAACAAGGTCGTCAAATGTTTAAACATACTGAACACGGACACGTAACGGACGATTGGACAAATTTAAAAGATACAAAAACGAGTAGGCCTACAAACAAATGAGAAATTTAATCCTCCATGGTGATGAGTATGTAATCCTCGAAACGCGTCATCCATTATCGATTACTAAGGATCACTTTGGTAGTACTCAGGTAACTTTATACCTTTTATAAAAACAAAAATGTTTGAGGTTTAAAACAGTTGTAAACAATCAGTACTCAAAAGAAATTGAGAACTTGGGACGATATACTGTTATACAAACGTCGGACGGTGGTAAAACTGGACACTTTTGAAAGTGTTCATGTTCGACGGGTGTGCATGTCAGGCGACAAACCCGGACTTTTTTATCATCGTGTAAAAACGTCAAAGTTGTACGGCTACAAACCTATATAGGCATAGATTGTGAGTTTAATACTGTCAATTTTTAGCGTCTTCCGACTTTGTCGCGTTTTAAAGTACTTCACGAAGGACACGATATCTATCCCAGTTTTAATGGATAATTTTTAAACAAGAGCTTACGCATATAATACATCACATACAAAACAGTTTTCATCAAGTCATCAATAAAGAAGCAACAACGCCGTTCGCGGTCCCCAACGGGCATGACATGGGAGCCGCCTATTTCCGTGCTGTGCCTCGAGCGAAGAACCTGCTAGTGAAGCAATATCCGGTTTTGTAAACAGTATTTATTTATATCGCAGCACAATTTACTAATACAAACAACGCTGGGAGCCACGCTTAGCTACGTGTCTGGCCAAGTGTCACGAGATGTAACGACGTAAACACATTTGTTAAATCGGCACGGTTTGTTGTGCGTGGAGATTTCCTTCTGGAAAGTTTCCGCGTCCGTTACTATCATCAAAGGGTCGAAACAGCTCCAAACAAACTTCAAATCAACTTAAAGACTATATGAATACGTCAAAACACAACTATAAACAAACAGCTAATCCACCGATAGACTAATATGAATATATACATGTAAACTATGAAAATCCAAAATTTGCTCTCCATACAAGAGTCTTATACATTATAACACGAACAACAAACTCTATGAAGCAATGTAAACTCATAAACACATTAATTAATTCCTCAATGGTGAAATTAGGAAATTTTTCTTTTATTTATAACACTCAAATAATTTTTTCTGATATATATTTACAGTTCCTACTTTACTAGTTGTTTCGCCCCCTAATGTTTGCACGTCTTCAAGTTTTGATCAAATTTAATTAATTCATGTTTCACGTGAGTCTTACAACTTTCAAAACAATTTTCAAGTAAAAAAATATCAAAGCCACTTTCAAAAGATGCCCTTCATGGTTTTAGCTTTTTGGTATTTTTCATATTCGTTTAAAAGTTGACACTATGTTAAAAAGAATAGATGTTCCCCATCCTATACCCAAGTTCTCCCAAATACAAATTGGGCGAACGCTCTCACCCCTCGACTTCTTTTTTTCATCCAAATGGATAAAATTGGAAGTATACATTTAAATTATTAATTAAAGGGGACCAATTCATTATTTTTACGATTTTCGCTGAGTAGTTTCCTAAAGAAATCGATTGCTACATTTATGGACTGTTTTGCTACTGATAGTCAGATTATTGAAATAAAAATTATGTATTTATTCTTTATTAAAAGACTAATTGCAAGGAAAACAGCTTACACGTCTTTTTTCAAACGGTCTTGTTGTAAAGGTAAATGCCCCAAATAACAACAAAATAAATAACAAATGGCTGTGTTTACCCCAAAGGACAAAGCAACAAAGGGCGGAAGCATATCAATGAACTTTTGTCCGAAGTTTGGCAAGGTGCAATTATCGAGGTAGGCAAAGGCATAAGAAGAAGGAAGAGTGACGTCACAGCCGGTCAACGACCTCTGATGTAACCATTGCACAAGTCAAAGTGATCCAAGGTAACCTTTCGCTTCCACTGCACACTGCAGACCGGCCGGCTTCACCAGGCGGCGGACTGGCAAAGGTTATGCCGGGTACCGAGCCCACGGCTGTTAAATTACCTCCTTTGTTGGATGAAAAGGAGAATTAAACCTGGAGATAAGGATTTAAAATGGCTATTACCCGCATGGTATAAAAGTTTCACAATGCTGGCATTTGAGACGGCTGCATGATTTAAACTTTATGATCGAAAAAACAATTATGAACGAAAAATATTCTTAAGTATACAAGTTTGACAATTTCTAAAGTATAAACAATGTTTAATCATTCCATTTAATAAGATTCAACCACATACGTGGTCGCTGATTTATTTCAATTTTTCATATTCATCCACTTTATTCTGAACAGGTCCTAGTTATTTATATGGAATTTCTTAGTTATTTATATTATGGTGTATGTGTTTTCAATAATATAGGAAAGGGACTAGAATATGTAATGAATAGCTTGATTTTGGAAGTGTGTTTTCATAGTGTTTGTTTTATAAGTTATTATCTATTATTTATTTTATTATTGCTTTATTTATTTTATAAGTATTATTTACAAGGAATTAAAACGTTCAAACTGGAAACAAAATTAATTTATATACTACTCGTCAATCACTTTGAAGAGAAATTTAAAATCGTTAATATCACCACAAAAATTGCTCAGAGCATATTGTCAAAATAAAAATTAAAAAATAATCCCATATAAAATTCAAATGGTGACTCATTATGCTAAGTATTTTTTCCTAAAAAATCTCAAACCAAAAATTTTATTATTAAAAGGAGCAGTAAGGAACAAAACATTTCTAATACAATAATGCACAACTAATCAAAAAACTTCGACGTGTGTACATAATGTGTGTATAATCAACCAAAACAAAAAATGCGTTTTCAGAAAAAAGAGAAAATGTGAAATTCGTTGAACAATAATTGTATTTTTACACATCTGGAAACCCCCAAATTGGTTTCATTGTCAAAAGGAGAACAAGGTTTGCTACTGAGGTGTAAGTTTCAATTGAGATTACCACAGTTGGCTCTGCAATTGATGAGAAAACCTGGAAACGGGTAGAAATATGAATCTCTTTCGACACCTAGCAGCATCGGTCCTCCCACTAGTATTGAACGCTTTTCCTCCCTATATGGTGAAGGGCTGAATCAATCTTCCAGCGAGAACTAAAGCTTGTTTTGTTCTATGGTCAAGTTTCTAAACAGCTAATAAAGGCGAGAAGCCGAAAGCACTCCTTCCAGAAATGAAACAAGGCAGTATCATAAAAACGTTATTAAAATTGTAATACGTTTGCCTTTATTATAAAAAACTTATAATTTAAAGTTCCAACAGAGAAAAGGCAATGGTAAAATAAGTCTTATGTATTGATAAATTGTGTAAAATTATTTTTATAATTTAATAGCAATTTAAAAAAATTCACAAAGGCGCCATTTTCTAATTAGAAGAGATGATCTATAGTTTATCCTACGTGTAACAACAAACCTTTTATAAAAGCACGAACTGATATAAGCACGAACTATAAAAGCAGTAATTCACGAACTGATATAAAAATCATAAATATTTTATTTTTAAAAGCAACTTTCAGGAAGCAGATTTTTTAAAAGAGACATCCAAAGTTCAACTACATCAAATATTTAGTCGCGATGTGAATTGGTAAAATCGAAAGTACAAAAAGGAATGAATTACATGAATTACATGCAATAATCAAAGTTCCCTCCAAAACAGTAGAAAGTAGCCGCCCACCACCGCCCCTCACGTTACATCAGCCCGGCCCAGTTCCTCCGTTCCTCCCTGTACAAGAACCTCCCCGGGTCTACGGCCGGTTGCGCCACGGGTTGACGGACTCGGAACAGAGTCAAGGGTGGGTTGCGACAGGGGACGTCGACCCGCCAAGGTTCGCAGTGAAAGTCGCTGAGGTAACTCGCAACTCGCCACTCGCCCGCGGACTTTCCCCGGGCGAACACGTCCCCGGCCCGCCACTAAATCGCCAAATTTGTTATCATTTAATTCCCAGTTACGACTCTGCACGCCGGGCCGGGCTCGGGTCCGGAGCACAAATCTGCGAGAAGGCCGGGTTAACCTTTATTGGGTGTCCCTTCCCCCGGGTTAGAGCCGATTTGCATGTTGGGTAATGTGTGGTGCCGGGTGAGGGACGTATGGATTTTATCGTTTCTTTGAATATAAGCTGGAAGGTTTTTTATAAAAAAACTTACTACATTTTCTCTAAGAATTGTTCGATGACATCAACCGAAATGCTTGAAGAATCCTATACTCTTATATGAGTAATGTTATCGTGCTTGCTTGCTTGTATGCTTGCTTGTATACTTGCTTGCACATTTATTTCAAAAACGGCTCCTACACTGAGAAAAATATCCTAGCGGAAAAGCAGAGTTTTTACCCCAAGTCTAGAATCTGTACTCGCAATACGTAAATAAGGACTTGGCTCACGTACAGGAGTGTTGTGTCTGGACCCAGCTCAATGACTCGGCAGAGTTTTGGGCATTAGTACAGACGCAGGACTCGCAGTCCTTCTTTAAGAACTTTTTCTCTGCAATTACGCTCGAACTGCCGTATTTGCAAATAATCAGGGAATTTACCGTGATTTTAAGGAAAAAACATCAAAGTGACGTCATAGATGGTTTCTATACGTCACAAAACACGTCATAAGTTTATCCATGATTATAAGAATGTAGCCTGCAGCTCACTGCATTTACGATAGGATGAGAACTTCAAATTATTTCCTTGTGATTTGGTAAAAGCAGTTAGTCTTTACCTTGTTTTAGTTCGCATCATCATTAAATATTTTATTTCAATCGAATAAATATTTTTAAACAAATCTGGATTGATTTTAAGTCCGTTGTGTTAGTTTTATATTTGGGATTGAAAATTTACAAATGTGATATAAGTTTGTGTAACAACATTTGGTTTCTATAATACAAATTTTAATAATGTTTCTTACAGATTTACTTTCTGTAGTACCATTGATAGTAAATACATATAAAGTATATGGTAGTGAAACGTCTAAAAGAATATCAAATTTCAAAATTTTCAGAGAAAAAGCTAAGATTTTTTAAGAAAGCCAAATAGTTTTATTTGACAGCAGTTACTTATGTTAAATATTGTTTTATTTTTATATATTTGCAAGGACGCATTGATCAGTTTTAGACCTAAAATTAATTTTATCTGCCCAAAGTTTAAACGAACAAATTACCAAAAAAAAAGTAATTGCACTGTTTAAATCCTGCTTCGATTTTAATAACTCAGGGATTTTTAGCAAAGTCTTAAACATGATGAATTGTAAGAAATATAATGCAGGTCGAGTATAACCTTGCATTGATTTGCTGCCACTTTTAAATGTATCAAATAAATATGTCAGGGCAAAAAATTTTAACTATTAATGGTGTAAATACCTTGTACTGTCAAATTGATCCTTTGTAGTCTCAAATTATGGGCTACGACAGTTACAATCTCAGAGAGATCTTCCTCAGGCGATGGAAATCAAATTTCAATCCAGTGGAAGTCATCAAGAAGCATTAAAAACCATCATGACACATACTCACGTAACACAAACGGATAGACGCACACAACGAACAAACATCACTTTTTGTAAAAATTCCGGTACCGGGAAACACGCACGACACGTACGGAGAGCTAGTATAGACACAATTACGCAATAAATTGTCACTGTAGAGAAGTACCATTAGGCGTAAAACTGCACTTATAACTTATTCAGACGCTATTCAACAACGACATTCGTCAACAAAGAGCCGTAACGCAATGGATATAGGAGTCTTCACCTGAACATTCGAGTCAAGAAACATCGGGCGTGGTAAGAGCTTGGATGGGTGACCGCTGGAAGGACCCAGACATCTTTTACTGATTTTAAGTCAAAAATACCGGTAAATGCAGAGACTAGGCAAGCCAGTGCGTAGAAATCGGTTATATTTTACGAGAATAGGGATGTATATTCTGTGATAAACTGTGGTGAAGGCAAAATGAATCGCAGGATATTCTGAGAAAAGTCTCTGCAATTACGAGAGCCAACTCTGATTAGCAGGACTTACAACCGACAGTAATGACGTCATAGCCAGTGACGTCATAACTATGTAGACAATCTAAGTCCTGATTTTCCGTGTGGCGGCCTCACTGCCGGAGCATTGAGCCGGGTCCAGATTGCAGTGGGTAACCCGCACACCCTTATTTACGTGTGTTTTCCACGTATTTCAGGACTAAATTTTTCTCAGTGTAGGATTTCCTTCAAAGTCTGGAAATAAGTAATTTATGACTCAAAAACGTCTTTTACGCAGATTACATGGCCAGAGAAAATCTAATAACGTAATAAATCGAATTTTAAAGTGGTAAAAATTTAACATTGGCCTTATGGGTTACCGTGATAGCAACGAAAATAATCAAGGAAAGTGTAAACAAATGAAGTAATCATAACAGCTGCTTGGAATCTACAGCCATCAAGGGGAAAAACAGCAAATGGGATGAAGAGTCCATGGACCAATAAAAAAGGTTTCTATTTATCAATTTTATGACATTGAAATACTTTATAGTAACTGGATGAACTGGTAAACATGAAATAGAATAATGACACTGTAAAGAGTGTCATTATTTATTGTTAGCAAACGTTACTTTAGCAGGTCTACCTGATGGACCGAGCCTTGATTAATAATTCATTATTTTTATTGGTTTTACTTCATGTATAATTTTACTCTACTCTCTGTTATACACCATAATATGACTATTTGAGGTAGTTTTGATATTTTTCTTCGTGTTGACACAACGTCGCAGCTTGTTTGACCCTAGGTTAAAACTTGTTAACTAATTTTATTTTTTGAGTGATTTTATTTATTCCACAATGTGACTTATATAAACCACACTTTTTTAACCAAATATAAGTTACAGTATCTTCCACCTTCAAACTAATTCCTCGGAACTGTTTTTGGGATAGCTGTTTAAATAAACAAGAACAAGCATCCAAGCAAGCCGGTATACATACATATATTGCTTGTTTAAGGGTATACTCTATAGGAGGGTAGTAGTACTGTATGCCTATATTACTAATGTTGCCAAACAAGATAATCACGCTTGTCATGGTCCGTACAGGAGCGTTTAGAAATATCACTACTTGAATTCCCAATACAGAATATTTGATAATACACACAAGGTTTAATGCAATCGCCTCAAAATAATATTTGAGTAGAGAGTTTTAACCGTTACATAAATATATAACCAGCAATCCATCATGATTATATCCGACATTTTTGAGAAATAGTCGATCAGCCACGATTAGTTGTGGTATATTAGAATAATAATTCATGTAGTAACTAAAATCCAAATATTTAGTTACAAAGCAAAACGCGTAAACAAGAACAAAAATAGAGTCAAGGTCTGCTTTGGACTAAAGGTCTAAATTATAGTAAATAAACTGATGAGTAAACAGCTGCCTATCAGTAATTACTTTGTTCCTCAGTAAATCTCTGGATGGAACGGTCTCTTCTTGCTTGCGGCAAATAGTTTTAGTAAGTGTATCCAAAGTTACATTTAAACTAATTGTAGTCAAGAGCAATCTTAACCCTTTTACTTCATGAGTTATGCAAGTTTAAAAAGTAATTATATTGAAAATTAATTTATAAGCACCTTTTGGGCAAAATTTCCAGAGTAAAAATGAGAAACATGATAAGTTTTACTTTTGCCGGGTATTGTTCTCCTGACCTACTTACTAAGAACACATAGAAAGTTGTTAAATGTACAAAAAATACTAAACAAATCAGCGCGAAGGTTTTGAAGTCAAGGACTACCACTCAGCTGAATAATAGAAAGTCAATTTAGTTAATCGTAAAATAATAAAATTCAAGCGTAAGGAAATCGTTAAACAAATACGAGACGACGTTTCGCAGTGAGCAACTGGTTTATAACGTTGACCACCTTTTAAGTGCGCAGTTAAGCGAAGTACACCCGGTGATAAAGTATACGATCGCAGAAATCGCGCCAAAACGCAGAACCCAAGGTGAACCCGTGACTTTTACAAGCTCCAAACTGGTTCTGGGTTGTAGTAAAGTGGCTGTCACTCATTCATAACACTACATCACGATTGGCAGCGACACTGGTTGCGACCACGGTTAACCGGTTTTTGTATGTAATTGTTTGAAGATAATTGATTACATGTTTATATTGCAAGGCCTTGGTTCTTGTTTTTACATGTAATATGGTTCGCTCATTGACAGTTATATTAGGTTTACCCAGTACTCAGTACATAGAAAATAAATGTTTATTACGACTATAAAAATAAATTATACAAGCAAACCATGAGTTTGTATTTTTTGACTAAAGAATTATTTGGACAGTAGTTGTCTGCTTGTTTTAACTATGCCCACAACTGTTCATTTTGATTTGCTGTCCAATGTTATTTAAGTGGGCCAAAACTGTATACTTTGAAGCATCTCAACGGTTTTTTTGTCTAGACACAGACTTTAAACCCTATGGCAGATCTATATTTTTAAAAAACACGTTAAGTCATCAACATTGAACAAACGGTTTGGCTATAATCTTCTGAACGAAAATCGCCTCATTCATTTTAATACATAAGTTATGTACATATTATGTACACATACCATGTTTCGGAAATTTATACACATTTTAATTAAACTACTGTTCAATTTATGGTGCATTAAAAATTTAATAGCAGACAAAACATTAATGGTTTGTTTTAAAAGCTAAAAATATTTTTTCTCAAACTATAGACTACTATTTTAAACATATTTAAATATATTACCTTTGCAATTGATCCTGAGCATAACATTACGAGAAGATAAGGTATAACAAAGCGATTGTAATGAATGAATACAATGTTTTTTACAGTAAAAAAGGAGAACTTAAGTTGCTACTGAGGTGTAAGTATCCATTCAGAGTCAATGACGGCTCTGAAATGGGTTCAAACCAACGTACGAATTTACACAGGGTAAAGATGCAAATCTCTTTCGACACCTAGCAGCATCGGTCCTCCTACATGTGAAGAACGCTCTTCCTCTATATATTACGATACGCCGAACGAACATTCCAGCGAGAACTAAAGTTTTTGAAACACTGTAAAACACCAGTATTGCATAATAAACGTGCAGCACTCGGATCTAAGTTTTGCCATCTTAAATATAATTCAAATAAGGGGAAATTTAAATTCATTAGTACTTTTTATCAAATAATTATTTAATATTTCGAGGATTTTAAAGTAAAATATGTGTTAAATATTAAAATTTGCAATAACCAATCTATCAATTATTTTAAATATCAAGCCTAAGTTTGTAGCGTGCGATAACAGTAAGTATGTTGTGGGAAATAAAAATTGTTAAACGATTATGGAAGTAAGTTTGTTTATGAACGGCTAAAATTATTTTGTAGGAAATTACTTGATAGCAAGGGAACTTTAATTTGATATTCGATCATGCGTCCTTTTTACTTAACTCTATCCGAAATCTAGACTTAAAGCGTGTTTAAAAAACATATTTAGCGATTTATTAACCGAAAATCGTTTTGAAATGTAAATGAATTTCTTACGATAATCCCTAAAAGAATTGCATGATTCATAAAAAACCGGGGTGAACCACTACTATAGCTATTACTAGTGAACCATTATAACTGTTTAAAGACCAAACCAAAAATGTATTTCGGCATAAATTGGCCAAATCTAAATAAATTAGCTGTGCAATAACTATATTAAAAGTGTACTTTATAGGTATGATTACTAAAAGGAGAACGTGATTTGCTGCTGAGGTGTTAGTTTCAATTTAGATCACCAGAATTGGCTCTGAATTGACGCGACAGATTTTTAAGGGTAGAGAATTGAATCTCTTTCGACACCTAGCAGCATCGGTCCTCCTACATGTGAAGAACGCTCATCCTCTATATATTACGATACGCCGAACGAACATTCCAGCGAGAACTAAAGTTTTTGAAACACTATAAAACACCTGCATTGCATAATAAACGAGCAACACTCGGATCTAAGTTTTGCCATCTTAAATATAATTCAAATAAGGGGAAATTTAAATTCATTAGTACTTTTTGTCAAATAATTATTTAATATTTCGAGGATTTTAAAGTAAAATATGGGTTAAATATTAAAATTTGCAATAACCAATCTATCAATTATTTAAAATATCAAGCCTAAGTTTGTAGCGTGCGATAACAGTAAGTATGTTGTGGGAAATAAAAATTGTTAAACGATTATGGAAGTAAGTTTGTTTATGAACGGCTAAAATTATTTTGTAGGAAATTACTTGATAGCAAGGGAACTTTAATTTGATGTTCGATCATGCGTCCTTTTTACTTAACTCTATCCGAAATCTAGACTTAAAGCGTGTTTAAAAAACATATTTAGCGATTTATTAACCGAAAAACGTTTTGAAATGTAAATGAATTTCTTACGATAATCCCTAAAAGAATTGCATGATTCATAAAAAAACCGGGGTGAACCACTACTATAGCTATTACTAGTGAACCATTATAACTGTTTAAAGACCAAACCAAAAATGTATTTCGGCATAAATTGGCCAAATCTAAATAAATTAGCTGTGCAATAACTATATTAAAAGTGTACTTTATAGGTATGATTACTAAAAGGAGAACATGATTTGCTGCTGAGGTGTTAGTTTCAATTTAGATCACCACAATTGGCTCTGAATTGATACGACTGATTTTTAAGGGTAGAGAATTGAATCTCTTTCGACACCTAGCAGCATCGGTCCTCCCGCTGACAACGAAGGCTCTTCCTCCCTATATGGCCTCGAAACAAACCAATGTTCCTGCGAGAGCTAAAGTTTGCTTTGTGCTATCAACAAGTTTTAGAGCATAATAAAAAAATTGTATTAGTTACGATGTTCAATACGTCATTAAAGTTTAAAAATATGTGAAAATTACAAATCATATCGATATTATTTTTCCAACAATATTGTAAATGTTTTAAATTGAATGTTGCATAAAGATTGAGTAATTGTCTTTCTTTCCGGGGAGAATTTATTTTTATTACAGCCATGTTCTCATTTGAAGTGTCAAAACAATGGGTTTTTTAAAAAAATAAAAATTAGTTTATTCTCTGCTCGTTTATTATGTTTACTCTGAATGTACTTGAAGGTTCTTTTGTTTCTCCTAAATGTTCTAAAAAATATTTGTTCAAAGTGGCTTTAACATTATGTTTCATAATCAGTCGCATTACAGGAAACTAAGAGCCTAGCTCCTGGGTACTGTATGGTTTACATGTTTCGTTTTCTTTTTTTAAATTACCTACATGCATAACCACTCATGTTAGTTTATCCGTTTGAATCTACAAAAAATTATTACAATTAATTCTAGTTTTTTTCGCTCCAAGTAGCAATAAACAGCGGTCAGCGGCTTATTCGGCGTAATTGTCTACACTAATAGCAGATTTTGCGGTGACGAACGTTCTGTTTCCGTAAGTGTGATCACATCCGTCAAGTTGAATGTTAATATGAACAATGTATTCAGCGAGTTTGATCGTCGAGAGCGTACGTTCTGTGGAGGCTTGCCAAACACATGTGGAAGTGCGAGAGGTCGACGCCCCGCGAAGTAAACCACGAGAGTTTCACAAAAAGCAAACACACAGCCATCTGGCGGCAGAGTGCGTAACTCGAGGCGCCCACGCATTGTTAACACTGTTGTTCCGGCTTAACACTTCACGCGTACTTATTGTTCAACACTGAGATGGGTTTGAACCGAGTTTTCATAATAACGCCTCTCACTTTTTTATTGAACCTGTGACATTTAAAGTGGAAAAGTGGGTCAAAGATAGTAAAAATAATAAAGATAATAAAATATTTATGGAGTATTGGTGCATGTTGGTTTGAACATACAGAGCGAATCCATAAGGCGTGGTAGTACAAATAACTCAATATTTAAATCACATTTATATATTTGGTTAATATGTGGTCTAAATACTTTTCAATGGCGAACTACGAGTTCTTTTAAGCCAAGAATGAATGAGAGATGAGTGGTGTGATCTTGTAGTCTTGTTACTAAGGCCCACGACGTGTTCCATATTAGACAGGATCGTTAATTAATGGCCCAACAGCCAATGTAAACTAAGGGACTTACACTTTAAAGTGGAATCTGAGATCCGAACGACAATCCCCCAACTTAACTTTCGATTTGGTCTAACTATGAGGATGGTCTTATAATTACAAAGCAAAGTGGAGATTTCAAATAAGCAACAAAAGTATTGCTAGAAAATAAAGTAAATTCAATTTCGGATACTCAGATGCTTTCTTCCAACAGGGACTTGAACCGCCCACCTGACCGACGCTTGTATTTTACAAAAAATCGACACTCTCATCGAACCTCCAAACCCTCAATTCGCCGATCCTCCCACCGAGTCTGGCGAAGGTGTAATTTTTATTTACGACCTTTTAAAATTACACCTTGGCCCGGCCCCACGATGGTTTCGGGTGGTTTATGTGTTTGTTTTGGCCGGGGCCGGGTATTAGGCTCACGGCGCGGCGGGGTCGGAGGTGGATGGAATATTAAACACGGCTAGGTGAGCGACGGGAATCGTGCGCCGAGCTAGGTAACAATAGAGGAGAAATGGCGTCATGTTTTGTGCTGTCAAATGTTGCAGCGTTTCTTGTTAAGCGGTCGCTCTGTGTTTATGTAATTGCAAAACTTCTACCGCTTCTACCCTCTAAAATACAACCAGCTTCTTCAAAACAATAAAAAAACAACTCGAAGATATTCATTAAGGTTCCACAAACAACGGAACATGCCAGATATAGGAAGCAGCTGTATTCTCAAGCTAAAAATTTGTTTAAGTTGTACAAAAAATTCGGAGTGGGAAAAAGGATGGAAACAGGTTAGTATTTTTGTACCGATATTGGTTGGGAAAAATCATACCTTGCTGATAAAAAATATTTTAAAAGGTTTACAGAAGCAGTTTTTTATCCTCATTAGGGTACAGCTCATGGAAGTGTAATTTTAAAGTTAATTTATTTCAAAACGGCGGCTGTTTGAATTATTTTTAAAATAGCCGCAGTTTTTTTATTACTTATTTATTTGTCACTTGTTTTTATTGACTGGGCTTTTGAGATGTGTTATTTATTATATAACCTTTATTCCTCGTGGACCGTCCCCCAGACAGAAAGATTCATCCAGCACACGGAAAAATGGCTTACAGCGGTCAAAATCAAGCAACAAAATTTCAACTCTCCAACCAATGTTTAACAACAACGATTACCAATACTGAGGCCATTTTAAGTATTTTACTTGATCCTCCATATCGTATCGAATGAATCATTTGATGCGTGGTTTCCAGCATTAAACTTCATTTTATAAGCCCTTTTTTAATGAGGTACATGACGAACGATAATCACATTAGAGATGTACCCCTCGCGGGTATCACGTAGTTTCAAGCAAATGAATGATCAGCGGACTTTCTATGGCCCAAAGTTTTCGGCCCTCCGGTGGCAAAGAGCTGGTTTCAGCCACCAAATGAAGTTTGTAAAACACGTGCTTACGTCGTAGTGTGGTGAAAAAATAAATAAATCAGATTATTTGACACAATCATCTTCCTGATTAACAATGTTCTAGTTAGTGAATAATTTATGTAAATGGGGATCGTATTAGACTTTCAGTAAAAAATCAACCACATATTCAAACCAATTCAATCTCCATTCACCAAAGAAGATCTTTCTCTCTCGAAAATGATAAGGAAAAAACTAGATAAATCACTTAATGAAACCTCTCTTTCAACCTCCTCCACCTCCATTTCTGTGAAACACGAATACTCTCGCCGGATGCAAACAAGGCATTATCCACTTTGTAAAATTGTCTCTAATAATATAAAGTGCTCCCCCCACTCGCCCGCCGGTGTTTGAGGTAGTTACGTCAAAGGGCTGTAACGAGGGTTATTCCGAAACCTCTCGCTCGCTTTGTACACTCGTTAGGCAGAATCGCTTTGGCCGGAGCGAGTCGCTTTGTCGTTCCCATTGGGGCTTTGGGCTTCATCGGCTGTATCTTTGTTATATCATTGTTTAGGATTCCAATGGAAAGCCGCTGTTTTGTTTTACAAATCTTTCGGGACAGGTACAGGATTAGTTGCTTGCATACGTATGATTAATCAATCGCCCAGAGGTGTTGGTCATGTTAGCTAAAGAGTTTCTCTACATTGTAGTTATCAGCAAGATGTATTACCTAAATACACCCGCTGCTCCATATGTCGTTAGATTTATTCAAGCAGCGATTGAATGACATGAAGAAAATAATGTAGTTTCTCACAAAGTGTTAGGTTTGTATCCTTGTTATTTATTAAGATAGATAAGTTAAACCACACTCTCAAAGGGTTCTGAAGGAGGAAAATTGTATCCAAGTCAGTGATTATGACGCGACCTTGAATGCACGGTTGAAGCAGATGGGCAAAGTAATTTTCAAGTGTGTTAGGGAATGAACAGTTCAAGATTATAAATAGAATTGGAAATTTATCAAGCACGGTTTGGCCCCAGGTGCTTACAACACAAAGAAACAATGTTCTGAAAATATTAATTTAACACGCTAGGAGAATACCAAGACGTGAGCCAGGTTGAACCGAGTTCAATTCATTTTGGCCGAGGGATATGTTCACCCGGGTCAATAACACATGTTCCTAATTCGCGCAAATAGTCTCATTAATCCTCATTCCTCATCTTCTGCGAATCTTTCTGGCAACGTCGAGCAGAACCGGAGCCAAAACGGCAGGTGGATATTCAAAAAAGCGATCAAAAGATAACAGAATTTCGCGGAACTCTAAAGCAAGCGGTACGCGACCTGTCCACAGTTATTATCTGGGGCCAAGGAGGAACAAAGTGCCAAACTGTTGACCGGGAGTCACCCAGTCTCCCGTTGCTTGGGGAGACGCCAGCACTTCCCAGAAGTCCCGGGATCTTGACATTGCCAAGAGACGTAATGTGCGGGAATAGCCGTAGTTCACCGGGCGGCCGCTGCAGTCGTAGCGCCACTGTCGCTGTCGCCAGGACAAACTGCACGCTGCACTCTGCGTGCAGTTCAATCCAGCTGTAAATAGATCACTTGTGCTACTTCCATTTATATTTAACACGCCCGGGGAATACGGGTACCGGATAAGTTGATGAAGGAGTGAAGAGTAACTGCACTCTGCACTAATTATAAACAAGAACACGGTTTTTGGACAGTTGGCCTACTTCTGTCGTGATTCGTTATACCTTTAATTTTATTGAACGTAGAAGAACTGCAGATGAAACGTAAACATTTATAATTTTTTTGTAAAGTGGTTGGATAGATAACCTGCATTATGTACTTTAAAGTTTGCTTAATTGATTGTTCCTTAGCAAAGACTGACAATTTTGTGAAAGTTTGAAACAAGATCCAGCCCTCTTTGCTCGTTTGGCTGTCAATTACTGTAATGACGCTGACATCGGCTTCAGAATCAGAGCTGGTCTTTGCCAACATTGCTTCTGTGTGTGCACACACAGAACATCTCGCCTCTCTCACAAATCCTTTGTAGTCGTACAATACATGCTTTATCCGTTAAATAAATTGTACTAATTTATGTTCGAAATTATAAATTGTCTCGGTTCACTTACAGAATCAGAGATAATCTCGTTGTACAAACGATACGATCATTAATAAACTTTCTACTCTTCAAATAGAACATTAGTAAATCCTAGGTTACTTTCACTCCACGTGTTCCTATTTTTGATCATCATCGTGATTCATCAAAATTAATCCTTAATGTTTCGTAGGCTTCGTAACTCATCTGTCGGAGGACGGAGGCTGTAACAGGTAACTGACTAAAACCAGTGAATTTTGTGTATTCATTGCAAAAACTAGCTACAAAAGGCAATCGGTTTGTTTTTAGGTTTGTAGTAATTACCACCTTACTTTCCAAAGCATGATCTTACAGTACCTCAATTTGAGTTCGGGATTTTGTAGGAATGCATTTGAACAAACCTTTATTCTGCAAGAGACCATTTACAAGCAGGTTTTCTTTAAGCCACGGATCTCAAACCCGTTGTTGACACCGTAATTACTCAAATGGTTATTTATTCTACCAGTTGCCAAATTAGAAGCAAAATGAAGAGTTTCTTTCACAAAACCGTTTCTCCTCAATTAAAAAAAAATCAAAGAGTGTCAAAACGTCATAACCGAAATGAAAAAAAAACTCAATTGGGACATTATTGAAAAAGCTCACCGCACACAATGAAGATTGCAATGATCGCAACTAAGTTACAAATGAGTTTTCAGATTTGAAAAAGAGGTGAATTATGAAATTACCCAGCTCTATTTCGATGCAGGCAAGAGAGGCTATCCGTTTTATTTCTGACGCAAATGTTTTCCGGAAGTAAAACGCCGAATGGGTAGGCGTGTGTAGAGGGTGGAGGGTAGACAGCCGAGCCGACGGAGGAAGTAATGCAGTCTGACAAGTGATGGAGCAAATACGAGAGATTGTAGGGCCAAAGCGAGAGAAGCGATTTCCGTTTTTCATTTCTCTCTGGCTGCTATTTCCGGACCTTCGTGTTATCAGTTACCTCTCAAAACGTTAAAAGTCAAAAGTGCCGGGATATTTATTCAGAAAAATATCCAGCCTGAAATGGAAAGTCAGAACATTGTGCGTTTGAGTTTGTGAACATAATATGTTACAATATTATTGTTCGTTATCGTAAATAAATGTTTTTTATTTTAATGAGGAAGGATCTGAGACGTAAACTAATGTGTAAAGTAGTTTATTACCATGTCAAAAAATTTTGTTATTTATTTATGGTAAAGTCGGTAACATCAGTGCTGTAACTTTGTTAAAAAATACTGCCGCAGATAAGGATCCCTTTAACAAGGATTGTTTGACGAACACGCATGCATTGTTATAAACATTTTTAAGGGCAAAATAAGTCAAAATAATGTAATTACTGTTTCATAAGGTAAATCTCAGCAAAATATATCATTTACGAAGCTGGGATTGAATAAAATATTTGCGGCATTAACATTGTTTTATGATACATGTATTAAGAACTACGTTAATTTATTCATTAATTCGTAATGTATTCAATATTCCTTATTTTCATTTTTTACCACACGAAAGCAATCTCTATCATCCTTGGCGAAAAGCATTCACCTCTGCTGTTTTTACAATCCGTTGGCAAACGCCAAAGACGTTCCCTCGATGTTATCAGTTATCACGTCGGGGGACGAGGAACATCTGTCTCTGACGTCCAAGGCGACAGTTTTGATGGAACTTGGCACCACCAACCCTCCCTGGCTATTTTCAGCGCCGATTGACGCAAATTTTACAAATTGTCTACACAGGAACCTGGAACCGGCTGCCCATGTAATTAGGAAGTTGTTATTAAAGTCAGCTGTTTTCATTCAAGTCGACAAACAAGTTTCTGGTGGAAGTTAGTGTTTTACATTACTCCTTCCTTTATTAGGATATAAGATTTTTAACTCTTTATATAAAAAGTTTTAATTATTTTCTTCAATTTGAGTTTTTAAATGTCCTTTGTTAAAAGATATCTCACTATTCCCTAGGTCGAAGGATACATTTCAATTCAACGATAAAAATAAGAATTACTCCTTTTGATCAGATTCACAAACATTGTTGATTTATGGCTGATTTAAAATTATCTTGAAAAGAGCACTGGTAGGGAGATTATCAGAAAGTGGGGAGAATCCCTATAGCATGGTGGTAAACTTGATAAGGTTAAGATTTATCAGAACAAATAAGATGGTGCAGCCGTACAGTAACTACTAAAATTATCAAAAAGTTCAGTAATAGGCCTACAGTAATTAATTCCAAAAAATCATTACCAATTATCTGTTATATATTGAAATATTATTATGATGAAAAATATCCGCGAGTATCAGTCAATAAGTTGTATATATCACTGTGAAGGAACAGGATTTTTAAGTTAATATTTTGACTGGGAAACTTTATGGAAGTTTCAATGAAAATTCTGTCAGCAATATTCAACCTAAACAACCTATATTAAGACACAAAAAATAAAAACACTGAAGGCGGTTTTTTTATTCACAGTTCCTCGCAGTGAGACAGTAATGACAACAAACCGGAAAATGAATAAAGACTCCTAAGAAAACTCATTAAAATTCAAAAACCTAACGCACGAGTGAACTGTCGACCTGATTTGTTAATTTTGACAGCGCCGTTTCAAAACCGGGGTCACTAGTCACGTGATGGTGCGTGAACTGGTTAAACCGACTCCACTCGCTGGAGAAAGCGAGGCATCGGGCTTCAACTGGCGAAATTTCAGAGTTTGATCCGCGGAATCGGCTGATCCGTGAAGCAGCCTGAAACTTTTGATTGCCAAACAGGGCTCCTATAATAAAGGCTCAAAGGCCTTCCATTCACGTTCGAATGGATGGTCGAAATGCTAGGTGCTTGACAGAATGTTTGATCGTGTATACACACTCCAAACGTGTAGATGGATTTGTTATAATAGGTTCGGTGCTCAGCTCGACATTCACCTTTAATACCTTTAACACATCTTAAGACCGGAACGGAGCACTGGCTAAGTATTTTAACCGGAATATGAGTATAGGATGATTGTGGCGCGATCGTGTAGTCTTGCTACCGTCTAAGGCTGACATGTTCCTTAGACAGGACCGTTAATTAATAGCCCAACAGCAGTGGCAACTAAGGGACCTACATTTTAACGTGGGATCCAAACTACAACTTCGCCTCGGTTTACAATTTACGAAACTATGAGGATGGTCCCATGAACGAGTAAACGAGTACTCAATAGTGCGGACGTTAATCCCCACCATGGAACACCGCGTCCACAAGCCATCGCTCATATAACTATACACAATTCGTGACCTCCAAGTGGCTGAATTACAGGAATTTATTATGAGGAGTCACTCAATAGGGGGTTTGCATTTGAAACTTTGGGGCTGCCCCCAAAACACGTTTCTATGGGACTGAGGCAAAATTGGGAATATGACAAAAATTCTCAACACAAGCGGTTTGGTCAACTGTTTGGTCGTGTATTATGGACTTCTTCGCGACAGGTTTGCCATCAAGTAATATTGTTCGGAAAAATAGTTTATTGCTATAGTTAATGCTACTTTGTTGTTATTAACTTGTTATTGTTGATGCTATATTGTTGTTGTTACTATTGTTATTGCCATTATAATATTGCTTCTAAGATCGTTATTTATTGTTGTTTGCCATAAGTGTTTTATGCATTAACTGATGAACTAAGTAACAGTTAATTTACAGATGAGTATGTACTGTGTGATTTGTTGAATCACATTTTGAGCTTTTTTCATTTTTTCATTGGTTATCTTTATAAAGGGGCCTTCCCCTGAAATAAATACATAAACAAGCTCGTCGTAATGTATGGCGAAGTCCATATTTTTGATTGGATTTTTTTTTATCGTTGCTTGTATTTTAACTTTTTACCCCTTATAGAATATGGAGAAATCTTGTTTTCGTCAAAATTTTCGAATTTGGGTTGTTAGTGGATATATTTGTTGTGATTGCTTGCCGTCTATGGAATGATCTTCCAGATTCCCTGAAATCAATTGAGGGCCGTCGTTGGTTTGTTGTGGCGCTGAAAACATTATTCTTTCAGCGGATGTCCTCGGTAGGAGTGTCGTACGTGGTTTTCGTCTTGGGTGGGGTCACTGACAGACGATTGTTTGAATGAATGAGTGTAGTTCAAATAATTTATTTCTCCTTATGTAAATATATTATTTTAAGTTCATTTGTATATAGTGTAGGTGTAGGTAAATAGTATTATATCTCAAATTATGTATTACAGGTTAAGTGTAAGAAAGGGCCATGTGGCACTAACTTTGCCTGATTAAATAAAGAATTTTTTATTTCACTTTCATTTCAAATTTCTCGAGAGATTTATAGTTTGGTTTAGTCGTGGCTTTTGTGTTCTGTTTCGTTATGCAGATGATAATTAATTAACTTCAATCAACAACCAAAATCCGAACGAGATGACCAGTGGTTAAAAACATAGATATTTATTACAGCTAATTTGAATTTTTTGGGTAAAAGTCTGTAAAAAGCAAGGCAATCAGTAATTTAATTTTTTTTCTGCTAGCGATTTATATTTAAAAAATATTTATACTTCAATTGGCCAAGACTTGTTGTAGTCTGTAACCTTGATTTTATATTGTGATTTTATAGTAGTTTGAAAAAGTTGAAAAGTTTACAGAAATAGAATATTAATATTAAAGCGGTATCAGTTCCATCTAATTATTTATACAATAAGCACATCTAAGTAATAATAATCCTAATGAAGCCATACAATATTTGTCACGTATCCTTCCACAACCTTGCCTTGACACAATAACAGACATAATAAACTGCTTTATTTTGATCATAAAATGTAGGTCGCCAGACTGGAAGGTGCTAACCACAAACGAAAAAGGAGCGCAATACAACATAACAACCTCCAGACTTCCCACACTCGAATTTCAAAAACTCGGCCCGTGATAAACAGCCAATAAATAAAAGTTGTGGCGTAAAATTCGAGTTGGGAGGGGGGTTAGGCTTAAGCCGACTTAGGACGATGGCCCGGTTTGGGAGATTTGAATTTCTGAGTAAGAAGCCATGAGTTATGGTGGATTTCGTAAAATGAACTGAGATATAACTATCCTTTATGTCTCACAGCTTTATAATCTTAGAGATAAATTTCTCCTTTTGGGCTTGGCTTAGAACAAATCCTTCACGGAAACAGCTCCTTGTACGCAATAGAATATAAAAATTTGATGTTAACTACTGATTTGAATTTTAGGATTTGATGGTTTTAATTTGGACTTTGAATTTGGTATTCAATATGAATTTAAGATATGTGGTAAATTATATGTTTAAAAAATAAACGATACGATATTATATTTTTATTCCAATGAAACTCAACTGAAATACATCTACCGATTCTGTGATAGGCCTAATATACCATATAATTTCATATTAATTATAATTTTATTCCTATGTTTATTTTTCTGGGTTTTTGCGTCCTATTTCAAATAATACCCCCGTTGCAGCAGACCTGCATACTCAGCGAATTTCCAGTGCAAAACAACATATTTCAATCCAATATAACGAGATCTGACATGTTTTTGTAAGATCCATAAGAATAACATGGGGAATGAGTATGCAGGTTTGCTGCCACGAAAACGGTAATATTGGTGATTTTAGACTATTAAACATTAGATATCATCTGGATGAAGCCACAAACCAAGTTTTATCAAGATATGTTGAGAAATAAGCATGATATAGAATTTTACTTATTTCCCATAAGGTTAACATTGGGACAACGTACTGTGTTTACCACTTTCAATATCTCGGTAACCAATGGACATAGAGCAGTGATTCAAAATACAAAATTTTTTTTTTGAGCTGAATTTAATGGTGCCAACAAAAATTGGATTATTTTAATTTTTCGATGTAAAAAACTCAAAAAACCCATTTTTGGGGGGGTTTACCCCCCTTTACCTCCCCTTACGGTTGTCCGACTGGGCTGGATTACGAACTCGTCCGAATAATTACTACTTTACACATCCATGCCTAATTTCATTAAGATTGGACCATTTTTACGCGAGTTATCGTGCTTAAAGACACACACACACACACACACACACACACACACACACACACACACACACACACACACACACACACACACACACACACACACACACACACACACACACACACACACACACACACATATATATATATTTATTTATTTATTTATTTATTTATTTATTTATTTATTTATTTATTTATTTATTTATTTATTTATTTATTTATTTATTTATTTATTTATTTATTTATTTATTTATTTATTTATTTATTTATGAAAATGAACGAATAGTGTTTTTTGCTTCTGGGGGCCCCAAAACGAAAAGTTATCATGGTCTCGGGCTCAGGTCTTACCATGAGTACTACGGTAACAGCTTCTTCCCTATAGGGGAAATTCGCTAAAAGTAAAAATGCTCATTACTCTTTTTTAGGATTATCTATATAAGCGATCTTAAAAGCTTGGTCGAGGCTTAATATAATTTATAACAATCAACTTCGGCTTCTTGGGAGAAGCAGTTGTATTATAACGCGACAGTCCACAGTATTGGCTTCCGGGTTTTCTGGAGGATGTTTAATATATGTAATATATGCGGAGAATGTTTAATGTTAATATATCAAAATTTACAAATCAATTTTTCTAAGGTAAAGAAAGTTTTTTACAGAATTTAAACTAACGTTAAAATTGTAAAGTTAAATGAACACTGCATGCCCTGAAGCCAATAAAAGTTTATAAAATTCTCCATTTTAGCTACTGCCGAGACAAATGATGTTGCTGTCGGTATGTATCCATTTCTCCAGACTCGCCGTAATTTCTACAGTTCACGTGTAAAGTAGTGAAATAATTATTCTGTCATTAAGCATGAAATTATCTACAGTTAATTATTGCACGTAACATGGACCAAGCAATCATTTTGGCTTTAAAACAAAAAGTGAAGCTGTTTTTGTTCATTAATAAATATTCTAACCCATCTCATTGACTCTCTCATCTTGATGTAAATCAGACTATGTGCTGCTGTTAAAGTCACGTCCATCCTATTGACAGGTGTCAGGCGATAGCCACCCAACAAATTACCGCCCCGACAGTCTACTGACCGGAACGGCAAATGATTGTAAAGGAGATGGTAATGACGATCGTGAATGGGACACACCTCCGCCAACCGCCCCGCCATTGGTCGGTCACTGGAAATTTCCACTGAGGTAATGAGAGGTTGTCCGGGCGACATAATTGCAGCCTCCAGAACAGAGATCAGCGCTCTGCAAGTGGGGCACCTCGGCAGAAGTGCGGCGAGCCGAGGAGAGCCGAAACCACCCGAACGTACACGAAGTCTATATTGTTGGATCAGCTGACCTCTCCGAACGATCACGAGAACGTCCGAAGCCGCCCGACACGTATTGTTGTGGTGATCAGCTGATTTGACCTCAGGAAACCGGTTTTACAATCAGCCGAGGGTTTCTCTTTGAAAAAGCTCTCTCATGTTGTTTTATTTGCCGATTTGTATTGTAATAATATGGAGAGTGATGTGTAAAAACAATATGATTTGGAAATAAATCCATGGTCGAATAATTAATAAAATTAAATAACTTGTATCCATGAAACTTCAACCTTGGTTTATACGTACCTTATTGAATTACGAGAGTGAGGTGTAAAAACAATATAATTTGGAACTAAATCCATGGTCGTAAGATTAATAAAATTAATTACTGTGTCCATGAAACTTCAACCTTGGTTTTCGTACCTCACTGTGTTACTTTCGATCCTGATTTACATAAAATGTAGTAATGTTTTCCTCACAGAGAAAACAGTTTTGTTGAATCTGACAAAAATATTTTGTTACACCATTTTACTAAAGAATTTTGTTGGTTTGAACAAATTATAGTTGGTTTAAGAATTCGACTATTTGATTCAACAAATCAGTTTTGTTGGAAAGTTTGTTAAGATCGAACAAACTATTTGTTTGATTCAAAGTTCAAACGCTATTTGAACTGAAAAAGTATTTATTTGAAATAAATAATTTAATTGGTAAAAAAACTGCCGCGATTTACCAAGTGTGTGTAAAAAATTATGAAATTTAATTTATACATTTTAGTTGTATATTTATGGGAATTCTTTAAAACATATTACATAGGTTACATAGTCAAACCATGGATTAACACTGCATCAGTAACATACAATTAGGTATAGCTTGGCTAGAATTATAACACAATGAGTAACGTGGCAAATGTAAAACTGGAAAAGCGTCAGGCGATGACCCTTAAAAATTTAAATCACCATGCATAATTTTATTGTGTGAATTTGTTCCTATAACCTGTTGATAAACCATATACTGATTCGTAATGGATTCGTGTTTACTCGGCCCATCCCTAAGAGGAAAGAAAAAGAAACAAACTTAAAGCACGTTGTAGAATAGTTTGAATTTTAAAAAACCAGTGGGTGACAAAGGAACTACAAAAATACCCCACATCTAAATAAAACCAAAAAACCAACTTAACATTGCATTATATTTCTAAAGGTAAAGTTGAACCACGAATTAAAGATACAATTAAACAAAAATATCAACGAATACTCCCTTGAGTCATCGATCTTATGAATAGGAAGGGACATGTTGATATATCTGTTTTATTTAAGAAGCCAACTTAAGTGTACCTTTAATTTGCAGACCAAGTATAGGTCAAATACTTTGCATTACCAGTCATTGACAGGTGACATGGTAGTCGAGCGGTCTAAAGTGTGGTGTCAGATATTCAATGGTCGTGGGTTCGAGTCTCTGCGTGGGAACATACTGTTTTATTTATACAACTAAATTATTTGTTTGATTTAACCAAATCATTTGTTTCATTCTATTAAATCATTTTGTTTGATTCCATTTAAGTGTTTGTTTGATTCAACAAAATAAGTAGAATTTGACAAAATAATTTGTTTTATGCAAACAAATATCTACAAAATTTCTCTACTTCAAAGAAATTTCAACCAAATGCTCAAGTACAACAAAATATTTTGGTTAATTAAACAAATCATTCATTTGAAGCAACAAAAAGATATTTCTTTCAACCAAATAATTCAACTACACGATTTGGTAAATTCAACCAAATTATCTATTTGGTACTATAGTAAATAAAGAATTTAGTTGGTTTAACTTAATTTTGGTTAAATCAACAAAGCATTTCTTTCTGTGCTCATGTAGAGAAATGTACAATCAAAACTTGAATTGTTATATCTACAAGAATCGAAAATAAATACTGTGTACATTAGTGAGGTATCTTAGAATGATTGGGAAGATATACCTATTGATTACATTTACCATGCTACAAACAATTTTTCGAAATTGAATTCTTGTGCAGTATTACAAAACCACCATATCATTACACTGTGTTGTTTTGATAACAAAATACCGGTCAATCAACAAACCTATCAATTACTTAAATTCATTATTTTATTTACTTGTTAAATAATTATTAGGTTTCTATGATCTTCTTCGGTTGAGGGCAGTGTGTAATAAATGCCTTGGAAGCGAGAGTTGTGATGATCAAAAATTTACTTCAACTAAAGTATAAAAATATCTTTTAAGAACAATTTTTGCCTTTGCCCTTAAGTTCGCTCCTTATTAATATTCTCAATTGCCGAAATCAACAATTTCGTACATGAAAAAGTCAAAACGTATTCTATTACCTGAATTACACAGTCTTCAGTTTATTGAATAATCGTATGTTTTCATTTCAATTTTATCTTACCTGCGTCCAAATCTTACTAAATACCATTTCATGAATCTAACTGTGGTATTATTGAATACGACAGAGGCCTCTCAAGACTCGTAACTAGAAGTGATTCTGTTGATGTAAATTCCTTAGAAACTTCCATGTACTACAGATAAAAACTTCCTTTTTAAGGCTCTTTTTACCTGTACAGTATTTCATTACAATGTTATCCTGCAGTTTTGACAAGCCCTCCCGAACAGCTGATGCGGTCGCTGCGGTCGGATGACCTCGGACCTCCGGAGATGGCCGAAGCTAGCCGATCACTCCCGAGGACGAACCAGTCGAGCGACTATTGTTGTGTCGAACCACAGGGGTCCTCAGTGTGCCAGTGTGGGTGTCTCGGACGTGGGTCGAGGACACGGAAGATGCATACGGACATGACACTTGAAAAACTAACTTTATTGCACCTCGATAAAACTCAAAGAGTATAATAAATACTAAGTTATATCTCTAATGTCCCAGAAATTACGACCAATTTGAGCATGAACCTTACCTAATAATGGCCTAGGTATCCAGTTCAAATCTACCAACTTAAAAAAAATTGCCAATGAAAAATTACTCAGTAAATAAAATTGCCGATTCGTGGTTAAAAATGTGTCAGATTAAAGTGTAATGTTTAGAAGAAGAAAATACTTAAGGTGGGAGTTCATAACATAGTCGTTTATAGATAAGACTAATAACATTTAAATTTATTTAGAAATTAAAAAAAACAATAAATAGTAATCTTTCTTCTGATACTGTAAAGATGCTGCTATACATACACGTCACGTCACGTCACACGTCGGTCGCGTCGCGTCCCAATTCGGCCGATTTGGCCGTGTATGCTCTTCAGAGCATTCGAGTCGGGCCGTGACGTGACGTGACGTGTATGCATAGCCGGTTCCATTTGATTACACAGGTTTCATTCAATTCGAAAACGGACGCGACGCGACTTGGCGTGACGAGACGTGAAGTGTCGTGTATGTATAGCAGCACCTTAAATATCTATTTTCCACACCTGCTATGTTTTACACTTCTTACTCCTTGTAATGGATGAGTAAAATAATACTTTGTCTCCCAGAGGAAGTAAAGTGATTAAACCCATAACACTGAAATCAAAAATTCAAAAATTATAGCGCCTTCAAATTTTCACGCACACATGCAAATATGTTGCAGCTCAACGAATGCAGGCCCTAACAACTGATTTAATGCCAGGAATAATAAAATAAGATCTACGTTAACAACAGTCAGCTGTGAGAACGTAAGAATAAAGCCTAGTTTACACTAGCATCTAAAAGTGTCGTCACTTGAACACTCTAGTTAACATTGTTGTTATGCCGATACAGGTTTACCAAAAACAGCTGTGTTAACACTTCAATTGTTACAACACCTTATTTATCATTAGAGGGATGCAGTCTTGAGTGACGACACAAATATTTGTTTTTACAAATGTGTCGCTACTTAAAACTGCTTCCCTCCAATGATAAATAAGGTGTTGTAACAATTGAAGTGTTAACACAGCTGTTTTTGCTTATGGTAATCCTGTATCGGCATAAGAACTATGTTAACTAGAGTGTCAAAGTGACGACACTTTTAGATGCTAGTGTAAACCTAGCTTAATGAAGCATCTATGAATGATGCAAAGATCAGCTGTTCGCTGGTGATCTTTATCGTTCGCATGGTTGCAGTTACCGGGATTCAGGCGCTATTAGCAGAGCGAAACAAAATGAATATTTATTACATACTACGTTAATAAAATAAATTTTTATGGTCAGAATAATTACTTTTGCAGGTGAGGGAAAATTTGTGTGTGTATTTCGAGAGTAAAGCATATTTTCTCTCTCGTGATGCATTGTTGTACTTTACTCACTCAAATAACTATTTACACTCACATTATGGATCGTAATCTATTTGATTCTATCTCATACTAAATTACCATTGGTCACTTTTTCGGCTACTGGTATGTATGTACTTATTTTTACATGAACTTTGAGAATACCAACTGAGAAAAAAATAGATCAGATTACCTTACTTTCACCGTCAATCCCGCTCCCAGGGTCTTATTAATAATTCCAAAACTCTACTCGTAAACCAAATAAACGCCTTTACCTTAATAAGCTAGCTCTCTAGTCATAGGGAAAAGTTACGTAGACTTGTCTGGAGACAAAGTCTAGTGGCATTAACCATTCAAAAAGGATAGCTGTTTGCTCAGAGCCGAATCTGCATAAAATATTCCATCAGCCCGACTTGGGACCGAGCAAACACGGTTCTGTTCTTGAAACCGCATTTTCAGATTGCATTAGTTCCTGGCAATGTTTTCACTTAACTGCTGCATCTATCATTGGAACGCGTTGAGTACCTCCTGAATAAACTAATTTATTTGTTTATTTTTGGTTTCTTAATTTTTTTGTAATATATCGTTTTGATTTTAACCACAAATTGTTAAATACCTTATCTCACTGTAGGTAACCATTTGCCATGTTCTTTAGTTAACGTGCGCATCCTCTAAAGGTATATTAATAATGTTCGGAAGGTTGATAATGATCACTAATTTGTATTTTACTTCGAACACTTTTTAAGATAATACCCACATATCAGTGTGTAACAAAAAACCTTTTAAACATTTATAAAGGGACGTAATAATGCCAGGGTTATTAAACAATGTTGCAAGTAGGTGACTTCGAATATTAAAGGTAGGTTATAAATTTCCACGTATTATCACATTGTAACGAAACAAATTAGTTTTTTAAGTATTTTTTTTCTTAGCTTGTATAAATTATTTAGCCACAAGTTAGCAGGTAAATTGGAATAATTTGCAACACTATTGCTCGAAGTAAGAAATGTGGGATTTTAGACCTTCATATTTGATAGGAGTTTATGAGAAAAAAAACATGAAGTTCACCAAATATTTACATTAGACTACCTTTCTTTGAATTGAATCTTCCACATTTATGTAGGACCAAGGAACACGTTGGATAAATCAATGTTTCAATGTAAATTATAATTTTTTATGCCTTTAACTATCAGACGCCGGAAACAAAAAAGATGCTGTCTTAAAAAAAGTTTATTACAACTTCCTCGTTCTTGCAATACAGCGGTTGTTGCGGTCGACCCTATTTGAAGCGCAGGTGATATTGAATTAACAAGTGATGGCGTAAACCAATCAGCAACTCAAACACAAACCCCGTAATTAGAGTGGGTTGATGCTGATACTAATTAGCCTGCTGACTATGCCACAGAAACACGGTTCACACATTCACTAGCGCAGGCACACGAGCTGGCTTTTAGTCTAATCAATTTCGGCGTGCAACCATGTTTCTACGCCTGTTCTGCCTCATGGGGAATTTTCAACAAAAGCTGTTTACTAAGCTCAAAATAATCCGACAACCCAGTTAGCGCTGGATGAAATCCTTTATGCAAAAGGCCAAAGGAAAATCTGCACTGCACATGACTTTCCTTATCAAACATTTAAACTGGACGGAAAACAACTGAAAAATGGTTATACATATTATTATTCTTTATAAAATTGTCCGATCTACTTTTATTAAAAAATATAGCCTTTATAGTTCATTTAAAACGATTATAGTTAAAATGGTAGAAAATATGGAAAAATAATTATTTTAAACCATAACAAGATTGTTAATCTAACAAAGTTGAATTTTTCTTAACTTAATTTCATTTTACAACTCCTTCCAAAATGATGAACAAACTGCTAAACGGAACCCCACTCCACCTTTCCCCCATCCATTTGGGCACTCTTAGTTTATATTACACAGTGACTATATTCCATACAGTTATTTAGGTAGTCACCTTAATAAAAGGATTACAAATATTTGAACTCTGGAGAAAATAATATTTTTGTTTAGAGCTTGTCCCTAAAACTCTTTCATACACAACTTCACCCACGCACTTTCGTCTCAGTCCTTATCTAATTGGCGGCCAACATTTTGACCAAACTATTAAATTATAGACGTCCGCATCCGCCTGTAATCTCGCCGCGACGTTGCCAGTTCTCCCATTGTTGCTGGGCCATGTTGCCACGTCGGCAACGTTGCCTCAAGAAAGGTACTATCAGACCGTATTAATCATTGTGTCCGGCTTTCTATAGATTTATTGGCCGAGTTTATCGCCGTCGAAAGTCGTAACTAACTCCGACCTCGCTGGCTGACGCCGGCGCCGGTCTCCCGAGACCTGCAACATTTCAATAGTTTTAGTTATTTTTTTAATTGCCTCAAGTTTTTCAATAGCTTATGTGGAAAAATAATAAATTAATGAACCCTTGAATATTTTATAAAAAATATTCAATATTGTCGTTTGGTGTTAACTACAAATGTGCTACAATTCAAATGTGTTGTCAAAAATTGTTAAGAGAAGTAAGGCTCTTGACAAAGAATATATCCTTATTACAATGAGGTTAAAAATGTAGGAACATAAACTAGATTGTGTACTTGATAAAACAATTATCGTATTTTAGTATTTTAATAGAAGTAATAAAATGGTAGAATGATTTGCAAATAAATTGATACAATTGAGAGTAGGTATTATTACAGAAATAATAAACAACGTTTTGTCACTGTCTACACTCCATCAGTACTAGAATCATTGTCGTTTGAAGTCTACTATAAAAGAAAATCGTAATAAATATATACAATAAGCTATATATAAAGACTTTTTGCCAGTAGATCTTCTATTAAACATGTTCAACTGTTCCATTATTTTCTTTGAATACCACAATTGTGAAAAGAACAGATGTTTCCTTTGCTCCATGATTATATATAATTGCGAAAAAATTAACTGAAAGTGTTTATTAAAAATATCACAATAAAATTAACGGTTGATGGTGTAGAATAAATAAAGACCACCTTAAAGCAGTAAATTTAACTCAAACTCTACATTCAAAACTGAAATAGTGAATTGGAAGAGGGCCAGCTTACACGGCCCTCTCCTCAACTGCCGTGTTATTTCGTATCGCACCTGTCGCCTAACGACTACAGATCAGTCTCTCGTCTAATCTCACCGGACAGCCCGGGGGCGAGAAGTCATCTGGAACGGGAATGTCTCATTGATAACTTGATACTTGAATGGGTCTGGCTTTGAAGGTGCTTCTCCAACCTATTTACGTTCGTTTCAGGTACAAACGTAAAAAATTTAGAACATTTATTTATTATCAATATACACTCAGAATATAAATTTTGAAAAAAAGAGAAGTTATGCTGTTGAGGTGGAAGTATTCAATTTGGTCCATTAAAGGAATTCTGAACTGCAACAGGTAGATGAGTTGAAATGGCGAATTGGATTATAGATTGGAAACCTACTAGTAGCAGCGTCCTCCCGTATGTGACCGGCTCGGCAATCCTGTAGATGTGCCGCCATCCTGCGCCACCTCTCTCATGCGAAAACTAAAAACCTTGAATTCTGATGGATGATAAATGTTGAATATGTAATGTGGGGATTATTACCATACAGTAAACACATTATTTTGACAGAATTTGTGTATTAAGAATATAATGAAATTGATGCAGGTAACAAAAATACTTCGGAACAGACAAACCAAATGTAATCAAATGCTTTATTAATGCTTAAACCAAAAATATTTTATACAATATTCTTGAATTCATCTCAATAAAATAGTCTATTAAACAGAATAAATATTGTATTGAACAGAACATCGCCGGAGCTATTTTTGGTAAATGGTTCATTTAATTGTGAGAAACTGAGAGAGAATTCGAGACAAACTTTATATTGTCTGCCGTGAGCTGAACCTTACATGATGAAAGAGTTATGAGTCGGGAGATTTATCACGTTGATAACTGCAATACGAGTTGCTGTAAAGAGAAGATTTATATTGTTACGCGATGGAGTATATTTTTCTGAGAAAGTGAAGCGTACACCGTACAAATGAAAATACCTCATTGGTAGATTCATTTTACGCAACAAATGTTTGGTAGTTCGCACGGAACATGCTGCCGTGAGAGCGAATTTCAGCTTCAATTACAAAATTTACTTGAAGGATTGGTGGTAGTCCCAGAGGTAATTGCGAGAGAAGTTATTTTTCCAGTAATTTGTTTCTTGATAAATCATTTTAACTTATTAAATTAGATCTGAAATAAATTATTTGTTTGAAAAATTCAAATTGGCATGCCTATTCCGAAATGGTTTGCTATGCACTAAAACAGTATAAGGATTGATACATCATGTATGTTACAAATTAATCCGAACGCACCACTATAGAAACTAATTACAATATTGAATCTTATTTTAAACATGGCTATGTTTGTTAAATATTATTTTCTGGTTCAAATATTGTTCTGTTTTGTCAATTGGGCAGAACACAGTTGTAATAAAGAAATATTTATTTAAACAACTTATATTTTTAAAAACATTTTAATTCGAGAAAATTACTTTTTTAGAAACTGGTAATACTTAGATATGTTTTTAGGGAAATATGAAATGCAAATACGAGGATTCGCAGAACACTCTAATGATCCTGTAAACAGTAACAGATGAAGATAGCTGAGAAAACAATCTTCACAAAAACCAGGTTTCCAGCCGTTCGCTCCAGCATGTATGGAAATCACCCTCATGCGCCGGCGCCGGTCCTGGTGCAGCGGTCTGCATTTCGCCACCGCTCAACGACCCGCATTACCTACTGATGGAGATTTTTCACCTTGCGGAAATGACCTAGTTTTCTAACGGAGTTATAATTAATTGAAAACGTACCCAACGGATATGCAGAATAGGCTAAGGTGTATTTGTAAGTTGAACACGAAGTTTGTTAACTCTTAAGTAATTAGGACTAATAGTTTTTTAAATATACATCTTGTTAACTACCTCAGAAATATAAAGGAGAAACAGATAGAGCTTTCTTGTGTTTGTATTTTTTTATATATATAAACTTGAAGTCTCTCTCAGTTTTATAAATTTGTAATCGTAATAAACTTACTTTCAAATTTAATCAGCTTATAGGATTTAAGGAGCTCATAGGACATTGGGACAAAATTATACCTCTTTTGTTGTTTTAATCTTTTATTTGTGCTTTTGTACTGACGACGATAATGAAGAAATTATTTCAAATACTCTTTCTTTGTCGTTTCAAATACAGTTAAACACGTAACACATTTGAACACATATCTTACTATTTCACAAACATGTAAAGGGATCTTGGTTTGAAGCTTCAAATCGTTGAGATATATTTGGGGGGCGATTCTTATAATGAATGTTTTTATTGGGTTGTAAGAAGAAGGGGGTAAAAAGTGATTTTTAAACATATTTTAGAAAAGATAAAGCTCCAAAAACAAGACATACAAGGAAGTATAGGACTAGCTAAGTATATTCCATTAAGGCGGAATAGGGCAGCGTATTTGCACAGGCTGCTCTCGATTGTTTGCACATTGTAATGGAAAGTAAAGAACATAACCGTCCCAAGTACACTTGCGAATCTAGGGCCGAGCTGCTTAAACACCGCCTTTCACGGGTTTATGGTTAATAAAACAACCCCGGGAGTTTAAGTAGAGTTTAAGACTGAGAGCAAACTCAAACTCATATTCAACCCAGAAGCGGCTTGGGATAATATAGCCCGAACACCTGACTCCGACGTCGACGATGGTGGAGATTCGGAGAGATATTGACACTTTGGACCCGATGTTGGGGTAAAAGTTTGATCAGGTCGGGGGTTGAGATCCTTCCTTTTTCCTATCAAAAGTATTCCATACAAACTAGACCACATGAGCTGAATTATGAATTTTTATTACATTTTGAGAAAAAAATACATAATTTTTTACAGATTTTTTTAAATTAAAAGAAACCGGTGTCACACTAAAGAGAAAAGTTTGAAAATTTGATAATTTTCACCATCTTGATCGGTAAATCTTTGGAATTTATGTAACGAAAACAAATTTACTGAATCGAACATTTATTTTTTTTAACTTAATTGTGTTAGTTTATTGAATTAACTGTAAATAATAATGTAAACTGCCACGCATAAAAACATTTAACTTAACAATATTTAATCAGGGAACAATATTTGTCCCAAAATTATATTTAACCGATTCAAAGGTTAACTCTAAAACATTAGCTCCAGTCAATATGGAAACTCGTATCTTATCAACGATAAATATTTTCTTTGTGGAAATAAAACGATAAAGATAAAAGTATTAGGTAAGCAGCTATCATGTTGTAATTGTGTATCACCCCACGGGCCTGGTGATAAGAGAAGCCGTTCGCCCGCCGCGCGGTCTTATCAATGTGATAAGGTCGGTAACCGTTTGACGATTAATGTGATGACAGTGAGAAACCGGTAAAAGGATGATACCCTTTTAAGGCGATGTTTAAAGCAAGTTGTTTAATCAACGTGCAAAGGTATAAGGTCGTCTAAAACAAGTTTTTACTTGATTTTTACAGTACATGGTTAAAATTACTTATTTTATTATTTTGGTTTCTTCTGTAGCGTATATAATTATTTGAAATTTGCCATTTGACAAGTCAAGACCAAATCTATTATTCGAAAAAAATACGTTGACTGGCTATTATTAGGGCTGAACGATATTTTAAGATGGTGTAGTAGAATAGTAGATAATTTGATAATTTGTAGGAAATGTTTTATTTTTCCTTCCATTGTGACATGTTGTTAAGGTTTTCCGAAGGTGAAAAACAATATTCAAAAAATTGTTCTTGAATATTTTAAAGTTTATAAGAGTTCAAAACAGCCAAATCAACAATTTTCATATTTAATGATTCTAAACAGCCGCTAAGCATTTTGTATCTCGAAACAATTTAATTATTTATGTCATTTGTCAAAATTTTAAACTTAAATTACAGACTTAATTAATGACGGACGCCAACGAAAAAAATAACCTTGAAGACAACGTAAAATGAAATTGTTCTTTTATTACAAAGAAGAATATTTATCCTGCCAGGATGTTGACTCCGCCAAAACTTGGAAATCCGTATTCCTTACAGATTAATGTTAAAATTAGAACCCGCACCACAGAAAACTAAATAAGTTTTCTGTGCCCGCACTTACCAGGGTTCATCTGAACATTTTACAATATCGACGTCGTAGGAAATGCTACCCATATATCTAAAAATAAAATGTTTTCATCACTGAAGAACGACTAGAAGGAGTAAATATCCGATACAGGTAAATTTTCTGAATAATCGCCGCCACCATCACCACCACTTAATTATCATCGTCGTCGTCGTCGTCGTCTTCGTCGTCGTCGTCGTCTTCGTCGTCGCCGCCGCCGTCGTCGTCGTCGTCGTCGTCGTCGTCGTCGTCGTCGTCGTCGTCGTCGTCGTCGTCGTCGTCGTCGTCGTCGTCATCGTCATCATCATCATCATCATCATCATCATCATCATCATCATAATCACCACCACCACCACCACCACTACGACCACGGGACAATGGCCAGGAGGCGGCGAGCGACGTGCGTCTTGTCGTCCGTCGTGACATGGTAATGAAGAGCGTGCGGGCCAGGCCGTAAGATAAGATAATCATATAGGATATTCAAACCTCCAGGATGAAACCTTTTTCAAATATGAAGTATAGAACTCTCAGCATTCAAGTAAAATTTTACATTTCTTCCAGCCATGCTTCCAGCCTTTCTACATGGCCTCTGTGCTTAGTAAAGGTTGGGTACATGGGTTCAGAGAAGACAATTGTTGAGCTATATATATTATATGTATCACATTTTTCTCAATGGCACTTTTTAAATTTTATTTTTTTATTAAAGAATGAAGTAGAGGGGAGGGTTAAAAAATCGCATTGATTGACAGAGGTAATCAGATAGAAAATTTGAATCCTTTTTTTGGTGTGTACATTACGTTTACTCCTTCATTTGCAAGTTATAAAGATGGACGTTTGAGTGATCTTTGGGGATATTGTCAATAAACCTTTTAAAATTCCCAGTAATAGTTTATTTATATCCTTAAAGATGGAGGAAATAGCCATAAACTTTCTGATATCTTTGAGTTACATCACAGTTTGGAGTCTCTGTGTGATTATAGTTTTTATTTGGCCACTGATGGTCGTATCATTGTTCACATAGAGGCTGGGTAACTGTTCTAGAACCATCCAATCAGTTGCTATCAGGTCGCCTTTATGGACTCTCCTACTAGAACAGTTTTATAGCAATATGTTATCTCAACTGATATCCCAAGTAGGCCTATTCATGAATTGAAAACAAAAAAACTTATTTATAAGTTAAACGTGCGCTTACTTGCGTGCTGTGTTACACATCGATGAAATATTTTCAAAAACTGACTGCTCACACAATGAGTATTTCAAGTTATTAGATTATCAAACTTCTAAAACCTCAAAATTAGACTTCATACTTCGCCAAAGTTGAATGAGTCAAAATAAAATGTATTATAGTTTATCTGTAATATTTTTTTAATAGCAAACTTAGATAAAAAATGTATTTTGATGACGTTTTTACTTTTACTCTCTTAGGAATATTCTATTATGTAGACATATCACTAAAGTTTTCTTCGTTCGCTTGAAAACCCTGACCCCTCAGCCCCTGCTCCATTCCCGGCCCCGACTGACGGCTAAAGTACACCCGATGTGCATTTGCAATGCTAACTCCGCCCGGAGCGACGGCTCCGGTTTCATTCTTATGTAAAACACTCTGGAGACCACGCCAATTATCCTGTCCATGCCTCAGACCTCAAACTGCTCTCCTCAAATTGACTCCCTCCTCGTATTACCGGAGGAATGAATTATTAAACAGTGTTTAATGTTTTTGTAATTGTATGCAAGGTTTCTAAACGGTCTTTTTTTCTTAACACCTTCCTGTGGACATGAATATAAAGTTAATAGGTTTTCGGTGTCTAATGATGAATCTTTGAAATGGTTTTTCTGGACTGTTAATATATTGGTCGAGGAAAATGTTGAAGGAAGATTTATTTTAATTAAAGATCCCTCATCCACCCATGTGCAACTTGGAAACATTGTAAAAATAATGGACATAAATTTGGGACCAACTGTGTGTCCTTTAGTTGTAAAAGCAGTTAAAGCTATTTGTTGATCATTAACAACCATATCTATCAATATAAATTACATTAAAAGATTTTATCTCTAAGTATAAGCTTACAAAATATTATGTTCCTCAACGACTAGTATTCCCGCATTAAAATCCACTTAATGCAGTCATAACAACGAAACCTCATTAAAATAATAACAGTTATCTTGAAGTTTGAGCCCCAATATTAACAATCCACAAAAGTTTGATCGTTGGCAAACTCCATCCGAGCCTAGATTTGACTTGCAGATCGGCCAATGTTAACGTTTATTATTTCATCAGCATGGAAATTGCTTTTTACTCGTGGTTGTTTGTGCCGAAAGGCGAATTTACAGGAGTTTGGAGTTTGGGGTCACCGCTACCGAACACTTTCGCTGTTTGAAAACAACTCTTGAAGAGAAACTTTCTCCTAGTTTGAAATGCGTTTCGTTACTGAAGGTTTAATTAAGGTCTGCTTAGGCTCTTGGGGAGGATTCCGAGCTTATTTCATCAATGTAGAAATGTTTTGCTTAAAAAATTAAAAGTAAACATTTTGAAAATGGTTAGACGTTTGATTATTTATAAACATATTGACAGATCAGATTGGCTTTCTGAACAATTTTTGAATTGCATTTTGGCTATTGCCAGGTGAACACAGAATGCAATTTATTTTGAAGAGGCGAAGGCATTTATAAATGAATAACATACACTGTGTAATTAGTTAACCAGGTATTTCACCCAAAAACCAAACAAAGCTGCGGTCGGAAAGCTGCAGTGCATTTCTTAATACATTTAAATATTTCTTAATTTATACTCATGAATTTAAGATAAAAGTTACAAACCTTTTATGCATGACTATATTCATTTAGTTCAATTTATTTCGATAAGGCTAAAAGCAACCTACCGCAGTGCTTAACTAATAAATTTCAAAAATTACGCTAACATAATTGACTTAATTTTTGTATTTTTACGGTAATGTTTTCGTTTGAACACCTTGTTACATTGCAACATATTATTGATTATGCTTGTGCCAAAAGTGTCAAGAACTTATTGTTGAGACGAGATTGCAATATTAACAGGAATTTTGGACGACAAACTGTTATTCACCTTGGTACATAACCTGAGGACAGGAGAGTGAGAAGACGAATAATATTTCTAGGATATCTATGAAAAAATGTTATAACCGCTTATTTACGCACTTATTTACTAGTACCTTCTTCAGGGTGCGGAACAGTGTCACATTACCATTTGAAATATAAGACATTGGCCACTTGTAAAAATGTAAAAAACCCTGGTTAAATCAATAACATTCAAAACAAGCATATTAGCGAATTTCCCCTATAGAGAAGAAGCTATTACCGTAGGTCTCATGGTAAGAATTAAGCTCGGGACCACTATAACTTTTCGTTTTGGGGCCCCCAGAAGAAAAAAACACTATTCGTTCGAATTTTTAGATATAAATATATAAATGTTTAGATATATATATATATATATATATATATGTGTGTGTGTGTGTGTGTGTGTGTGTGTGTGTGTGTGTGTGTGTGTGTGTGTGTGTGTGTGTGTGTGTGTGTGTGTGAGTGAGTGTGTGTTAGCACGATAGCGGCCGCAAAAATGGTCCGATCTTTATGAAATTTGGTACGGACATGTAAAGTGGTAATCAATTGGACGAGTTCGTGAACCAGCCCGGTCGGACCACCGGAAGGGGGGGTAAAGGGAAATAAACCCCACAAAAATGGGTTTTTGAGTTTTTTACATAGAAAATTAAAAATTATCCAATTTTTGCTAGCATTATTGAATTCAGCTAAAAAAAACAAACAATTTAGTACTTTGAATCACTGCTTTATGTCCATTGGTTTCCGAGATATTGAAAGTGGTAAACACAGTACGTTGTCCCAATGTTATATTATGGGAAATAAAGAAAATTCTATATCTCGCTTATTTCTCAACATATCTTGATAAAACTTGGTAATTGGCTTCTTCTAGTTCAGATAATCTAAATATTGAATTAAAATCACCCAGTTTTGATATACCCGTAGCAGCAAACCTGCATACTCATTCTTATTTCTCAACATATCTTGATAAAACTTGGTAAATGGCTTCTTCTAGTTCAGATAATCTAAATATTGAATTAAAATCACCCAGTTTTGATATACCCGTAGCAGCAAACCTGCATACTCATTCCCCATGTTATTCTTATGGAGCTTACAAAAACATGTTGAATCTCGCTATGTTGGATTGAAATATGTTGTTTTGCATTTGAAATTCGCTGAGTATGCAGGTCTGCTGCAACGGGGGTATTTTTAAAGTTTTGTTGTTAATTGTGGAACCCTAAATGTTAGTGTTAAAAAATTATGTTCAGATGTATAAAGGATCGACCAAGCACATAGGTTCGATCGCATCAGGTTCGAGGCAAGAGACAAAGCAAGTTACAATCTGTCCACACTGCGACATTAATTAATTTCAATGAAATTCACTCCTTGTATCAGCGACCACATAGTACACTAGGCGCGACGTGAAGCCTAAATTTGCTTCTAGTCCCCATATGCAAGGAAAAAACAAACTACGTAAAAAATTACAAATATCGTATCAAGTTAAAGGTCTGAAATTACCATTGTAACAAATATAAGTGCTTTACAGGCAGTCTACACATCGTAAACACTGATAACCTAGAAGCTAGCCCTAACATTTTTTGAGAGAAGCTGACACCTTGGAATGCACTTGTAACATTCCTGTGATGTTCAAACTGCCTCTAAACTATTTATAATTGGTACAATAGTGATTGTGAGATTCAGACCTTTAATTTGATACCACATTTGTATTTTTGAAGTCGACTATAATTTTGTAAAGAGCAATTTAGAGTTTATTTTGTTTTCATGCAGGTGCCGCACGGGTAAACTCTCTCACAAAAATTAAGTTATCGACCAAACTACGGAAGATATTAAAAAACTACGATTAAAAAATTTAACTCTTTAGCAACATTTTCCCCTATTTTTTTACCTGACCAGAAAATAAAAAAGGGGCAGCCAACTACTTTTTTCATGTCAAGTTTTAAAGTTGAATAAAAACTTTTGCCTTTTTCGTTAAAAAAAACTTTTTTGAAATAAGGTAGATGCTATTACCGTTTTAAGCTAAAGGACTCTTCACATGCAAAATTTCCACCTTAAGTCTTAATGTTAAATGGTATAAAATACGAGTTATTTGAAACGTGATCACTGCCATATTACGCGGTTTTAAACGCCGATTTATGTTTCCATACCTAGACAATATGGCGGCCCAGACTTCATTTTTTGTAATGCTAGTAAAAGGTATATACTCTGTCTATTTGTACTACGTGGTCGCTTGTAAACAAATTATTATTTCAAGGTTTCTCTGTATAGAAGGTTTACATCCGTTCAAAATAAGTTACGATTTAATTTTACCTAATTAACATCGGCGTAAACAAATTAAAATTCCACTAAGGTGTTATCATTTAGACAGATCGACAGAGAAAATATTGGATTTGCAATTGTAATAAGCGAAATAACAAATTAATTCCGAGGTAATGGAAGCAGTTATCTCGGAGGCGGTCGGGTCGCCCTTCACACTCGGGTGACTTGACAACAAAGAAGGAACATCACGCCGACGAAACCCTCACGGAAGGATCGATCTTTTCAGATGGAAATGTGAGAGAGGGTGTTCCGCAGGTGTAGACACCTGCAACCTGCAGGACGTGTCTGGGGATCGAGACAGAGGCTTAGGGGTAGTCGCCCTTCACAGGTGGATGCCAAAGGGAGTCTCTGCCTTTTGGCAACAAGTTGAGGGCTGGAGGTTTAAAGGAGGAGGAATATCTTTTAATCCCTATTCGAGACTTGGGTCTGAGGGGTCGGAGGAATTTGGTGCGGTAAAAATATGATTGATCTGATCTCCAAAACTGTTAAGACAACATTCTTTCAAATATTGAAATAAAATCAAGCCCTCATTTTGCTGAAATGTCAGTACCCAATTGCTTCTCATTTTCCCAAGAAAGAAGGACTTTTCTTTTACTTCATCAATGTTTTTGATAAAGAGTTTTGTTAAGATTTTGAGGATTACGAAAAATATTCAATTCTACAGCCTTTTACTGTTTCTATTGACTTCAATCAAACAAATCGTCTTAACAAAACTTTAGGATGTTTTTAAAATCCACTCTGATATAAAGTTTATAAAAATTTACTAGTAAAGGGAAGTTAATTATTTAACTTAGTATTCCTGAAATAATAATCACAGGAGAGTGTCAATAATGGTTCATGAATCAAAAAACTTTACAATCAAAACGTAATTGTCAGAACCCTAGACCGATAATTCGGAGCAGAAGAACCAAAAAGCAAGCCCATCAGAACCAAGTTACCAGGTCATGAGGTTTTAGCGTTGCTTGTTTACAGCCTCTTGTATTCAACTGCTGAACGTTTTGATCACTTCTCTGCATAATTTTACCGTTGTTCTACTTGCGCCCAACGGCTGTTCTGCGAGGTCGATTGCACAACTACAAATAGTGATATATATTAAAAATTATAAGACATTTTAAAAACCTCTTTGAGGTTTAAAAGTTGTAAATGTTAGGCTAATATGAAATAATTGTTCTGTTATAATAACCTGTTACTGATGGTACAATTAAACCGTTAAATTAATTTTACAAAACATTCCCCTGGGTTTTTTATTCCTTTCTCCTCAATCTTCCTCATCACAGATCTCCCTTCTGACAACACAATGCGGCCACCTGATCACCCTGATAGAGCCGTGACGGTTGACACGGTGAAAGACAAGTGTGGAAACCACTCTTATTACCTCTAATTACCGCTTCACCGGATGAATTACGTCATTACTGGCCGGTAATGAATCCGGAGCTCTAGACCAATCAGCGCGCAGCGTTCAACAATGGGACACCTCAACAGCTGTTCCAATATTTACTCATTCCGCCGGCCTCATTGTTCGCGCTGTCGTCGGATTTACATTTTATCTTCCGCATCCTGTTCCGCCGACACCCATCTCCTTGTTCGGATATATTTGAGCGTGAAATGTATGCCGTGGCGTGCACGCGGTGCGTGTGTAGGCCACATACTGCGTGGCCCGTTTTGGGGCGCAGTGCCCTGAACGACGATTGTGTAGGTACACGGTCGCGTTGAATGCTGATGGAGTCGAGATCTGATATAAGCTTGCGTGACGGGGTTTGATGTTTAACTCGATTACGAATTTACATTTTGGGCGAAAGCACGTTTTTATGACACGTGGTTGAGGAAAACGGCGGTTGTAAGTGTTATGTAGCCATTTATTTGCTGCTGTTTGTACTTATTTTTCTACACTATGTAATTTTTATATAACTTTCATGTCGGTCCAAAAATTACAATGTAGGCCTACAATACGATACCGTACATGAATCATTAAATACAAAAGCTGAATGCGATAACAATGCACTTCATTAGTAATTTAAACCTAATTATCAGTATGAATACGTAATCATGCAATTATATAAAACTGTTTTAGGGGCGTAGATCCCAGGATTAAACTGTAGTTGGGGTTGAACTCCCCCCTTATCCTGAAAAATTACAGTTGCATTATTTAATAGTTAATTTCCCTCTATGGACTGTGAATATTTTATCTGTTTCAAAACAAATGCAACGTTTTTAGCCTAATTTACATGCATTTCTAGGTAGTACGGAGTATAGTTTTAATACTTTTTCTAATCGATTATAACCATCCCAAATATTTTCCTGATGTGTTTTTTCTGAAAATCAAGATTTCAGTAACTTAAAAGATTTAAAGATCAGAGATGGATAGCGTTTTAAACTTATTATTTTATTTGATTCAACCTCAATCGCTTTGGCGCGTTGGCTATAGTTTTGTTAAAGTACAACAGTTTATGTAGCCTTTACCCCCAAAGGACAGCTGCATTCATAATGTAAACTAAATTAATTATTAATTTTTTGGTGACTACTCATATATTTAATATTAAAATGCAATATTTTGTACAATATTATATATTAGTTGATCAACACGGTTTTACCCGTGGTTAAACAGAAAAACTTCCTTGGATTTCAGATTTCATGTTAAGGTTGCCATGACAACTACATGAGCTTCCCTATACTTTAACATTGAAACTTTGATGTATCATAGGGCGTAGCCCTGGGGGAATTTTTAAAAATCCGTTCTTAGTGGATGCCTATGCCCTGAGAGAAACGTTCATGCAAAGTTTCAAGGTTCTAGGTCAAGTAGTTTGGGCTGTGTGATGATAGGTGGGTGGTATTTAACAAATATATAGTAGCATGAGCTTCCCTATACTTTAACATTGAAACTTTGATGTATCATAGGGCGTAGCCCAGAGGGAATTAAAAAAAATCCCTTCTTAGTGGGTGCCCATGCCCTAAGAGGAACGTTCATGCAAAGTTTCAAGGTTCTAGGTCAAGTAGTTTGGGCTGTGTGATGATAGGTGGGTGGTATTTAACAAATATATATAGTAGCATGAGCTTTCCTATACCTTAAAATTGAAACTTTGATGTATCATAGGGCGTAGCCCAGAGGGAATTTAAAAAAATCCCTTCTTAGTGGGTGCCTATGCCCTAAGAGGAACGTTCATGCAAAGTTTCAAGGTTCTAGGTCAAGTAGTTTGGGCTGTGCGATGATGGGTGAGTGGTATTTGACAAATAGATATTATAGATTGAATATTAGTAGATTTTGATCCTTTATCAAGGACCAACTTCAGTCCTTTATAATTTCGTAAAATGTTTTTTTTTTCATTAGTTATGAATATGGACCAAAAAGGTAAAGAAACCACAATCAAAATGTCTTCGGTGCGATTGTCGTCAATTCTTGCGACAAAATTTACATTTTCGCAGGCTAAGTTGGCTGATCTTTTTTAACCGCCAACTTTTTTGTTTAGAGTTCTAATCACACAGTTAGTTACACCATCGACCATATCTGATGATCGGCAATCTCCGCCACCGTTCGGCAGTCTCCGTCAGTCGGACTGGTTTCTCGTTTCTCCTATTCTTCCCGACGTCATGGCCCTGGGCATCGTGTAAGGATAATTTATCTGGGGAATCAACTGCTCAGAGCAGCCCTTAATTACCACGAGCCCACGGGCCGGGTTGGGGCAGGCTCGGCCGTCAGCCTCAGATCGCATCAGCTAATTAAAAAACAATAGCTACTTAATAATGGCCCGCCGTTGGGCCTCTGTAATTTCATGTTTATGAGAACTCCTTCCAGCGAGGCTGACCGGTTATTCATTTCATTCAATTCATTCGTTTGTAAATTGTTTATGCGATTGAGTTTATGGTCTCATTATTACTGTTGTGTTCTGTTGATTTTAGGTTTTGTAATGGTACAGCTGATGCCAAGCCAGTACCTAACGATTTTGAACATACTGTATTAAACAACGATTTTTCCATCGTCTACAAACTTTCTTGTATTATATTACTTCTGTATTCCAGCTGAAATAGAAGTGTTGAACTAGCTGACCTAGTTCAGATGTTACTTTTCTCTACAGAAAATACTTTAGGCTTCCACCTTTAGCAAAGGTTATAGTACGTGTCTTGTTGAATAAAGTTTTAGATTTTCTAGTATCCAAGAAATAGTTTTTTCAATTATGGACAACATTCATGTTTTATGTTTATATTTTACCTTTTATATGGTCAATATTAATATAGTTTCAAACTTACAAAAATGATTTTCAAATACAAATTTCTTTTACACCAAAAATTCATAACCATTATAAATATGAATAGTTTTCCTTTTTTGTGAAGGGGACATTTTCTATGCATATCGCTGAAAGATTGGGGTTTGTCTTGATCAAAGGACAATAACTTTTAATTTCAAATAATTGTTAGTTAAAGTTCACATTTTATCGACTTTTGTTCCTCAGCCTTAGCCTGATAACTCAAGCATGGCCTCTTGCAGAGATAGCACAAGTATGGCTATACAGTGTCATGGGCCCAATCTCCAGCCACCGAGAAATATAGAGATAAATCTCCAGTAGACAATGCTCATTGTCTGGTTCTCCCATACCTCAATACTATCTGACATCTTAATGGCAGGCTGATAGGGTTTATAATCCTCGTTAACTCCTGGCTGTAATACGTAGCCCGTATCGTCAATAGTCTAACGTTGTTATTGTAAACTATCTGTTGTAAATTGTGTAAGGCAGTGTTTCCAATCTTATTTTATAAGTGTAAAATCTGTGAGTTCTTACATTTGTTGTTCTTAGCACGTTTAAACGTTTTTTTAGCAACGCGCCAACACACCTATTATAATCCATACTATTATGTAAGTGTTTTTTTATGGCACCCTTCTTCCTTCAAAAGTAATGTAAAATTCTATTAGAAATTGTTATGGAGTTGTGAAACGAAAACAGGCAAAAAGTCACGGCAAAGTAGTAAACGTTTGACGACTTTATTGATTTTCAAAATACAGTTTCCTTAGAAAAGTGCAGAAAGCCATAAACAAATATTGAGTGTAATCGTTTTGAAATAAAACTTGAATATGAAATCAATCAAGTTGTTAATTGTATACAGTATTAAAAGCAAAGACTAATTGTTTTGTATTGCAGAATAAAACAATATTAACAGGAATAGCATACAAAATAAAACTGTGCATCTTTAGAACTACCTTTATTTTGGATTAAATTATTTTGCCTGAAATATCTTTCAAATAAGGACAAACAATATAAACCTGCTTCGATTCAAGTAAATAAGTATTGTCTTAAAAGACTTTGGAATTAATTGAAAGTCATACTTTCCCTTACATATCATGAACAGCCATAGAACAATAACAATGGTGAAAGAACGAATGAAACCCATCCGCTTTTAAACGAGTTTGTAATCCTGTGTCACCCGGTTTTGCACGGACTCAGGAATAGCACTTGCCGTTGACACCCCCGTGACATGTTATTAAAACATTCTCTCTTCTATATTGTTTTATACACGCCAGGAGAGGGGGAGAGGTTTCCCCTAAATGGAAAGATTCTCTCCCCTCGCTATCACACCCCCTTTGTCAGATACAGATCGTATTGTAATACCGTAACTTTATTACTAAATCTGTGGATTTATACCTAGTATATTTCAAATTTTAAATACGTAAAACAGTAATTATTTATTATTTTTCTCGAATATTTATACGATATTTTTAATACTAAAATAGATTGCCATTTTATGTTATTCTTTTATAATATTGAGTAATTCCATTGGGCACTCAATAACCACAAATAAACTACAAATAGGGTCTCTCGCTTGCTAAATGGTTTCTCTTTAGTTCTGTTGTTTGGCAAGTCCCAAAAGGTGAAACTCTTCCAGCACAAATAAAGGAAACATTTTTTATATTTAATTACATTTAATATAGTTCGTTCAATATAATGTATTTATTTCATATAATTTGCATAGTTCTTTGTCAGAATGGAAAAATAACAAAACTCATATATTTTGATTCGGAAAAGCTTAGTTAGATATTTATTCAACAATGGATTTGACATCCAAATCTATGATTTGGGTCGAGCCCTCGATTTGCAGCACGTTACCTGGCTAAGCCGAGGTGGAAGGCCAGGCTCGGGACGACGCGGCGATACGTGACTGATCTGACGATTCCGGGACTTGCACAACTATTTTTACCCTGTTACGAACTTAAAATAGATTTTACGTGAGTACCTTTGATTTCAATTTACACTATATTTAGAGTCGAATCAATCCCGATTTAGTTTTTAAAATTTTTTATAGCTTTTATACGCTCATAAGCTCATTAATGACATTAATTTGGCTCTATTTTCAAGTGTCGTTTTACCAATATAATTATTTTGTTTTTAATGTAATGTGGCTTGAGCCAAAGAGAAAGACGACATATATGAGATATTTCTTCTTTCTCTTTGCTTGAGTATATTCTAGCTTAAGTCGTGAAATCCAAATTATGTTTGATAGCACTGATTGCACTGTACATTTATAATCGTCTAAAAAATTTGTATCACTATAAGATAAAGGGACTATGATTAGGGAACGATCCGTACCCATTTTACTTCATAGAAAAATATTTAGCAAAAATAGTTTACCATGGAAAATTATTAAATCGCAGCCCCAGGAGAAGTATGAATTGATTTCCAACTCAAACCTTAAACAAAAGACCTAGCTGAGAATCGAACGAATACTCGTGTTACATAGCGAATAGTCCCGTGTGACCACAGAGCCATCGGCCACTTGATATAAACGATTAGACAAATTTATATGACTGAAAGGGACCGAAAAAACTCATTCCGGTGAATAATTAATGTTTTAAATCCCACTTCCCCTGGTGGGAAAAAACTGGATTGATTCGTCTTCCACCCTCCCGCCGCCGTACTGGAAGAGGGCGCGAGATAATATTATATCTCTTGCTCTATTTCAATCTTTTGGAGTGTGGGGACTCCAGTTTCTATTACACTGTCAACATTTTCTGCCCTTTGGCTCATAGAGGAAGAAGGAAATGGGTTTTGGCTCTACAACCCCCTTACTTGCAAATGAAAAACCTAACTGAAAACTGACTGAGAATGCTTTAAACAAAAATACCCAAGAATAAAAATGCGAAATCGTTTAAACCAGTTCAATTTTAGAAAAGAAACTCCCAAACAAAAATCCAATTACTTCCGACTAATTACTTCCTTAAGCTGTAAGCCTCAAATACCCCGAATATAAAAAAAGGCGAGGAAAGATTTAATTTTATCGCCGAACGTAATCCGCGCAGCGCGGCGTCATTACCTGCGAAGAATTAATTCGCAGGGATTACTCATCCCGTCGCAAATTGTTCAAAAGAGAAACGACCCTTATAAAACCCTGCTGAGGAAAGTGGGTTGGCTAAATTAAATCTAAAATTCAATTCTGTGATAAAGTGAGACCATTCCTCAGTCGTCCACATGCCGCATGCTGATGAAGCATGTTTAATGCATGCTGGTGTTGCTATTCATGCGCCGCTGCTCCTATGATACAGAGGACCCAGGTCCGAGCGTCCCGTTTGATGAGATTGGAACAAGGAAGCGACTCTAGTCCCAGTCCCTGTGGGAGAGATAGATTGTCGCGCTTTCCAATTAATACTTTTGTTTACGGATAACGGAGGCTTCAGAACTGTTGTTAAATACGTTAAGATAGTTACTAATATTTTAAGAACAGATTTTTTACAATGATTCATTGAAAATTATTAGTTTCTTTTGCGTACCTATCTTAAGAGCTCCAACACAATCAGGACGATTGCACTAAGCTACTAAGCAATGTTTTATATTTAAAACGTTAACCGAGTAGAAATAGGGGCACGTATTTTATTTATCTCAGTATTTGATCAATTAATGAAGTTGATTAATAATTTGTGAAACGATAACTTATATTGTAAAAATTATTAATTAGTAAGTTATTCATTACCTTTTTCTCAACATAACTCTTATATAGACCGGGAGCTGGGAGGTCGAAAATTACGTCATAAGGTGCACATGTAAAAGCTATGCCGTTTTGAAGAGGCATCCTGGGGGGTTTCAAAAATGGGTTTGTTAGCCCTCAATCTGGGGGCTTTCTCCAAGGTGGACAAACTCAAAAATTCGAAAAAAGGTCAAAATTTACGTCATAAGGTGCACGGATTTGACACATACCATGTCGTGGGAAAAGTTGAGGGGATCACAAAAACACCTAGGTGGACAAAAATTTTGGGGGCTTTGACCCAGGTGGACAAACTTGAAAATCCAAAAAAATGCCAAATTTTACGTCATAAGGTGCACAAATATAATATGCGGCATTTCATTCCTCAGGTATTCAGGGACCTAAAACCGCTGAGGTGGACAAAATTTTTGGGGGCTTTACCCAAGGTGGACAAGATTGAAAATTTCATGTTTCGAATTTTGGATTTTTTTAAATGCGTCTGTACCCCATCATATCTAACCGATTTCGTTGAAATTTTTTTTGGGAGGTCTTGGCATGTAACTAAAACAATTTATATCAAAATACCTGAAAAATATATAATTTTTCACTAAAAAGGGCAATTTTTTGGAAATTTTTCAATTTTTTGGGAAAAAAGTTTTTTTACATTCGTAAAAATTATCCGATCTTTATGAAATTCGGCACGGACGTGTAAAGTGATAGAACCTAACATAATCTCGAAAACTAGCTCATTCGGATCATTAGAAGGGGGGTAATAGAGGGTTCTACCCCTAAAAAAATGGGTTTTTTGGAATTTTTACGTTTAAAATTTTAGAAAATCAAATTTAAGTTTACGCCATTGAATTCAGCTTGAAAAAACAAACAATTTGGTATGTTTAATCATTGCTCTATGTCCATTCGTTCCCGAGATATTGAGGGTGATAAAATCAGTATGTTGTTCCAATGTTAACCTTATGGGAAATAAATTAAATTGTACATCTCGCTTTTTTCTGAACATAACTCGATAAAACTTGGCATATGGCTTCAACTAGTTAAGGTCTAATTGATTATGGCCTAAAATCCCCCATTTTTGGATTTCCGTGGCAGTAAACCATCATACATTGTTCCCATGTTATTCTTATGGGAAGAAAATAAATTCTCTATCCTCCTTTTTTTTACATATGTTAATAAAAATAAAATCAATCCAATTTTAGTTAGCACCATTGAATTTAGCTCAAAAAACCAAACAATTTAGTATCTTAAATCATTGCTCTATGTCCATTGGTTACCGAGATATTATAAGTGGTAAACACAGTACGTTGTCCCAATGTTAACCTTATGGGAAAATAAGTAAAATTTTATATCTTGCTTATTTCTCAACTTATCTTAATAAAACTTGGTTCGTGGCTTCATTTAGATGAGATCTAATGTATTTTAGTCTAAAATCTCCAAAATTTCCATTTGTGTTGCAGCAAACCTGCATACTCATTCCCCATGTTATCCTTATGGGAAATAAAATTATAGGTGTATCTTCCTTATTTTTTGACATATCTTGGTAAAACTTCGTATATGGCTTGTTCGTGCTGAGATCTACTAAACATTTAATTAAAACCACCGAGTTTTAACGGAGCTGTTGCAGCAATCCTGCATACCCATTCTTCTTGTTATTCTTATGGAGCTTACAAAAACGATTATGCAGGTCTGCTGCAACGGGGGTAGTAGGAACCCGGGTTTCCTAATGATTTTCAACCATTAGAATAAGTTCCAAATACCCCCGATGCAGCAGACCTGCATAATTAACGAATTTCAAATGCAAAAGAACGTATTACAATCCAACATAGTGAGATTTGACACGTTTTTCTAAGCTCCATAAGAATAACAAGAAGAATGGGTATGCAGGATTGCTGCAACAGCTCCGTTAAAACTCGGTGGTTTTAAATTAATGTTTAGTAGATCTCAGCACGAACAAGCCATATACGAAGTTTTACCAAGATATGTCAAAAAATAAGGAAGATACACCTATAATTTTATTTCCCATAAGGATAACATGGGGAATGAGTATGCAGGTTTGCTGCAACACAAATGGAAATTTTGGAGATTTTAGACTAAAATACATTAGATCTCATCTAAATGAAGCCACGAACCAAGTTTTATTAAGATAAGTTGAGAAATAAGCAAGATATAAAATTTTACTTATTTTCCCATAAGGTTAACATTGGGACAACGTACTGTGTTTACCACTTATAATATCTCGGTAACCAATGGACATAGAGCAATGATTTAAGATACTAAATTGTTTGGTTTTTTGAGCTAAATTCAATGGTGCTAACTAAAATTGGATTAATTTTATTTTTATTAACATATGTAAAAAAAAGGAGGATAGAGAATTTATTTTCTTCCCATAAGAATAACATGGGAACAATGTATGATGGTTTACTGCCACGGAAATCCAAAAATGGGGGATTTTAGGCCATAATCAATTAGACCTTAACTAGTTGAAGCCATATGCCAAGTTTTATCGAGTTATGTTCAGAAAAAAGCGAGATGTACAATTTAATTTATTTCCCATAAGGTTAACATTGGAACAACATACTGATTTTATCACCCTCAATATCTCGGGAACGAATGGACATAGAGCAATGATTAAACATACCAAATTGTTTGTTTCTTTAAGCTGAATTCAATGACGTAAACTAAAATTTGATTTTCTAAAATTTTAAACGTAAAAATTCCAAAAAACCCATTTTTTAGGGGTAGAACCCTCTATTACCCCCCTTCTAATGATCCGAATGAGCTAGTTTTCGAGATTATGTTAGGTTCTATCACTTTACACGTCCGTGCCGAATTTCATAAAGATCGGATAATTTTTACGAATGTAAAAAAACTTTTTTCCCAAAAAATTGAAAAATTTCCAAAAAATTGCCATTTTTAGTGAAAAATTATATATTTTTCAGGTATTTTGATATAAATTGTTTTAGTTACATGCCAAGACCTCCCAAAAAAAATTTCAACGAAATCGGTTAGATATGATGGGGTACAGACGCATTTAAAAAAATCCAAAATTCGAAACATGAAATTTTCAATCTTGTCCACCTTGGGTAAAGCCCCCAAAAATTTTGTCCACCTCAGCGGTTTTAGGTCCCTGAATACCTGAGGAATGAAATGCCGCATATTATATTTGTGCGCCTTATGACGTAAAATTTGGCATTTTTTGGATTTTCAAGTTTGTCCACCTGGGTCAAAGCCCCCAAAATTTTTGTCCACCTAGGTGTTTTTGTGATCCCCTCAACTTTTCCCACGACATGGTATGTGTCAAATCCGTGCACCTTATGACGTAAATTTTGACCTTTTTTCGAATTTTTGAGTTTGTCCACCTTGGAGAAAGCCCCCAGATTGAGGGCTAACAAACCCATTTTTGAAACCCCCCAGGATGCCTCTTCAAAACGGCATAGCTTTTACATGTGCACCTTATGACGTAATTTTCGACCTCCCAGCTCCCGGTCTATATATGTTTAACCGGGATTGTTATAACAAGATTTAGGAATTATTTCTATAAAATATTTTAATACGCTTGTAAAATAAATGAGAGTTATTCTTACTAAATTTGTTAGATAGATAATATTTAACCATTGCCCAGTATTTATTTATGGTAAACACGTGATTAAAGCAGCTATCAGAAATAAGCCCGAGGCTGAATACAGCAATAACAGAGTATTACGGTCGGGTATGGCACAGAGCGGGGGAGGGGGGGGGGTTGGCCGGGGAGGGTTGTGGGGGCGATGGTTGGAGGGGTGTAAATACAGGGGCGGGCTGTTTGCTGGTAATCGCTACCCTTTGCGAACATGCTTTATAGATATTGCCCTAGCAAACACATCGAATTGAGTACATATTGAAGCAAATTGCAGAACACATATATCGGGTTGTGTATTTTGGGCTGATTTACAAGCGATAGAGGTGTGGATTTTTTTAGCTTACAGTAATTTCTTACAGGGCCGGCGACACACAGTAGGGGGGCAAATGCATAGGGGCCCGGGCTCACAGGGGGCCCGAAAACACCCAAAAAGGACCCGAATCAGGTGAAAAAGGGTAAAAAATGCACGGAACAAGTAAAAACAAAAAAGGTCGGCAGGTCTCAGGGCCCGGGGTTGTAGATTGCATAGGGGCCCGAAAATCCTGTCACCGGGCCTGATTTCTTATACGATTTTTATGTTTATTACATCAAATATTAGCAATTTTTAGATCTAACATGGACCTAAGATGATGATACTTCAGGTAAAAAGTATCGCTTTTGTCAATGCATCAAGTCATTACAGTATTTAAATAAACATATAAAAACTTAGCTCTGTCTCATTTGTATCAGTTGCCTTTTTCACGTTTTGAAAAGGCTATTAGTAAACCTCTGATTTGACTACGTACTATTTAACATCGACCTTACACTTTGTTAGGGACATTAGTTCATACCCCTGGTTCCACCACTTTTCAAACAGCTTGACATTCCCGCTGTCCGGCTCAGTCATTAGTCGCTGCCACTGACACCCATTCTTTTTTCACCTCCCGAACGCTAATGTTGTGCGAGAAGGTGAAAGCGTTCGCGCTGAAATATCAGTTTCAAGCGACAGGAAATAACGTTTACAAGGTTTTTAATTAAGAGATTTTATAGAGAAAGGCTTCGCATTAACATGACCCTGCGTCTATTCGTCTTTATTATATATGTTTGTTTATGTTAAATATTGCTTATACAATTCGAACAAGCTAAAAAAACTCACTAATTTAATTTAACTTGAAAATTAATGGAAATAAAATCATTCTCTTCATAAAGTATCTGTGCAACCTTTTTTTTTAAATTATGTGATTTAAATTTTTTGGCCTTAATAAGCTCTTTAATGTATCATTAGTCTTATCTTCTACAAGAAATAAGAGGACAATTATAAATTATTGGTATATGAAAAGTAAATTTTTATGCTATATATTTCCTTGATGAGGCATATTATGAAACTCATTTGGCTGCATTCAAACAAAATTCCATATGCACGACAATGATCTCGTTCAGAATTGTCAAAATATCTCGAAAACCTGATGTTGTAATCATAAAACCGTTTGAATAAAACATTTTTCATAAAAGAGTGTATGAACCGCTGTTTGCGACAACGCCTGGGAGGGTAACAATATCAGGAGTGCATTTCAATACGGTATATCAGCGCCGGTGACGTCACGTCGGTGTGCCGGGCAGGAACCGGATATGCACCCTCGGTGGGGCGAAGCGATATGGGGTGGATACAGCATAGGGGTTCCATCCCTCAATTTTTACTGAATCGTTAAATATTTTACCATAAAATATTTTTCGCTTACGATGCGACATTACGTTCATCCTTTAATAAATATATCGTTATAAAAAGTTTACCTTTTTTATCTACGTTAAAAAATGTATGGATCTTGAAAAATATCAGTGTATATAGCAGAGATGAAAATCTTATTTCATAAATGATTTAGAAGTGTTCTTTACAGCCGCAGCTGAGGAGCGCGTGACAGTCACTCAGCGGTACCACAGAGAAGTAATATATATATATATATATAATAAGTAAGAAGTAATATATAACATATGTTTACTTCTCTGTGGCTATGTAAAATACATACAGATGTCTTGAGCTTATAATCTTAAAAAAATTTAGCTGAGGATAACTGGAACTTAATTGGCAATATCTCTTTACTAAAAGCCATACAAAATTTAGCTTGATTACTGAAAATTATAATAATTCCTTCAGACCACTTAGATTGATCATAACCATCATAAATAAATGACTTAATAGCACAACTTGAATAATCAGATATCGTAGGTCAGCAACGACCGGTGGGACGTAGCCTCGGGCACCAGAAGAAACTGGAACTGTTTGGATTCAATCAGGAGTTCGATCTTCATAAATATCGGATGATGCCATCAGCTGTTGGCGGCAATCATGCTAATCCGAGATCAGCTGATGTCCGCAATCATCTGGACTGGTGAAGCAGAGCTGCCAACTTGCCCTGAAGAAATGTACCATGGACCGTAGGTAAGAAAAATTGCCCGGAATGACGGGTTTTGCTCTCCGAGCTGAGATACCCCGTTTACTCAGACTGTCCGTAATCTTCATTTACTTTTAGTCGAAAAACGTATTATATTATTGTATTATAAACTTTTCGTTCAAAGAAACAATCTGTGTACTAGAGTGTTTAAAAATGTTTACTTTTATTCTAGTTTTATATTGTAATTTAAACTGTTATACAGAATCATTTACATAACATATAATATACCTAATATTTTTGGAATTTGCATTTTGAGGAAGTGTAGGCCGTTATAAAAATTGTACTGTTACAAATTAGGGTCCTGTTATTCCAAGTTCACACTTGGAGTTATTCGTACTGTACTGTAAAATGATTTCGATTTATTAATAAGATCTGAAGTTTAGAGTTTAGAGCTTTTTAGTATAAACAGTAATATTATGTTCATGATAGTTCCAATAAAGCAAACCTTTTCTCGTTTATCCTCAAATTATAGTCAATTTATTTGATTATTGAAAATTATCATTGCTTTTTTCTGGACAATTTTAATACTTTAATTTGACAATAAAATCTTTTTTCCGACAATCGGGTGAGGCATAATGCTTATTGAAGGTGAACATTGTTTTTAATGAGCAAACTGCATTAGATGGGTACTAGTGACTAGTGATGCAGATTCAATAAGCCACACACGTATGGGCCTCCCAAGTGATCCACGGCAATATACTTAAACCCCTCGGCAAATAGTCCAACAGACGTTAAAGGATCCAAAGGGGACCCGTTAAAGGGGGGTCGCCGGAATTATACCCCCCGGATTTGTACCCCCCAGAAAAAACGCTACGTCATTTTGACGTCACAGGACGGGGGGTACAATTCCGGCCGCGAACTTTTAGGACGGATAAATTATTATATATTTCAATCAACTGACATTTCACGGTTGGCTGAACAGCTGCATAATTGATATAAATCCAATTAAACCTGGCTTCTTAAGTCCGACCCCGGAATTGTACCCCCGTGGTCAAATCCTTAAGTCCTACCCCGGATTTGTACCCCCGTCGCCAAATCCTCAAGTCCTACCCCAGATTTGTACCCCCCTTGGTCAGAATCATAAGTCCGACCCCGGATTTGTACCCCCTGTGCTCAAATCCATTTTGACCGACCATGAAAATATACCGGGTTAATATTCGTTGTTGTTTTTGTCGTTGACTTTTTTAATTATTTCTTGTAAATCAACGGCTGTTCGTTAAATTGTTGCCTAACATTATTCTACGAATATGTCTTATTATTGTTAGTATTATTATCATATTGTGTAGTCTTACTCATCATTAAGTAGGCTAGAAAATCTGTCAATAATACGTGATGAAAGTATTGGATAAAATATTGTTTTGAATATCTAAATTCATAAAAAAAATTGTTAGTTTGATTATATATGTTTCACGTTTATGGTCTCGTATTCCGTTGGACTGTTTGCCTTGAAACTTGGTATAAATATGTATAATTTCATGGAGGAGGTTTTTAAGCCATTCATTTCGTCCTAACTCAATCGGGGGGTACAAATCTGGGGGGTACGAATCCGGTGTAGTACTTGAACATTTGGTGACGGGGGTACAAAGCCAGGGGGTACAAATCCGGGGGGTACAAATCCGAGGTAGTACTTGAAGATTTGGCGACGGGGGGTACAAATCCGGGGGGTACAATTCCGGGGTCGAACTTAAGATTCTGACCATGGGGGTTACAAATCCGGGGTAGGACTTGAGGATTTGGCGACGGGGGGTACAAATCCGGGGTCAGACTTAAGGGAAATAATTTAATTGTAAACCATTTAGGTGTTGATGATTTAATGTATTGGGGGGTACATTTCCAGTCGCGGGCTGTTTCTCGAGCGATTTAGGCCCCGACTCCTGTGACGTCAAAATGACGTAGCATTTTTCGTGGGGGATACAAATCCGCTACCCCAAATAATTTGGCCTTAATCTTCTTCACAAAAATATATCTATTCTTTTAATATATTACAACATAATTTATACTCGCAGTCTGCTGTAAAATCACGTTAAAACATATTTTTCTCATCAAATTAAATATAAATTGGACTCGTAAAGAACAAACAGGAATAGGCCCCGGGAACTCGTTGACACGAGCCAGGCCGGGCGTGTGCTTTTTTCATAAAGCTTTGTTTGAGCGGAGCGAGCAGCAGGCACCAACAAACAATAGGGTTATCAACGCACCCACACGCACGCGCACAATAAACCTACACCGAACTTTTAGCGAGATTAACTTTTTTATTTGTGAAGAGCCGGCAATAATGAGCCATCACACTGTGATTGGAATTGTTGGAGCGCCTCTCGCCGGACGGGGCAAAAACAAAGGCTTCAAATCAAGCGGAGAAAACACGGATTTCTCTAATGATTTTGGAACATTGTTGATTTAGGAACTAAGTTTACCGCGATCCCGCTATAACACGTGAGATCATTAGTGACTGTTATGAATCCATTGTATTATTTTCGTGCGCTAGCCACGTGTGATGACAAACAATACTTATAAATAGCTGAGACCAGAGATTACTCTAATGTTTATTGAGATTTCTTTCAAATGAGCAATCTGTTTTCAGGTGTGGCTGTAGCTGTTGATGTCCCGCTTTGATGGGAATAGTTAACAAATAACTGTAATTAAAAACAAATCCAGCAGCTGATCAGCCCTTTTCTTTATGTTTGTATCCTTAGGGGACATTTTATCGAAATACTATTATTTTTCCTGGGATTAGACCTTTCATTAAAGTACAGGGCTGATGGTTGTCAGACTTAAGGTTTTCTTGTTGGTTTACATAAAAAATAGAAATTGTTTATTTCTAAAGGATTTTAGAAGTTTTTTTACATTTACATTCAAATACCAATAAACTATCCTTTTAATATAGATACGATTGATGATTGATGTATTTACAACAATAACTGTTGTACATACCAAAATTAAGTCTGATAGTCCAGGCAACGAAGAGGTATTGGGGGAAATTTTTTGAACACAATTTTTGACTTTGCAGCTTTGTTTGGACTTGTTAGGAGGTGAACATTTAAAAATTCCCATCCTTAGCCTTTGAGCGGGGGGTGGGAGGGGGTCTGAAGGTATAATTATTAGGTTTTTCCTAAATATCTCGAAACTATCAACTTTTAGTATTCCCTATTAAATTGAAAAATTAAAGTAAATTAAATTTCCTGTAAGAAAAGTATATTATATGTCTATTTTGGTCCGACCGTTTAGGTAAACAGTAATTTTATTAATATTTCAACAAATATCCCTTCCATAATAAATACATGCAAATTTGTGTTGTAACATATAAGCCCAATGGGGCAAGGCTTCTTCACCTAAAGAAAAATAAAAAACATTCATAAAATATTTACAAAATATCCAGTAATTTGACACCTCAACCATAAAAATTGGTCTAAAATAAAGGTGTGGGCGAGCTCACAAAAAAATTGTAGTAACAAAATATTTGTAATAATTTCTTAAAAAATAACTTTTTTGTGAGCTCACCAAGACCTTTACTTTGGACAAATGTTTATGTCTGAGGTGTCAAATTACTGGAAATTTTGCCAATATTTCATGAATGTTGTTTATTTTCCTTTAGGTGAAAAAGCGTTGCTCCATTAGGCAAGTATGTTACACACAATTTTATATGTATTTTTTTACCTTTTTTGAACATTCGTTGCCTGGACTAAGAAGGTCAATGAGAATATTTATACGTTGCCATATACTTTTTTATTGGTCGCGAATTTGTATGAACCTTTATAAAAAGAAATTCATGTTTTTGGGTCTCATGTTTTTGGGTAATTAGAATGAGGTATACAGAAAAATTACATGATATAATACATAATTGCAAAGTGAAATGGGTTTACTTAAGTATAGTTTAAGGTCCTCAGGCATTCAGATAAAGTATTTATACTTAAAATAGAACTTAAGAATTAAGTAATTTATCAATTGGCAAATCCATTAAGGTCGTAATAAAATCATCAAAAAGACTTTTGAAGTACATTCTTATTGTTTTTGGATGTTTAGAAACTTATTGATCATTGAAGGAAGTGTAGGCTTACAGCATAACTAATTCATTTATCAAACCAAAAATAAACTTAAGACCCTTGAACTTCTAATTATGCACAAATAAAGACTATTGCCAAACAGAAAATCCCTTTTACTGTATTACCTAATTGCGATTTGCCGAAGAGGTGACAGACCGGCGCTTGACAGCACGAGCCAGATAACGCTATCAAGGTCAAGCGATAACAACTTGATGATAGCGGCCAAAGGTCCCCCATCATTTTTGAGAACTTGGTTGTCTTCTGGTTATCATTAACTATCGAGAACTTCAAATCAACAGCCATATAACCTCGTTCATGTGGATTTGTAATTTTCTCTGCAATTAGCTAATGTTGTAACATTATAAGTTAAGCCTAGTTGTTTTAATGTTTGAAAATGCTTACAAATTAAATTTTAACATAGTTTTGATTTATACTCTATTGTTTATGGTCGTCATTCAGCTCCCTTACTCTAGATTCGTTGGGAAAAGGTACTTTTAACGGTAAGTTGTGTTAATGTAAAAAAGTTAATAACAGCAAGGGGTCTTTTAAAGGACATGGTCTTGCCGGTTAACGAAACACTGATTTCTTACTTCAGTCGATAAATGAATAAACTCCAAGCAAGCTTAATTAATCTAAATATAAAAAATAAAACTTTGGAAACGAAAAATGTAAATTTGAAAACAATGGAATTTTGGAACATTCAAATTTGAAACCATTTCGGGGGCATTTTTAAATTTGCTTGTCATAGAGCTATTTCCGGCGCTCAATGACGTTTCCATGTACAGATTACGTTTGACTTCTTCCGTTTTGACCGTGTTCCTTTCAAACAAAGACTTGCTTGTCGCAGGACCTGCTGCCTAATTATCCTGCTGGCTGACAGCTCCTGTATCCTGGGATCCTTCCTGTACACGGCTCTCCCATTAGGCCGTCCTTGGTCGCTGTGAGAGGACAAAGGAGATAATCAACTAAATATGTGAGATTGATTATTCTTTTTCGATTATGAAATGTGCCTAGAATCACAAAGGGATACAATGTGTATTATTTAATTGTGCATTATTTATGTGTTATGTTGTTTTGGAAAAAACAGACTGTAGTTCAAATAACAACTTGTTAAGTTACTTCTGTTTTTTTTCATCTGCTGGGTCTTCAAGTTATATACATTTGATAAGTTATAAATGCAAAACAAGACCATATTATCTACAATAGATGTTTCCAATAGACAACTTGTGAAAAGTTCCTTAAAAATACCAATAAAATCCAATAAATGAATCATTTTGCATTGTAACAATCAGGAAATATAAGCAATATTCAGAAAGTATCTCATTACAACTTTTATTTTTTATACATGAATCCGTAACAACCTTGCAATAACAATAATTACACATAACACAATATTTTTAAACAACGCCAGTACACCAGTTATAAAATTGTTTCGTCTTATTTTTATACAATTGACACCAAGCTTGGTACATATGAGGAACAGAGGGTGAACTTTTTGTGGAACGAAAGGAAAACTCAATTCACACGCAACAGTTGAATGTATAGATGCCATTATCACAGTTGTTCGAGCACGATTCCCAGAGGAGCCGTGTGTTGTATGCACGCATGTTTTGTGCGTGCCTGCGCGTCCGTGCGAGCGCCAGCGCTAACTGCAGTAGCGGCCACTGATTGTTTATTGGCCACTGTTCGCCGACACCTGGCTGTAACCTGCTCCACTTCCACACAACTGGGAGAGTCGAGAGGAAATTGAGTCGTTAAATTTAATGGGTGATTAAGTACCGCACTTTTCCAATGTTGAATAATGATTGGTAATTGTTCTGCTGAAAACTGTAATCATTTTATTTTTGTTGAATTCAGATTATAAAAGCGTTTTTAATGCTACAGTTAGGTACAGTGGACATAGGTTAGCTGAGTTATCAAACTGTAAATAGATTCACACATAAACATAGTTTGGACATTTTATTGTTTCGTTACGAGAGAAAGCAGTCGCCTTCGATGATTAAATGAGCAAAGAATACGCTTAACTTGATACAGAATTAGATTGAGTAAATCTAGATTGTAGCTTATAATCTCAAAGTTTATAAATACTAAAAACCACTTTGTATCATAGCTTGTAATATGCCATTTAGGAACCACAACTCGTAATCTAAATTCTTTATTCTGTAATCTATAATACGATTTCTAAAATATAAGCTATGAGACACTTTGTTTTTAGGAATTATTTAATGATTGCAAAAATGTCCCATAGCCTAAAACGCTTTTGACAACTATTATAGCTTATAACAAATGTGCATTAGAAGTAATAGCTCCCAATGCCGTTGTAAGCTACGATACAAAGTGGTTTTTATAAGTTATGAAGCGAAGTGTTCATTAAAAGCAATGGGATACGTTATAAGCTGTGATACAATTGGAATTTTATGTGGTATGAGACACTTTATACAATTTCAACATTGCATAAATTTCGATAGGCTACAGTTTGTCATTGTAGCTATGAGATTATATGAGATTATGGGTTTATAAGCCCATCCCTCACAAATATACTTGTGCCACCCACTCTAATCTCCATAACTCATTCATATCAGTTTTTTTAGGAGTTTTAAAATACACCGTGTGAATATACAATATCAATAAATCAATCAGAAAAACATTGCAATTAAAATAAGGTGTGTTACAAACACACGACGCCGACGCTCAGTCCATCAAATTTAAGTCTTGGTGTAACTTGCATCCATTTAATCTCCATGATTATTGATCAAACACTAGAAATCCTTCAAGTTTTTATTCATCAATACAAACCCGTAAGGTTTTATAAAATTTATGATGTTTCGGTATACTGTTAGCTGAAGCGTAAACAGGCTTACTGACATGAAGGTAATAAAAAAAAGTTATTCGCAATAAACACGGTAAAAGCAATCAGTTCTACTTGAACGGAGAACCATCGTAAATTACCATTAATGAAGGAGTTTCACCGTTCAATGACTAACGTTTCCTGAACGCATGAACCTCCAGCTCGCCATCATTTACGTCCAATGCAGGCAGCGATTGTAAAATGGTATTACCTAATTACATTCTCTTTATAGATCTACAATTCTCTACTAATAATTATGGCTTTCCATTTAATGTTTTTGTCGTTTTCTCGGCAAAGGCAGTGAAGTTCTGGAGGCAAACCTCATTAGGTTACCTTGCATTTTCCAATTTGTTTACCTGTAGAGAGTAAGTCAGAAGAAAAAAGCTAGTACATAAATTAAAAGGAAAAGCGTCATCTTATTTGTTTGTTGGTTCGATTGCATTCTTAAGTCCTGATCGATGGTGATAATTTATTGGACTTACTACTTCCTTTCATTGTTTTGTATGTTATGATCGCTTAAGTATTTGGGCAAACATTTTCACTGAAAAAGCAAAACATTAACATCAAAACACAAATACACTTTTATCGTAGATTCAATTGACTCTTTGCGTTGATAATTTTCCTGCACATGTAATGAAAATTATTGACTTTCATCACAAACGACCCGGTACCAAAAGAATAATTATCCTTAACCTACAAAATGAGCTGATCCATAAACAGCACGACGATTCCATGGAGGCAGCAGGAAGGTCAGCTACCCGATACCTGTGTTATTTTACAGTTATGTAAACTGCTAAACAGCACACAGACCGGCCGTTATGTAAATTCTATCAGACTTAATTCTCCTAGTTTTCGTTATGCAAGCCTGCCGCAACCGCGACTGTTGCGAATCGGTTATCGTGCGTTGTATGAGATAATGGACGACTTAGAATGGGATTTCTTGATAATTGTTAGGATAGTGACCTGATGTTGAACGGTAGAAGCTAATTGTTATGTACATAGATAGAAATTTTCAATTATAGGCATATCTCGTTTTTAATCCATTTTGTAAATCTATATGCCAGTTCGTGTTGAGTGGTGTGTGGGGTATTTAATTTCAAAGTATCTGCATATTTTGTTTCCCATCAACTTCTACTCAATAGGTTGACTAGGATTTGAATAATAAAGGTGAACTAGTTTCATTGACCGCGATGGGGATCCCATTAGGAACTTTCAATTATTACTCTGAAGACTTTCAATACGTTCACTACACTACAGTTAATTAAATCTTCAGTTTATGAATATTTTATAGGAATTTTATAATGCAAGCTGCAAACTTGAAAGATTTTCTTTACAAAGTCAGAAGTCAGATACTAAGCAACGTTGTTTCGGATATTCAGAGGAGTATGGGCACGATTCTAAGAGAGATTGAGGGAGCCTGTATATTCTATACAGGAAGTATAGAATGAACATAAAACAAGAATAAAAAATCAAAGTTCCAAAGTTCAATATTTATTGAATTTTTCTAAAAATACTAAGGTTTCCATCCAATTCGGTGTTTATGTTATTTTATTTCATGCCTCCTTGCACTAAATAAATACTATATATGTCGAGGAATATGAAAAACATCAATTGCCCTCATTTATTTAACTTTCACACTCAGTTTACAAGGCTTGCAAACAATTTGCACGGTAAATAAATTACTGTCAAGGAAAACGGAAGCCTAACCACACACAAGGTTCGCCAGGACTTTTGAGACATTGAAGCAATTCAATAGACCTTTCATCGGTTCCGCAAGCCACCGATGGCTCGGATGGCAATGGTTTGTCAGGAGCGGTAAAGGTGAAGGAGTACGGGCAGCGATTTGTTGTGGGGGAAATCAGTTAGATATCCTTTCAGATAGACAGACAGTCTTTGCACGCGTGTCAGATACCATCGTGTCGTGACGGCGTGTCAGCCAGCCTCTGGAGGACCGACGATAACATCTGGCAGGAACTGCACGGCCGAGGATTGTATAGGGGTGAAGAATTGGAGGAGGATTTTCTCGATGGTACGGATGATTATAGAGATTAAATTCGCCTCGTAACAAGATCTGAAGATAACCTGTGTCAGAAAACTGACACGTTTCTGTTTATAATAGTCTTTGTGGAGTATATGTCTTTATGTTCGTACAATATTAATAGAGGATGAGAACAAATAATTTATAAAAATTGTTAAAGGCTCAACAAGAACCGCCAACTTTTGATTTCAGGAATGGTTTAACTTAGCTTACATATATTTGAGTCAATTGTTAAATTTCTTGATTTCAGGGGGATCACCTTAAGCTACATATTGGATTTTAGGACATATAATTAGTATATCCTCGTTCCTAACCAACGTTCCATTCTTAAAAAGTTTTAGTTTAATCAGCCATTAGATGTATATTTTCTTTTAAAGATGGAAATTACAAAGTTCATGCACAAATAAGTAAAATGATAAGTTATCGGGCTCCAAAAAAAATATTATATCCACAACTAAATGTTTTATTAAGGACAATTCATACAGTCTTTTCGAGCAATAAACAGGGATCTTCAATTAGAAATATTCCATGTTAAGTTTATCTATGACTCTTTCAAAAGTCTCAGTACCTGACATGTTATTTCAATAAAGATGCTTCAACAATAAGGAAGTTAAGGTTGCGTATAATTTCTAAATGTAACCACTTGGGATCGTGGTTGTTGTTTCTATGGTCTGGATATCGCCACGTGTAGTCCATTGCCGATGATCCAACAGTTCGACTCTGGCACCTGGCTCGTGCTTCACTCGGCTGCCAAAACCCCCATCTCCACGTGGGAAACTAATGAGGTTATTGAAGAGCATAAATTGTTCAAAAACTTCAAATGTGACTCTGGGGTTGATTTTTAGTTTTGGGAATAAAGATGGTTTTGGGTGATTTTTAGTTTTTGGGACCTTAGGTAGTAAAGATTATTTATATTCTCTATAACCAATTGCATTAACGTATTTTTCAGAAGTGCATAGAAATGTTTTGTTGGTCTAAATAGTAAATAATTGAACCAATTGAAATCGTCAACGATCGCACTGTATGGTTGGTTTTTATTTTATGGAGTTATTAATAATAATTTTGAATGAAGAGAAGATGTCTTTGGATCTCTTAAAAAGTTCTCGAAATGGTAACATTTTTTGTTACAATGTTTTTTATAAGAAAGTACTTTAATAAAAATTTCTTGTAATTGCTTTTTATATTGAGAAAATTATATTGTACATTATGAGGGGATATATAAGTGCTTAAACACATGAATTATTGAATTTATACTATAAGTATTTGTATGGTTACTACCCTTTTTTAAGATTTAAGATTAAAATAAAAATATAGATAACGGATTTTCAAATGTGGAACAGATTTGTTTGTGGTAAGTTTGACTGTTTCTCGAAAACAGTGTTTGAGGACGTAGTGCACCTAAAAATTAAGACATTTTATTTCTTATTTCTTTTTCAGTGCGTCAAGGACTGCATCTCGGTGGGACATCAGGCATTAGGTCCTGAATATACAGGCCCGGAGCTGGAGCCGCGTAGGCCGATCTCATAATCACATGTAGATGGGAGGGATAAGCACGTGTTCTAACGACGCTGATGGGTGTGGTGAGATCAATGATAGAAGTGTTTTTATCCTCGCTTTGGATAAATTACAAGATTTTTTACGTTTTCATGGCTGCTATTTCATCCCTTGGACTGCCTTTAACAAGGGCAGTGATTTATTACTCATCTGTATATTTTCAAAGGATATAAATTTGAGCCTTTTGTGGGTAGGCACGATGGTAGTTAAATAGCTACATGAGGATAAAATAGCATATCTATTTGATAAATGGGAACTTTCAAAGTTACATTATTTTATTTAATGTAAGGCAAGAGTTAGTTAGTCTTAAGATTTTTGACCAAAATTGTAACTTACTCTGTTTCTTTGTGCAGTGTTTAAACTTAAAATTAATACATTGTAAGTGGAGGAATTTCATTTTTTAATGGCTTCACGTTGATAAAATAATCAACTCTTGGCTTGCTTTTTTCTTTCAATCCCACATAGCCTTATTTAAATTTATCAAAGAGTTGTTTTGTAAAGTAGTCAGTGTGCTGACTAAAAACCGCTCAATAAAACCATTTTGGTATTAACATCATAGCTACTAAAGATCCATTAAAAATACAAGTCAAGTATAGCAATAATTTAATAATTTTTTAGACCAAGTCATTATAAGTCTCAATAACTAATTATTTATCAATTCATACCACGACATGCTTAATCCTTTTATTTGATCGTAATAAAATAATTGTTCTTTATTTTTCATATAAGCTTTTTCATTTGGGTGTAGACCTCTTTAATGCCCGAAGCAATTTAATTATTACGTTATCTTACCAAATTTAAAGCAATTTATGTCATAACTTCTGTCAGAAACCGGACAACCAAACCTCCACCATATACCAATTTAGAAATCTAAACATCAAAACTTTACCCAATTCCCACTTTATTTTTAAACCTGTAAATGTCTCCATATAATATACAACCGGTTAGAGCGCTAAAACAAGACTACTATTTTCGACTTCCGACACGACAGTTTGAAAAATTCGGTAAGAATCTTGTTTTGGTCCTAAACGACCCGGTCGGCTCGGAATTATGGTCGTTTCTCCACAACCGGTCCCCGGCGGGGCCGCCGCCTGTGGGCGTGGGGCGCGAGGCTGCTCGGCGGAACCGAGCGCGACGTCGGACAATCCGCCAAGGATTGACACAACGTTGGGGCAAGGTGACATCTCAAGGTTTGTTTTGACCAAATCAATAAATTTGCGACATTGTGGTAAAGGTTGAGGTATGGATGAAAATGTGTGGCTCCCACCCTGATAGATCATGTATAATTGAAATGTAAACAAATGTGTATAATCTAATTCAAAATTAATCTGAATCGAATAAAAACTCTTAGAGAGAAGGCTTAGATAATAGTTTTAAAATAATATATACAAATGGGCGTAAAATATTAAGTAGAGGAGATACTACAAAACATATTTCCTTAATATCTATATATATAAAGGAGAAGGGGTTTTCTATCGAACAACAAATCTCCAAAACTGTAAGACCTAAAGAGTTGAAATTTGGCACATGTGCTCCCGTTGGGTCTTAGATGCTCACTAAGAAACGGTTTTACAAAATTCCCAAAGGGTTTCGTCCTATGGTACTTCAAAGTTTTAATGTTAAATTATAGGGAAGGATTTAAGGTTGTCGTGTCAACCTTAAAAAGTATGACAAATTAGATCTTAAAAAATAAACAGAGGAATTTTTTATGTTTTTCCACGGGTGAAACCGAGTTGATCAGCTAGTTAAATATATAATTCAGGAAATGAATTAAAATAGAGTAAAATTGATTTATGAAAAGTTAAATTAGTTTAACATAGACTAGCTATAATATGAGCAACTAACTCGTCCACAACTCGTACACTCGTCCACTGAGCATCGTACAACTCTTCATCCTTGTAGTATGCCTTATTTTATTTTAATAATTTTATTCAACTTGGAAATTTTAAATACTATTATCGCATCTCTTTAAAACCCATCCTGGGTTTCCTATCTTATCCACCATACGATACTATGAACATTTATCAGGCTTTGCAATCTGAATTACTGATGGGCCGGACACAGACTATACCAAAGACAAATAAGAGAAGCTGATAAAACAAAACCTCAATAAATTACGTTATTCAACCGTAACTCAATGGAGGTACATCGTAAAATATAACATATTCCATGAGTGTACACATTTTGAATGCAAGCAAATTTTGAAATATATCAGCAAAACGTTTGAGGCTCTAATTTTACAAAGATGTTTAAATATCTCAAATGTCAACTCTAAAAAAAAATCCTCCCTTTTATCATTCAACTGGCTTTGATTAGCCTAACTACTTTATTGTTCGCGAATAGATAAACACGTTCTTGGCTCATTTTCGCGAGTTGTTTTGATGCTAAGGCCGTCCAATTAGGATCGGGTTACGTAAGTAGCAGTCACGTGATGTACACTAGTGTTGGCGAGTAAACGCGCGTGTGCGTGTGTGAGTGTGTACAAAGCCCATTAGCATATTGTTGTCTCTCATAATTCACTGCAGACAGTACGAGGTCATTCAGTTTTCGTTTCAACTCGCCGGCCATAACACGGCGCGCAATAATTAAGGCTTACTTTAAATCAGAGGGGAATTAACTTAATTTATTGTTTATACAAGTTAACTTAATTCGCTAATGAAGTCGTTTCTGACTTTAAGGCACATTGCTTTTTAGTTCAGAATAATTTCTGGCACACGATTGATTTCCTGTTTCACTTTCACTGAAAATAGTTTCAATTTGTTTACATCAACTGTATTTTTCATGTTCTGATTTAAGGATTACAGAATGGAGGTGTTAGCGATACTTTTAAATTGATAAGAAGGGTTGAATTAATTGATTAATGACTTTGTACGTGTTATGCTCTGAATTAAAGCACTTGTTCCTCATAATTTGGTCTTTAGTGAGTGAACAGCGAATACATTTGTAGCATTAATGTTTTCAATTTCAGTTTGTCTCAAATTGTTATTACTTATGTCAGATACCACATGCTGGATGCTGTTTTGTTAACTTACGGGCTATTTCCAGTCAATCGCGATAAATTAATGTATGTTTGAAGCTATTTTAATTTACGAGGCCGGATAAGATTGAATACGTGATAGGAAATTTGGGAAATATGTCTACAAATACTTTTAAAGCTATAACAAACCTATATTTACATATACATCCAAGTAATATAATAATTGTGAAAGTTTGAGAGTTGGTTTGTTTGTCACATGTAAGTCAGCTGTAACAACCTAGCCAATTGTTAAACTAAATACTATCTGCTTGATTTTAAAATATGTAAATTATTTCTTTAACAATTAAAAATACTAAGAATATTTTACAAGTACATACGATCAATGTAAATAGAATCTGATTAAAAAAATATCTTGCTATCATTTTGAACGTGGGCGAAGCCGCGGGCAACATCTAGTTAAACATAAATATTCATTTCTTAGCTTACATTTACTTCTCTCATGGACTACTCCTCTGCCGATAATTTTACTTTCCAATAAATAACATCTTTCTCAGATTTTATAATACTTGGTCTATATCTATTTTTGTGCTACCATAATTAAGCTTATTAGAAAGAAAAATAGGCTATACACGGAAAATATCGCCATTCATGATATGCATCTGATCCCTTCCTCCGACACAATGAATTCACTCACCTATTTACTCACTTAAACTATCGTTTTACTTGTTGGTACATTCTCTCCATAGACATCTCTAGGCCGGCAAACTGTCAAGTTTATAATTTATTACTTGGCGCAAGTTCTCCATTGTTATCAAGGAATGAAATCTTAGCTACGCAGCATTGCAAACCCCTGTTCACATAATGTAGAGTAACATTAACTCTACTCAAAACCTAATTTCCAAATATCGATCAAGAACTCTTAGAATCACGAACTAATTAGTTTAATTTGAGTTGTTGTCTGATAATACTTCATGACATATAATACTTTCGTTGTAATTTTCTTAACGCTTAAGTCATTATTTCTACATCGTCACAAGTGACAGATGATTATAAGAAATTCGTAAATTTATTTAACATTGTGTTCTGGGAGACATAGACTTTTGTCATATAAAAATGCTACTAGCCTTGATACGATTACCTCGTGATCTTTTGAAAATGGATCCTAAAAATAACTCGATTGTCTGCGATTTTCAACCATCAGGTCTGTGTAATCTGAATATTGTTTTGGTCTCTCCAACCAGTTCCGAGACCCAAGACCGCGGTGTTTATGGTTGTAAATTTGAATAGAACCAGTTTGTTTGAAACCGGTTTTGTAGTTGAAAAACTATGCTAATTTGATATCTACGCAGATAGCTGATAATAATCTGTGCTATTTTCTGTTTCCTCTTGATTCATGTTCACACAAATTTTTAATTTACAATGGTAAAAATAACTGAGAACGCTGCTCAGGTTGATATTTTATTACCAATAATAATTTGATGTAATTTAGAGCAAAATGTGTATGATTTCATATAAATGTTACATTTACAAAGACTCTTTGGAGATGGTGCAATGTCTAAAATAATACTTTAAAAGCAAAATTCATTCACTATTATTTACGTGAAAAACACACTTTCAACATAATTTTACAAACCTTTTTAAACGTGTGATCTTTTGTGTTTAAGACAATTATCTGACAAGTGCATACTTTTCATATTTTGAATCAATCTTTAGATATAGTTATAATTTTATATGTATAAAGTTGACAATATATTAATTCTTCAGAAAAAATATTAGGGCGTTGACTAAATCAGAAGCCAGAGCACATTGCAGACCTTCATTCAATTCGACTTACATCACATTATAAATATCATTAGTTTTACATTTTTGATCAGTTAATAAAGACGATGCAGATTTAGGCTTGATTGGTTAAGTCACAGATGAATTATTTATACTTCATCTGTGGTTAAGTAGATCAAGCAGAGTCGCTTGGTATACTGTCTTTAAATATATTTAATAAAATTAGTTATCTTATTTAAACACATAAGGTTTTCAAGCATGAATTTTACAAACGAAGCGCGGAATCCTTTTTAAACACTAGATGAATTTTCAGTTGTATTCTCCATGGCTATGAATAAAAGTTACTTATGAACAAAAAGATTTGTTTTTTTTAGCGAATTTCCTTAGAAATAAGCTATTACCGTCGTTTTAACAGAACAGAATGGACAAAAAATATCCGTTCAGGCTAACCTCAGCAATCTTATTAATATTTATATTAATTGACAGATTTGTATGTGTACTTTCTGGATATGAAGTGAGTTTATTGTGAAAACGCATTTTTACATTTAAAAATCACGATTTGTTTCAAAATTTAACATGGGCTTATATGGGAAATAGAATTTTCATTTTTGAGTTTTGTTAGCACGATAACTCTCGTAAATATCCTCCGATCGTAACAAAATTTGGTACAGACATGTAAAACTAGATTCTCTTAGACGAGTTCGTAAACCAGCCACATCGCCATATCCAAAGTGGTGTAAAGGCCCCATTTTACGCCCCAAAAATGGGTTTTTTGAGTTTTTCAAATTGAAAAATTATATTTATTCAATTATTGCACCATTAAATTTAGCTCGAAAAAACAAACAATTTGGTGTTTTAAATCATTTCTCTAAGTCCATTGGTCTCCAAGATATTGTCACTTCGCATTTTTTTCCCCTGTGTTTTTAGTATCAGGGCAGCAGAACGTTAGCCTACCCAATTTCCTATTTACTCTCTACTGAGGTTTTCAAGGAATCGCTCTGAGTGATTTCTCAGTTTATCAATGTATTGAATAGAATTTTGGTTTTTTAAACAATTATATGTCAATATAATTTAAAAAATAATCATTCTTGCCTACTTCATTATATGAAATATTTGTGTTCTTTCATCCAAGTCATTTACCAATATCTTTTTACAAAGCTTCTGTAAAACAAGCTATAATATATTATTTTAATATATAAATATATCACTTGTTTATTTTTCTTTTTTTCGTAATAATGGATTAATTAATTACTGGATATTTTGTAATTGGAAATTCGCTGAGTACGCAGGTTTGCTGCGACGGGGGTATTTTATTCGTTGTGCTCTAATTTTAATTTAATTGGGGTTACCAATGTTTTATATGTACTGATGAGTTATTTGTCAAACTCGTGAATGGTATAGTTTTAGTTTTTAGGTTAGGGAGATAGTGCATTGTACTTCCGTAAGATGACATTGTCAGTACATGGAAAATGTTGCCCTAAACGACGATAAAGGATTTTCAATCTTATACAGTACTATACTTTATCCTGATAGCTGACATGTTTTCATGTAGTCATTGCTGTCTGAAATTTGTCGATAAATAATTTGCTTCAAACACAATTTTTTGAAATACCTTCTTCACGAGGAGCAGAAATTCTAACAGCTCTCATTTCTCTCATTGAAATTAAAGCTGGTAAAAGCGCAAAAAGTTACGTGAATAACGCTCTCTAAGCTTTCTAATTGTAGCCCTGCTTAAAGCCTGAACAAAGGAATCAGCGGCGATTAAAAGAAACCACTTCTCAAACAACCCTTTTGTTTTAGACTCACGTAATTACTTTGACATGACTAAAGGTTTTTCTGGCACTTTAATTTACTTTACATGGCATTGTGTTGACTGCGTGTTGACGTGGATATTTTGAATCTAACCTACCAGGCTCAATCCCCAAAAATCGCCAACCCATTTTTCAATGGGCCACCTTGTGTGCCATATATTATTGCAGGGAGGCCAACAGGCCATGTTGTACTATTACTGGGATCTCAAAACAAAAACATCCTTGATCTGGTGAGGTGGTCTTATCATTACGACCACAACAATAGGTTGTAACTAATTATTTTAGTGAGCAACTACTAATCTATCCACCTTCACAATCAATTCGCCAACGTCTTGCTCATTAGCTTACGAATGTGGAGACTGACCTTGACCTTGACTTGACCTTGACACCGGCGGCCGGCAGCGACACTGACTCAGCTATGAATGATTCAAGCGATGATACGGCTTATCACTGACCAAGGCTGTGCAACCAGACTAAATAAACCATCGACCACATGAAATAAACACGGCTGCAAACAAAGTGTGAATGCAACGTTGCAGCCAGAGTGTTGCAGTCAAGGAGGAAATGCAGCGTTGCAATAAGTGTATGAATGCAACATTGCAGCTAGAGTAAATTTGCAAAGTTGTGTAGTCGATGTGTGCATGCAGCGTTGCTATCCGATGGTGTATGGAACGTTGCAGCCAGAGTGAATACTGTATACAACGTTGCAGTCGAGGTGTTTATGAAGAGTTGCAATGAGACTGTGTATGCAACGTTGCAGAGAGAGTGAGCAAACCACGTTGCAGTCGAGGAGTATAAGCATCTTTGCAATCTGACAATGTATGTGCAACGTTGCAGCCAGAGAGAGTATACAAACGTTGCTGTAGAGGTGTATATGCAGCGTTGCAATCCGAATCCGACTGTATAGGCAACGTCGTAGCCAGAGAAAGTATTCAACGCTGTATTAGAGGTGTATGTGCAGCGTTGCTGTCGAACTGTGCATACACAATTTTATAATCAGGCTGTGAAAGCCACGCTGTATATAGATCGTGCTCGCAACATTACAGTCGCATTATGCCCAGTTGCACCTGGACAATGTATGCAACGTTGTAGCCTGATGGTTTTTGTAACGTTGCACTTTAAGCTTTGTTCTTTACAGCGACCAATTTGGTCGCTGGTTCTTTGTTTGAAATTCATTGTTGGTGATGGTGAATTCATATTTTGATTTTTTATTTTGGTGGACATTTGCCATCACTGAATAATGAGAGATGGCAAATGCCCGCCAAAAATCAAAATCAGAATTTCAACTGTGTTAGCAGCGTTGTATATATAGCCTGTGTATGCAATGTTGTTTTCAGGATGATTATGAAACGCTTTTTATATCTAACCTGTGTATTTAACGTTGTATAACTAACTAGCCTTTGTTTGTAACTATGTACATATAGCATGTGTAATCAACGTTGTATATCCAGCCCGCGTACATTCAACGTTGTATATCTAGCCTGCATATGCAACTTTGTATATTTAGCTATGCATTCCACGTTGTACATCTAGCCTTGTATTCAACGTTGAATATCTAGTCTGTGAAGGCCTAAACTTTGCATAAATTTTCTGTATATTCTCGCTGTGTATGTTGTGTATCTTGCTCGCGTATTTAACGTCGTATATCTAGCCTGTGTATTCAACCATACAATGTTGTATATATATAGCCTGTATATTCAACGTTGTATACGTAGCCTGTGTATGCAACGTTGCAGCCAGACTGTCTGCAGTAATTAACTGTTTACAGCAACGAATAACAGACTGAACCTCATCAAAGACTGCAGCCAAGCGGAATGGTGATAAATCACAACCGGTAAACAAATGTTATCTTTCACCTTGGTAATGACTTCCGAGGTACAGTACTTCTGATATGGAAGTTGTTAATGAAGAATAATCTTCGACGGCTTTAACTTTCTCGATTTAGCGTTCTATAAGGAATTTCGTTATTAATCAACAATATTTATTTATAGCTATTGAGCACGTGCTGTCCAGCAGCTGCTAAGTAAACAAATAATTGTAAATAAAATCTTTTGCATCAGCTATTCAGCCCTTTTCTTTGTATTCCAGCCCTTACGAACAATTTTATCAAAAAACTAACAATTATTTTCCTTGAACTTTCATAATACGGAGACCTTTCATTCAAGTATGGCTTATACATTACACATTATACATTCTTGTTAATGGGTGTCGGACTAACAGTTTTCTTAAAATATTTGAGTAATGTGGGCCTTGCACTTTTGCTAAACAAATTATAATTAAATTCTGAAACTATTAGTTAAAATGCAAGACAAGAACGTCCAGCTTTTAAAAAAAGAGGTCAAGTTCATTATAGTAACTCCGGTTGAACTTATTTACTTTCTTACAAAAGTTTAATAAGGAGAACTTTAAAACTGAACTTTTACTGGCATCAAAAATCACTTCGCTTGGAAACTTAAAATACACGTAAGGAAATTACCAGTTAGAACTGAAAGTAAGAGAAACATATTTATCACTATATATCTTATTCCAAAATATACTATTGATAAAATAATGGCTGAGATCTTCTGATAAGATGTTTCTAATATTAATATTTTAACTGAACAACCTCAGTCAGTGAGTCTTAAAAGAACCTAGGTAACTTAACCTTTACTCTTCTCTTGAATAAATTCTAGGATTGGTACATGCAAATAAAATGATGATAATAATATTAAAAGGAAATTATATCAATTCTAAAACATTCCAGTCATTCCAGTTCATTCTAGACATTTTGTATAGTCGAGGGAGGGGTTTGAAATATTGCAATATGCAATTAGCGTTGTACACAAATTATATGACACCACTAACATAAATTATATGACATAAATAAAAGTATAAATAAAAATATATTGTTTATTTCTGTGAAAACCTTCTTTGAAAGGGTAACTGAATTATTTGGTTCTCGAAGGAATCCGGACGCGGTAAGTCGCCTTATATACACAACGTCTGTGATCGATGATGGGAGGACCGAAGCTACTAGGTGTCGAAAGAGATTCACTTCTCTACCGTTGAACTGCGTAATGAACCAACTGAGGCCAAACGATGGTCATCTCAGTTGGATACTAACACCTCAGCAGTGGAATTTGTTCTCCATTTGATTAAATTAAATATTTAAAACCTTACAAAGATGCGGAATTGAAGAAAATGGATTAAAAAGTGAATATGCTCATACCCTTGTAAAATTATAATACAGTAATATTCAAAATAATTGTAAACGATTTCCATCCTAAAATATTCTCAGGTGTCAAAGAACTTTTCCCTTTGTTGTAAAATATAGTATAGTGATTGAAATCATCTGTTTAGTTATTAGTCTTACATACCACAAACAATAGTTATATAACTTAAATGTATAAATAAAAAAACCCTTATGTATCAGTGAAAACCCTATGAAAAGGGTAGTTTTATTATTTGGTTCTCGAAGGAATAGGAATGCGGTGTGCAAGCTTAGATACAGAACATCCCTGTGGTTGATGACGGGAGGACCGAAGCTGCTGCGTGTCGAAAGAGATTCACTTCTCTACCGTCTCCTGCTCCCAACCGACTAGAGCCAGCATCAGTTGGATACTTACACCTCAGCAGACTCTTTCCGGGGTACCCTAACCCCAACAACGAAATCAACCGCTTCTCCGAGCGGGCTCACGGGTGAGGTGGCTAGCCCCTTCGAGCGAAGGTCCCGCCTCACGAGATCGCCGCCAGGCCGCAACGTGACACCTGCCTCATCGGTGGCCAGAACATCTGTGGCCACTGAGAAGCAACCCGATGGAGACAACGTACCGATGGACGCCAACCCGTCTCCCTTCGAGGCGGTCATCGCGCTCGCCAGGCAGCAGGAGGAGGAGCACATCAAAAAGTGCTTCGACACCCTCGCTGTGATGAAGGCCGCGACCACCCGGCAGAAGAACATCAGTCAGGATGTGAAGGATGGCATCGTCCAATTGGAGGCCAGCCTTCACCACATCATCCAGCTGAGGAGGTCGTGGCAGTCATGTGAGTCGGTGACTGCTTCGACGCAGACGACCCCGTCATTGCGGGTAAAGGCTCAGCCAGCCGGTGGGAAGCGGGCCGCTTCCAGCCCCGCCCAACCGGAGGCTGAGAAAAAACCTCGAGGAAACGGTCCAGGGGAGACATCGGACCCCGAAAAATGGACCGACGTTGTCAGGAAGAGGGGGAAGAAGAGAGACCCTCCCCAGCTGCCTGGATGCCAGCCTGGCACTCAGGACAAGAAGAAGGCGCCGAGGAAGAAGTCCCGCAAGCAGCGGCCGGACGCTCTTCTCATCAAGCCGTCGGAGGGGAAATCCTACGCCGACGTGCTGGGCGAAATTCGCAGCAAAGCGAAGCCCGATGAGAAGGGCGCCGTCATCAAGGGCATGAGGAAGACCCGAGCCGGCGATCTTTTGGTCGAGCTCGGTGACGCCTCCAAAAGCAAAGCCGCCTTCAGCGAGGACCTGCAGACCATCTTGGGGGCGAACGCGACCGTCCGCGTTCTCGAACCCAAGTCGACGCTGGAGGTGAGGGACCTTGACGAGCTGACGACCGAGGCGGAGGTGACCGCTGCCGTCAAATCCGCCATCGGCGACAACGTCGAGGTGAAAACCTTCCTCTCAAAGGCGAACGCTCGGGGTCAGAAGGTGGCGATCCTCACGCTGGGAGCCAGAGCAGCTGCGAAGCTCCTGGAGAAGGGCCACCTCAAAGTCTGGTATGTGAGCTGTCGGGTGCGCGAAAAGCTCGTGGCCTCCAGATGTTTTAAATGTCTGGGGTTCGGTCACGTCGCTAATCGTTGTCCTGGACCCGATAGAAGCAAGCTCTGCTTCAAGTGCGGCGGCCAGGACCACAAGGCCAGCGCATGCAATGCAGCGCTGTCCTGTGTCCTGTGTACTGAAGCCGGCTTGAAGGGCGACCAGGTCAAGCATTCCGCTGGGTCAGGTCGTTGCGGGCAGTACAGGCAGGCCATCCAGGAGCTTCGCCAAACACAAAAGAAATGATCAGTGTTCTGCAACTTAATATGCAGAGGAGCAGGACAGCAAACGACTTGCTGTTCCAGTTCGCCACGGAGCAGGGTGCTGACCTACTGCTTCTCAGTGAGCAGTACCAGAACCGACGCTCCGCGCAGTGGTTCTCGGATCCCTCCGGCACTGCGGCGATATGGATCTTGGACCTCGGGAAGGTGCCTGTTCTCGATTCCGGATCGGGCAACGGCTTCGTTTGGGTGAGGAGCAGGGGTTTCACTGTCTTCTCCTGTTACCTCACGCCTAACCAACCGATCGTAGACTACCGCCACATGGTCGATTCCATCGAGGAAAAGATCATGAACACCTCTGGCGGGGTCATAGTCGGTGGTGACTTTAACGCCAAAGCCGTGGAATGGGGTTCCCCGCGGACCGACACTCGAGGTCGTTACATCCTCGAGTCGGCTGCCAGGTCGGGCCTCTGTATCCTCAACACGGGCGGCATTTCCACCTTTCGCCGTCCGGGGTGCAGAGAGACGATCCCAGACATATCCCTTGCCTCCGAAGGGATTGCCCAGCGGATCTCCGACTGGCGTGTCTGCGAGGACTACTCCTCCAGCGACCACCAGGCGATCCTTTTCAAGGTCCTTCCCGAGGGTGCGCGCTTGCGCGCTGAACCTGCTCCTCTGGCTCGACGCTGGAACACCAGTCGTCTGAGCAAAGAAACTTTTACAAACGTAATTAAAGACCAGAGCATTGAGAATTTCATAAGCGCCGAAGATCTGGCAGCATCGACGATGCGTCTCATCGCGACCGCGTGTGAGCAGTCGATGCCCGGAGTTTCCCGCCGCCACAGGAAGAAGCCGGTTTACTGGTGGACGCCTGAAATCGCGGAACTCCGGAGGAGATGCCTTGGTCTCCGACGAGCTGCGCAGCGAGCCAGGAACCGCCCTGATGCAAATGCCAGATCGGCTGAGCATAGAGCGGCCCGCCGAGAGCTCCGCGGTGCCATCAACCGGAGTAAAGTCAGGTGCTGGAAGCAGCTGTGTCAGGATATCGACAACGACCCCTGGGGGATGGGCTACAAACTTGTAACCCAGAAGCTAGGGGTTCGCTCACCACCTGCGGTCATGGAACCACAAGCCATGGCCGCCGTCGTCGATACACTGTTTCCCAGCCACCCAGTTCGGCCAGTCAGGGAATTCGGAGAGGTAGGCGCCTTCCCAGTTTTCCGGGAAGAGGAACTCACCGCTGCCGTCCGATCCCTACGACCCAGAAGAGCGCCCGGTCCCGATGGCATTCCGGCGGAGGTGCTCAAGCTCGCTGCGGAGGTGAATCCAAGGCTTCTGCTCGATATGTTCAACGCGTGTCTGGCGGAAGGCGTTTTCTTTTCTTCGTGGAAGGTTGCCCGCCTTGTTCTTATCCCGAAGGCGAAGAGCACACCGGGGACCCCTTCTTCTTTCCGACCCCTGTGTATGCTCGACACGGCCGGGAAAGTGCTTGAGAAGCTCCTGCGCGTCAGGCTGACCGAGGCCATCGTCTCTGCGGGGGACTTGTCCCCGCAGCAGTACGGCTTCAGATCCGGTCGCTCTACCATCGACGCTATTCAGGAGGTAGTTGAGGCAGTGCGGAGGGCGGAGGACCACAACCATTGGTCGCGCCGCGTGGTCCTTCTCGTCACGCTCGACGTGAAGAACGCTTTTAACTCCGCCAGGTGGAGCGATATGCTGTGGGCGCTTGAGCATACGTTCCCAGTTCCCTCCTACCTCCTGCGTATGATAGAAGCGTATTTATCAGACCGCGTTCTGTTGTACGACACGACCGAAGGTCAGCGGCGCATTCCCATCACTTCCGGGGCTGCGCAGAGGTCCATTCTCGGACCAGATCTCTGGAACGTGTCCTACGACAGCTTGCTGAGGCTAGACATGCCCGATGAGACCCGCCTCGTTGGCTATGCTGACGACGTCGCTGCCTTGATCGCTGCGAGGAACGTCGAGCAGGCAAAACTGAGGCTCAGCGTTGTAATGGCCAAGGTCAACGGGTGGATGCGAGATCACGGCTTGTCCCTGGCTATCAGTAAGACGGAGATCGTCGTCCTCACCAAAAAGAGGATAAACACCGTGTTCCCGGTGCAGATAGGTGACGTCACACTCGAGACTAAGCCTGCTGCAAAGTACCTGGGAGTCATGGTCGACAGCAGACTGTCTTTCGGCGAGCAGATCCAGCGCGCCGCCGACAAAGCCGATAAGGGTGTCGCTGCCCTTGGTAGGCTTATGCCCAATGTCGGCGGTCCTCGTTCCTGCAAGCGCCGTCTGCTCATGACTGCCGTCCAGTCAGTCTTGCTGTACGGGGCGGAGGTATGGGCTCACGCACTCGAGAAGCGAGTCTACCGAGACCGGCTTGCCCGAGTCCAGCGCCGAGGAGCTCTGCGGGTCGCTTCGGCCTACCGCACAGTCTCCGAGCCTGCTGTGATGGTGATCGCCGGAGTCATCCCCGTCCTCTTTCTCGCGAGGGAGAGGCAGGCGATTTACCGGAGGAGGCCTGAAGTGGGCCGGGAAACAGCTGCCAGGGAAGAGCGCGATCGCAGCTTCGACTCCTGGCAGCGCGACTGGGAAGCCGAGCCGAGGGGACGTTGGACCTTCCAGCTCATACCTTCCGTCCGACCATGGGTGGAGCGGCAGCACGGCGAGGTCGATTACTACGTGACCCAGTTTCTTTCTGGACACGGGTACTTCCGAGCCTATCTGCACCGGATGGGCAAAGTCGCCAGCCCGGACTGTCTGTATTGCCCCGGCATCCCAGATACGTCCGAGCACACCTTCTTTCAGTGCGACCGTTGGCACGTCCGCCGAGCCTCGCTTTCATCTGAGATCGGCGTGATCGTCAGCCCAAACAACATCGTTGGAGCTATGCTCCAGGGAGAGGGCAACTGGAACTGTGTCAAGCACTACGTCCAGGCCATTCTTCGGGCGAAAAAGGTCGACCTCGATCGGCCTTAATCCTCAGCATTTCCCCACGGAGGTTGCCCTAGCGGCGTAATATCAAAGGCCTAGCCCGAAGTAATGTGTGAAACAGTTCCAGGCTAGTGTCCTCGGTGCCGAGGGAGGTGGTTTAGTCGGTAGTTCACGGGACATCGAGCTCGTGGGAGTCCGACACTACTGAGGGGACAACGAGCCCCTCAGTGTGCGTAAACGCATTCCACCTCCTACCCAAAAAAAAAAAAAAAAAAAAAACACCTCAGCAGCGGAATTTGTTCTCCTTTTGGTAAATTTTTGTTAATTTATAATAATTAATTATGAAAAACTTTTCAAAGATACTAATTTGGTTTTTTAATTCATAATAATTATGAAAACTTTTCAAAGATACTAAATTAAGGAACTGCAGGCCGAAATTGAATGTGCTCATAATATGTTTAAGATACATGAAATAAATTTGTATTATTATTTCATACTTACTGTTGGATCAAAACTGTAATAAAATACTTGAGCATTTTACGCATCGAACATACTAAATTGGAATTTAAAAAGGTTTTGAGGGTTTAAGTGAAGACAAAATTACTATTTTTAACATGAATAATAAAAAGATCAAATACCCCCGTTGCAGCAGACTGCATACTCAGCGAATTTCAAATGCAAAACAACATATTTCAATCCAACATAGCGAGATTTTACAAGTTTTTTAAAACTCCATAAGAATAACACGGGAATGAGTATGCAGGTTTGCTGCTACAGGTATATTAAAACTGGGTGGTTTTAATTCAATATATAGTAGATCTGAACTAGAAAAAGCCATTTACCAAGTTTTATCAAGATATGTTGAGAACTAAGCGAGATATAGAATTTTACTTATTCCCCATAAGGTTAACATTGGGACAACGTACTGTGTTTACCACTTTCAATATCTCGGTAACCAATGGACATAGAGCAGTGATTAAATTATTAAATTATATTAAAAAATTGGATTAAAAATATTAAATTTTTTGTTTTTTTTTAGCTGAATTCAATAGTGCTAACAAAAATGGGTTATTTTTATTTTTCTATGTAAAACACTAAAAAAAAACAGTTTTGGGGGGTTTACCCCCCTTTACCCCCCCTTCCGGTAGTCCGATCGGGCTGGTTTTCGAACTCGTCCGAATAATTACAACTTTACATGGCTGTGCCAAATTTCATTCATATTGGGCCATTTTTACGGCCGCTATCGTGCTTAAAGCCACATAGATATATATATATATATATGTCATGTATGAAAATGAACGAATAGTGTTTTTTGCTTCTGGGGGCCCCAAAACAAAAAGTCATCATGGTCTCGGGCTTAGGTCTTACCATGAGTACTACGGTAACAGCTTCTTCCCTATGGAGAAATTCGCTAAACAGTACTATATTAATACGATAAACTGAGCAACGTATAAATCCCTCTTATGTGACAATGCATTTGTTTTGGTTGTAAAAATCTACTAAATATATCTTAGCCAATAGGAGAAGGCCGTGTATAATGTTTTATTCCTTTCCATTATTTACATGAATAATAAATAATAAAGTAGTTAAATAAATCGAAGAATAATTGAAGAATAAGTCACGTCGACCCAATTCTCTGTGTTAACGAGTAAAATGCCTGCGGAAACGAGTTCATCCATTAGAAAGTTTGCGGAGGTGTGATAATAAGTGCACCCAGGCCAATAACCATTCACAAGTAACGAGGGGAAGCGAAGCCGGTCTTACACTGGCAGAAACCAGCGATCAAGTGCAAGGCTTGGGAGCATTCATTAGCCAAGCTCATATCCTCGGTTGCCGCAACCCCTGGTCCTCACAATCTTATACAAATCACCATCATTAGAGCCACTGAGGCGGATATGTGTTCACACACAACCGCACTCGCACACAAACACACACACACACACACACACACACACACACACACACACACACACACACACACACACACACACACACACACACTCCCACAACCGCACTCGCACAGGGACTCCGGGGTAACGAGCTTGACTTGATAAAATAAGGCCTCGTTAAGGCTGCAAGCAGTTGCTATTTACCGACATGGATCGACCTGAGCTGAATGTACTATTGCCATAAGGTCGATGGCATCGCCATTATGCAGTCGGTAAGCGCTTTGAAGCGGGGAGCAAACTAGTGGGATGAACATCGGGTGCATGAGAGATGTACGACTGGGGTTCTCGTTGGGATCTGAGGCTGCTTATTGAATGGAGGTACTTAAAAGCATTTTAAAGAACTTACCCCTCTCAACACGTTTTGAGAGATTTGTGTGTCTAGTTACTCATAAGTGCAAGGTTTGTTAATGGAAATTAAACTGATGTTGCTATACATGGGATGATGATTCCGCATAGTAACGCACTTACCTTTTTGTGATTGTTGATCATTATGGAATTATGAATTACACATAACTACACCTTAAAGAAGATGTTTAAATACACATCCCTCCCACTATACCAAATCAAATACATTATAAAAAATTGTATTTACAGGACATAATAATAGAGCTTATATTCTAATAATTTATCCCTCACAAAATAGCTTTGTTACCTTCCCTTCAACAACACACTTACATCCAACTTAAACTGGTAATGAGGAGTTTAAATAATCGTAAGGAAAAAAATACCTTTCAAAAGGGACTTTCTTCCAATTTCAAAATGGTATTTTTTTTGTTCCAAAGGGACAAAAGTGGTATACTTTAGGGTACGCAATCGTGTTTTACAAACGAGTCAAGGCCGACTCGTATATAAATTCTACCACTACTCGTATATAAATTCTGCATATACGAGTAGTGACTGAGGATAGAGCAGTAAAAGATATGCTAAGTAGTAGAAGATTTTACAGGTCGTAACCTGTAAAATGTTTATTCTTGTTTATTAATACATAAACAAAGAACTGCCACATATTGTACATAATCATTGTAGTAAATAAAAAGCCAAGTAACAGCATACACTTTTGAATTTGTAACAAGGTCTCTGTTCAGAAAAAAAACATTCATACCGTTGGACAATTCTCATCGCAAGCAGCAATCCACATTAATGAGCACAGTGCCGTACCAACCTCACGACCAACCTTACATTGTCTTGTCTAACGAGCCTGGTTGAAAGACCCATGTATCTAAGACAGCCTTAGTTCTATGGAAGATTACTATCATTAGTTACACTTCCTCCTATCCTTGACTCCGTTCGTTCCTCCGTTCCCTGTCCAGTAGGTCAGTGCGGTCTGAGGTCCACAGTTCCCTGTCCAGTAGGTCAGTGCGATCTGAGATCCTCCGTTCCCTGTCCATTGGTGAGGTCTGATGTCCAATGGTGAGGTACACAGGCATGGTCTGCACCAAGACTTGACTCCAAGGAGAGCCAGTCGTCACGATAGCCCCCTGACCTGTGGGTTGTCAGTGGTTTTGCCTATGAGAACTGCTTGGGGAGGTTTCAATGTTTGTATAGTTTAAACTATTGCGTGTGTTGGTTGACAGGGGCAGTAATAGTATATTGTGTTACGAGACCGGTAAGAACTGTTACCGGACGAGCATGATAGTTCCAGCGCGAGCCAGAGGCGAGTGCAGATTTTTCATGCGAGTTAAGTAAAACGTAACCGGGCGTGTTACGTACGATACTTTACATCATCGTTTTACTTTAGCCTACAAAAGTAGTGGCGAGGTGGCGTTTCTGGCCCAATCAAACTTTGACAGGCAGTCAATTTTTTGACAGCTACTTCCGGTCACGTGACCGGAAGTGACGTCATCAGCTGTGACGTAGCTGTGACGTGTTGTAGGTGGGTATTTAAAGTTTAAATGCCCTGCTGTGCTGGGTATTTAAATTTTAAATGGCCGGAAGTGTGTCAAGGTCGATTGGGGATGTTTTTAAAAAAGATCTTGCATTTTCGGAAGATCCGAAAATGCAAGATATTTTCTTTTTTTATTTATTTGTTTTTTTTTACAAAAGTATTATTTTACAAGTTAGTAAAGTTTGCTCCCAAATTTGAAAAGTAAGTTGTTGTCGGTGCTGAAATTTCTTGTTTATTTTCATTCTTTTTGTTGTTGTAAGTTGGCAAAAACACATTTTTTTCGTTTTGATTGTTTGTTGCATAAAGTTCTAAAGATAAACCAAACCCAGTGGTTATAAGTTGTTTTAGTTCTTCGCTAAAAATTTCCAAATCCTTGTAGGTTGTAAGATTGATAGTGTTGTAGTGAATCCCGCGAATGTTGAGAGACATGACTAGAGTTGTTTACTCGACGAGAGGTGTAGCAGGAATGACTATTGCAAAGCCGGTGCTGCAGGTACCTCCGATGGTAGTGGGGGTAGTGGTGGGGGTAATGGCAGGTGTTTGTTTAATCACTTTGAATTTAATCGTTGCCACAATAGACCGAGTCGATGTTGTAATTCTTCTAGTTTATCCAACCGGTTCTTTTGATATGTTTTGCAACTACATTTACAATAGCAGAAAGAATTACATTTTGTACAAGCTTGTCCGTCAACTTGATCTTCAGGTATTCTAAAACATTTTTCTTTGCAACAATAAGTTATAAGTGTTAGATTATTTCTTTTGGATGACATGTTGGTTGTAGCTTGTCTTAAACAGAACTGAGCCTCTCAACGTTAAAGTTTCGTATTTATGTAAAGTATTCGAATAAAACTATCGAATAAAATAATCGAATAATACTATCGAATAAAATAATCGAATAATACTATCGATTAAAAGTTCAAGGTCATCCGTTTGAGGTTTTAAAAAAATACAACATATCAGTATATAAAAACATATACTGATATGTTGTTTTTTATCTTTTTATTTAAAACATTTTTTTTTACAATGTTATTTTTGTGCGATGTGCAGAGTTAGTTCCGTAGAGTTGTTTCCGCTCATTCCGTGTGACACCAAATATAATGATCCTGGTTGAATTTCCCGCAGATCTTCATTTTGCAGCAACTGGACGAATCGTTTTGGAAGATATACTTGAAACTTTGGTTCATCACCCGGTGTATATGGTGCATCGGATAAAGATGCGACGACTGCGTCTCCATGCGTTGTATCAATTTTCTTCATTTCATGAACAATATAATGTTTCTGTTCTTTTAATTCTGAACATTTCTTGATAATTAGAGTATTTGATTTTGAATGCAAGTTGAATTGTTCAACTAAACATTGGAGAAACTGTTGTGATGCCATCCTTCACAGGAGATGTTGTCTGTTCGGAGTATGGAGTTAGACTGATACTCGGGGTGTGTTGCCTCTTCGTTTATATAACCTTCGGAACCCCCACTACATTCTTCCGTTTGTTGTTGTACGTAAGCAGCCAAGTGATACGCGTTTTGTAATGCGCATTGAGATTGGTTGTGTTTCGGATTTATTGTAGAAACACAAATATTTCTAGCATCAAAGTGAAATGTTTTGTCCACTTTTATGTTTAAAACTTCTTTGTTTGTGTACTGTCGTATCCAATTCTTTTTTTCCAATCCTCTGGTATATATGTGTGTAAATTGTTTGCAAAAATGAAACATAATTTTGTGTACATTGTTGTACGGTAGGAAACCTTCATACCAATGGATATGATGAAAATTATTTGTTAGCCATCTGTTTGTTATTTTAGCTTTTGACTTTAGTTCATGGACAGAACACGGTGCTTCAAATAAAAATGGGTATGCTATTTGTGTAAGCAAATCCAAAATTACCAATTCTTTTATGATAAATCTATCATCGTTTCCGCGAAATGCTTGAAATTCAATTACACAAGGTTTTGCTGCCATTTCTTCATCCTGTCTGCTCATCATGGTGTCTACTGATCAACTGTTTTCCACACCACGGTAGGTTAGATATATATATATATAAACCAGGCCGTACAGTTGTAGGCGCGTTGGTGTATGTTTAACGTGGGCACCATCCCCAGTAGGCCTACCCCACGGTTTATTCTTTTGTTAAATTACATTGTAGTTTTAACCTAGCAAAGTTTCTTCTTCTGTATTATTGTTGTTGGTGGTTTCTTCTTCTGTACTGTTGTTGTTGTTGTTGGTTTCTTCTTCTGTAGCCTCCGTTGCAACTTCGGTAAAAGGTTCAAAGTTTCTTAACTGCCTCCACATTTCCACTTCGTGAGGTATTCTATTAAAGATGGATGTATCTATTGGTCCGTATTGTAAAGTGCTTTCTGGTTGTTTTTCGCATGCATCTACCAGATATTCCTTAATAACAGAGCTTGAAAATACTAGTTGTTTCATATACCTGGTAATAGGTGATGTTGCATAGTTTAAAATGTAAAATTCTTCACGTGTTAGAAGAATTTTATTTTCAAATTGTGTCGAGTCTCTAATTCTTACTTGTTGTTGACCACGATGTTTAATAATGTCAATTTCATTGTCACAATCCAAAAGTCGAATGTTAGTTTTTCTTCCAAAGAAACTGTTGGCTAAATAACATTCAATAAGATGTAGATGTTTTAAAAAGGAATCCCAAGCATTTTCTGAAAATAAAACCATCTTTGTTCCATGGCTTAGTATTACTGCGGGAGAGTAGTCTAATGATTTTACCAATCCTATCGACACACTTTTACTCATGCAAGATGAAATAGGATAAAAGATGCGAAGGAAAACTTCAGTTAAAATGTTTGGTGGAATATTTTCTTCAAGTTTTCTTTTCTTTCTTACGTTTGTTTTATTATTTTCCAACTTTTTATTTTGTTTTCCAAACTTTAAAAAGTCATCAATTTCCTTTACAATATTTTCTTCAAAATGTTTATCATCATTTTCCAATAAAGGTGCTGTTTCGGAAACGTCTTGTACAACTGATAAAGAACTCATTTTGTTTATAATGCTGTAGACGATGTTACCCATACAACTGTAGACAGTAAACTAAACAATTTTCGTTCCCGCTCCTGCTTTTATAACCGAGTGGTGGGGGTATTTTTTTTTTCCTTTTCATTTTACAAAACTGCTTTTACAATTCCTGTTAAAGGTGTATATGTAACAATTTTATCATGTAAAATTAAACAATAAGCAGATGTATCTTTGGGTACATTTTGTTCAAATTCCATTTCTATTTTTATATCTACACTGGAAGATTTTACAGATTCGTTTTGTTTTGAACAATCAACTACAACAATCGGATAGTTAGATTTAAATTGGTTTGGCGTTAATAAAGGTGTGTTTGTTTTTCCATAATATGAATTTTGGAATCTTGCGTACATATCGTACAAAACGCTAAACCTGTCTTTTGTAAAGTTTATGTTGAAGTTGTCGTATGGAAAGAATTGTGAGTTTAGAAACACCTTAAAATTTGTAAGTTTGCAATGATCAAATTCACCAGCATGTTTAGTTATTTCGTTTCTTCTTTTTGTTTGTAATCCAAATATTACATATCTTGCCTTTTCCAAATGAGTAGAAGTTTTTACAGTCCATGTATGACGTTGTGTTTCCGGTAAAACCGGATATTCATGAAACTCCTAACTTCTAAATGGTATTACGATATCACGATCTGATTTTAAAGTTCTTAATAATGAAATTCTATTCTGATCGTTTAACCGTACATGCGGTACTCTCCAAACAATTTTGTCTAATTGCATTTTCCATTCTAAAGTAGCTTCCGTTGTTCCATCAGTTGCTTGAATAATATCTTTGTCGTTTGATGATCTTAACAAAACTAATTCTTGTTTTACGTTTATTATTATTTTTCGGTAATCTTCGGCAAAGCCTAAAAGTAATCTTAAAGGAATGTAAAAGTCAAAATTGCCTGAAGTATTTGGAGTGATTGTACTGGAATCGGGTGCTACCCATCCTGCGGCGGCCAGCATATTTTTTTCACTCGGTGTTAAAGATGCTAATCCTTTTAATGTACTTGTAATTCCCACCTTTTTTGTTGAATCTACTGTAACTCCGGAAATTTCATATCTTATTTCATCAAACAAATATGCCATGGGGTTATTTATGAACGGAACAGTACTTGCAGTGCTTCCATCTTTTTTTGTTACTCTTCCTTCGATATACAAATAACTTTCACATGGAAGTGTATAAATATCCTGTTGTTGTATGGGAATTCTAATTTCATCATTATTATTTAATTTTGATGAAGCGTAAGGGTTGTGCGTATGATATTCCTTTTCCCATAAGGTTTCGTCGAATGTCGGACCCTGCGCTATATCCAATATTTCCATTATTAATAAGTTTTAATCCAATTTCTTCTAGAAAACGAATGTTATCACTTGTTAATCCTTCTATAGCTGAAGTGCTACTGACTTGTTTACCAGTCAGCTCTTTCTTTTTAAATGATAACCCCATTGTTATACGGTTGATTTTATATGTATTCGTATAGTTATAGGTTCGTCTCTAAAATCAATATGATTTCCGTCTTGATCTAGTATGTTCACCACAATGTCTGAAATAAAACTGGTGTTTAACGGTAGGTACACCAAGTTTTGTGGCTTTTCCACAATTTTAAAACCCGGAGCGACCGTTGGATAGAATGTGTGCAATATATGAGTATTTTCACCATCTCTATAAGAACCATGTATAATATTACATGTAATATCTATACTGTTAACTTTCATTATTGTTACAGTTCTAGCACCTGAATGGTTAATATTAGGTTCTAAAATTTTTGTTGTTTTAGGAAATCCTAATAAACTACCAATTGAATGTTCTTTGCTAAAATCTATATAATATTTAGATTTAATTTCAGCTTTCATAGTATTGTTATTTCCTTTTATTGTTATATTATCTTTTCCCATATGATTTTGTATCGCTTCATTTATATCATCAATTTCATATGCTCCAGTGGGTAAACTAAATACTTGTATATCTGAATATTTGTTTGTATTTTTATCTTTTGTTTTGTAATAATGTATTTTGTCATTAACATTTTCAGTAACGTTGGGAATAGAATTATAAGTTGTTATATCTAATAATGCGGCTTCCCATAATTTATCTTTTTCCAAACGTAACGCAGGGAAAAGAACACTTCGCAAAGTAGATGAAGTTCCAGTTAATGATACTGTATAGGAAGACATCTTAAAGTTGACTAACGCTTTTTGTTAAAAAATCTAAACATAAATGTCCACAGATTACCGTATCATCAGGTTGCTCTCTTTTATAATTGTATAGTACATTTTTAGCTGTTTTAAAGTAATATTGTAGTTCTTTTGGTGGTGGAAGATTACCAAAACTATCAAAGTAGTAAATAGTTGATCCTAGTTTCTTATAACATACCCAATGAGTGCCTGATCCTTTACTATTATCTAAATTTACTATTCCGGTTTCATTTTTCCATATTTTAACAGGTAATGCATCTTTCATAAACACTCCTCTAAAAAATGGAATTTTTAAACAAGAAACATAAGTAATTAATTCTTTATCTGTTAATTCTTTATTTGGAATTAGTAATTGTTTTTTTCTGTTTAATACACACGATACGGTCTTAGGTATAATCCTCCTCCTTTTTTTATCATTGACCATATTGTTTGTTTCTTTTTATTTTTACCTGCGGTGGATCGTCGTTTTCTTCTTATATTTCCTCCACGTTTCTTTGCAGGTTTTCTTCTCCTTTTTCCACCTCCTTTCTTCTTTCCACCTCCAAACATCGTTTTACCCTTCATTGCTGCTGATACCGCTAAAGCTGCTGCTTTTTCACCGATACTAGCGTCACTGGATGTTACTCTTTGCCAAGCTTTTTCAGCAAGTGCTCTATCCGCTATTGATCTATTTTTAGTATCTGCAAACTTTGAATATGCTATATCGTGTTGTTTGCAGGCTTGATCAAGTTTATTTATTCCAAGATCTCCTCTAGCGAGTCTTTTTTTCAATTTTGTTCCAGGACCACAATATTGATAACCTCCTGGTAAATGTAGTTCTACAGGTAATAAATCGATAGCTTTATTAACTATAGCTCCAACCGGCTTAGTAATAAGAGAAAGTGCTGTTGATGCTATTCCTCTTCCTCTCTTTATAACGTGTCGATTATGACTGATGCGTTGAACTTTCAACATGGTCTTTTATAGTGAAAGGAAATGTCGATACTTGTTTATTTTATAAATGCTTTATAATGAATGATGCACTTATCCTTTGACATTGTTTATTTATAAGTATGTTTGTTTATGGGTAAAACATTTTTTTCCAGTTTTGTGGAAGGATTGTATCTTCTTCATCATCATCACCTTTAGAAGTTCTTAAAGTATCAGTTTCCTTATTTAAAAAATATTTTTCCATAACATTCTTTTTAACCCAATTTAATTTTTGATCAGATTTTATGGGCTTTATTGTGTTATAAATATCATATAATACTACACTTAAGAGTCTTACAATGTAATTTACATTAACAGCATCAGTAAAATTAATAGGGTCTTTTAAGCTAGTCAATCGCAAGTCTTCACAAAAAAAAGACTGCTTATTAAAATCTTTTCTTAGAAAAAGATTATAGTATATGTGTCCCTTCTGATGCATTTGTGCTACTGTAACTACATCATTGTCTCTTATTCCTTCTGCAACATTGACTAGTGGTTTCCCTTTGCAATCAAACTGTTGACTACCGTCTTCATATACTTTTAATACAGGAACTTGTCCAATTGTTGCAACATCAATTTCATCCGACCCTTTTTTAACATTAGTAATTATTTTTGCATCCGCATCCCATTTGTTATTGTTTAATTTCATTATTTGACTTATTGTAGCTGCATCTGATTTTGCAGTTCCCTCCTTAACGTTAGTTAACACTTTATTTTTGCAATCAATTGACTTAATATCATGCGTAATACAATGATCTGTAAGATATTGAAGGTTTACAGCATCTTTCATATCTTTAGGGTCTCCAATATCATGTATTACAAAGTTGTAAAAGGAAAATTTATCTGTTTTTTCAGGGATGACTGAATGTAAATACTTTTTTGTAACTGAATCTTGATCATTAATAGGATCTGCTATATTGGCTATTCTAAGATCTTTTGCATCGTATACTTTATTATTACTCCTAGGATCATATCGTAAGGTTTGGTTTATGTACCACATTAAATATTCTTTATTTACCGAATCATTCTTATCTATTGGTTTTGGAAGATTTACAATTCTATAAAAATTAGCGTTATACACTTCATTTTGAAGCTTTAAGCTAGGTAATGTTTCACTTCTTAAAGTTTTAAAATTTACCGCATCATTATCATCTTTTGGATCATTTACAAACTTTAACCGTTTGTTATTTATATCATAATCTCCATCGGATGTTAGTGGTAAACCACCTCTTTTTCCATAAGATCCTGATTTGCTTCCAGTTTCGGAATACCGTCCAAACTTATCCACACTCATGGTTATACTGAATATTTAATCAGTTATACTTGTATTATATATACTCATATTTTTTTATGCAATTACTCCTCGATTTCGCAGTTCGCCGACCAAAGCTACCCATTCATTTTCTAAACCACTATGTCCGGCTTGTTTAGCTTCATATATCAACTTCATTCTGTCAACCAATTTGTTTATATCGTTGTAGTATATTATATTAGTATCATACAAGTTTTTTAATAATCCTTTTCCTGATAAACTTGATTGATTTGTTTTTCTTCTTTTATGTAAAATATTTATTTCAGCAGAAGATAATGATTTTCTTTTTATGGGTTCCCTTCTTTTTGGTGGGAAAAGTTTAGCAATAATAGTTTTATATTTTTCTGATGCATTTCTATGAACATTGAAATTTTTAGAATAATTTTTCTTATGCGCATTTGTATCCTCCAATATTTGTTTAAAAATGTTTAAATCCTTTTTAGTATATTTATTAGGTTTCGGCTTAAAAATAAGTTCAAACAATCCTTTCGTACCCTTGTATTGTTTATTATTTATAATAATATTGTCATGTTCGTCTACATCAAGTTTGCTATCTCCAATCATTAGCCCATTTTCTTCTATTCTAGCACCAAAAGTATGATATTTTCGAGTTGGTTGTGCAGAATGTAACATTTTTAATACAAATTGTCTTGCAAGCGGCCCTTTATACGCAATATCCGAGCCCAATTTGCTCAAGTTGGATGGATTAATAGGCTCTTCTTCTTCTTGTTGTTCTTCGCTTGTAGAAAGACCTTCTTTTTCTGTTAAAACATCCGTTTCTTCACCTAGTTCGCTTTCTTCTTCAGTTGTTTCTCCTTGTTGTGTAAAACTTGTATCACTTTCATATTCTTCTTTTTGTTCAAATTTTGAAATGGGTAAAATAGCATCTCCGGAAAAATTAAATGTTGAATGTTTAACATTTTGTCCTAATTGTTTTAATGGCTCAGTAATAGGTTTAAATGTTGATTCCAGAAATTTCTCTCTTTCACTTATTCCTAATCTTAACGCTCTGTTTTTATGTCTAATAGAATCACTAAGTGATTTTATTTCTTTTAATAGCTTTTCCTGATTAACCATGTTTACACCATGAAGACTTGTACGATAATGTTGTTAATTAATGTATTAAAACAAATTTATCAAAACCTATGCGGTAACGACCATCTGTTATAGCTTTATCTTTCATAATTACCAAAAATCCATATTTTTCCGCCCAAGCTTTTCCACAAAGCTCTTTGAATTTATCAAATGACATATCAGCATTTACATGATCGTTGTATATATGTTTTAGGTTTGTATCGTCTTGTTTGAATAAAACTAAAATATTTGCATTGTCTCTAATTAGTTGTTTTGGAATTTTGCTATATGTTTGTCCGATATATATGCTATCAATATTATTATGTCTTCCCATGGCAAAATAGTTTCTGATAGTATCATGATTTTCACTAGATACATCATCAAATACAAATACAGAATACGGCTTAGCCTGGTCTGGTTGCATAACACTGTCACTAGCATTAAATTTGTAATAGTTAACATCGGGCACATCAGTCAGGATCTTTTCCAACAATTGATACTTTGGTTGATGTAAGGACTTTGAAAAAATATATAGGTTATTAAATCGCAATCCTTTTGTGTTTGTAATTAAGTTAAACACAATGTTAGTTTTGCCACAGTTTGAAGGACCGCTGACTATACATCGTACAGTGTTTGGAAATAAACTGCCGTGTTTACCATTGTTGATTTTAACGTTATCTACGGTTAAATCATCAATGTTATTAATATTAAATTTATCTTTATGGTGAACAATCTCCATCTTATTCAAAGGCAGAAGAGTAAATAAGTTGATTTAAAACTAAATCAAATCTTTTATAGGTATCCACGAATCTTCAGTTTTATCAAACCCCAACCAACGTACTTTAACTTGGTCTTTTTTCCTTTGCAACACCTTTTCAACAAGATAAACATCGCCTACTGTTGACTTTAACAATTCATGTCCGTAAAAACCGCCTTGTAACAAATTTCCTTTGTTATCTTTTAAAATATAAGTTTCCGGTACAGTAGGTTGTACTTTATACACTGTAAAAACTTCGTTTGTCCAATTGGGCAGGTATTTTTTAGTAAACACTCCTTTGTATTTACTAATTCGAACTTTATCATTTACATTAAATTTTCTTGGTTTTCTTTGTTCCGCTTTTGGCTGTGTATTTTTTTTAATTCGTTGTAAAACTAGTTTAGCGTTTTTCTTATTCACTTTGTTAGGTGCCATACCGATAGTTCTATGAAACTTGTTGTTGTAATCGCTTATTAATTTTGGTAAGATATCAACCCATACGTAAGAACCTCTTTTCGAAAACATTTTATACATTGCACCTTTTAAGGTTCTATTAAATCTTTCAATTATAGCTGCCTTTTTCTCAGAATTTGTGGAATAATGATTTATGTTATATTTTTTCATTAACAAGGCAAAATGTTTATTAAAAAATTCTTTCCCATCATCAGTTTGTAAATGTTTAATTTTATTTTTATCTCTTTTTATAGCTACTTCCATAGCTTTTGTTATGCTGTTACCAGTTTTGTCTTTTAATGGCAAAGCATCTGCAACTTTAGTAAAACAATTAATAATCGTAAGTATGTATTTAAATCCTTTATTTATTTTACTATGCGGTTGCATTTCAATTAAATCTGCTTGATATAAATCATTTATTCCTTTTACAACAGTATTTCGTCGTGGAAACTTTATTCTTGCAGGTTTATGAAGTTCATTAACAATCTTTTCCTTTAAGTCTGTCATGATGATTTTACTAACAAAGTCAAGTTAGTATTGAGTGTTTCTTTTTCTGCATCCGCTTTTATAGTTCAAGGTCATTTCAACATATTTTAAAAAAAGGGGAAATCACAGCGAGCATGCTGTGATTTCCCCTTTTTTTCTTTTTTTCTTTTTTTTATTTTTTTCCTTTTTTTTCTTTTTTTCTTTTTCTTTTTACTCATTGATAGGATTGAGAGAGTAGTGGCCGAATGGTAGAGTGTGAATTTTGTCTGGAAGAATGTGTCGTTTGTCATCATTGGAGCAGAGTGCTTTTTTCACTTCTGTTACGCTGTACAGTTGATGGTTGAAACTTCTGATGGTGTTGAATTTTGCAGTTATAGTCGTTTCTTCAAATAAGCATTGCTTGTAGTGTTCAAAATTTACATTCTTCTTAAGATACAAACTTTTTACTCCCTTAGCTTTTTTAATAATATTGTTTTCTTCTTTATGCAATTGTAGTGAATACAATTTTGACATTAGTGCAATAAGTTCTTTCAGTAAAATTCCATTTGCTTCGTCTTTAAATTTTCCAAGTTTCTTTTTGTTCCGATCATTGTCATAATTTAAATGATCTTTTGGATAGTCACTAAAATCAAATTCATTTTTGTGAACAAATGTTCGAAGATCCAAATACATATCTTCAGTAAGAATCCAGTAGATGAAAGCGTCCGTGTCCATGTAGGCGATTCCGATGTTATCTCTACCGTAGAAGGCGACCATTTTGTTGTAGTGGAAATCGTACATGTGGGTTTTGGAAATATCCAAGATTGACATTCCAACGTACAACGGACGATCCATTTTCACGCTTGTCTTCTTCATAGATACTGCCACAAGGTTTTCATTGATGATAACGGATGTTCCAAAGTTTGGTTTTTGTACAAGTTTTTCTAGTTTTATAGGATCTGTAATTAATTTAACATTTTTGTGTTTTCTTTTGTTTTCCAATGTTTTTCCAAATATCGCATTATTCATCAATTTAAAAAAGTCCTTTTGAAATGTTGATGTTGCAGCTGCTCTTCTTCTGGTGTTTGAATCAATGTACGGTTTTAACCAGCAAGATTGGGAAAATTTTAAAACTCTATGAATTTTGGTTATACGTAAACCCAATTGGAGTGCTTGTTGAACAACCCAAAAGTGAGCTACGTATCTTTGTTTATTTTCAAGAGTCATCATTAATTTTGGATGTTTGCCAATTGGTGAAACTTCTGTTTTTGCAAGGAGCGGAAGATCGTAATGAAGATCATGCAAGTGTTCTGGATATTCAAAGTCACAGTCCAATATGTATCCGGTGTCTCCGTCTTTTGAAATTTGCGAAATATCACCAATAGAGTCTGGATTAACCCATTCAAAGTTTCCAAAAGGAAGTGGATTAGACATGGCCCATCCGTATAAATTGTTGGCATCGAAATATCCTAAGAACACTGATGGTTTTTCTTTATCGTAGTTTGGAAGATATTTGTTGTTAGCTTTAACATGTCTAGTAACACTTTGGGTCAATCCACCTCTAACGCTCGATTCGATCATCAACACCATGTCAATATCTGTTAATAATTGAAGGTTGCACTTTGTTTCTTTTAGCATAGCTTGCCAAGCTAGTCCTGGAGAAGTATAAGAATGAAGAGGGTCTAATCCGTAAGCTTCAAAGCAGGTGTTTCTAAATTCTTCCATCACATCGCAGAGAAGGGTCACATCAAGTTTTACATAAAAGTCAGAATAATCTCCCAGAGTGTTCATTTCCAATTCGTCCCAAACTCTGCATGCGTGTTGATAGTCTTCAGGTGAAATGTCCAAATCGGTAAGTTTACTTTTGAAAGCTTCTGGTGGAGGAAGTGACGTTTCTTGAAATTTATGTAGTCCATCGATGTAATAATACGGGAAAACTCCTTTCCGAAGAACCAAATCCATTTTTTCTGCAGGTACAATTTTGCTTGTTTCTATTAAATTTTGTCTTCTTAAATTTTCAGAAAGTTTCATAAGACTGGAAGGCATAAATCGAAAAGAATCAACAAATCTAAGTTTAATTTTGCCCACCTTTTTTGAAAAGCTTATAAATTTTTCCATAGTTTGTGCTATAACGTCTATTTCACCGTTGTCTCTTGCTAATTCAGGAATGATAAAATGTCCATCGTATCCGCTAAGATTGTGAAAAACGACGGGAATAAAAGATGGTAGTTTGTAGTTGATGTTACATCCGTTGCAAGCTGCACCTCTGTAGGCTCCTGTCAGATGGTCATGGTCGCGAACTTTAACTTTAGTTTCTGTAAATTGATTGTTACACAAATAGCATGTTGTTGTCGAATCATAAAGATAAATTTCTTCCGGTGTCATAGGTGACATAGGAACCACATTGCTATACATTGCTTCCACTTTCCCAGCGATGTCGTATAAATCATCAACAAAGTATCGAGCTGCTTCTTCTCCACGATAGATCTTTGGTGTAGATGTCAAACCATATTCTTGAAGATGTTCTTCAGGCAGAGTGGATTTTACTATTAAACAGTAGCTGTTTGGTTTGTGAAGTTGATACTTTGTTCTGCTTGTAATTTCCTCTCCTTCTTCTTGTTCAAGTGGAAGCAATGAAGATTCAAAATCTGCATACACTACAACGGGGATTCTGTATTGTTGGATAACTTTATCAAATTTTACTTGTGATCTGCTAGGGTGTGGTAATTTAATTCTTACTTCATAGTTTCCATTGCATAATCTTTTATGTTCTGTTAACCATTCTGAACCTCCTCTTCTTAAAGGTTTGTTTACAAAACAGAAACATCTTTTACAAGTTGTTTTTGGTTGTTCACGTTTTGATAACTGTTTGCAAACTAGAGCTTCAAAATCTTTAATATATACATAATGTGAGATATCACCTTTAGTTATAAATAATAAATCAGTATGATCTCTGCGTTCGGTGGGTGTTATACGTAAGGGATAGACATTGTTGGATGAATCTAAGCCAAAGATGTTTACAGATGCAAAAGGATTTTTCTTTTCAAATTTTGATATGTCTTGAATTGAAACAGGATAAGTCATGCCTTGAAAGTTATACATATAGGAAACCTCATCGTATGCTCTACTCGGTCGTTCCACATGATCTTCTACATATTTTGCAAGCATTGCATACTTGAAACATTCAGCATTTTCATTTTGTACATTAACACAAGATTTGGTTACTCGAATCTTCCTTGGCAAAGCAATATAACTACTACCTCTCATTCCATATCCATGTTTATGAACTCTCACATCTAAGCTTGTTATACTTAACAAACTCCATCCAGAACCTCTTCCTTCATGTTCTTGTAATTTTGTTAAAAGTTCTTCAAAACAATCATCCACAATTGAGCTTATATCCGATGCAAACATGATGGTTTTGTTTTTAGTTAAAAATCCTCTTGGTGATGTTTCATTCTGAACATTTGTAAATACAGTATCTAATAATATTCCAAACTTTATAAAATTTAATCTTCTTAGTTCATTCTTCAATGTTTCTGTTACTAATGTTTTTGCTTTCAATATAAATTGTGCTAGTTGCAATTGAGCATTGTCAATCTTAAAATGAGTTACTACACTGCCTGGTAAAGCTCGGGCGTATAATTCCACATCCAAAGATGGTCCGGGTGCGTATTGAATAACACTTGGTCTTGAATTTAGTTGTTGTTGATGGGTAGCCAGCATTTGATCTAATTCTTCCAAATCTTCTTCTTCTGCATTGTTTCTTGTTTCGTTGTTATGGTACACTTCTTTGTGTATTTGTAGTAAGTTTTCATTTTCAAAAGATTCTTCACAACTGATGCAGTAATACATGACGTAGGTGTGCTCTCCACAAAAGTTGCAGTAATAATAAAAACCACTCTTAAACTACCCCTATTTATAGCACTACCCCCACCACTTTTTCTGTATTAAACACAAAAAGTGTTAATAACAGTTAAATTTCTTATATTTCAAAACTCCTAAGTGTCAAGGTCAAATAATGCAAGTTTAAAAAAACATCTAAGTGTCAAATAATGCAGGTATTAAAAAAATCTAAGTGTCAAGGTCAAATAATGAAAGTTTTAGAAAAAATCTAAGTCTCAAGGTCAAATAATGGAAGTTTTAAAAAAATTCTAAGTCTCAAGGTCAAATAATGGAAGTTTTAAAAAAATCTAAGTGCCAACGTCAAATAATTTAAGTTCAAAATAATACATATATTATGCGTCGTAAGTGTGATCATCATTGCTGTTGTTTAAATATGTTATTTCCAAATCGTTATCGCTTTCATCTTCCTCCATGTCCGATGCCGGAAACAAACGTCGCCGAACAAGAGCATGTATATATTGTACTGGATCATAGTTAATTGTTACAACATGTGTTAACGGTGTTTCTTCGCCTATTGCTACTGGTACTTCCAAAATATTTTCTTCATCACTTGTAGCATCAGACGTAGCATCGGATGTAGCATCGGATGTAGCATCAGATGTATCTTCTACTGGAATCAAACTATTTTCAAAAATACTTTCGTCATCCGTTAAGTCTTCTGGTTCAACTATTTTATATATTTTTTCACAAATTGTACATCCAAAAGGAAAATTGTTGTCTGTTGGAGGCATTATAAAAGAAACTTGATATTGTAAAATAAATGTTGAAGCAAATGTTTGAAAATTTTTCTAAGTCCGAAAGTATTAATTATTAGGAAGTTTTACAAGTCCAATGTAAAGTAAAAATAAAGAAAGAAGTGTTGTTGCCTGTTTAAACAGTTGCAAAAGAATGATAGGTTTGAAAATTTTTCAAAGTCCTAAAATATTAAATATTGAGAAGTTTTAACACTTAAAATATTTACAAATCCAATGTAAAGTAAAGAAAGAAATGTTGTTGCCTGTTGGAACAATGGCAAAAGAATGATGGAAACCAAACCCGCAGTAAGGGTCCTGTGGTTTGGGAGGGGGTAAGCGAGGAGGGGGGATGACCTCAAGCCGAGTTGGGGTCCGGGATCTGCGCGTGTGGTTCGGCATCAGTTGCTCGCTAGACAGTGAGGTGGTAACATGTTCAGAAGGCGCCCTGAACATTTTATCATTTTTGCTGTTTGGTGAAAATATCTTGGTGTTATTTGTATAATAACATCTTGACGTAGGACTGATTAATTTTAAGGCATGGTAGTTGTTTGTGCTTGTAGATACCCTAGGGTTTGTAGTTTGTTTTTAATTTGCTGGTTTGGTAGTTAGTATTATTTTAAAATCTTTCTTTTACTTACAATATATTTCTGCCTGGAATGTTTAAATTTAAAGTAAAATTTTTGTTTTTAGGAATGTTATATGATATGTTTTTAATACCTTTCTATTCCAATTTCCTTTTTCCAACAAGCTTGTTGAGGGCATTCCCTCTCTTGTCTTGTACTCCTTTTTAGTTAGGGATACCTTTCAATTCCAATTTCCTTTCCTTTTTTCCTTCCATCTTTTGCATGGTAAAACCAATAATGGTAAAACCGGCTACCGCTTTTGTAGTGATTACGCTCACCAAAGCGGGTCACTTACAACCTCTATACGTGCTGGATGGGTAGTTCGCCTACCTCCGGAGTTTCGCTAGACCTCAGTTGTTCTGCGTCGCTAATGGCGAGACACTGGCTCCTTTAGTGTTAGGAAATAAAAAACATATTTGTATAACATTTTTTCCTAAATTTAATTAAACAACTTGCTATTTCAAAATAACATTTTTGTTTTAGCTTAGCGTTGTGCGCTTATGGTGAGGTGTGTGAGTTCGCTTACGTGATGATCACACTGTAATCATGATGTGCAGCGCTGGGCTGTCTAGCTATTTTTTTTAAACTAAATTTTATTTCTTTATTTTTTTATTTTTATTAATTCTTAAACTCTAGGCAGATTGTATTGTAAATTAGCTTTTCTTCTTTTAGGTTTCCGGGGGTGTACGGTTCTGTCAAACCGTACACCCCCATTTTCTTTTTAGTTATCGAATGACCTTGACCTACTTATTTTCAAGGTCAACAAAAAGACTTAGCGAAAATTTCTAAGTCTCAAGGTCATTTATATATAGGTAGATTTAGCTTTTCTTCTGTTAGGTTTCTGAGGTGTACGGTTCTGTAAAACCGTACACCTCCATTTTCTTTTTAATTATTGAATGACCTTGACCTATTTATTTTCAAGGTCAATAGCAGTTAGCGAAAATTTATAAGTGTAAGAAGTAGGTCAAGGTCACCAAAAAATACCCTATGAACGGGGGAATAGACCGCTAAGTAATTCTTTTAGAATTACAAAGTGGTCTATTCCCCCGCTCCTATTTTTTTTTTATTTCATTTTTACACTAACCTCTCAGTTTTAACAAAAGGAGGTATTTGTTGTGCGCACTGCATAATGTTTGATTTACACAACACATCTTTTACCCTTTTTTAATAATATACGAACATTGTTCTTTTTAGGACTAGATTGTAAAAAGTAAAAAGTCATTTTGTTATCCCGCTTTTATAAGAAATTAACCCTCCATTGTAAATTTTGAAAATAGGTCAAGGTCATTCAAAAATACCCTATGAGCGGGGGAATAGACCGCTAAGTAATTCTCTTGGAATTACAAAGTGGTCTATTCCCCCGCTCCATTTTTTTTTGTCTTGTGTTTAATTTGACCATTTAACTTTATCAGATGGAGATTTTCTTACTAAATAATAATGAACATTACTGATATTTGGAATTTGAAGATTTACTGGTAATTTGAGCAAGTAGAGTTCATCACAACATCTAAGAACAACATCCCTGTTACTGATCTTTTTTACAAAAACATATTTGTGGTTTAATTTCAATCTGTTAATTTTAATTCTTTTATAGTTTTCAATTTTTTCTGGCAATTCACTTTTGGAAGGTTCAATTTTGACTTTTTTAGAAGGTTGAATTTTGACTTTTTCGGAAGGTTCACGTTTGTTATGCAAATTACACAATTTTTCACCTACACTACACAACTTCACACACCTTTCACCTTTGTTCGCTCCTTTTTTTTAAATATGAGCACATTGTTCTTTCTTAAAACAGGATTTTCTTAATTTTTGAAGTTTTTGAAGTTTTTCAGAAATTTTTTAAGAGATTTTTTTGGTGAAGATTTTTTTGGAGAAGGAGATTTTTTCGGAGAAGATTTTTTTGGAGAAGGAGATTTTTGTTTCACAATAGAAACAACAGATGATGATGATGTTCTTGATGACGAGGAAGAAGACCTGGACGAAGACGAAGTGCCTGCCATAGCGCTGGATCCTAAGAAAGTAAAGATTACTCTGTTTACCCTGCCTTTATAACAGCTCCCCACCCATTTACCCCCTCTACTTTTCGACGTCAAAAAAATATTCATCCAAGCTTTCTAACACTGGCAAGGAAACAGTTTCAAAAGGTTGATACAAAATTTCATAAATGTCTTGGTTTAAATTTTGCGAAGTTTGAAGATATTCTTCTATTTCCTGTACAAATTTCTGTTCGAATTGTTGGAATTCTTCTATATCCTGTAAAAATGTCTGTTCGGATTGTTCAAATTCTTGTTGTTCTAAGTTAAATGTTGGTGATTTCAAGTCTTTTTCCAATTTTTTAATGTAATCTATTGCATTTTGAACTATAGATTGTCTGTTAATTTTTTTTTGTTTTTGACTTTCCGGTACAACTAATTTTAATTTTTCAAAAGCTTTTTTTAATCTGTGTTGTCTTCTTTGTTCCCTTCGGTTTCTACTTAATCTTTGATCAATCAGGTATTTTAGGAAAGATTCCATAACGTTTTGTTGATTCAAAATGTAGCAAACTATTAATTCTATAAAGCTTCTATCCGCTCAATATATAGTGGAAACCCGGGGGGAGGGGGAATCACCTTCGCCATCAAGGTGATTGGTACGTATTTAAAGCTTTGAGGTTTGCATAGCCAGACCATAACTATGAGCTCCTTGTACGAGTTGTGTCTGCAGCGTATCTGCACCGATAACCCTATGCTCCGGCATATCAGAAGGGTGTCAGAGCCGCTGCCGCCAATTTTGCAAGGAGAGCTCATTTATGAGCATAAAAGACGATGCGTCTACAAAACCAAAATTTGGTTTGAAGGGCCAAATGTTGGCAGAATATGTGCCGTATGTCACATGGTACGTTTTTTCACTAACTGCATTGTTTATTTTGTTAACAATATATTTTTTTTTTAATTTCTTTAAATTAATAATTTTTTTTTTCAGGCGCTTCCTCTTGCCGGCCCGGGGGACGAGCTTTATCGAACTATTGCTTATAGAAGCGGAATAATTGGGTATAAACTACAAATGCCGGCACCTCAAGAAAAATGTCATCTCTGCAATTTCTGCCCCCTGGCAAAATATGAAATTAATTGTATGTGTTTATAAACACATATAATTATGAGAAATTAAATAGGGACGGGGAACAGAGCAGTTTGTGGTATAACCACTTACTGCTCTGTTCCCCGTTCATAGGGTATCTTCAGATGACCTTGACCCACTTTTAAAACTTTATGGTGGGGAAAATGTATATATAAACCGTGGATTATATGAAGAGGCATCACTTCCCTCACCGATAATCATGGAAAGTTTCCGTATGTTTTACAATGTTTTTTGCACTCCTCAACAACATATTCAATTTATGTTAAATTTAATCCATGTCCTCCAGAATATTAATTTTCTTACGATTAATGTTACTGGGGAAAGAATGGTAAATTTAACATATCAACGTTTATTAGTTACCATCAACCCTTTCGTAGATCCGAATTGGTTTTCAACACTTGAAACATACATTGATACTATGGCTTTTGAACAAGGATTCCATTATCTTTGGGTTGATGTAGATTACATCAACTTTCAAAATGAATCAGATGATGATGGATATGATTCTGCCACATAAAAGTAGACATTAACGGAACTTCTCCCCCTGCCTTTTAGGAAAAAAGAGAGGAACAGTGTTAATTAATAACACTGTTCCTCTCTTTTTTCCGCTTAAAGTTAAATGACCTTGACCTACTTATTTTGAAGGTCAATTGTAACTTAGTGAAAATTTTCTAAGTCCTAAGTAGGTCAAGGTCATTTAAATCTTAGCGGAAGAATGAAAAGAATAGCTACCAACATGCATTGTTGGTATCTATTCTTTTCTTTCCTCCTAGAAAACCCCTTTAGTCCGTGTCAACTTTGATGTGAATTTTTGTACAAAATTGTACATAATAAAGGACCCATGTTTCGAGTCCTTCGTAATCCATAGAATCCGAAGTGCAACAGATTTTTGTACCGTCTGCTTTAACAGCTTCAAGTACTCCACTAATACACTTCAGATTGCTATGATACGTTCTTATGTACCATAGTACTTTTTTGGCTTCGACAAAGTTGTGCACAGCACTAAAGATCATGAGGGATTCCATGGCAAATGTAACCACAAGACTACAGCACACCTTATATATACTGTGAGCCCAAGGCTATAGCCTCGATTTTTGAGTTTTTGCGTCATAACTTTTATACCGTTGGTTTAATCAAAAAATGTTACTGGACCTTTTTTGTTTGTCTTTTAATTCTGCTTAATTTGACTACCCGCACGATGGATTTGGAGCATTTTTGTTATATCCACTGCCTATAGCCTCGATTTTTGAGTTTTTGCGTCATAACTTTTATACCGTTGGTTTAATCAAAAAATGTTACTGGACCTTTTTTGTTTGTCTTTTAATTCTGCTTAATTTGACTACCCGCACGATATATTTGGAGCATTTTTGTTATATCCACTGCCTATAGCCTCGATTTTTGAGTTTTTGCGTCATAACTTTTATACCGTTGGTTTAATCAAAAAATGTTACTGGACCTTTTTTGTTTGTCTTTTAATTCCGCTTAATTTGACTACCCGCACGATGGATTTGGAGCATTTTTGTTATATCCACTGCCATCGTGTACGGCGACGCAGTTCTAAAGTTGAACGGCGACGAAATCAAGTAACCGGTTTTGCCGGGGGGATGCGGGGGGTTCCGGGGGGAGGGGGGGAGGGGGGGAGGGGGGGAGGGGGGGAGGGGGGGAGGGGGGAGGGGGGAGGGGGGGTGAGGGGGGGTGGGGGGAGGGGGGGGGTGAGAGGGTGAGGGGGGGAGGGGGGGAGGGGGGGGGGGGGGTTTCGCGGGGGGGGATATAACAAAAAATGCTCCAAATCTATCGTGCGGGTAGTCAAATTAAGCGGAATTAAAAGACAAACAAAAAAGGTCCAGTAACATTTTTTGATTAAACCAACGGTATAAAAGTTATGACGCAAAAACTCAAAAATATTAATAACCAACGCGAAAACTAAACTCACCATCAACAGAAATTAAAACATTTACAAAAACCCAAATGTTAAAAATAATAATTATTTAATAAAAGATACAACACAAAACTAAAATCTTAGGTTATTTAAAACTAACAAAATATTTAAGTCTCAAAAGTAGAGTTTTAAAATCAATCAATATATAAGTCAAACAAGTAAGTCTTTTGAAATTAAAATATCTAAGTCTAAAAAATAGGTCATTTAAAATAATTCTAAGTCCGAAAGTAGAACAATCAAAACTAGGTCAAGGTCATTTAAAAATTATAAAAAAAGGGGGGTGGGGAAGCGTGGGGTCCCTACCTTATTCTACTACTTTATTTCTATACTACTTTATTATAACTTATGCTACCCCTTAAATGCTATCATGCATGCGGTTACGGTGTGATCATCACGTAAGCGAACTCACACACCTCACCGCCCTATCATATCTTAACCCCTACCTAACGTTCCACCTATTCTATCTTATACTATGTAATATTACAGTTACGGTGTGATCATCACGTAAGCGAACTCACACACCTCCCTATAATATTACACCTAACTTAATATTACAGTTACGGTGTGATCATCACGTAAGCGAACTCACACACCTCACCGTAATATTAACCCTGACAATTAAACCACGCAGGAAATGGAAAGGTAGGTGGATTGCCATTGCGACCGACTATTATAGGAGGGCGCCTCTCCCACAATAGCCGAACGCAGTGTGTGCTTGACATAAGCCATCCCACACACCATGGCGAACATTACGTTACAGCATAACCCTCCACGTAAGCGGACCAGTTACACCTTCACCGTAATGCCAAAGAGAAACGTTGCGCGCTTGCTTATATCAGCGAGCTCGAGACTCGACCTCGCTAGCGAGCCTTGACTAGTAGGTCAACGTGTCGCTCTGCCAAGGCCGGTAGCCTTGGCCGGGTCGCTAGCCACCGCTCTCACAACTTCGTCTGGCCTACATGGACCTGGTCACTACCTTGACTACAAGGTTATTGTGTGCCTACTTGGACCTGGTCACTACCTTGACTACAAGGTTGTTGTGTCTGCTGCCTATAAGAACCCCATTCGCCCGCCTTGTGTTATTCTGCCACTCGCCACCATCGCTGTTACTATCCATTCCCACGTTTTTCTATTTCATTATATCCATTTTATTATTTCCTTTATCTAATTATGGACTCCTCATCTGCCTCTTCATCCTGCCCTATTCTTCTGGGTCTGCTCAAGAAACCTCTGATGAAGCAACATTCCATCCCGGTATCGATCAGCCTTTCTGCAATCAACGATTTTATTCCGCAAAAATCTTCTACTCCCGTCCTCTCCTCCTTCATTAACGAAATAATAGCTGATGCTGTTAATGAAGATCAACCCCAATTATTTCAGAATCCCACACCAGTTACAGAAACATTAACGCCGCAAATTGAAGAGATTCCGATCGCTCCAATTTGTGACGACATTTTAACTGAAGACTGGATGGAGTTGTGCGGACTGCACCCTTCTTCTACCCCCCAACAAATTCAACCCGCACCAATCAAAGAAACCCCCACCCCCCAAACAATTCATCCCGCACCAGTAAAGAACATCAGGCTAAAGTAATTAAAGAAAAACAAAAAATATAACCTGTACAGAATTGAAGAAAACAAAATTTATATCTACAACGAGGAGAGGACGAAAATTTATATCCTCACAACTCCAAAAACCAAACCACCACTTGTCCCAACAGATCCAAAATTTTTACTAGTAACAGCGGAGGGTGGAAAATTGAGAATAAATATATTAAATTAAACCTTATATTCCTTCCCCTCCTCAATCAAAGTCCACCCTGGTGGCAAAATCGGCCCTTCTAAGGGCCACCCTAAGACTTTCAAATTTAGGCTTAAGTTAGGGCCTCAACCCTTGGTGACTACAAGCGGTTCATATACCTCTAAGTCCCAAAGGTTGAGTCAATAGCGGGGGGCTTTCGCTAAAGCCTCAACCCTTGGTGACTAACAAGTGGTCTGTGTACCACTAAGTCACAAAGGGTTGGACGCTAAAGCCTCAACCCTTGGTGACTAACAAGCGGTTCACATACCTCTAAGTCCCAAAGGTTGAGTCAATAGCGGGGAGCTTTCGCTAAAGCTTAACCTTTGGTGACTAACAAGAGGTCCGTGTACCTCTAAGTCCCATAGGGGCTTTCGCAAACCACCCCTTGTTAGTCACCAAGGGTTGATACTTAAACTTAACCCTAAATTTGAAAGTCTTAGGTCGGCCCTTAGAAGGGCCTTTTTTTGCCACCAGGGTGGACTTTGGAGGTGGGAAAAGGTTTTACTCGGTAATATTTATGTTTAACTTGGCACCTTTTTTATTTATTATCACGTGTCGAGGGTTAAGGGGAATAGGAATTTTTTTGGGAATGTCAATGACATAAATTTTGGTTTTTTCAGAATTAAAAATGAAAATAGAAGAAGATAAATGTCTTAAGATTTCATATTTTCGGTTAAGTTTCAGTTTTTTTAGATGAAATTTTTGCTGGGGTACGTTTGAAGATACAGGTGATAGAGGTGGTTTGGTGCGAATTTTGGGTGGTTCGGTGCGAATTTTGGTGCCGGTAAGAATGTTTTTCCAAACTGGCTGAAAAGGTTTTCGAGCAATAGTGGTTGTAACATCATACCAATCACGATTGTTGTTCGATTGAATAATTCGTACCCCAAGCAGTTGAAGATAGGAAAACCAGTTATACCAAATCTCGGTATACTCGGAGCGGTTCATTGTGAAATTGAAGTAGGTGTTGTTAGGACGGTGGCAAAGGAAAGAATAACTTGGCGAGTGTAGAGTGTAGAGTGTGTTAAACAATCAAGGACAGGTGTGCCGGGTGATGCAGCAAGGACGACGACCTGTATTCGCCGGCCGGCCGCAAGCGAAAGTGCGGCGCAAGGTCAACCAGTTGTATTGCTAACTGGTCGGCAACAAGCGAAAGCATGCGAGGTCAAACCCGGCCCACTCGGTCTCGTTTATCTTTTAAAACTCGCATGATAGGGTTTGCAAACATATTAATTCAAATATGTTGTAAAAATTTTCTTACGATATTTTGTTACAAATATTTTTAAGGCAAATGTTAAGAAACCATGTTTCTATTTTTAATCGCAACTACAGTTTCGATTTCTTTAACTAAATATTATAACTAAGTATTAAGGTAATATAATAAAGTAGCATCTTTAAAAATATTGTAACTTGTACAAAGTTAAATAAGTATTTTAAGACAAATGTTAAAAACAATTGTTTAGTACTGAGATGTTCACCCTACAACACCTACGTTAGAACTAACACTACAAATCCAAAAATTGCGAGGAGTCTCTCATGGTGGTGGGGGGAGGGCAGATGTTCCGAGCTGCACATGTCAAGGGAGGTTGCAGCGCCGCTACTGACACATCAGTTTGCTAGTATAACTGGCAGAGTAAACATCTAAATAAACATGAGTTCTGTTTTATATGTTTCTTTTATTAAAGATGGACTTTGCATTGAAACGCAAAGTTTTCCTATTGATGCAGATCCTATACAACAAATTTTAGTACATCCTCCAGAAAGTTATGATTCCATCTACATTTCAGTGCAAGAAACAAACGACCCCCCACCACCAACAACTCCTGATGCACAGTAGGACACGGCTACCACACGTCATTAAAGCTTCAGCTCTTTACCCGAGCACACATGGACTCTGAGCTTCAAGATAATACTGTTTCTTCTACATCTACACCAACTTCCGAACAATTACCTACTACAAATGAAACTACTACAAGTCTACAAGTAAATGAAATTTCATCAACTGTTAGTTCTGATGCGCAAGCAATAATGTTATCATTAATTGGTTTCGACTAAAAATTCAACAATGGAAGAAGAAAGAAATTCGCTACTTTACAACTTGGTTTTTGTGAACCCGTCGAAATTTATTATTTGCCTACTTTCATTTTTATGTGGTTACAATTTTGGTTACCTTGTTCAGGAAATGCTAACAGATAAAAAGGAAGAACATTCGCTATATTTTAAAGTTTATGTTTATGTAATTGCATCTTTATTTGGATACTTTGTGGCAGGATATTTTCTTGTTAATTTGTCAATTCCATTTTTTACATGGTATTTTAACAGACGTGAAAATCAACAAAACAACAGTTTGTAAAAAGAAACAAAAATTATCTTGCATTTTCGGATCTTCCGAAAATGCAAGATCTTTTTTAAAAACATCCCCAATCGACCTTGACACACTTCCGGCCATTTAAAATTTAAATACCCAGCACAGCAGGGCATTTAAACTTTAAATACCCACCTACAACACGTCACAGCTACGTCACAGCTGATGACGTCACTTCCGGTCACGTGACCGGAAGTAGCTGTCAAAAAATTGACTGCCTGTCAAAGTTTGATTGGGCCAGAAACGCCACCTCGCCACTACTTACAAACAAACATTTACTACTTTTACTAGTGCTGTCCCCACTACATTTCTCTAAAGTGACCAATTAAAACTTGCATTAAACGTCAGTTTTCTGCGATCAGCTGATTGTTTTGATTGCTTACTTCCGTTGTTTCCGTTTCCTAGTGCACGGTAAATTTACCGTGCAATTTTTGGCAAGGAGTAACTTTCCAGCCAAAAGTAAGGCACAGAAAACAGATGTTTATGTGTAGTACGATGTAAGACATTTAATGTTCTGTTTACTGATAAGTATCTGTTAATTCCAGCCTTGCTTGGAGATTATTTTCCTCCAGCCATGCTTGGAGATTATTTTCCTCCAGCCATGCTTGGAGATTATTTTCCTCTTGTTATATTAGTAAATGCAGCAATCTGTTGGTAAATATTGAAATTATGTCATACTACCATTTGACTAGTTTAATAAAGAGTTTAGTAAAGAGCAGCAGTTCCGAAAACCTTAACATGGGTCCCTTTAAAACGGTCCTTTGGCGAAGCCTTCTATATAATATATCGAAGAACAACCATAACACATAACGCTGTTCATCAAAAGGTAAACTACTAAGTTACCTCTTTCTTGGATTTTCAAAACAAGATCAAGGGAATATAATATAGAGTTTTGGCTGTAGCACCTGTATACCGGCACACAGCTATATTGGTAATCGTGAGTTCCCTACAATTTTAAAGCATACAATTTTGTTTCTCTTATCAGCTGTTTTACTCGACATTTCTATTCTATGTTAAACACACGAACATTTCTATTCTATGTTGTGTACACGAAGCCTTAAAGACATGTAGGTCTGACCTCTTTAAATTTTGTTTGCTGCAACACTTGTTTGCAAACGTAAAGAGCAGTTTGAATTTAATAAATTGTTGTGAGGTAAATAAAAATAATAATATGAGAAAGTAATTGAAAGTGTGTTGTAAATTGAATATTAAGATTTTAAATTAGAGGATTAGAATAATTTTATCAGAATATTGATATTTATTACAGTATAGTTAACTCCACATAGTAAATGAGTAGGGCAATGAATTACAAATTTATTATTTCACGATTTTTATTCCTATATGATGGCAAAAACATGTTTATTTAAATAGCTTAAATGAGAGTTTATTAATCAACTGTCATCATGTTAGATTGCATTGCATACACCCAACAAATGTCAAAATATTTTTGTTTAACAAATCACGTTTCCGCAAGGAAAGGAGCATTTCTCAATGCTCGTTTTCAGACTAATATAATTTTAATGTTTTCGTCGATGAACCAATCAAGTAACTCACATTGACTTTGGAATAACCTTGAAATTTAGGCCTACTTGATAATAACTGTAGGACATTATATCTCGACCATGTAGGCCACGATTACCAACTAACACTGACAAGACGAAGTGGAATCTGCACAAATAATTTCTAAATAACAGTATCCATTACCCATTAAAAGATGTAATAGTATATTTCATTACAAGGACCTAAAGTGACGCTTTTCGTACAAGGTCAAGTTTTAGAACCGAGGCTGTAAGCCGAGGTTGAAAAATGACCGAGTAACGAAAAGCAGCTTTAGGTCCGTGTGATGAACTATATTTTTCGTTATATTGCTCAATACAATACGTAAACTACTTAAGAAAACCAAAATGTTACAGCTTGTTTACCTTTAAAGATGCCTTCAAAAGATGCCACCGTCTTGTTCTTGCTATTTGAAGCAATCAGCTGATTGTCTGTTTAATTTATGTTAGGGTAGACTGACAACAATGAACAACTATCGACGTATCGAACGCATGTAATAATTGATTAGTGAAATGAGCGAGTTTCACAAATTGATTAAACTGACAACAATGAATGTTTCGATAATAACGATGAATGTTTCGATTATTGTAATCGAATGAATATTGTTCGATTATTACGACGTACTCGGCACTTTTTGACTTTTATAGTCCTAGGACTATAAAGAGTCAGCTGGTATCGAGTACATCAGCTTTTAATTCCTAGGAATAAAAAGAGTGTATTTAGGTCCGGAAAACATGCATTAAAAACATCTGTTTTTGAAGCAGTATAACGAAAAATAAATTATTTCTATAGAAATATTTTCCTTTGTGGATGTTTTACCCATCAAAGACTATAAACAAATGTTTACCCAAAAAAAAGTGCTTATACTTTTTTAACATTAACAAAAAAGTTAAGGCCCATTAGTCCTTCCACTCTCAGAGGACCGTAGCAACATGGTCGGCGTCGTATCGCTGCCACAACAATCGCACGACAACACTATAAACAATCAGCTGTTCCAAGGCCAGAAGACAGGTTCCAGCAGTAGACAAAGCCTATTGATATTCTCTCCGGTTACCTCATCTCCCCTTCTCCCCTTCCCCCTCCCCCTCCCCCTCCCCCCAAGATCGTATCTACTGACAAGCAGTAATTAATACAAGACGATTACCGTCCTATATCTCCACCTTCGTGATTGCAGATTTATCTATCATTACGTCATTTTACGCCGTGCGCTCGCGTTCTTAATTAATTCTGCGTTTAATCCATTTTATGATTTGTTTGCAATTCGATATGAGGTGGGATATGTTTATTCATTCACGGCAGGTAAGGGTTTATACGTGAGTATATTAGTGCGAAAATCCGGTAGTCTAAGAGTTTGTGTTTTGTTTTCCGATTACAGACCAATTATTGTCCAAATATTTAGTTATATAGTTATTTAGCAAGGTGGAGGCTAGGGGTGCGCGGGTACTCGATTATTGAGCTTTTTCCGAGCCGAGTTCACACAACTCGACTCGACTCAGAGTTTTTAAAACTACTCGAAAGTTCAAGTTGAGTAGTTACCCCCGCCGCCGGTTACCCGGAATTGGTAGATCTACGAACGATCGCATTTACAGCTGTTTTTTACACAGTCAACACCAGTCATGAAATATGATAAAGCAGCCGAGGACATCAGAGGAAGCTTCACACCTTTAATTTGTTCCACAGAAGGAGTCCCGCATAAAGAATATGAAGCATTTCAGAGGAGAACAAGCGAGGCCCTGGCTGTAAAATGGAGAAAACCATACTCCCAGATTATTGGATGACTAAGAATCCAAAGCCAGCTTTCCATCATTCGGGCAGTTTCGCTTAGGCTTCGAGGAACAAGACGGAAAATTCGAGGCATTCAGTTTGAAGATGGTGCCGCACTTCCCCCATTTCTCTATTGAGCCTTTATTTTATTTTATTTTTTATTTTTTTATTATTTTTTAAAATGAAATGGTGTTTAATTAATTTAAAAAATAATAATAAATATGAAAACTATTAACTTCTACCATTAAAAATACTCGACTCTAGAAAAACTCGAAATTCACGAGTATTTTTTAAAACTCGACTCGGCTTCAAAAATCACTACTTAGACATTCATAGAGGAGGCTAATGACATCCTCTTCTCTCTTGGTCCTACATCAGCTCAGAACATCTCATCTAGATTTTGGATTACGCTACTGTACAAGATTACATTATTATCAAGCAAATCACGTTTTGCTGGATTAACTCAGGAGACTAATTATTTTTAGTTCGTTCTGGACGAATCACAATGTAAACGTCTGCTAAGTGATTAACCTCAACAATACTGGCAATTATACCAGTACAGTATACTGTATAATCAATGTGAGTACTATTGAAAAAATTGCAGAAAATAGGCTAATGTGCTTTCATCATACATTGTTATGGCATCATTGTTTTAACATGATTTTTCCCACAATCTTCCAGCATGAATGAAGAGCCAAATTAATTGTTATACACTCAACTATCGACAACTCGAACCTCAATAACTCGAAGTCCTCGATACCTCGATTTGTTTTGGATCACCTTGGGGAAAAGTCGAAGTAAATACCATGCTTAACTCGAAATAATCTTACAGACATAACCTCTAAAAGAAGAAGGAACTCAAAAATTACCTCTATAACTAGAAATTCAGTAAATGAAACAAACTAAATTTACACTGTAAATCTACAAGTCAAAGTTTACCTTTATTTCTTAAATTTTACTCAAATAAACCTCTGAAAGTCGGAACCCCGGCGGACATGTCACAATGTGTCACGATTCTTTACTTCTGCAACTCGAATTTCATTTTTTCACCCCTATATCCCAATTTTAGTTTAAATTACCCCTGTAAGCCGAAATTAATAATTACCTCTATAACTCGAACTATGCCTAGGTCTAACTATACTTAACTCGAAGACAACTCGCTTTCCCGTACTTCGTGATAGCGAGAGTCGACTTATAGGTTAATATAACTCAACTACAGAATAAACTCCTCCAAAGTCGTCCTTTGTCTAGGCGACGTTTATGGCCTTGACTCAGCCCGAGATACAACATATTGCTACGACCATGACTTTCACTACCGGGCCGCAGTATTTTATAACTCTTGTAATGTACTCTTAGTCTGTAATGTAGTCTTCTTGCGTTTACTTTTACCTACTGCATTGTATAATCTCTATATAAATAAAATTAGAGTTTTGTCTGTACATTGCTTAGAATTATGAAATTATTGGTTATTTTTGCGTTTTGAAGGTCAGAGAATCCGAATCAAGCCTTATCTCAATTTTTGTCACTCTTTTGGTAACGCTTAACATCAAACGCTTTTCACGCAAAAACTAGAGTAGTGGTATGGCTGAAATTTATTTCCTGTGTTGTATGCACATATGAGAAGGTTTAAGACGAATTAAAACCAGCGTGTCTTTTTGAAATTAAACAGTAAGCTTCTAAAAAGCAAATTTTATTTTATTTTGACCCTATAGGGAAGCTTATGAAGTTGTCATGGCAACCTAAACATTAAATCATGAATCCAAGGAAGTTTTTCTGTTTTTCCACAGGTGAAAACCGTGTTTATCAGCTAGTCTTTAAATATACTTACCCCAATTAAGACTGAATGAGACTGTTTCGTTCAGAATTATTAAATGAACATCCTCAATCACATTTTATATGGATTTAAAAACAAAATAATGTTCAAGTAAAGAGGACAAAATAGTATTCGAGAGATAACCACCGACCGAATCGACTGTGTCCAATTTCTGCAACAATGGTGTATCATTACGTCGCTGCTTTATAGCAGGTGGGAGAGGTCTGAAGATGGCCGATTGTTTGAAATATCATCTGACGTAACCGACAAATTGGCGAATTTCTCCGTTGTGTTATTGTAATGTCCCGTGACACCTTGGTGAAAAAGGCGATGTTGTATCTAACACTCTCAAGTAATATTTCGTTCTACGTAAAAACGCTGGGCTTAGTCAAATTTTTGAGTTTTTTGGTTAAGAAGAAATTACCATCTAATCATATTCCTTGATGTAAATTGTGAGAGTGGTACAAATCATAGACCTATTGAAGGGCCGAAAAATTGGATCATAAGGTTAATCTTTTTTGTTGTTTTGTGATTCGCGTTATATTAGATATAACAACATCCATTTTCTTATTTGTGGAGATACTGTAACGCAAAGCTGTAAATTTTTAATTTTCAAGGTGGCAACATCCATTTTTACTTAAAGAAATAAACGAAGCAGAGTTTGTTTTAAATTTTGTATTTTTAAGCTATCTGAGAATATATTTAAATATCTAATTTCATAGAACAATGAAGGTCGACGTTAAAAAGTTTCTCCCTTATCAAGTGTGTCCTACAGATGTTCCTACAGTTTCATTCCATATTAGCGTAGTTTATCAGAACAGTATGAGAATGCTACACGATTTGAAGTTTTGTTTGCTTTTGTTCTGTAAAATGAGACTTAATGTATTTAGTAATTAAATTTATTAAAATTTTACCAAGTACAGTAATACAAATGTATGATTGATTTAGAACTCTTGAAAATGGTTCACTGCTATAACTTCAAATATCAACCGAAATTGCCTATTTAAAAACACAAATTAATACATGAGAAATAAAATAACACGTTGCACATCACCGATCAGCCACCAGATGACAGGTGTTTGTTCCCAGGAGCCAGTGGGGCGGAGGCGAGGACGTGAGCTTTGCCCGGGGGCGACACCCGACACTCGCCGACCACGGGTGCCCGGGGGAGTGTCGGGTGTCGGCCACGGTCCGCGACCAGGCACCCCGGGCGGCTCCTAGCTGTGGGAGTGCGAGAGGTTGTCGCTGCTAGAGGAGCCAGTGGGGCGGAGACGAGGACGTGAGCTTTGCCCGGGGGCGACACCCGACACTCGCCGACCACGGGTGCCCGGGGGAGTGTCGGGTGGCGGCCACGGTCCGCGACCAGGCACCCCGGGCGGCGCTCCTGGCTGTGGGAGTGCGAGAGGTTGTCGCTGCTAGAGGAGCCAGTAGGGCGGAGACGAGGACGTGAGCTTTGCCCGGGGGCGACACCCGACACTCGCCGACCACGGGTGCCCGGGGGAGTGTCGGGTGGCGGCCACGGTCCGCGACAGGCACCCCGGGCGGCGCTCCCGGCTGTGGGAGTGCGAGAGGTTGTCGCTGCTAGAGGAGCCAGTGGGGCGGAGGCGAGGACGTGAGCTTTGCCCGGGGGCGACACCCGACACTCGCCGACCACGGGTTCCCGGGGGAGTGTCGGTGGCGGCCACGGTCCGCGACAGGCACCCCGGGCGGCGCTCCTGGCTGTGGGAGTGCGAGAGGTTGTCGCTGCTAGAGGAGCCAGTGGGGCGGAGGCGAGGACGTGAGCTTTGCCCGGGGGCGACACCCGACACTCGCCGACCACGGGTGCCCGGGGGAGTGTCGGGTGTCGGCCACGGTCCGCGACCAGGCACCCCGGGCGGCTCCTAGCTGTGGGAGTGCGAGAGGTTGTCGCTGCTAGAGGAGCCAGTGGGGCGGAGACGAGGACGTGAGCTTTGCCCGGGGGCGACACTCGACACTCGCCGACCACGGGTGCCCGGGGGAGTGTCGGGTGGCGGCCACGGTCCGCGACCAGGCACCCCGGGCGGCGCTCCTGGCTGTGGGAGTGCGAGAGGTTGTCGCTGCTAGAGGAGCCAGTGGGGCGGAGACGAGGACGTGAGCTTTGCCCGGGGGCGACACCCGACACTCGCCGACCACAGGTGCCCGGGGGAGTGTCGGGTGGCGGCCACGGTCCGCGACAGGCACCCCGGGCGGCGCTCCCGGCTGTGGGAGTGCGAGAGGTTGTCGCTGCTAGAGGAGCCAGTGGGGCGGAGGCGAGGACGTGAGCTTTGCCCGGGGGCGACACCCGACACTCGCCGACCACGGGTGCCCGGGGGAGTGTCGGGTGGCGGCCACGGTCCGCGACCAGGCACCCGGGCGGCTCCTGGCTGTGGGAGTGCGAGAGTTTGTCGCTGCTAGAGGAGGCAGTGGGGCGGAGGCGAGGACGTGAGCTTTGCCCGGGGGCGACACCCGACACTCGCCGACCACGGTGCCCGGGGGAGTGTCGGGTGGCGGCCACGGTCCGCGACCAGGCACCCGGGCGGCGCTCCCGGCTGTGGGAGTGCGAGAGGTTGTCGCTGCTAGAGGAGCCAGTGGGGCGGAGGCGAGGACGTGAGCTATGCCCGGGGGCGACACCCGTCACTCGCCGACCACGGGTGCCCGGGGGAGTGTCGGGTGGCGGCCACGGTCCGCGACCAGGCACCCGGGCGGCTCCTGGCTGTGGGAGTGCGAGAGTTTGTCGCTGCTAGAGGAGGCAGTGGGGCGGAGGCGAGGACGTGAGCTTTGCCCGGGGGCGACACCCGACACTCGCCGACCACGGTGCCCGGGGGAGTGTCGGGTGGCGGCCACGGTCCGCGACCAGGCACCCGGGCGGCGCTCCCGGCTGTGGGAGTGCGAGAGGTTGTCGCTGCTAGAGGAGCCAGTGGGGCGGAGGCGAGGACGTGAGCTTTGCCCGGGGGCGACACCCGTCACTCGCCGACCACGGGTGCCCGGGGGAGTGTCGGGTGGCGGCCACGGTCCGCGACCAGACACCCCGGGCGGCGCTCCCGGCTGTGGGAGTGCAAGAGACTGCCGCTGCTAGAATGTAAATATCGTCGTCCAGAATGATTGAAGAAGTCTTTCCGTTGCGACTGTAAAATGTGCAATGGCGTTTGGAATACAAAGTAGAAAAAGGGAAATCAAACTCTAGTCGATTGACAAAACTATACACTCTCAAGATGGGAAAAAGTCAGAGGAAACATCAGTGGATAGGTACTTCCCTAGGGGGTTTATTTATTCGCACACCTTGATCTATAACTTAATATCTGTTGGTGGGAGTTCACACTCGTCGAACGAGGGCGAATTCAGGCCAACACGAGCTTGTTATGATCATAGAAATAGTTCTATGGTTATTATGCGTTCGGCATTAAGCTTCATACAAACAGATAGTCGAATGGTTAGTCAAGTTAGATTTGTCGTCGCTCGACGGGTGTGAACTTCCACCATGAAAAGCCACACCTTACTGCAGCTCATTATATCGTTAAAGCAAGAGTTAACGCTATTCAAAATCAAAACGTTAGCTAATTATTGATTGTGGTTGTAACGCTATACAGGGTGATTGAAAAGTCTGGGTACGGCTTAATATTTTGAAAAATAATAAACGTAGACCTACAAAACTTGGAATCAAGTTATAAGGCATATAAATCTATCTTAAACACATATCCAGTGATCCGCTACCTCCTCAGGGGGACGGCCCGCCAGGACGTCAGGAGAAAATCTTAAAAGTAAGCATAGGTTGATATGCACATCAAATTAAAGGTCTATTTTTGTAGAATACAACGCCGCAAACCGCACTCAAAAAGGTTGACCCAGTACAAAATGGCAGCTGTTCAAAGATTCAAATAAATACCAATTTCTTTGAATACAAACAATTTTTATCATGTTAATTTTTAGCATTTTTTATATCATTTTAAAGAGCTTTTTAAGCAAAGAAGAATGCCGCAAACCGCATTCAAAAAGGACCATCCGTTAAAAAAATTACGGTTGTTTAAAGATTTAATAAAAATTGTATTCCATTGTAAATATATTCTCCAATCTACCCTGTACTCAATCATCTTTAGCCACCGGATTGCTTGAATACAATGTTTATTACATTCCTTTTTGTAAAGGATACAATGCACAAATACAATCCTTTTAAAGGGTTGCAAAGGTAAGGCTTACTAATACTACCCTGTACTAACGTTAATTAGGCTATATGTAATAAAAAGTAAAGAAATATTTTATTAAATGATTAACTCATAAAATCTACTGCAATTTTAAACCACATTAGCGCTCAAAGCAATCTCGTGGTTGTGTCAACTGCAGGTTTTAATATTAATTTACTGTTTGTGACTTTTCACATTCGCCAGTGGCAATTTGTTCTTCGCTTTGTAAAAACCCGGTTCAACAATGGTTTTACTACTGTCAAATGTATACCTCAAAGCAATATACTCAAAAGAACTCTGCAACTAACCTTTTTTTAAACTCAGCTTAATACAGTAGTATAGAGGCTTAGAGATTTCAAATTTTAGAGAGTATATATATTTTTCTTTCCCATTATTTTTTCTTTGTAATTTAAAAAATGTCATCATACGCTTTGATACCACCGCAATTTCAAAACTCTTCGCTTCGTAACGAATTGCCGTTAGGGTCGACCGAAAGGAAACAAAGCAGATACTTCCTGCCAATCTCGGACTGTCAAATCGACGCTTTCATAAGAATCAGCTGATTCAAAAAGAGGCACGACCACGTGACCACAGGCCGAGACGAATGACGTGGCCCGAGCCGACCGTCAGCGAGGCTAAAATTAATAATTAACATGAGACAACGAATGCTCAGTCCAGGCACAGATGAAGAACTATACAGATTGGCAACCCTATGCACTTTTGCGTGCCCGTTTTTTCGCGCGGCGTCAAGTTTGTTAAGTCGTTTTGCCAAACATATTGCATTGGTATCAAGTATATTTTCGTCAATATCAAATCTTCAGGTCCCAAAGAACAAATATAGCCATTAAAAACTTTGATGCCAATGCAATATGTACGGCAAAACGACCTAACAAACTTGACGCCGCGCGAAAAAACGGGCACGCAAAAGTGCATTAAGTTGCCAATCTGTAAGTTCTTCATCTGTGGTCCAGGCAACGAATGCTCAAAAAAAGGAATAGATAGAAATTCATGGAACACAATTTTTTACTTTGCAGCTTTGATTGGAGTAGTTAGGAGGTAGACATATCAAAAGTCCCCGTCCGTAGCCCTTGAGAGATGAGGGTCTGAAGATACCATTTTTTGGGGTTTCCTAAATATCTTACAAAAACTATCAACTTTTAGTAATTCCTATTATACTGGAACATCAAACAAATTTAAATTTCCTGTAAGAAAAGTGTATAATATGTCTATTTTGGACCAACCATTTACAAGGTAAGCACTAATTTTATTAATATTTAAAAAATATTCCTTCCATAAGAAATATATGTAAATTTGTGAGTAACACACATGACCAATGGACGCTTTTTCACCTAAAGGGAATTGAACAATATTCATGAAATAGTGACGAAATTCCCAGTAATTTGACACCTCAATCATAAAGATTGGTCCAAAGTAAAGGTCTTGGTGAGCTTAAATGTTACTTTTTAAAGAAATATTACAAACAAGTGGTTTCTACAACTTTTTTGTGAGCCCACCCACACCTTTATTTTTTGGCAGTTTTTTATGATTGGGGTCTCAAATTACTATAGATTTGTCAATATTTCCAGAATGTTGTTCATTTTCCTGTAGGTGAAAAAGCGTTGCCCCATCGTGCTTAGATGTTTAAACAAATTTACATGTATTTCTTATGGAAGGAATATTTTTAAAATATTAATAAAATAAGCGATTACCCTGTAATCTGTATATAATTATTATTATCTGTATATAATATGTCTATTTTGGTTGGACCAAAATAGACATATTATACTGTATACTTTTTTTACAGGAAAATTAATTTTCTTAAATTTTTCATTATAATAGAAATTCCTAAAAAAAATGATAGTTTTCAGTATATTTAGGAAAAACCAAAAAAAATGTTACCTTCAGACCCCCCCTCCCTCTCCCCGCTCAGCGACTACAGGAGGGGACTTTGGATATGTTTACCTCCTAACTAGTCCAAACAAAGCTGCAAAGTCAAAAATTGTGTTCTAAGACTTTCCCTCTATACCTTTTGTTGCCTGGACTATTATGGACGTACAGGGCCATGTTATCTGAACCGGCTTGTATCTAGGTGTCCCGTGCACTTGGTCGTGCGTAGAGAAGAGAAACTGCCCTGGACCTGTTCTAAGCAATGGGTCCGAGGTGGTAACTTACACTGTAGTAGCCACATTTGTTCACCCATTACAAAATTTGTTTTTAACTGATAAACGTGAAGATTCTTATTAAGTAAACATTCAACGATAATTTACACATTCAATAATAAAAAAAGTCAACAGATATGTTTTACAGTATTTTTTGTTTAAAAACTGGATTAAATGAGAGAATATGCTACATTTCCGCGTTCAACCTCACTTTGTGAGCCTATCAAATAAAGTGAGTTAGTTGAGGTATAAATTAATTAACTCGCAAAGACATAATTTTAAATTGTTAGAACGGATTACTTTCGTTTGAAATTGAGTTATTTTACGGGACATTAATTTCTTCTTATTTCATAACTGGTTGCAATAAAAATGTTAAAATCCTGATTTACTTATTTATTTTTTAACGCGGTACAGTATACAGGCTATACAAAAAGTACAGTAGATTATTCTATAAGGAAAAATAAACCTACATACTAGGCTCTCGTGTTTCCTGTTCACATCATGGATTATGTTTTGTTCCTATACTCATAAAATAATTTCACAGTCTCCAGAAAGTGGTGGTAAATAGTAAGTTAATGACGTACATGAAATACATATGAAAAGATAAACTTTTATATATTATTATTGAAGGAATCATAAAACAATTTCAAAATCATGTTACATCACTGCCAAAGTACAGGATGTCTTTTTTAAACGCAACCCAAAACTTTATTTTATCAGTGAAGGATTGAAGGGGTCCCCCGTAAAACGTTCTAAACGACAAAAACCTAATTTCGAGTAATCAAGCGTTGAAAGTTGAATTCTAAAATTTGTGTGTTTTTCAAGGTTAGAACTTATAATCATGTATAATTTTTTAAGACCCAATTTACAACATCATAATATAGGCTTATATTGAATTTTTACTCGAAATTAAGCTTTTTACATCATTTTACGTGAGTTTTTGGGGGTTATAACGTTCTAAATGACTGGCGTTTGGAACGTTCTCTGACGGACTGCTCTCCTGCTTTAAAAAGAAAACATCAGGGATTGTATTAATACCAACATAAATGAAAATAAAACCGAATATAAAACAATTTCATTGATATAGATGTACAAAAATGTAATGTTGTTACATAACGTAAATCGTCATTTCGCAAAAAGTTATCCAAATGTGGTGCTTAAAACGTTATTCTACCCACTTATTTTGGGGGCAATTTCCAGGCCTTGGATTCTTAGTTTTTGAAATATAGGGTAATCCAAATTTTCTATATTCCTTTCTGGAATTACCCTTCCACTTTCCAATATTATCTTCAGGTGTTTTATTTTTATTTACGTGATTTTGGTCATGGGGCGACAACGCGCCGCCCGGCGGGGAGTCCATCTTTCAGCGAATAGAACGTTATTCCCCAAAAAGTCTGTGCAGTCCCGCGAAGTACGCCAACTTTGACAGACGAAATCAGGGCTGCCAACTCAAATTTCTTCAAAACAAAATATACCACAGTGTAGTTCGTGTCCTAGAGAACCTTTTTCACTGAATATCTCCGATTTTGAAATTTTGTCGCTTAGAACGTTTTACGGGGGACCCCTTCGATTATTTCCCCTAAGATCCCCGGATTTGACCCCATTATATTATTTTCTTTGGGGATACATAAAAAGTAAGGCCTTCGAAAACAATTCACAGGATATTCACCTCAAAACCAACATAACAAATGTAATGCAAGAAATTCAAAGAGGTACCTTGCAACACGTGTTCGGGAATGTGATAGAGAGAGCACAGCTTTATACAAATTCCAATGGCGGATTTTTTGAGCACATAATGTAAACTAAATGTGATCAAACTGAAATAATAGGTTGCACAAAATGTAAATATAAATAAAACAATACTCATTTAATATTTACGTGAGCATTGTTCAATCTTAAAAATTTGTTGCGTTTTTAAAAAACATCCACCTTGTATTATGAAATCTTAAACAAGCCGTTCTTATATAATTTCAGGATGGTTTCAATTTAGATATTTTTTATTCGCCATGGTTTACAAAATACAATGCAGTAAATTAAAATTTTTACTTTTATTGTGGCATTGTATAACATGAAAAAAAAATTTTACATCTTGGCATATTTTCCTCCATAAAAACCTATGACTTTTCATCTTGTTTTCAAGAGGGACTTGATTTTTAAATAAAAATTGGCAGCGTTGTCACGAAATAAGCCGTAAATAACGTGATATTTTACGTGCCTGATGAAAAACTTCGTGGCTCGATCGCGCACCTTTACCGCTCACAAAGGGACATGAGGAGGCGCTTTCTTAGAAGGCCTAAAAATGTTTTCAAAATAATGTCCTAATATTTGCAAACAGCTGCGTTTCCCGCCCTTCAGGTAGTTTGGAAGTCCCACTGGGCCACTGGGCCTCTGGCGCCGCAACAAACAGCTGCTTCGTGGACCGCTCGCAGCTGAAACTACTACTGGAAATCCCACAGGACCAAGAATACTTTTACAAACATATCCATTCCACGTTTGCTCCTGGCGTAAGTTGAAAAGTGGAGTTTCAAAAACCAATTAAAAATTATTCAATTCGGATGATATTTTACCTGTAAGATGTATCCAAATTCTGAGGTATGCTCTTTTTTATGATTAAAATACAATAGATGTTAGCATTACACATATAAGATAACAACTGGTATTTTAAATTATTCATTTATAACCAAGCAGCCAGCGACAGGCCAAAATAAATGTTCGCTTCATCATATCGAGTTCACCGCGGATAAATTCCTAATCCATGAATTTTTTATTTTTTTATTTTTTTATCAAATTTTTTAAAACACATATTTGTTGTAATAGTTTTTTTCTGAGCTCACTTATCATTTTATCTTAGGGCTATAAATCTCTTGATGATATACTACTGTATTTAGAACAAATTCAAAAATTGCTTTCAGATTTCATACTCAAAAATATGTTTGGGCACCTATTTAATATTTTTCAATCTTCAATTTCGTCCCGAGACGTTTTGAACACCCTGACCATTTTTATCGAGCTTGCGGTATGGAGCAGGAGCATAATCATATTTCAAGTGACCTTCATAAGACAGAGTTCGTGTGAAGTATTGTAATGGTGTGTGTTTGTCAACTATCAGTTGAACCAACAGCAGTGCATGTATCCGACATGACTCACTGTGTACAGTACATGGCGTGATGCTCCTACACCAATGCTGTTCTAGCAATAACTAACTATCTGATGCAACTGTTCGAGCTTTTACACCATTTTCAAAACGATTCATCATATGAAAGGTTTTTGTAAATCGGATCTACCTGGTACATTACATTTAAAATTATGGAGATATAAATTATATTTGATTCATCCGAACAAATAATAATGTAACAGTTGTTTTTTACTTTCATAACTTTAATAAGAGCAAAGCCAGAAGGTAAATGAAAAAAAGCGATTTTATATTATTCGAATCTTGGCTATCTTTTGGTTTTTGGCGAGTGGTTGTTTGGATTTCTGTTTTGTAAGCACACACACAAATGATAAGAATGTAGCCTATAGCTAATAACGTTCATTTAAATGAATTTATATGTATCACTTTGGTTAAAACTTTACAAATTCAAATTTTGCATTTAAAGCTTTTTTTCCATACAATTACCAACTATCAATCTATTAACTATGGTACTACAAACCAACGTTAAAATGTGTTTACAGCTTATATGATTTTTTTTACATATTTGGTTGTAAATGAAATCCCCTGTCTCCTAGTTTCAATCTGCTTAAAACAACTCCGTCGAGGTCTTGCGTCTTGGTTTTGTTTACCAGGGTATCAATATCTATTTGATAAATCAATGTTTGAAGCTCACTCGGTATTACCGCAAACAAGCGGAAAGACAGACAGACACCAGATAGACAGACAGACAAGAGACAAGAGGCCTTGAATACGAGAAGCCCCCGCCCGCCTTGGCCGAGTCGAGCTCGGATTCGATTTTCATTTGTTTACTTCTATAAACAAGCCCATAAAGTTGGCGGAAACTTCGCAAACTGTCGTGTTTTTCTCCTTGACACAAAATCCCTCTTTTTGCAATGTTATTCGTGTTGTTGAGACGTTTCCTGGCCTCTATGCTCCATGTTGTCCGACTGGTTTTCCTTTTGTTGGATTATTTTTCCAACTGGTTCGGGTCAAAACATTCATTGATTTTAATCCAATTTTGCTAAGAATATACGTTTTTCTATAGTTTGAGCAAAATCATTAATGAATTGGTTTGTAAATCGCTCTTTAGTTCGTAGAATCAGTGAAAACATATTTCAATTTATATACCACCCTGAAATTTCTTACAATGTTTATACTCGTATGAAAACATATCAAGAAAAAAATCACCGCGAGATCCTCGATTTCACGACACCTCTCTGTTATGACGCATCTAACAGCGCACCTTAAAAATTTTATGTATTTGTTAAAGCACCTTAATCTCAGTAATTACCCATAACATATCTCAATAAATTTGAATATTTTTAGAAAAACACACAACATATTTCGTTACATTTACTCATCCCAGACCAGCAATTTAGAAGCTAATTGCGATTCAAACCTACTTCCCTTCACACCAACACCGCTCGGCAACACATGAACTTTTTAAGGGAGGGTACTGTGGAGGTAGGCCGTGTCCGAAGTATGTTAATTTATAGACAAAACTTGTAAAATAGTCATTTTTTACCTTTGCATTGTGTATTATTAAACATATTATTACACATTTAAAAATTAAAACCGCCCAATTTTTTTGCATAAAATGTAATCGTTGCCTCAAAAAGAATAGAAAGAGGGATGTTTATTGCCCTTCGCGCGTCCACAAAAATATATAAATGGAGGATTTAAAAAAAATTCAGCAATACTCGAACTCAACGTCATGGCTAAATATAGAGGTGACATAAGCATTCATGTGGGAACAAGAGAGAGAGAGAGAGAGAGAGAGAGAGAGAGAGAGAAACTCGACCTTGATCTTACAATAATTAATCGATAATTGGCAACTTGCTCCCCCCTCTGCTACCTCTATCTCTCTCCTCCTCTCTACATCTGCCTCGAAATTATACATTATTGTTCCTGTTCTTAGAGTAATTTTCATTGGATCTTAGTAGCTAGTGTCTGTTTGTATATAAAATAATGATTTGTCAAATAGAGATTGAAAAAAATTGACTTAATTTTCCATAATCAAAATTTTACTGGCTTATACTGATGACTTCTGGTCAAGACGTGGTACTTATAATTTCCAAAAATAACTCAAGACCCTCTCAATATTTAAGTGGAAGGATTAGATAAAGAAGCAGTAAACAAGGCTATCTAAATTATCAGACAGCGAAAATAGAACTTTTGAAATAATGAATACCTGTTCCCTGGGAAAGGTCAATCAACTTGATACAAAACATTTTTCTCTTGATGAAATGGTTTAGTAACTTTTATTCTTATCAGGTAAACTTTTATGAAAAATCATAGATGTATTTTCAGATTACAGTAATATGTTTTCTAACTTAGTCGTGATATTGATTGTATTTTCTAGCTCCTTGTGAAAATTTTTAATTTTCCTATACATTTAGTGAGCAATTTTGAGTTTAATTTAATTTTGATTTTGACTATCGCTGATAAAAATTTGCAGGAGTAGGTTCCGCCATTTAGGTGACCGAACTCAAATGGTAGGCTGGTGATTAAAACAATTTGCGATTATTTTGTCAAATAAATTATGTAAAGAAACGTGTTTTAGCGGAGCAATGTTTCTGTGTGCACAGTAAGAAAAGATAGATAATTAAATTTTTTATTTACAAAAAATAAAACATTTAATGTTAGTTACGGTTTAACACATGAAAAAATAAGAAAGATGATAATTTCAGTACGTAAACTTGAGTAAAAGCCTTTATAAAGATTATTACAATTACAATAAATTTTAAACAAATTTATTATTATTTGTACAAATTTTAAACAATATATACAATATTCTTTCAGTAAAATGAAAGCAACTTCGTAGGCCTCGATTGCAACTTTGATTACACAGGTTCAGTTCACCTCGAAAATGGACGTGACGTGACGTGTATTAGTAGCCTTACCTTAAGGAAAACCAAAGTTTCAATCTCTTCTGTTTCCGTATCTCTTTTCAAAAAGAACAGCGAAGAAAAACTCAAAATACTACGCCCATCTGTCAAGTGAAGCTTTGAAACATTCATAACAGCCTAAGCTTCTTCGCGCGCTCTCGGAATCTTGATGTGTCAAATGTATTATCTACTTATCTTATTCGAGTCGAAGCTTTGTAAAAAAATTACCTCACTTCGCCTTCTTAGATTCAAAATTGTGAAACGGTAAATAGTGTAGAACATGAATTGTATCTGCAAAAGCCACAGAGGCGAGGCGATGAATTTTGTGGTAATATTGCAGTTGATCTCCCACATCAGTTGACCTATTCATAATGGTAATCTTGAAAATTAACATTTAAGGAGCGGAGCATTTAGTAATTTCACAAATTTGACAAACTTGGTAACAAATTCGGTTGCAATCGAACTATTCTTCGGTATTCAACATTCGACTATATTCCACAAAATCAATATCAGGTAGCCCTAGCCCTGAACTGAACAACAGAACAAGCAAATAATAATTCTTTTATTTCCATAATACAATTACTTACAACTGTGTAGCAAAGGTCAAGAAAAAACATTGGTTCACACTGAAGGATATGCAATAAAACCAAGACTTAATCCCCTCCAGAGCCCAACGCCACCCAGCTGGACAATCTGGTTCTCGCCCCCAAGAGCAAAGGAACCCCTAACATGAGCGAAACTTATGTTAAAATCTAATCTGACCTAATATAGTCATTGCCCATTTAAATATTAAAATTCTCTCTCGTCTGCAAAGAGAGTTCAATTTACCTTTCACTAGAAACAAGGCCAGTCTCATTAAATTTATAATGTAAACCATGTAACTAACGTTTATCTTAAATAACAACTGCATTTTAACTTGCGTAAAGATATTCCTAACATTCGTAAAGTTTTTTTTAAAGAATTATTCAACTACATGAACTATATTACTGTAGAACTATTTTTTCTTCTTCTATCCCTTTTACAATCATAACTCTTCACTCATGTCAAGGAGAGACACCTTATTTCCTTTGTATCTTTACTGCGTATTTAAATTAGGAGCGTGTAGAAACAGACGCAATTCATTATTCATATGTTGACACCTCACGCATGTCTTATCAATCCGACACCCTCCGTCGCAGTGTGTCGCCTCTTATCATTGTTATCAGTGTCGGCCCGCGGGCGGCACGCGCGGCAACGCGACGCTGCGAGTGAACGCTCGTGCGTACAGCGTACATGCGTGGATGTAACAGCGTACATGCGTGGATGTTATGGCGTACATGCGTGTTTGTTACAGCGTACGCTGTCCACTTCGCCCCTTGAACATCGACGGGTTTGTTTATGAACTGTTTAATGACTAGATCACCTGGACTTCATTCGTTCAGTAAAACATTTATAAAAGCAATCTCTCACCTAAACCACAGCCATTATTCATTCATAATTTCCCTTACAATAACTTCATGCTTAAATACTAGTAAGTTGGCATTTTCATGCTAAATATTAGATACATGCGTATTTGTAATTTATAGACCGCGCGTTCCGTAGACCGCCCATTTACTCATTTTCTGAAAATAACTTCGAGCTTAAAGAAATTGGTTTTTTATGCTGAATACTAGAAACCTCTGATTAGAATTTAAACGCGCTTTTCGTATTGATCACCCATTTACTCATTTACTGAAAATACTACACACTGAATAAAGTAACTTTAGTTCTGTGAACCAGTGTTCTATTGGGTTTTCTTTTTTAGAGACCCTCCGCAAATACAAATAGAAATAAGACGCGATACAAGTGCAAATCCACAATGACCCATGACCGTCCTCAGACGCACGCATCACGGACGGTGTGTACAATCCGAGGCAATTGACGCGGCCCAGTCCGTCCATAAATCAAATGTTAATTTCTGCACGAGACTTACGGATGGCCAGGGCCAAGTTACTTGAATCAGACTATACACTGTACACTGCACACCCGGGCTGGCTGTATACGCTCGTGTGGACCTGGCCCCGTGTGCGCCCCGCATACAAACACTGCCGGTGTCGCGGAAGTGCGATAGAGCGCTGATAGAAGACGTGCGTGCGCTGACTCGCTCACCGCTTCCTTTGGCGGACAAAGAAAGTCTGTGAAAGGAATTGATAAGGAACGATTCCTCGGGGAAATGCACGTTGTGTGATTTGAATATTCTCTCTGTATTACTCGCAAGACGGCGATATTTTACTGGATATTAATTTTATGTACTGTAGCGTACTTTAATCTTTGACTGAACACTGGTTTTCCGTTTTAAATTTAGAATGCGGGTTAAAAGAGTAAAACCGAGTATTTTCTTCGTCTGTGGTTATTATTGACTTTTTATCTAAAGCCACCACAGACAGGTACAGTTTCAATTTTTCCTCTCTCATTCCTATTCTCTGTTATTTTTTTAATTCTGTTCCATTTAAGCATATTGCAAAGCATTGAAGCATGTTAAAAAACTTAAAGCTATATTGTAAGCTTTCTATCGAGGTTATTAAAACATGGTTTATGCTATTTTTATTAATAAAGCATAATCAACTTTTTTTATCACATCAGTAGAGAAAAAATGTTTTAGACCTATGTATATTATTTGGGCTAAAAAACGTAGAACCTACTATATAGATGAAAATAACTAGTATGCTAAAACTAGCCACTGTATTCTGGGCAGTAAGTAGAGCCACTGGACGGTCTCATCTATTGAGTACAGTAATCTATTAAATATATTGTTGATGTGGCAAAAAGAAGCTTTAGAAAAAGGTTTATTCAGATGTTGAGTATATTTTCAAATATTATTAATGGGGGAGGGGGGTCAACGATGCTTGAAAACTGGTAGTGATAGTGTTTTCATCCAATACATGAATTTATAAAACCATCAATGAAGTACAAATATACCAAAACAAATACATCCTGAGAATATAATGGATTTCCTAACATGGTATTCCATCCTCAAAAAACAGACTTAGAACAGTCTACCAATAAAAAATTAAGCCATACAATTACTGTTTTTGTCTTTCTCAAGAATTTCCAGCTTATTTATCAACTTTATCTTGAAATAAAGGCGTTGGAAACAGTAAAATGAGATTGATGGCCTTGATTTCGACCCCCGGATCGCCGCGCGCCGTCCAAACAGACGGAGAGCCGCTTTGTGCTCTGATTGACTGTTTTGTCATCCGACTCGACGCTTTGTTGTTTTACAGCGTGTCATTTTTCAGCCCTGAATCTTCATTTTTACAAATAACTGTTATTTGTTCTGTATAGGAGTTCTCTAGGCCAAGTTCTCTGGACCGATAAAGTTTGCAGATTGTCTCATTTGCACGAATACTGAATGAGAGAGTTTCAAATGGGGAAGTTCAGTCAGCTAACAGTTGATAAATCTTTCTCTGCTTCCCCTCCCCCATATTGGTTTCATATCATAACCTCCTCAATTATATCCATATTTTTCGGGATCATTCAGGAGGATTGAGTTTACTTTTATCACTCAATATCCTCCCAGTTTTATGTTTTACAACCATTCCTAAGTCCAGTCAAGATATTCTGTATATTTATAACTAAACATCTTGTAGATGTTTCCTTGGTGTTCTTTGGAAACCATTGTTTCATTAATTCCATTAAGAAGCATTTAGGAAAAGAGTGCAATAATTTTGATAGAGAACATTGTAAATTTATAACAATATCAAAAGCGAGGGAATTGATATAGTCCTGTTAATGGTTTAGGAATAAATTTAAAAGGATTTTTAGTTTGATCAAAATTAATACTAAGTGGAAATACTCAATCCCCAACTAGACCACTATACGCGCCCCTTGTTCTTATAAGCACAGAATTCAGGAGTGATAGCTGGTTACCCCAAATTAATTGGTCACTTTATCCCCATCCCTCTCCCATTCCCTCTCCTCTTCTCTCTACAAGAGGTAAACTCCAGCCTCTCCGTTTCAGAGTCAATTATTGTTCTAAAGTCGAAGGGTTTGAGGTTTATTTTGCTTTAAAAAAATATTATTTCATCATGCTAATTTATTATTACTAGACAGGCTTGCAGGGATTTTAAAATGAGATTTAAAAGATTGTGACACAAACAAAAGTTTTAATTGTTATTTTAAATTTAAAAAATCCAAGACAAATGACAACCCTTTATTTAACTCTCTCCCGAGCTCTACCTCGCAGTTTCTTTGTTTTCCTGGGACAATAGAAGATTCCTCCTGCCGTGATTACCGAGAAGTCTGTAAATCACGCCCTCTGTTGACAGACTCCGCGTCGTTGTAAATCAGGAATCGGACACGGGGTATTCTGGGTTCTGGGCCTGGAGATAAAAGCCCCGCCGAAAATTGAGTTAAATGGATTTATTTTCGAAATATCTCAACTCGTGGCTGACAGGTGAAACCATTTTTTTCATCAGAAAGAGAAAAATGGAAAAACATCTAAAGTAAACTGTAGTTTAGTCCTAAATTTGGAAGGTATATATTTACCTTAATGCATAACATCAAATTATTACTGAAAACTTGGTCGCAATTCGATGCCTTATTACCATGCGGGCTACGATGATGGAATAGTTATTAAAATAGAAATAGCTAGCTGTTCAATCCCTCATTGTGTAAGGTTTGTTTGGTTGTATATGTTTGCTTGGTTGGATGCACAATCACAAAAATGGTTCTAAAGGCTTCCTTCAAATCATAAAGATTTCTGATGGTAGCCAACATTGATTCAAAGGATTTATTTTAAAAAGTTTCAACCCGTGGTTTAGGTAGAATGATTATTTTAGTGGGAGAAAATGTGGAAAAAGATCAGGATTAAAAGTAAAATTCGGTCCCATACTTGGAAGGTATATTTGTACAACTCAAATCGGAATGACAAAAAATTATTATGACAAAATTATTACAAATTATGACAAATTATTATGCATATTTGGATACAATATGTAGAAATTACTATGCGGGCCTTTGATGTTTACTTCATCATCGTAAAAAACAGGGAATACAATTAGTTGTACACTCCCTCATACATAAGGCACGGAGGAGAATCAACGTTAGATTCTTCTCTGTGCATAATATTTTCTTTGGTTGTATACGTTTGCTTAGCGCAATAATCTCAAAAATGTTCTAAGGGCTTTCTTCAAATGATAGAGGTATGTGATGGTAGAACTTATTTCTGGCGCACATGTAGTTTAGTTTGTATGTAGCTAACTCTTACAAAAGTCACCGTATTTTATCAACAAGTGGATTAATAATTTAATCTTTTTGTTACATTAGTGGTTTCGTCCAATAAAAATACCTTTCAGCATATTAGAAATGTGGATTACGTTTCATAGTACCTGTAAAAAAAATATATATCGCATTGTAAAACAATAACTTCCCGTATATTGCAGACAGAGATCATGACAGACTTGGCCTTGCGCTGCGCAAGTAACGGTAAGTTATATCGCCTTAGATCATTACCGAGTAAAAATCCGGTGTTGACTCACGCCCTGAGTCATTATGTGGAATATTATCAGCCTGATACACAGTGAAAGGCAGAAAGGCACTGTAAGCAACGAGGTGCTAGAATGATCTGCGCCTTGGAAGCCATCATTTCAACCTGGTGTTTGAAACTTCAATAAGGTTAACTTTAAGGGGGGGCTCCAGACACGAAAGATTTCGCGTTTCTACCTGGCTTCTCCCATAATGCTAATTTTAACTTTCAAGTTCCGTTCAGCCTCAACCGCTCTACCAAAATCCTTGATCTATGGGTCATTTGAAAGAGAAAAAATATATCTAGCGACGTAAGTTAGCAGAATTTCGATATCGCTCGAAAAAAATAAAATCCTGAAAATCACAATAATTGTGATCTTTTACAACCAAACTAACGGTAATATCAAAATTTCGCACACTCATGTCACTAGAAAATTTTCTTCTCTTTCAAATAAGCCATAGATCAACGATTTTGGATGAACGGTTGAGGCTGGACAGAACATGAAAATTAACATTGGCCTTATGAGAGAAGCAGGTAGGCGCGCCTCATAATTTTCTTTGCAACTAGGCTAGAGACACTTAATGAGTCGGTAGACGTCCATTAAATGTTAAAGTCCTTAAACATTCGTTAACAAATGCTGTATACTTTCAGATACGTAGTAACATTATGTAATAGCCCAATGAAAATATGATGAAACCTGCATTTGTTGTCAAACATTCAATTTTAAACAACTTAAACATTCATATAAAGATATTACCTACTTTTAGGTATAGTAAAATTGATTCATAGCCCAATGAAACCTTTATGGCTACGTTCTCAAGAGTCATCTTTATTAACGGGTAAACGTCTTACTGACTATAAGGAAGGTACATTATTTTCCATATAATGAAACGAATGTAGAGGTATGCATACCCAAGCGGGTTTACTCAATGCACATCCATAAACTGAAGGCAATAACTATTAATTACCAACCATGATAGAGCTTTATCTTCCACTGACAGACAACTTTCTTTGGGGGTTAAATGTAAGGATCACATTATCTCTTAATGATGAAATATCATGCAACATTGACACAACCAAAAGACATTAGTGATAACAGAACATGTCCAAATATATTTGTGATATTTATTAGATTGCGGATGAAAAAATTAGGAGAATTATTAATATTATATAAAGCTTCAAAACAAAGTTCAATTTATATTTTATATTCTTAATTTAAATTAGCGTCTTATCCCTGGCGAATTCATCAGACATGTGTACATGCAACAATTGTGTAGGTAGTGTTTATTTCATATTCATATTTAGTATCGATATTCTGAACCAGCATTCAAGGCCTACATTCAGTAGGATATCCACGTTGAAACTTTTCTATACCAACTTCTGACCGAGAACAAAAATTAAATTAGGTAAAACTTTCCTCCGCTAAAACGTGACAAGCATGAAATTAAAAACTTTTTAATTCGAACCGTTCTTAGTTCGACTATTACAATTAAAATAAATCCTACATATATTATTGTTATATACATTTTATTAGTGTAGCCTATTGCTATTGCTATGGTTAATTTTAATGCACATAAAAATAATAAAACTATACGTAGGATGTTTTTACTTTGACATAATTATTGCTATCATTCAGCATATTGATACTGCTTTGGTGGAAAATGCATTTCCTTTAAATAAAAAATTATATATTTCTAACCGGTAGCTAATTAATAGATTTCATACACATTTTTATATAATATTTAATGACATATTAGTTTGACCTTTCGAGAAGGTCTAGCTGCTTATTCAGTTCATTAGCAGTATATTAAGAGTTTTATTTGTTTGGATCATGTGTAATAAATCGTAGTAGAGAACGGCTATTGTCAGCTGGCTCTATATCTCTGAAGATAAACAGCTGATCATCATTATTTCTTGGCTTGACAGCCTCTTGGAAATATTGAACAGACGAGGTCTGTTCTCCACAGGCTGTAGCGGCATTAATTATTATTTGACAGTGAAGAATTAACACATGGGAAAAACTCAAGTTATATCAGCCTCCTTAAAAAGGAATAGTCAAATTTGTTTCCCCCATGTCGATTTTATAATTATAATAATGATATATATTTTTGCATACAGTAAATCCATAGGCAGTATGTACGTATTTTCCTGTTTCTTTTCTTAACCAGTTATAAACTGGGAAGTAATAATCGTGTATATTCACTGAATTGTAACAAAAAAAGTAAATTGTCTCACAACATTTATTGTACTTAATTTGTAATATTTCAATTTAATATTTTTCAATAAAGTACTATTATTTGAATTGGTGATTACGTTTTGCATTCAGCTGTTCTTTTACAACTATTTGCAACTTTATTGTTCAGTGATATAGTCCCTTGAACCAAATTACCTTACGTCAGCCTGCCTGATGTAAGACCTTTCTAAAAATGTATTTAGTCAAAGCCACACTATTTAGGGCATACACTTTTACATTTATACAACACAAAATTGGGCCTTTGGACCTAGATGATACCAACGAAATCGGATACCAAAAACTGGAAAATGATTGCAACACTGTTATGTCAAATATATGTGCCAAAAATTAACTATCTATCATTATAGTTTTAATACGGTAGATAAACAACAATCCAAAATGTTACATCTCGTACTTTAAAATTTTCAATACTTTTCGCTTGATTAGCATTGCAAACTACATTTTCCTTAGAGCAGTAAAACTCAAGTACTGCATAAACAATGTTCCAGATGCTATAAGTGTTACAGTACTACATGTATAAGTGTTTTCAATTTTATAAAATGTTTAAGAAATCAAAAGGCACTCAATCAACTCCTCTCATACTCCCCATAAGTATTTCCATTAGGTCGACATTGATGGTATCACGCGGTAGTGCCGTGCACGCCGCTACCGCGTGTAGCTGCACGCCGCACAAGTGTTCTGCCACGACGGGGCCGCCTGTGACTCAGCCCGAGCAGGCGTGGAGCGGGGAGCGCTGTGAACAGGTGGTGTGGTGCCGCGCTGGCTGCCGCTACCTGGCATACATCGCACATACATTCAAACCTACAAACTGGAACAAAAACCATTCTGACTGAAATCTTGTCGTTGCATGTTTTTCGGGCTGAATGTTCTTTTATGTTATGTAAAAAATTCAAACATGTTATGTAAAAAATTATTTCAGTGGTAGATGGCGTTTTTATGGATGGTTTACAAATTTTGCCACATTGTCAAACTCTACATCATACCTAGAAGAAGGACATTTGTTGTTAGTTAAACTAAGGCTAAATACCATTAGTTTTTGTTACATACATATTTTAAATAAAAACTGTATAAATTCTTCGTGTCTTAAGCAGCCAATAACGCATTTTCACTTTTGCACCAGTAAAGTACATTAGATACATTACTTGAAAAGTACAATTATTTTTCAAATTGTTTAAACCTCTGTACGTATCATGTTGTTTTAGGCTTTACACCTCAAGTAGCTCTTCTTGGGATGGCTTTATAATGCATTCTGGGACTATCAGGTTATTCCGAATTCGGCAAAAAGTTTTAAAACGACATGATTTGTTTTATTGAAACTAAAACCATTCAATATACACGTACACACTAAGCCGACTTTACATCTATTTAATAATAAATGTTCTATAATGGAGAGCTTAAAATAACATACAAAAATGCCACATCCATCATCAAGGTTTTTTTACTTCACACTCGTACTATACTAGAATATTTATTTTTTAAGTATTCTTCAATTTACCATTCTTACCGCAAACATTTTCTTATCTTCCATTTACAAAATATAAAAAATACTGTAGGGAAAGTGAAAAATTTAAGTAGTAATCTAACCCCAAATATTTGGCTGACTGCAGGAAATTTGTAAGAATATTGCAGAGTTGCAACCATACAATATGAATCTTCGTGTAAGTATCACGACGGTCGTGGGTGTGCGAAAGAGACAGCATGACTCCCCCTCTCACTCACACCCACACCTGAGAGGCAGCAGGCTTTGTATTGCTGGTGATTGAGTCATCCTGCTTACCCGAGGTGATAACATGACTGATAACAGCCGCAAATAGCCGAGTCAAGGCTTTAGATAACCTCCTGATAACGGACTGCTCCAATCACTTCTTTAAGCTCTTGAATGGGCGATGTACTTGAACCTATCGCCAAGCTTTTAATTAATTCAGCCATTCCAAGTTCCGTTCCGGACAGTCAGACCATGTTCACAGCTAGTTTATGGACTTTAAAAAATATTTAAACTGGTTTTAAAGGATAAACTATACTTCTACTTGTATGACGATTTATCAGTTAATATGTTATAGGTTTTGAAAATTTTGCAAACACTTTATTTTTTTTGGAAAATTAACAGTAAGACATACGGGACACCACAAAATTACATGTCATCATAGTTCTGATCAAATCTTTTATTCTATTTGTAAAAGATGTTTTCATAATATACAAAGCAATTAAATGCACATTTCTTATTCACTTAACGCTGATTTGTATGTTTATCATTGGTTACTTCAGAATTATATTGATTTTTTCTGGTTCCGAATGTGACATGTAAAGGTTCCGTACGGTACGGGTCTCATGTACAGTAAATGGAGGTTTCAAATCAAGTAGTTTTTATGTTATAACATACGGGAACTATTACTTGATGAACATGAATCAAATTAAGTTCATGAAGTAATTAAAAAGTAAAATTACTTTGAGCATTTTGTGTTAAAGTTTATGCAATATTGTCGCATTATGTAAAACATTGTCATTCTTAAAAATAACTTGATTAAGGCTCAAAAACTATGGACAGATCAATGAAAACTAACAAAAATGAATGTTTAATGGTTAGGATTAAGTTGGAGGACAAAAGATCATTAAAAGTGAAATGTTACCAGTTTTCTTACGTGAATTGAGATGGTATTACTATTTTCGAAGGAGTTTGCACTAAAATAAACAACAAAAACTTGATTTTAATCTCCCTGCTCTAAGGCTCATCTATTCTGGAATGCCTAAATTTCATTACTTTGTATTTAGATTCTTATACCAATCATTAAAACTGGAGGAAAATCAGAATTTTGAAGAAAAAATACGTTTTTAATGCAGTAGCATATTTTCTTATCGATAGAATATCATTTATTTTTTTTTATCTGGAGGAGGAAAATCTACATTACAGTATAAAATGAAGTTACAAAACATAAAAGTGCAACAACTAACTTTTACGCTGTTTTTGTTTCAGTCCAAGGCATTAAATGTTTCAATAAACCAGCTATTACCAGTTAGTCAAGGTAAAGTGCTTATTGTTCACTATCCTTTCATCTAAAATTGTCTATCCAAGAGGTGCTTAAACGCCAACGTCATTCATACAGAGATAAAGAGATAGTGTTTTACATGCACTAATAATATTGTTATCAGAGTTATTATCACGGTACAAGAGCTATTGAATGAGCTAATATACTTGAAAGAAAAGTGGTATGATTTCATAAAAGAATGAAAATCATGTGATCTAAATTAAAAAGTAATCTGGTATGACGTTTACAGTGTAACGAATTTCCTCTTATATTGAGGATGTTGTGAATAAAATGTTTATCAATGAGAGGGCAAAAGCATACGTTACTTTAAGCAGAACTTCACAGTTACAATACTATACAATAATCAACCACGCAAGGTTAATTTTGGATGTTAGCGCTTATTTCTGTTGCAGTTTTATTGTACGTTAGAAGTAGAAGTACACAAAGATTTGTTAAATAATTACGATTTCGTCAAATGTTTCGGTTTAAGGTTAAGAAACAATCTCCAAGTTCATGTTTGTGATCAAATGAAGAAAAAAGTCAATGTTCAATAATACTTAATCCTAGCAAATATCATAAAAAAAAATCACAATTCTGAGTACTAATCTTAATCTTTTAGTTTTTATTATCTGATAATGTTCTCATTCAAGCAATTGGAAAAATATCTTCCACCTTAAGAGGCTATTGCCTAAATACAAGTACACAAGATTTTTTTTAAATTACTATTTCGTCAAAACAATCTCCAAGTCCATGTTTGTGATCAAATGATAAAAAGAGTCAACTTTCAATATTTCTTAATCCTAGCAAATATCATCATAAAAATTACAGTTCTGAATACTACAAACTTTTCCTTGTTCCACCTCCACGCGGTGGCGGTCCATGTCCATAACGCCGCGACCGCACCGACCGCAGCCTCAAATGGTCCTGCGGAATCGTTTCTGATTCAATTTCTCGAATGACCTCTGCCTCCGCCACATTATAACGGTCTTGTCGTTCCCTCCTGCGTGATCCTCGATCGTGATCTCAACATAAACTCATGGCTTTTGTAGTACCCTCAGTACGTAAATAATATTAATTGTCATGATAATGTTTTTCCCATGGTGATATTTAGATCTAGATCGTTTCCGTAGGCCTGCCTAACATAAACATCGGTGGCGTTAGAAATTTAAGATTAACTCCAAGCGCTTTGGCCTTGTCGGTTACTCTAGTTCTAAGATTCTCGGTTAATTTAGCCTCTGTTCTTGAAGTCAACTTATGGGAAACTAAGGACAATGAGTATGCTCAGTTACAAGAAAACATCTCAGATCAGCTTGTTGACATTACACTAATTATTCAATAAATGTATTGAAGTAGGTAGATTGTGAATGTCGGAGTGCATATGTATCTAATGTTACCTACATTTCAACAAAACATTTACAAGTTTTTTCAATCCAGATTTTCAGTTTGATTTATGAACATTTTTAAGTGTTTTATCATCAGCCATTACAGTTTGGATTTAGAACTGGCATTGGATATGAAACCTTTGCACAGAACATGAAGCCGAAGTCCTTGTTCCCTATTATTCCCTCAACAGCTGACAGTAATTCAAGGTTCTTTTACTAAAAAACTATACTTCCAAGAACCATAACCCCATCAAATTCCCATAAATTACATTTCCTCGACAACACTGCAACGTCCTCGCAGCTGTGCACCGCACTTGACCCGAATTGGCCACTTAGAAGACAGCGCGACCGAAGGTATAACATCAGCAAACACGGCCTTGGCCTTGACTTCACCCGGTGGTTAGCTTCTCAATACAACAGTGAGGTCATGCTGCAATCTGCAATTATTGCGAGGAACTATCAGACAGCGCGGCTGCATCCTCAAGGACTCCCGCGGCGTAGAGCCTTCCTTTGCTGCAATAACGCCGGTAATTGTCTTCGACAAAGGAGATGACGCTGGAATATGTAATTTCTCGGTTTAGTTCAGCTCGACCCGGGGTCTTATTGTCTTTCCTTGCTTTCAAAGGAGGTCACCTCGAAAAGGAAAGGTCGGGTAATTTGATCCTATAAGGTAATAAAAAGGAGCTATTGCTCCACAGTTTTTCAGAGTTTTTTCACTGTCTCATTTCAAGAGGGAAGAAAATGTAGTTTATGAATTTCCGATACCTACTACTACAATTCTTGTATTATGTAATGACAAAACTTGAACTACAACCAAAACCACGGTTTAATTTCACTGTACAATAACTATCTTAAAATAGTTGACGTTATTTAATAACAACTTGTTAGAAAGCATCAAAAACTTCCATTTCAAAGAAAAGTGTCAAGCGGGGGGAATCCTCAAGGAACCATAAGACAGAGAACCTCGAAAATGTTTCAAAGGCTACTGTGAATTAAACTGAAAATATTTAGATTGTGAAGCGAGAACGTTACACGATGTTAAATTCTTGACTTCTGGGTAGGACCGCGTCGTACTTTCGAACTATTTACTCTAAAGTAGTTTATGTTGTGCGCGACTACGTTATTCGCCCAGAAGATGGAGTACTGCAATGTCTCCGAAACGTCGGCGGAAATCTTCGAAAGTACGACTGGGTCCTACCCAGAAGTCAAGAATTTAACATCGTGTGGAAACGACCGTGTAACGTTCTTCTTCGAGAACGTTACAACTTAATTTGAAGAATAACCAAACAAGCCAATCAAGACTAAAACCAACTTCCTCAGCCCAAGCAATAACAAATGTACAGTAAGGTCCCATATACGAACACGCTGGACCCATGCTTCAGCTAATTACGTAGAAAACAAAACAAAATTTGATACCCTAAATCCATCTAATGTAACCATATCCATGAAAATCCGCTGAGCAGAACAATCTTGCATCAGACCCCAAAACAATCGACCAGCTGACGTCCGGCCTTTGCGGAATCGCACCCACAATTACACATAGACAAAGCCATGACCAAAAGTGAAATCGGTAAATTACGGTTTGCATTATTCATCCAACACAACGGATTTCCTGCCAGCGATCAGCCTAGTGAGTCTGCAATCATAGCTCCCAGAACTGTGTCTGTGTACAGAGCAGAACCGAGTCCGTGCCCAAATCAGAGTGGCTTGTGCCCGTGAGTGACAGACAACGTCGTACAGTCTATGCCATACACAAAGTAATGGAAGCCTGTAGCGTACTACATTCCACTAGAGCCTCTTTCATGAGAGGAAAAAGAGGTGTTTATGAAATTTCACTGGATGTAAATAAAAAACGTCTTACAACCAGCGAGCACAGGTTCTCGCTGCTTACAACACTTACACTGTATTAAATTTACACTGTATTTAAATATAATATACAAAATGGTAAATATACAAAAATGGTGGAAAATGGCGATCGATTTCGATTGGTCACGCCAATCATCATCAGGCCCAGTGAGAGACTGACATATCCATCATGGCGACCAATGTTGAAATTTCAATAAAGCCATGCCACGTGAGGTATAAAAGTTCCAATATTTTGCCTTTGGAAAGTCAACAAATAAAAGCAGATCATCTATTTTCGCTATGTTTAAACAGACTAAAATAAAAGCTCACAAAAACAACTACTGGAAGCTGGGATCACAGAGCAAAGAGAACTGGTCACAGAATACAGCAGCCATTAATAGGTATAAAAACACAATTGAAACCCGAAAACCCTTTTAAATGTAACCAAAAATTGACTGCAAGAACAAAATATACTGAAAGGCACTAATAAGATAAAGAGAAACATTTTTTAAGCACATGCACGGGTTTTTTAGCTCGTCGACCTTTCCTCCCACTCGAGCCGCCGAAACAATAGGACCCCGGGGCCCGGGGCTCCGCCGACTTTGGAAAGTGTTTTGTCCCGTCACGGACGTGTCGGAGCCGTGCCTCCAATAAAGCTGTCGATACAAGCGTGAAATCTGTTTGTGGCCCAGGGTGATGAAACACCACGACAAATTTCAGACCTATCTCCTTCTTGTCCCCTTTCTTAAAAAAAGGATTTTTGTAGAAATGTCCTTTTTAACAATGTTGTTTATGTTCTTTCGATGACATGTGTCCCTACCAACGGCAGTTTTCGTTTTTCTGCGACACTAGCGGCGACTTTTGGAACTACGGCTCCATAAGAGCCCATGTTAAATTTGTGCACTTTTCGCGCGCAAGCCGGTGCAGGGGTAAACGCGGTGTCATTTAGCGTCTCCAATTCTTAAAATAAAAGTTATTCGGAAATAGCATTGTAAAGATAACGAGTTGCAGAGTGTTTATTGCTTCTCCAAAATCGTTTATGCTCACTCATTAAAAAGATACATGGCGTTAAAGGTGGTCAACTTCAACTGAATATATCTTCAGAATACGTTAATATGAACGATTTAGGATTAGCAATTAACATTCTACAACTCTTTGTCTTTGAAATGCTATGTTAAATAAAATTTTATTTTGAAAACTGTAGGCGCTAAATGACACCGCGCGGAGCGTGTTTTAGGCATATTTTGGGGAGGAGACACTGGTAATGATCAGGAATTCCTCTAAATCCTATATTCTAGCATAATAAAACAACTTTACAAAATTTTATGTCAGTCGAGAAAAAGGTGTGGGCTTTAAAAATCGACAAGCTGACGCAAAGAAATTAATTAATTTGCAAAGCACAAGTTAGATGAGAAAATAATAATATATTAAGAGTATTTTTAACTGAAGCATCGATATTTTTACGTTTTAACTACAATTCATTCCTTACCAAAAACAACGAAACGTGTGATACAGTGTTTAACAAGTACCTGGAAGGAGAAAACTATATAATTTAAATACAAAGGTGGAGCAATAATTTGTAAGAGAATTAATATGGAGTAGTCACACCATAAACAGTGCTACTATCCCGGTAGACTCGTCGCCGGCTATAACTCCCACAATCTGATCCCCAGTCAAAACGTTCACGAGAAGGAACTATCACGAACCCACCAGGATTTATTGAACCAGTCTACAAAAATCCGAAGTGGTCTAAATATGCATTTCATCAACGTGTAAAAAATAATGTACTTTTATGAAACTATTAACTTTAGTGGAAACAACTTATTTTTAAGGATAATCTATGTACTTAAAGTAATTTTAAACTAATACAGTAGGCCTACATCCATTTTATGTATGGAAAACTGATGAGACATTAAGATTTACAAAGAACGCAGTTAAGATTATTATAAAAACACAAGCTCAGAAGCTCAATATCTCGAACATATTGGAGATCAATTTATACTAATAGAAACAAATTGTATCTTTTGTTCGAGATTCGTTAAGTTTTGATTGTGATCAATAGTTATATCTATATCAAAACAGACTAAGGTAGGGTTTTTTTCTAGAATCCAAAACACTTTTTTTCTATTTTTACCTTTATTTAAAAAAAAGTTTTATTCTCATTTGCATGGGAGGAAGTTATATAATTTTCGACCTGGACATCACACGTTATATGAATTTTACGATCGTTATATGCGAGGACAACGCTAAATGTAAATGTTCATGGTGTTAAAGAATATTGCATAAGGAAAAATGTTCCAGCGACGCGACGCTCTGTGCATAGAGACCTGTTTTATAATAAATTACGTGACTTGCGTCTTTAGGCTGGTGTGAAATAGAAGTCATGTGTATCTATTGAAAGAAAACATTCTTTTGCTTTCTCCTCAATACACCTTTGAAAGCGGTCAAATAAAAATATACTTTGATAAGCGGTGCCCCAAAACTAAAGCATCTTCTTTTTTGGCGAATTTCCTCTATGGACGTTCTTACGTTATTTTTTCAGATTTTCTCAAGAAGTAGGCTCGAGATAATGAAAACTTCGTTTTGGGGTCCCTATAGAAATAAAAAATTCCTTAAAATTTGTATCTCTACATGTGTATTAAAATATAATATGAAATAGTATATTTAGCACCTAGGTCAGAAAATGAGGTTGAGCGGGCTCGATATCGAGTTTCATATTAGGGGCGAAGTCGAAACTTTGAATCGATGGAACTAAAATCCCTTTCGGTCGAGGTACGAACGCTATTTTTCAACACATTACACAGTGAACTACAACTATTAATAGTTCATCAGTAATCAAACAAGACGAAAGGTCGATGATACAGCTTTAAGGTTATGGTTGCTTGCTATAGAGGCTATACGGAGCAATAATTGTCAATAGATTATCTAGCCTAATTGCCTGAAGAGGCTAATTGCCAGATTCGCCAATAGTCTACCGTTAATATCTACTGAGTAAGGTTATATGATGTTTACACATTTTTTCAAGAAAATAAACGATCAGGTAACTTTAAGGCCCAAGGGATAAAAATATCCGGCCCTAGGACGGAAAAGAGCTATTTTCAGCCACTATCTGTCGTTCGTAAAACAGGTGATTACGTTGTAGTGTGGCGGAAAATACCATATACCCATATGTGATAAGAAAATGAACAAAATGGCATTTTGCTATAGTAAACAGAGTATGTTGTCGCAAGGTTAGCCTTATGGGAAATACGATATCTCTTTTTTTATATCTCGCTTGTTTCTTGATATACCCTAAAAACACTTGGTATGGGAACTGGATAATGCCCTAAATCCCATATTCGGATTCTATTATAACTGGCGCCAATTCTTGGGGCCCACGCCGACCATGAGACCAATGCTAAAATTAACATTAGTCTTATGGACGGCGTGGGCCCCAAGCATTGGCGCCAGTTATACTGTGGCAGCACATCTTGTCCTCCCTTCACAAGGTTATAACCTTATGGGAAATAAATTAAATGTTTCATCTTCATTGTTAGACATATCTTAATAAACTTGATATCGTATATGGGTTCTTCTAGTTGAGAACTAACTACTGAATATTGGTATAAGGCTATTTAATATTTATTTCATTTTAGAAGCAAACCTAAACTATTTCCCCATATTATTAATATGGAAAATACAAAAAAAATCATACTTAGCGTAGGATGGATTGAAATAAATTTGAAATATAAAGGTTTACTGCGACGGGGATGTTTGATTGTGTGGAATTGGGAAATTTACATATTCACCTTAACGCACCAAATGTATCATCCAACTGACGTCACTCATTTATGAGTGAATCAGGAATTATTTTTCATTTGTTTGGAGCTCTCTCATTGGTCGAGGTGTATTAATGTCTATATAATGAATGTGACTAATACAAATGATTAGATGACGACTTAATCGCTTGTCATTAATTCCAGACTTTCGCTACAGGAGCTGTTTTCAGTATAAATAATATAAGAAAATATAATCAGTGTAATCGGATTAGATATAATAAGATATAAGGTGTTCCCTAGTGGGGATTAACATCCAAAGGACCGTCCTCATAATTAGACCAGTTCGTAAATTGTAAACCAGGCAAAATTATGGTTCGGATCCCACGTTAAAATGTAGGTCCCTTAGTTGCCATTGGCTGTTGGGCTATTTATTAACAGTCCTGTCTAAGGAACATGTCGGCAATAAGACTACAAGATAGCGGCCACAATCATTTTACACTCATCCTTCACTCATATTCCGGTTAAAATACGCAGCCAGTGCTGCGTCCCGGTCTTAAGAGGTAGGTGTTAAAGTAGTTAGATTGATCTTCAAAAGAATAGATAAAAACACTGGTGACAAAATTCTAAACTAGCAATGAGTTATACAGGCAAGCCATGACAACATATTTATAAACAAATAGCACATCACTAAAAAAAACATAAAACAAAACAACAAATGACATTCATTAAAATATGCTTTCCTGAGTATCAGTTTAAATATACTTTAAAATTGTCAGGTCTATGAACCTATTCTAGGGATGGTTATAACTTTCAGCCCTCAAACACGCATTTTTATATGAACAATGTTCCTCGTTTCACCAGCTAAAAAACGTACAGTTTCATCCGCACATTAATATCCTCATAAACAGCTATCTCGCCGGCGTTACACCGCAAATGGCACGTCATTACGTCGTAGTTAGCTGTTACATCCTAATAGCTCACTGGCCTATCATCACTTCCCAAACAGATAAGCGCCAAAATCAGCTGTTCCCGCGCAACATCAGCTGTTTAGCGGCCAAAACGGGCCCGGGGTGCGAATAAACTACAATTACGGCCTATTTCCGCCGATCCGTGTACGGAAAGTAGTTCTAACGGCTGGCCATATCTGATTTAGCCATTACCATTTATTTTCGAACAGTCGTGCTCGGCGCTCGTCATCTCGAAGAAAGTTAACTGTACAAGTTATGTCGGATGGCCTTAACAGGTGACCAGTCTTGTTCCCGGCTCGGGTTACATCTGCTGGGGAGAATGTCCACTCTGGTTTCCAGCTCGTGATGGCAATGAAAGCTGTTCGCCCTCGAACCCGTTGTGTGTCTCAAACAAGAAACGATCTCGGTGAGGTGCGGCGAACTTCAATTATTGATAAGTGTAAAGGAGGTATATAAAATGTATGTTTTTAAATCTTGTTTGATTGACCAGGTTTATGGAATCGCTGGATGAAGAGTTGCATGTCATGCTTTTTAAAATAGTATATTACGTTACTAGGCCGGGAAGTACTGCTTTGCTGGACGAGCATGATAGTTCCCGCGTGAGCGAAAGCGAGTGCGGGATTTTCATGCGAGTACGGCAAAACTTCCCGGCCGTGTAACGTACGATATTTTTCATCATACTACGCAGAAAAAAATATACTTACAATTATAACGTAGTCCTTGCATAAACATGTTTCTCAAACCTTCAAACCTAACCTCTAACAAACAGAACAAACATTTGCTACGGATGCAGTGCTGCCACTACATTACTCTAAAAATAAACCAATAAACCACCAATAAACAAGCATTAAACGTTGGTTTGCTGCAAATCAGCTGATTGTTTACTTCCGTTCTTTCCGGCCTAGGTCGGATAAGAGTTCATCCGGCCCAGGCCGGCAATGGGTAACTTTCGAGCCAACAAAATGGAACTGAACACAGATGTTTCTGTGTTAGTATGATGAAAAGTGTTTTTTCTCGTAATGCAAGTTATAAGTTGATTCGACCTACTCTTTTATGAAACATTATTACATCATTATCTGTCCATTAAAACTTCATCAGATCCTATACACGTTTTCCTTCTGGTTCCTCTTGTGGTTCCACTAGAGTATTGTAAGTTTGATATTTCCCTTCCAGCGCGGAATAGATATCAGATCCTAGGGACGAGTTCCTCCTAGTTCCCCGCGGTTGTTCGTCTAGAAGAGGTGTTCTTAGTTTTGATATTTCTGATCCAGCTCGAGGCTAGATATCAAATCCTCTCCTAGTTCCCCGTGGTTGTTCTTATAGAGGTGTTTTGATATTTCTGATCAAGCTCGAGGCTAGATATCATATCCTCTCCTAGTTCCCCGTGGTTGTTCTTATAGAGGTGTTTTGATATTTCTGATCCAGCTCGAGGCTAGATATCAGATCCTAGGATGAGTTCCTCCTAGTTCCTCGCGATTGTTCTTCTAGAAGTCTAGAAGGGTTTTGATATTTCTGATCCAGCTCGAGGCTAGATATCAGATCCTAGAACGTGTCCATCCTAGTTCCTCGCGGTTGTTCCTCTAGAGGTGTTTTGATATTTCTGATCCAGCTTGAGGCTAGATATCAGATCCTAGAACGTGTTCATCCTAGTTCCTCGCGATTGTTCTTCTAGAAGTGTTTTGATATTTCTGATCCAGCTCGAGGCTAGATATCAGATCCTAGAACGTGTTCATCCAAGTTCCTCGCGGTTGTTCCTCTAGAGGTGTTTTGATATTTTCTGATCCAGCTCGAGGCTAGATATCAGATCCTCTCCTAGTTCCCCGTGGTTGTTCTTATAGAGGTGTTTTGATATTTCCGATCCAGCTCGAGGCTAGATATCAGATCCTAGAACGTGTTCATCCTAGTTCCTCGCGATTGTTCTTCTAGAAGTGTTTTGATATTTCTGATCCAGCTTGAGGCTAGATATCAGATCCTAGAACGTGTTCATCCTAGTTCCTCGCGATTGTTCTTCTAGAAGTGTTTTGATATTTCTGATCCAGCTTGAGGCTAGATATCAGATCCTAGAACGTGTTCATCCTAGTTCCTCGCGATTGTTCTTCTAGAAGTGTTTTGATATTTATGATCCAGCTCGAGAATAGATTTCAGATCCTAGAACGTGTTCATCCTAGTTCCTCGCGATTGTTCTTCTAGAAGTGTTTTGATATTTATGATCCAGCTCGAGAATAGATTTCAGATCCTAGAACGTGTTCATCCTAGTTCCTCGCGATTGTTCTTCTAGAAGTGTTTTGATATTTCTGATCCAGCTCGAGGCTAGATATCAGATCCTAGAACGTGTTCATCCTAGTTCCTCGCGGTTGTTCCTCTAGAGGTGTTTTAATATTTCTGATCCAGCTTGAGGCTAGATATCAGATCCTAGAACGTGTTCATCCTAGTTCCTCGCGGTTGTTCCTCTAGAGGTGTTTTGATATTTCTGATCCAGCTTGAGGCTAGATATCAGATCCTAGAACGTGTTCATCCTAGTTCCTCGCGATTGTTCTTCTAGAAGTGTTTTGATATTTCTGATCCAGCTCGAGGCTAGATATCAGATCCTAGAACGTGTTCATCCTAGTTCCTCGCGATTGTTCTTCTAGAAGTGTTTTGATATTTCTGATCCAGCTCGAGGCTAGATATCAGATCCTAGAACGTGTTCATCCAAGTTCCTCGCGGTTGTTCCTCTAGAGGTGTTTTGATATTTTCTGATCCAGTTCGAGGCTAGATATCAGATCCTCTCCTAGTTCCCCGTGGTTGTTCTTATAGAGGTGTTTTGATATTTCCGATCCAGCTCGAGGCTAGATATCAGATCCTAGAACGTGTTCATCCTAGTTCCTCGCGATTGTTCTTCTAGAAGTGTTTTGATATTTCTGATCCAGCTCGAGGCTAGATATCAGATCCTAGAACGTGTTAATCCTAGTTCCTCGCGATTGTTCTTCTAGAAGTGTTTTGATATTTCTGATCCAGCTTGAGGCTAGATATCAGATCCTAGAACGTGTTAATCCTAGTTCCTCGCGATTGTTCTTCTAGAAGTGTTTTGATATTTATGATCCAGCTCGAGAATAGATTTCAGATCCTAGAACGTGTTCATCCTAGTTCCTCGCGATTGTTCTTCTAGAAGTGTTTTGATATTTATGATCCAGCTCGAGAATGGATTTCAGATCCTAGAACGTGTTCATCCTAGTTCCTCGCGATTGTTCTTCTAGAAGTGTTTTGATATTTCTGATCCAGCTCGAGGCTAGATATCAGATCCTAGAACGTGTTCATCCTAGTTCCTCGCGGTTGTTCCTCTAGAGGTGTTTTGATATTTCTGATCCAGCTTGAGGCTAGATATCAGATCCTAGAACGTGTTCATCCTAGTTCCTCGCGGTTGTTCCTCTAGAGGTGTTTTGATATTTCTGATCCAGCTTGAGGCTAGATATCAGATCCTAGAACGTGTTCATCCTAGTTCCTCGCGATTGTTCTTCTAGAAGTGTTTTGATATTTCTGATCCAGCTCGAGGCTAGATATCAGATCCTACAACGTGTTCATCCTAGTTCCTCGCGGTTGATCCTCTAGAGGTGTTTTGATATTATCTGATCCAGCTCGAGGCTAGATATCAGATCCTCTCCTAGTTCCCCGTGGTTGTTCTTATAGAGGTGTTTTGATATTTCCGATCCAGCTCGAGGCTAGATATCAGATCCTAGAACGTGTTCATCCTAGTTCCTCGCGATTGTTCTTCTAGAAGTGTTTTGATATTTCTGATCCAGCTCGAGGCTAGATATCAGATCCTAGAACGTGTTAATCCTAGTTCCTCGCGATTGTTCTTCTAGAAGTGTTTTGATATTTCTGATCCAGCTTGAGGCTAGATATCAGATCCTAGAACGTGTTCATCCTAGTTCCTCGCGATTGTTCTTCTAGAAATGTTTTGATATTTATGATCCAGCTCGAGAATAGATTTCAGATCCTAGAACGTGTTCATCCTAGTTCCTCGCGATTGGTCTTCTAGAAGTGTTTTGATATTTCTGATCCAGCTCGAGGCTAGATATCAGATCCTAGAACGTGTTCATCCTAGTTCCTCGCGATTGTTCTTCTAGAAGTGTTTTGATATTATCTGATCCAGCTCGAGGCTAGATATCAGATCCTCTCCTAGTTCCCCGTGGTTGTTCTTATAGAGGTGTTTTGATATTTCCGATCCAGCTCGAGGCTAGATATCAGATCCTAGAACGTGTTCATCCTAGATCCTCGCGATTGTTCTTCTAGAAGTGTTTTGATATTTCTGATCCAGCTCGAGACTAGATATCAGATCCTAGAACGTGTTCATCCTAGTTCCTCGCGATTGTTCTTCTAGAAGTGTTTTGATATTTCTGATCCAGCTCGAGGCTAGATATCAGATCCTAGAACGTGTTAATCCTAGTTCCTCGCGATTGTTCTTCTAGAAGTGTTTTGATATTTCTGATCCAGCTTGAGACTAGATATCAGATCCTAGAACGTGTTCATCCTAGTTCCTCGCGGTTGTTCCTCTAGAGGTGTTTTGATATTTTCTGATCCAGCTCGAGGCTAGATATCAGATCCTAGAACGTGTTAATCCTAGTTCCTCGCGATTGTTCTTCTAGAAGTGTTTTGATATTTCTGATCCAGCTCGAGGCTAGATATCAGATCCTAGAACGTGTTCATCCTAGTTCCTCGCGATTGTTCTTCTAGAAGTGTTTTGATATTTCTGATCCAGCTTGAGGCTAGATATCAGATCCTAGAACGTGGTCATCCTAGTTCCTCGCGATTGTTCTTCTAGAAGTGTTTGATATTTCTCATCCAGCTTGAGGCTAGATATCAGATCCTAGAACGTGTTCATCCTAGTTCCTCGCGATTGTTCTTCTAGAAGTGTTTTGATATTTCTGATCCAGCTTGAGGCTAGATATCAGATCCTCTCCTAGTTCCCCGTGGTTGTTCTTATAGAGGTGTTTTGATATTTCTGATCCAGCTCGAGGCTGGATATCAGATCCTAGGACGTGTTCCTCCTAGTTCCCCGCGGTTGTTCCTCTATAGGTGTTTTCATAGTTTCTGATTCAGCTCGAGGCTAGATATCAGATCCTAGAACGTGTTCATCCTAGTTCCTCGCGATTGTTCTTCTAGAAGTGTTTTGATATTTCTGTTCCAGCTTGAGGCTAGATATCAGATCCTCTCCTAGTTCCCCGTGGTTGTTCTTCTAGAGGTGTTTTGATATTTCTGATCCAGCTCGAGGCTAGATATCAGATCCTAGGACGTGTTCCTCCTAGTTCCTCGCGGTTGTTCCTCTAGAGGTGTTTTGATATTTTCTGATCCAGCTCGAGGCTGGATATCAGATCCTAGGACGTGTTCCTCCTAGTTCCCCGCGGTTGTTCCTCTATAGGTGTTTTCATAGTTTCTGATCCAGTTCGAGGCTAGATATCAGATCCTAGGACGTGTTCATCCTAGTACCTCGCGATTGTTCTTCTAGAAGTGTTTTGATATTTCTTTTCCAGCTTGAGGCTAGATATCAGATCCTCTCCTAGTTCCCCGTGGTTGTTCTTCTAGAGGTGTTTTGATATTTCTGATCCAGCTCGAGGCTAGATATCAGATCCTAGAACGTGTTCATCCTAGTTCCTCGCGGTAGTTCCTCTAGAGGTGTTTTGATATTTTCTGATCCAGCTCGAGGCTGGATATCAGATCCTAGGACGTGTTCCTCCTAGTTCCCCGCGGTTGTTCCTCTATAGGTGTTTTCATAGTTTCTGATCCAGTTCGAGGCTAGATATCAGATCCTAGGACGTGTTCCTCCTAGTTCCCCGCGGTTGTTCCTCTATAGGTGTTTTCATAGTTTCTGATCCAGCTTGAGGCTAGATATCAGATCCTAGGACGTGTTCATCCTAGTTCCTCGCGATTGTTCTTCTAGAAGTGTTTTGATATTTCTGATCCAGCTTGAGGCTAGATATCAGATCCTCTCCTAGTTCCCCGTGGTTGTTCTTCTAGAGATGTTTTGATATTTCTGATCCAGCTCGAGGCTGGATATCAGATCCTAGAACGTGTTCATCCTAGTTCCTCGCGATTGTTCTTCTAGAAGTGTTTTGATATTTCTGATCCAGCTTGAGGCTAGATATCAGATCCTCTCCTAGTTCCCCGTGGTTGTTCCTCTAGAGGTGTTTTGATATTTCTGATCCAGCTCGAGGCTAGATAGCAGATCCTAGGACGTGTTCATCCTAGTTCCTCGCGATTGTTCTTCTAGAAGTGTTTTGATATTTCTGATCCAGCTTGAGGCTAGATATCAGATCCTCTCCTAGTTCCCCGTGGTTGTTCCTCTAGAGGTGTTTTGATATTTTCTGATCCAGCTCGAGGCTGGATATCAGATCCTCTCCTAGTTCCCCGTGGTTGTTCTTATAGAGGTGTTTTGATATTTCTGATCCAGCTTGAGGCTGGATATCAGATCCTAGGCACGTGTTCCTCCTAGTTCCCCGGCGCGAGGTCACGGCAGCCGAAGTGGCCCGGCCGACTACAGACCGGTCGTGCTCCGCTCGCTTTTGGAAAACTGGTTATTTCGCTCGTCTCTTCTGGTAAAAACTTGCCCACTTAAATTTGTCAGCCGCTCCGATTACGGTGTCATTTTACGGGGCTCCGCGAAAATTACGACGGAGATAAAAGTACCGGTTGTCAGACGTTGCTACTGTGTACTTTTACAAGCGAAACTGGCGTCATTAAAACCGGTTTGTGGTGTAATTGTAATCTATTAAACGATTCTGATTGCGTCTTTAATCTGTTGTTCTGCTTGTACTTAGGTTGGGTTGTAGAATACACTTGGGTAAGAATAAAAGCTTGTCTGACAACTGAAAGGCGATTTAGGTCGGTTTCATCAATGTGACAGGAACTTACTCGGACTTGGCTGTTAAAATTATGTTTAATGTTGATGCTAGGCTATTTAATTTATAAGAAAATAATATTTTTTAGAAATTCAGTCCTATTATACAGATACTTAGATTGATTTAAAAGAACGTTACCATGTGCTATGTTCCTTTAACTTATTTAATAATATTCACATGAAATTCCTCAATTATAATTTGTTATTGCATAAAACATTAATCTTATTTTAAGGTTTGTAGTTATGAAGTTTCCGGGTTTTCATGTAGGATATTTTCATTGGTTTGTAGTAAGATCTATTTAGACCTATATATATAAGTGAAGAATTACTGTACCATAAAACTATCTCCACAACAGTCTACTTCCTTGTCCAAAGCACTAAACTTGAAAATAGCTAAACACTACTAAACACCGATAAATTTTGAAAATATTTCATGCAACATAATTAACTCCAAACCACGGATATTCGTGTCCATTTAAAGAAATCCTCAATAATAGAAGGTTAATTCTATCCGCTTGTATGGTAGTATTAGCGAACGGAGAAGACGATAAAATTTTATAGAATCCGCTTATAGGTATAAGTAGGTAAGCTGATTGCTTTACTTCAACTAGTTTGTCTTGTTTTATACCCGGAGGTTCAGGTATTATTTTCCTTATTGGACAACCTTCCTTAAAAATGCGGCAATAAACTTTTTGATCCGAATCCCACTTTCTAAATTCTAAACCAATGCCATTTTTTATTAAATATTTATAAGAAACAGTCGAATTTCGTCTTGACATTTCCTTATACCGTCTGCTGAGAAAGAGCATTTCAAGGTCATTACCATTAGCAGCAGAGTTAAGCAAATATAAATTATTATTATTAAGTAGAAAGTCAAACACTGACGAAACTTGCTAAATTGGTTCGTACCTTCGTTGCAATTCTTGAGTTAATTTAATTTGGGTTTGCTTGACCCGTCCTTCTTTCTTCCAAATGGGTTTCTAAAATAACCTTCTTCAGTAATTTTTAGGGCATTGTATGGAATATCCAACTTATTTTAATATTATAAATGTGAATGTATGGATGTGTGTGTGTAAATATCTGTCTTTCAACCAAATGTGAAAAATACTGGACCAACTGAGCTGAAATTTTGCAGTTATCAGGAAAGGACATAGGCCTATTCACTTCCTTAAAATAATTCTGGCTGTACGCCCCGTGAACGTTCTTAGTTTCAATGTATACATTGTATAAGGATGTAAACATTCAAATACTGAATTGTAAGCAGCTTTGAATACTAAAATTTGACAGGTCAAATAGCAGAAGTAAGATCAGCTATAATTTTTATCGTGAGCGAAGCCACAGGCAACTGCTAGTTTCTTTATAGTTTTCTTTCGGACAACTACAATGGTGCTTCAAAGTGTAATTTGTTTACTAATATCTTAATGCTTCGAACTAAATACATTATCAATTCGTCTTTGAAGAACTTTTATACTCTTTACTAACGGTCTTCCTATTTGATTTCCCTCCTGACATTTCTTCGGTGTGGGTCAGCCATGAACTGCATAAAAAGCATTAAAAATTACTAAAAACTGGCAAACAAGACTGCAAGACCTACAAAAGAAAAATGGGTGTTAAAATTGCACAATGCATAACCCCTGAGCCCATTTGCAAATACTCAACCACTTCGCTTGACAGCCCCTCTAACCGACCCCTATGAGTGATTTGCCAATTCTTCTTCTTGATTCACATCACTTAGCGCACTCCACCCCTAGCCGCGCCCTTTGACCAGTGAAAGAAACTTCCGGTACAAGCCGGAACCGGATCTGGCGTTTAAAGAGCCGACTTTGGCGGAAGTGAGGACATCTTACAACCACCCCTCGGTCGCCAACTGCGAACCGGTTGTGGGGACTCGGCGTAAACAACGAGAAACCGGATTGGAGAAGCCTCCTGCTGGTTTGGAGGTGCCTTGAACGATCTGACAAACTGAAGTGAAGTTAAACTGACTTCTGAAGGTGAAGTGTCTTGTTATTCTTTGCTTTTGTAGAGAAAATACATTAAAAATAGGATACCTTATAGAAGGAATCACTAAAAGTTAGTTATGTAAATGAACATTTGGAAATGTAGGAATTGTATTCCCTTAACAGTAGTGGTATTTAGTGATATTTGAATACCGGTGTCCAATATTAAAAACTCAATTTTCTACCGTTTATGCACACATTATGTTCCTCACCAGATGTAGACCGCTGGTTTTCAATACTGTATTTATGACAAATTACTTAGCTCCAATTACTCGTGAGTAATTGTTCATCAAATCATTTCAACTATTCATCCCTCTTCTTGAAAGAAATATGGATATACCATTTTTGTAAAGGAAAAGTAATAAGTGAATGTCAAATAAATACAAATAAGTGTTTCTTTTGAATATATCTTATCTTCGTCTTTTGACAAAGGCGAAAAGGCTTTATTTTTTTGTTTTAGAAATAAAAATAAGTTTTTTTGTTGTTATATTTATTCTCAACAATATATGACATTTTGCAAGAAAATAAGAATGCCTTTTTATCTAGGTTCCGTTTAACGTCAAAATCTTTGTCAAAAGGCGAAGATAAGACATATTCAAAAGAAACACTTATTTGTATTTATTTGACACTCACTTATTACTTTTCCTTTACAAAAATGGTATATCCATATTTCCTTCAAGAGGAGGGATAAATAGTTTAAATGATTAGATGAACAGTAATTGGAACTTATGTTAACCATGCTCATCAATTTTACATTTCAGTCCTAAAAAAGGATGATTTAACATAATAATAATAATATGTCTGCCTCGAGACTTCCGTTTTTGTAGGATTATAATAGCTTTCAAATGACGATCCTTTAATGGGACTACTTATCATAACACGTATCAGCTAATGACGAATATGCCATAACTCAAACTAAACAGGATGCGTTTTGGGATGTAGAAATGTCTGAAAGAAATTTTGTCTTAGATGTCTTGGTATGAGTAATCCTTGCGATGCTTGACGCAAGAGCTTTCCATATTATTTTCTCCGTAATGGTTACATGACTCTCCGTCCAGCACTTCGGTCCTCACCACTTACCACGCAACATTACTACAGTATTTCTCAGATTATTTGTTCTACATTTTTTTGGTAAAAGGTAGAAAAAGCAACTAAATTAGAAGATTCATTCCATGCACATAAACTTAGATTAATAAATACTTTTTGCAAGGATTAACTTTTCTTGCTCTCTGTAGGGGACCAATGTGAGGGTTGAGGCATATGTTTATATATGTATATAACTTTTAAAAATTTGATCAGTGAAGTTTAGTGCCATAAATCGTGTTTCAAAAGGTTCATCCGGCGACAGAGCTGAGGGAAAATTTTTACCCTCTTTATATTGGTAGAGATTTAACGAAAAAGAGATGTGCTTCACAGTGGCATTAGTGAAAACATTTTATTCAATAGCGGTTTGAGAACTTAAACATTGGAAATTGATTTTGGACCTGAAATGCTATTTTTCTGTGTGCTACTTGAATTATCAAGTCGATGAGGGGTGGCCGTTAACAGTCAGTGATTTTTCAAAGGTAATCCTATGTTGTTATGTACTTAATTTTAAAGGGATTATTAATTAGAATCCAATTTCGGAAACAACATTAAAAATACATTCATTACAACATAGTGACTAGTTAAATAATGTTAAAGACGCGTTTTGCAATAAATGAGACTTTTTAGGTGCACAGCACATAAACCGCGAGAATGCTTCTTTTAAGAATATTCACTGACTGACTCATTATGAGCCCTCCCGTATTGGACTTGAAAAATCAAGGTCACTTGAAAATGAGAGGAGTTTCAATACCTCTCGAAACGTTGACTATTGTAAATACTAGAAGCTAAAGAAAAGTCCAAAAAAGTTAAACAATAATTACAAATCCTTCGCTATATTTGTGAATTTTCGAAGAAAACCCCGGTTTTAAAAAAATCGGGTAACTAAGTGGGACTTTTTACCTTTGAAATCCCATCACTTTTCCGAAAATAAAACTTGTGCTCAAGCAGCCGTTTTGGAACATGGAGGCCAAAATAGGGTTTTAAGCTATATAATTAATACTATTAAGTTTAGAACAAAATTCCTTATACAAAGGTTGCTTAAATGAACTGTAACTTTTATATTTAACATGTTAAATTTAAACAATATCTTAAATATAAAAGTTATAAATCTTTTCAAAACACATAACTTTTTTATTTTAATTGCTAAATGTAAATTCAATACAAAAAAGACCTTATCAAAAGACTTTTCTTGGCGGCCATTTTTCCAAGATGGCGCCTATATTTGTGAGTTTACAATAACAAAGTAAATATAAAAATTGTAGATTATCAAGATCTCAAAAAGTTTCTTAAGTAACCTTTTTAGAAAGAAAAATAGTTCGGCTGCACCAGTCAAAAAGTACTTTTTGGCAGCCATTTTCCAATATATATTGTTAATAAGTTGTAAACAATATGTTAGATATAAAAGTTATTGGTACTTTCAAACCCAGAAACTTTTGTACAAGATGTTTTTAACGTAATAGTAATAATATAGTAATAAAATTACTAATAAAATTCTCGATAGTAGTAAAATAGTAATGATATAGCTCAAAAACCCTAGTTTTGCCGTTATTTTCCAAGATGGCATCTTGAGCACAAGTTTTATTTTCGAAAAAGTGAAGGGGTTTCAAGGTGACATATCAAGGGACATATGGTTAAAAGTCCCACCAATCCGATTTTTTTAATAATATTTAAAATGACTGATCTATTTGTCGGACGAGTTTCCCACCAAACGCACGTAATTTTAACGGGTATCATCTCTTTTGGAGTCACGCCAACGTACGTTAGAGAACATCCAGACTACACTAGAATATGAAATATTCATCTTTATACATGGTTTAAAAATATCACAGCTTTTACTGAGAAACTGATAATATTTTATCTATTAGTCTACAAGCGGTGTTTACGTGGTCACATGTTCTTGCACGTTTTATTTCAACTCAGACAGTGAAAATCGAACAATAAAATAAAAGCATACTGTTGCTTCTTCATGGAATGGATAAGATAAATTCAGGAAGATTGTATTAATCGTTCCATTCAAACATTCTACTAATGTACTAAGATAATACGTTTTCCTGAATGATTATAATATGCACGTTTACTTATACGTGATCAAATTTCAACCGAAAGTAACTAAACGAACTGTGATTCCGAGAGATGCACTTCTTTCGAGATATTTTTTACACGGGTATTCAAGGATCCAACAAAGGCATATAAAAATATTGCCAGTTTATAAGAGAAACCATACGTGCTGGAAAATATTATCTTTGCAGCATTGATTTATCCGTTGTTCAGCTTTCTAGTAAGATCGAAAACTTTAAATGGTTAATAACCCTCTAGACTTCTAGACATCTGACATTTCATGCTGTTGTACGCCCGCCATAACCCGTCCCAAAAATGTTGTTTCCCTATTTCTCTTACAGAAGAGCCTTAATTAAGAGGGTTCCCTACCTACCCCAAAATATGCCTAAAACACGATCCGCGCGGTGACATTTAGCGCCTACAGTTTTCAAAATAAAATTGAATTTAACATAGCATTTCAAAGACAAAGAGTTGTAGAATGTTAATTGCTAATCCAAAATCGCTTATATTTGCGTATTCTGAAGATACATTCCGTTGAAGTTGACCAACTTTAACGCCATGTATCTTTTTAATGAGTGAGCATAAACGATTTTGGAGAAGCAATAAACACTCTGCAACTCGTTATCTTTATAATGCTATTTCTGAATAAATTTTATTTTAACAATTGGAGACACTAAATGACACCGCGTTTACCCCTGCACCGGCTTGCGCGGCGAAAAGTGCACAAATTTAACATGGGCTCTTATGGAGCCCATTTTAAATTTGTGTACTTTTCGCCGCGAAAGGAGGTGAAGGGGTAAACGCGGTGTCATTTAGCGTCTTCAGTTCTTAAAATAATCCTTTTTTGGAAACGCCATCGTAAAGATAGTGAGTTGCAGAGCGTTTATTGCTTCTCCAAAATCGTTTATACTAACTCATTAAAAAGATACGTGGCGTTTAAGTTGGTCAATTTCACCGGAATGTAACTTCAGAATACGTTAACATGAACGATTTTTGGTTAGCAATTAACATTCTACACCTCTTTATCTTTGAAATGCTATGTTAAATTAAATTTTATTTTGAAAACTGCAGGCGTTAAATGACACCGCGCGGATCGTGTTTTAGGCATATTTTGGGGTAGGTAGGGAACCCTCTTAATTAAGGCTCTTCTGTAAGAGAAATAGGGAAACAACATTTTTGGGACGGGTTATGGTGGGCGTACAACAGCATGAAATGGCAGATGTCTAGAAGTCTAGAGGGTTATTAACCATTTAAAGTTTTCGATCTTACTAGAAAGCTGAACAACGGAACCCTCTTAAGCATCAGATTCCGACCTCCACCACCCGACCATTCATTCCAAAATCGTTCACTTAGGCCTATACAACTTAATTTGCTGAATTAACTAACACTCGTTACTTATCACCACATCTGTTATTCGATTTTAAAAAAATCAACCTTTTGTAAAAACGAGAGTAATAACCAAGCCAAAAAGTTTACACTATCATTACATTACATTCACGACGAAACATCACTCCGATCTAAGCGTCTCTAAAGTTTTTTCATCATATTTACACAGAAACATCTGTTTTCAGCTCCTTTTTGTTGGGGCTCGAAAGTTACCCATTGCCGGCCTAGGTTTGAAGGTTTGAGAAATGTACGTTTATGCAAGGACCACGTTATGATTGTAAGTATGTTTTTTTTCTGCGTGCGTAGTATGATGAAAAATATTTTTCACCACACTACGACGAAATCACCTGTTTTACAAACGTCAAATGCGGACCGAAACACACTATGTTTGCCGCCACAGGACCAAAAACGTTTGGGGCCCTAGGGCCGAAAGTCAGCTGATCGTTTATTTGCTTGAAACAACGTCAGAACATCACATAATTATACGGCATTCAAGACAGGATAGTTGCAATCGATCGTTTCAAATTCTCGACTTCGTCTCGAATTTGAAACACGATCTCGAGCCTACAAAACCTCATTTTCGGCCCTTCTTGCGAAATATACTAGTACGTTACACGGCCGGAAAGTTTTGCCGTACTCCCATGAAAATCCCGCTTTCGCTTTCGCTCGCGCGGGAACTATCATGCTCGTCCGGCAAAACATTACTTCCTGGCCTGGGCCTAGTAACGTTATATACTATTCTACGCGTGAAACATATCTCAAAGATCCTAAGACACCTAAGATTTCCTGATCTAAGCTTTCCTGTTAAACAATAGCTTCACTATCCCATGTCACTTAAGCATATGTCCCATTCACTCTTTCCTTTCGTTTTTTATTTCGCAGATTAACTTCGCTGTAGCGTAGGGTACTATGTTTCACAATGTTATTCTTAATGTGACCTACATTTTTGTTGGCGGTTAGTTTTGTAACACTTCATTTGTATTAGTTAACCCATATTGTTGTTGGCGGTAGTTTTCACCCGTGTTTTCCTCAAGGAGAGTGCGGCATGTCGAATGTAGGTTCTGCACGTGCCGCTGGGTGATCGACCGGCCTTTGTGAGGTGTTCCAAACATATCTGCTCATTAGCCTACCTACCTCTGCCCCTGGCGCCCTTTCACATCCAGGTCCCTGTGTCGCAAGCGACGTGGAGTTCATCCCCAGGTCCCGGTGTGGCATGCGACGTTGGGTTCATCCCCAGGTCCCGGTGTGACAAGCGACGTTGAGTTCATCCCCAGGTCCCGGTGTGGCAAGCGACGTTGAGTTCAGCCCCAGGTCCCGGTGTGGCAAGTGACGTGGAGGTCATCCCCAGGTCCCGGTGTGGCAAGCGACGTAGAATTCATTCCCAGGTCCCGGTGTGGCAAGTGACGTTGAGTTCAGCCCCAGGTCCCGGTGTGGCAAGCGACGTTGAGTTCAGCCCCAGGTCCCGGTGTGGCAAGTGACGTGGAGGTCATCCCCAGGTCCCGGTGTGGCAAGCGACGTAGAATTCATTCCCAGGTCCCGGTGTGGCAAGCGACGTTGAGTTCATCCCCAGGTCCCGGTGTGGCAAGCGACGTTGAGTTCATCCCCAGGTCCCGGTGTGGCAAGCGACGTTGAGTTCAGCCCCAGGACCCGGTGTGGCAAGCGACGTTGAGTTCATCCCCAGGTCCCGGTGTGGCAAGCGACGTTGAGTTCATCCCCAGGTCCCGGTGTGGCAAGCGACGTAGAGTTCATCCCCAGGTCCCGGTGTGGCAAGCGACGTTGAGTTCATCCCCAGGTCCCGGTGTGGCAAGTAACGTGGAGGTCATCCCCAGGTCCCGGTGTGGCAAGCGACGTAGAGTTCATCCCCAGGTCCCGGTGTGGCAAGCGACGTAGAGTTCATCCCCAGGTCCCGGTGTGGCAAGCGACGTTGAGTTCATCCCCAGGTCCCGGTGTGGCAAGCGACGTAGAGTTCATCCCCAGGTCCCGGTGTGGCAAGCGACGTAGAGTTCATCCCCAGGTCCCGGTGTGGCAAGCGACGTAGAGTTCATCCCCAGGTCCCGGTGTGGCAAGCGACGTAGAGTTCATCCCCAGGTCCCGGTGTGGCAAGCGACGTGGAGGTCATCCCCAGGTCCTAGTGTCGCAAGCTTCGTGGAGTTCATCCCCAGGTCCCGGTGTGGCAAGCGACGTAGAGTTCAGCCCCAGGTTCCGGTGTCGCAAGCGACGTGGAGTTCACCCCAGGTCCCTGTGTCAAAGCGACATTAAAAAAATACATTGAAATTCATTTCTTGAAAATACTGATAATTAGCAGTCAAAACTTGGCTACAAAGGAACTTAAAACCCCTCTCTTTAGGTATTTTTTTATAGGAAGCATGTGGGTGTTTACAATTTTTCACTACATATATCTTGAAAAAACAAAGTTTTTTATTATTTGGAAATCTAGATGGAGAAAGTTTTAGATGGAGAAGAAATCTAGATGGGAAATCTAGATGGTGGATCGATTGCAACTCTTATTAATTAATAAATAGTTCCTGTATAGAACTGTAGATTTTGTTGTACAAATAAAAAAATATCTTTTACTCAATATTTTTTCACCACCTATTAATTCTGAGGTTGCTTAGCTATTTTGCAAATAGCTTTAAAATGGTGCAGAAATCGGCTAAAGTAGAAGGCAATATTCTGAAAGAGATTAAAGTTTCCTACAATATGATCATATGCATTCCTTGAAAATACTGATAATGGGCAACCAAAACCTGGCAACAAAAATAAACTTTAAGAAAGCTGTTTTAATCTATTTCTTATAGAAAACATGTGTTGTTACGTTTTCACCATAAATCTCAAAAAAAATCTAACTTTCATAATTATTTGCAAATCTACATGGATGGAGCTTAATGACCTGTTAATTATTAAAATCTGTCGGGTACAACTCTAGATTTAGTTGTACAAAGTTTAACAAAAATATCACTAATTCAGTACTTTCTCACCACTATATAAATTCGGAGGTTTCTTAGCTTTTTTGCAAATAACTTTTAAATGGTGAGGAAATCAACCAAAGTGAAAGGTGATATTCTGAAAGAGAATATAATTTCCTACAATTTGGTTGTATGCATTTCTTGAAAATACTGATAACGGCAGCCAAAACCTGGCTACAAAAAGAAACTTTAAAAAAGTTGTTTTTTAAATATATTTCTGTTAGAAAGTTTGTGTTGTTATGTTTCCACCATAAATCTTTAATAAAATCTAACTTTCATAATTATTTGCAAATCTACATTGATGGAGCTTTCCAACGACCTGTAAATTATTAAAATCTGTCTGGTAGAACTCTAGATTTAGTTGTACAAAGTTGAACAAAAATATCTCAAATTCAGTATTTTCTCACCACTATAAATTCGGAGGTTGCTTAGGTTTTTCGCAAATAACTTTTGAATGGCGCAGAAATCGGCTAAAGTGGAAGGTAATATATTCTGAAAGAGAATTAAATTTCCTACTAGTGTTTTCCGCATTTCTTGAAAATACTCAATAAAGGCAGCCAAAATTTGCCTCGAAATAAAAAATGTGAAAAACCCCATTTTCAATGTATTTCTTATGGAAAACATGTGTTTTTTACTTTTTCATAATTCTCAACAAAAACAAACCTCCATAATTATTTAACAATCTACAGGGAGAGACCTTTCCAATGACCCATTAATTAATAAAATTGGCCCAGTAGAACTGGAGATTTAGTTGTCTGAAGATTGTGCTAAACTGAATTGTTATAAGAGTAGATAGATTATCTCGATCAGGAAACCTCCTATTGGCGTTAAACAAAACTTATATGAATAAAAAATGAAATGAGAAAGAAACTGCGTAATATATTTAAGTAGTGCGCATTATTATTTCAGTTATCACACATTGTGCATGCGGGGCGTATCCTTTTATGGGATTTCGAGTACTTCAAAAATATCGTAAACTATGATTTATTCTGGTAATCAATCATGTTGACAGGAATCTGAATCTGAAACATAAATCTATTATATGACTTGGACATTAAAACCATTACAATGAACTTTCAATCATTTACAGTAGGATTACACTTTCATAAAACATGAATACGATCAATAAAACCATAATCATCAATGATTTAACTTATCATAACTCTATGCATCAAACTTATAGTTGTAGTAATTTAATATGTCTTGTTTCTCAAATAAATTATTTCTTGATTAGTATGATACGTGTTGTTGTATTCACTGGTTATAAATAAAAACGTCTTACAACACTTAAAAAATATATTTACACTTATACTGTATTTGCCATCTTGTAGGTAAGTACAGTATAGGTGTAATATATATTTAATAGGCGTTTTTTATTCTCAAATAAATCCAATAAAATAAGATTTTAGGAAACATTTTATTTTCCACAAAACTTTAAAAACATCTATAATTTACAATTAGTACCATCGTTGTCATAGGACTGAAAAAATTAACATCAGTTTCTGTTGTTTCTCATTTGGATCGATCAATATTCACTATATTCCAGAAACTACACACTCGAGATGAATTTCCTTATTTCACATTATTTTGCTTTCCATTTGAATCTTTATACTAGTGTCGTATCTTCACTAAACTATGTGATTACTTGAGAAGAGCATTATCAAATCAAATCAAATCAAAATCAAATTTATTTCCTAGAAAATATTAACAAAAAATACACTTATACATCACAGGAAAGAAATTCTCACATAGGTCATATAAAAGACCTGTGCGTGAGAGTGTTCTTATCTCAAAGAAAATAGTGTCTTACTCCAAAGTAGAAAATAAATTTGACTAGAAAAATGAAAAAAAAAATATATATATATACTATAATAGAGCATTAAATATAATAAAGTACAAATTTTTAAAAAAAACTATTTGTTACATTTCTTTAATAACTGCTAACACTTCTTGAAATCGAACTGAAATGAGTTGCAATGTTTGCTGCAACTGTATTTGTGTCACAAATCTTAACACAGTCTAAACATATAAATCGCCTCCCCCCGTGTTAAATCTCCTAGGTGTTACAAACGACGGTAGACACGCCAGAACAAAACAACTTCTGAGCAACAAACATCTAAAAAGGTTTGCAAAAAACTGAAATTATCATTTTTGACCTCAATAGAGCGAGCTTTTCGCTTTTTGCAGATAACAAGGTACAAACAAGCGGAAAAGGCAACATGTTTTAAAGTTACATCACCTCGCGACAGCAACAAACAAGTTGTTGTGGTGTGAGGCTCTGCCACCGACACGTGAGGATATTAATCCATTGTCACTAAGAATTATTGTTTTGCCAGCGCCAGCTTTAGTCTTTTGTTTGTGCCAAACTTACTGGTTAATATAATTATACCAAGCTATAAATCTGAAACTTTGGAAGTTTGTTTTTTTTCTGTTGTTTTTAGGGGTTTAAAATACTGGACCGATTGAGCCAACCTAAAAATTTGCTGATTTACCAACATAGCCTACGCTTGTAATGCACAAAATAATTGTTATATTTAAATATCGATACACTTTAAGCCTCGTGTGATCGATACCTCTCTCGTTTGAAGATCGGGTACAGCATCAAAACCTTTATGACATAATACGTATGGTACTTCAGTATGTGTTAGAAGAAATAAATAGTATGCTCAAGTTTGAATCCCGCTACTCATGGTATAAATATATATTTGGAGTATAATATATAAAATATAGTTGATATTTATTTGGATACATTGGATTGATACTTATCATATTAGGATATGTATTATCAAAGCCGTAGCCAGGAATTTTTTTTTGGGGGGGGGGGTTTGGCTCCGTGGTTACAGGAAGTGAAAAAGAATCACTTTCTAACCTTTCATTTAAACACAATTTCAACATTTTTGGGGGGAATTTGACCCCCTGACCCCCCCCCCCCCATTGGCTACGGCCTTGTGTATTAGAAGTATGAACATTTTATTCAAAGGTACTTTAAAATATTTGGTTAAAGCCTTTTTATGAAAGGGTTTTTCTTTTTACATATTCATCATCACTGGATATGTTAAGAAAAAGTGGTATGTACGCAATTGAGCTTTGTGAAGCAATTAGATAGAACCCTTAACAAAATGATTATTCAAGTATTGGTGAAGCTATAATTTAATAAACTCAAAACTGACACAGCCAATTTGCAGCGTGTTGTGTTTTAATCGCTGCAATGACCCAGTTACACAGTTCATTTGAACGGAAAAATTCTGGCCATCTGCTTAAACACAGTAAGTTACAATAATTAATGTATGGAATTTTTTAATGATTTTGTAATTTGTACATACCATGAACATCTGATAAGCTCGTGATACATTTCCATGACCTTTATGCATGTCAGAGTAAGCCTATCATGGTTAGTTACAAAATCGGATTACCAATGACCACTTTTGAGAAAAATCTCTCCCAAAACAAGGGTTATTTGTTAAAAAAAGTGTCATTCTTGTTTCACTACTTAACAAAGTTCTATTTGATTGCACAGGTCGCATTTAATGAAGCGTCAATTCTAAAACGCTCTAATTGTACTCTTAAAAAATACCTGGAATTTGTTTGGAACCAAAAATATTCATTAAAAAAGAAATAAATCCTTTTTTAGTAAAACTACAATGGATGAATAAAATACATATAATGAAACGTTATCAAATTTCATTATAACGAGCTTTGTACTCCTCTAACGATATAATTTTAAATTAATTAATAAACATTTATTAATAACTTTTTAAAAATTTTTATATTTGATATTTCTATACAAACGTTTGCAAGAGACTTATCAAACTTGTAACTTTATCAAATTAACCCAGTACTCTGACCGACGAATAGTAAAAAATTATCAAGTCGAGTATGAAATTTAATATAAGCTTCTCAAAGTAAACAAGTCAAGGCTAATAGGTTTTATCAACTTCTGCAGGAAGTGTGAAATTGATTAAACACATTCATAATTGTCTTATCAATGTAAGTACTTCGGCAATTCCATAAAGATCGGGCAACTTAATCTAATCAAGTGCAATAGTGCAATAGAGTTTTAATGCTATAAAATCTTAGGATTATTTTATACGAAAAAGTAAAGGTGGACAAATGGAAGTTAATTTTGAAAACCTTAAACAGGGATTAGGGACTAACTTCATACAGTTTATAAGTATATATAGAGCGTCGCGACGTTGGTATTCCTATTCGTCTAAATTACCACAAGTAAAAGCCTACAAAAAGGAATTCAATTGTTTCAAACAGTGCGCGAATTTTAAATGATCCTTACCGAAATAACCTTCAATTAATCTTCATGATTATTAACTTCAAGTCTTACATATTAAACATTTGACCAATAGCTATACTAATAAATATTAAAGTCGTTTAGCGATGCTCCATCATAAAAAATAAAGTGGCGAACCCTGTTTATTTGCAATCTCGCTCCATATTTCAGAATGATAAAAAGCTTGTGTTCATTACCACAACACATACATGCTTTCTCCCGAAATACTTGTGGCCCAGACCCAAATGTCAGTTTTCCAAACAGTTTAGTTAATATTGCCGACTGACGGAAAGACGGACGGACAGGATTTACAAACAAAGGTGAAAGGTAAGGAAGGGAGGCCTCTCAAATGTTTACAGGAGGGCAATGTGCCGGCAGTTAACCAAACTCATTTGGGGCTATTTTGGAACTGCGGCGCCTCTGTAGTGGTCGCTAGGATCCATCTGAAAGGAAGGGTTGCTTTCGTCTTTATTTTATTTTTACTTTCAGTTTGTTTCAGTATGAAATTTGCTCTTAAATTACCTTAAAAATTAATTTTTTTCTAAATTGTTGTATTTGCAAACAATTAAAACATTATAATTTATGATTCGAACTATAAAAAACCAATAGACCTATATTAATTCTAACACATACTTTGAAAGACAATTTAAAAAAGGTTTAAAATAAAAATATAAAACTACAAAAATATAACTATAGGCTATTCAGTAACAACAAATACCTACGTTTTTATTACATTTCATGCACACAATATATACTGTGTAAATCCCTTACATAAAACCAGAGTTAATTCCTTTTCTTATGTAAAATCTTATGTAAAAGCCAGTACGTCAGCTAGGCTCACCTTTAAAACACAAATAGTCATAAAATATCAAAGATTTATAATTTGGAAAATATTTTCCACCTACAAGGCAATGCCTAGCTAGTTGGAAGCTCATCACACTGAAATACAAATGATTTTAAAATATTCACCTCACTACTAATCAGTACAAAATCCAAAAATACGCACCAAAAAACTTTTCTTTAACTTGCATACAATAAAAGTTGTAATTGTTTTCGTGAAGTTCTGCTTCAGACAATTTGTAAAAACATATTATTGTATGCATACTTTTACAGACATGTATAACCAAATAAAAAAACAATAATTGGTTGGTACATAAATGCACCTTTATATACCTGAATCAGTACTCCTTCATGTTAGCCATTTAAACATAACATTCCAATTATTAAGATGTTCAGGTAAGATAGTAAAAGTAAATTAAACTAACCTAATCTTATTAAATACTAAAGACATTTTCCAAGCAAATTACACTGCCCCATCGCATAACACTAATTATAAACTTACCTTTGACAAATGCAGATAGAGGCGAGCCTCTAGTATCGCAGCAGAATATAGGCTCAGTTGGCAGAGAAGCTAATTACGTCGGTCCTGAACACTGAAGCCGTCATTAAACTTGGAACTGAGCGCCTAACACAACTTTGACGGCAGTTTGTGTTTCAGACAAGTTGACGTCTGTAGCAGCAGAGCTAATTTGGGAGACGTCTAGATATTGAAGGATAACAGCCTCAATTGCCTAAGTTTTGTTTGCCAGGTAAGTCGACTAGTCAAGTGTCCTTCATACATAGTGTTAACTGCGAATTATTATCGTTTCCACACTCGTGTTGGAATGGTTTTATTTAATACGTTTCCTAATTTAAATGAAAAGGGGGTGGCCCCCTACCTGAACACTCCAGTTAAATTGTAATATCTTCAACAAAGTTACTAACAAAAGATAGCTGATTTCTCATAATGAATTGATATTCGTGTAATAAATTTTGTTATTTTATATTGTAGCTGGATGTATCCTTATTAGAGGTGTGCGAGTACTCGAGTATCGAGTTTTCTTCGAACCGAGTTTAGACTACTCGACTCGACTCGAAGTTTCTAAAATACTCTTAAGTTCCAGTCGAGTGGTTGCCGTTTACCTGAAATCGGCACGCGCGATTGGGTTTTGTGGTAATTGTTCAAACCCTTCTTTGGCTGGCCGGTAAAAAACCCTTTATTTAAATTTAATTAAATATTTTTTCAAAGTTATGGTCATCCGTTATACCACTTTTTTCCTTTCTAGAATCTGAAGTTATATCTTGTTCCTTCTCTTTGTATGTTTAAGCAGATGACCTGAGTTTAAGTTATTTTATTTGAAAACACAGGTAAGTCGAATCAAATTCATGAGATTTTAAGTAAAAAGTTTTTTTTTAATTTAGTTGATATCGTCTGATATGCATGCTTCAACTCAGGGACACCTAGGTTTAATAGCATTACGGTTTTAAATTGAATTTGATTTTTCTGCATCATGATTAGGCTATATCGTACTATTCGTACTTATAGGAAAACTACCATCTTCTTACTAAAAAACTCGACTCGAAAAGGCTAGAAACTCCAGCGAGAATTTCAAAACTCGACTCGTCTCGACTCCAAAAATCACTACTCGCACACCCCTAATCCTTTATTGTTGATGTGCTTTGATACTGAAGATATTGAACATATGCTCTTCCAAAATTATGAAACTATCATCACATTACATGCTGTAAGACACAAACTAAATTTGATACTAAACATTTCTCCGAAATTCAGCCAATGTAGTGCGAAGTTCCTTAAGTGCTTAAGTTAACACTTTATTGGCCTTCAAACTTTGACGTTGACCTAACTTCAATAATTAAAGTTCAATATAGGGCACAACAAGTAGGAGGAAGGCTAGTAAATCTTTCATATACCAAATATGCTCGTGAGATGCCGTAATCACAATGTCTGATTACAAGAACACATTTATCATTTAAATTATTTAGAGAGCAATGCATAAGAAATTTGTATGTACACTGTATACAATTTTTTTCAATCAGGCTGTGCTTTGATTTTACAAGTAGACAGAAATTATCTACCGTATTTGGTGTGGGTTAAAAAAGCATCAAACTATTCCCCTCTGATGACAAAACAGATTTAATAAGGTCCATAACGTTGAAAGTTAGCCCCACCCACTGATTTTTAATTATAAATCTTAAACTAAAATGAGCACTATCGATGGGGATTAGAGCACTAACCAGCACTAACGAAGCTTTAACGTTCGCTACCAGTTTTGACGTTAGTAATTATTTTTGTACTGGGGGGGCTTACTTTATATGAAGTTGGCCCCACCCACAGTTTTTAATTATTATCGTTAAACCAAAAGAGCACTAACGATGGGGATTAGAGCACTAACCAGCACTAACGAATCACTAACGATTGGTGAAAATGTTGACGTCAGTGCTCAAATGGGGGGCCAACTTTATGGATCTGATTCAATAGGATATCGATAAAATAAACGCTCTCCAGATATTTACAAATTGGAATAAGTAGAGTAATTAGTTTATCTTCTCATGAATGTCTTTCAGTTTTCAATTTTCTGCTTAAAATTACCAATAATCCACAAGATTATTCGTCGTTAAAAGCTACGGTAAATCTAACACGCCAGAATGAGTTATAATTAAAACATTGTGCACCGTCTCTCTTCCCTTAATGGACATTAGAGCTCGTATAAATTCAAAGTTTCGGGCGTGGGTGTAACGGTGTAACGGCACGCCGTGAATGGTGTTATTATGTTACAGAGTAATTAATGTGAAGAGGATCCCCGCCCTTACAAACTTGTACTCTAATGCAAACTTGGTTTAATACGTGGTGTGAGTTCGCCCTGGATATCACCTTTAATAACAAGGTTTGAGTTAGTGCGGATTGATTTCATCCAACCGGTCTGCTAACATTATTGGTCCGAATTATATTTCCTTAATACGTCGGTTTTTGTAATAAGTTGGTTTGACCATTGGTAGTAAAGAAGTTATACCTTCTTAAATGCGAGGCCCTGTTGTTGCTCTTGTTCCATGGCTAGACCCTGAAATTTGACGTTTTTATGACAAATTTGATATTTTAAACCATTTAATTTAATTATTTGCGTACCCTTGCCATTTTACACCCATATGACTGCTCTCTGAAAACCCCAATTGAATGCATTTTGTCCTAAGAGAAATCATGAAATGAAGGTCTACGCATAGCTAAGTAACTTACTGTATGCAGTATTATAAGCCTACTTAAAACCTTGCAAAAGGATCTTAAAAAAAGGTTACTTTTAAATGAGGATGGGAAGTCGAATTGCTGTTATACGATGATAGACATAGATTTTCAGCTGATAATATCAGCGAATATTCTAGCCTTATTTCAATGTACCTCACTCATTAGGTACGTGTTTATTTCGAGTTTGAATTCTGTGCTCAATACAAAAGCAAAACAAAGGGAGGAAAACGTATCACATTTGTTATACATTATTGCCAGTCTGCGCCGCCTACCCTCTAAAACTTCCATCTTAGCGAATAGGTTTTGAAAATGTGCCCAGTGACTTCAAAGTTGGAGTTATAAACTATTATTCAGTGATTCGAAACTGTCAGTTCATTTGCCCAATCCTGTAGTATTTGTTCAAGTTTAAAATGTTTAATAAGTGATTACCACTTTACTCAATCATGTTTTTCAGCTGGTTTTATGTTCGTAAAATGGTCTTTCCACTCAAAATATAGCTGATATAAGCATTTAGAGAACAGTTCACAGATCACAATTTACAATATATACATTTTCTTTCTTACAAAACTTAAGTTTAGACTCAGTCAATGGAGTTAAAATTCATTTGTCTTTGGCACATGACACATTAAATTGTGACGAAATACTATATGTAGACCCTCGGGCTGCACTGTTGTTGTCCTGTACTGTTGTTGCAGAAACACTTTCCTCCTTTGGCTGACAAAAAATGTGAGAAGCCGAAGGCACACACGTGGAAAAAAACACAGCGAAGCCTATCACAGCTCATCTCATCTACATAAACAGACAAGGTTTTAGAAACTCCTAGAAACTGTTCAGCGCTCTATCGCTCTGGTCGCAACAGGACCGGACCGGCGGCGACGTGAAAGTCTCGGTCTCGTCGCCCGAAAGCGAAACAGGTTTGGCCGCGAAGCCTCGGCCCATCAATAACCCGGACTGCTTTATGTGCTAATTATCATAACGACAGAAGAGCGGTGGGCGCAGCACGGAGCCCTGTGGGACGCCGTGGCTATTGTTGTTCAGAAGAGATTTTCCTCCACTTGTCTCACTGACAGTTTCTGACTTTTTGGTTTGTAAATTTTGATGACTGCAAATGCAATATGTAAGTAAAAGTGGGATATTTACAGTATCTCATGATAACAATCTTGATGACATAATTATTCTAAGAATTTTATTGTTTGTGAAAAAGCAGGGAGCCCTGTGGGACACTTCGGCTATTATTGTTCGTAAGAGTTTTTCTACCACTGGTCACACTGTCAGTTTCGGTGTTTTTGGTCCGTAAACTTTAATGATTGCAAATACAATATGTAATTAAATGTGGGATTTTTACAGTCTCTTATGATAGATACATCATAGGAGTCTCTTGATGAGATAATCTTTCTGAGGTTTTTACTAAAAATATAACAAGTATAGTCCGATTCAAATCATAAGGTCCAGTCCGTCCGTAACACTAAAGTTAATTTTAGAATTGGGGCTATGAACGGCGTGGGCCTTGTGTTTTGATTCGAACTGTAAATTATAGATCATTTTGATTTTTTGATGAACAGAGGACATCGCATAGCCTAATTCGTAATATGGAAAAAACACAAAGGCTTAAAAGAAATAATCTAGCTATCAAATGCAAATCTAATTATGGTTGTGTTCCATAAATAATTGTGTAGGACCAAGGCATCTAACTTTGTCTATATTTCGATACGATATTGATATCTAGTATCGAAAGAGTATTTGAATCGGAACTCCCTACCTGGTCCAAGTTGGAAGAAATACAGCTCTAATTTAATCTAGCAAATAGCGGCCATAACACTGCCGAGCTAAAATAATGAAAAACAAAGAGAAAAAATTAAATAGTTCATAATAAATAACATAGTTTTACGGCTTCTAATTCTGAACTCAATTCTTTTTTTGGACCGTTATGTTTTATTTGACTCAGGAACTGTTCATGTCCATAATATCGATTGAACAACTGTCTCATGCATTTCACCCGCAATGTTTACAATCGAATAATTATCTATAATCAACACTGAACGTCTATTCATACTTTAAAAGTGTAAAAATGTCGTGAAAAACAAGCAACTCGTGCTAAACCTTGCTGTTTATCATCAAGGCACTAAACGCCATGTTTACCGGGTACAATTGCGAGCGACCGTCCATTGGATTAGCGAAAGCGCGCCAATGTTCGCCAGTCCTTGGCAGTGTTTTGGCTGCTATTTGCTTGATTGAGTAGAGATGTATTTCTTCTATTGTGTACCACGTAGGGAGTGAGTTCCGATACTAAATCTCTTTCGATACTCGGTATCGATATCGTAAAGGCGATAATCGATAACTCTTATCATAGCGAAATAAAAGCATCGATACCCCAAGTATCGAAATGAGAAAAAAATCAAAACCAATTTGAAAGCCTTAGTCCCACACAATTAATTTTGTAATAATATGATTCTCAATAGATTTAAATTCGATTGAGCCCTTCCAATGCTATCATTTTCAATTAATTACTGTACATCGATCAAACGGAGTACTAGTCAATGTAGAGTTTTAGTTAAAACGCACAAAACGTTTTCTTATCTTCAAAAGTGGCTATTATAATATGCGAATAACAAAAAATAACTTCAAATTAAGCAATGTAAAAAACACAGAGCCGGTAGCTCAGAGGTAAAGCGCTGACCCCGTGTGTCAAACGTCGCTGGTTCAATCCCAGCGGCTGGCGACTCCTGTTCCATCATGAGCCTATGTGACTATTGGCGCTGTACCTCGCTGTCTCTAGTTCGCCGCACAGGCTTATTGGCCCATGGCAATATTGAGTTAACGTAAAAAAATTATAGTTTTTTTGCAATTTTAAATGGTTTAAACAATAATAATAACAATAATGGTGGTCCAATAACAATAACAGGATGTAAAACGAAAATATTATAACTGTAACCCTAAAATTTATTTAAGAAGAGGTTGGGAGAGATGGGTATAAGAGCATTCAATTGATTGTAGCAATATCAGCCACATTGCCACATATTATGCGGTGTTTGTTCAATGATAACAGACGGCCTTGACGCTTATCAGTGGGAAGCGGATATGAAATGATAATGTCTACATAACCAATCTCTTCCGTCGCGGCTGCTGTAGTGTAGTACAACTGAATTTCACAAGGTTTTTAAATTTGGAAGATGAAACTTTATCAAACAGAGAGAATTATAATGGAAAATGCTAAAACACCTATTCTTTGAAGTCGGTCTCATTTTTCATTAAAACTTTTCATAGTTATTAGGATTTTCTATTCTCACAGTTTAATCGTTGTAGATGCGATGATTTTTTTAAGATTTAACTGTTTATCTATTCATGGAATCGTATTTCTAGAATATTCAGTATTCAAACGAGCCATACTAATGAATCTAGTCACTCAAAGCCAACCAAAGAACTGAGTAAATAGTAAATATCAATAATCCATTTAAAATCGAATTTATGAAAGCAATTTTTACAAATTGAGGAATAATTTTGGATGGTTGGAGAAAAATGTTAAATGAATTAATTTATAACACCATAGACTATAGAAAGGCAAACTTTATAAATCATAATTTACCAAACCGCAGACTCTGTGTCCAGCATTACCAACACACATCCCTGATCACTATTATGTCTTGTTTTAATCTACCGGTCTGTTTTATACAAACAGAGATCAGCTGTTTAATATTTATTTGATCGAACTGACGACGGCCGCAGGGTCAGCCGATTGGGAAACAGATGAACAAAGGAGCAGCGGATTATCCCTGACCCGCTTCGTGAGGCGTTACCCCGCGTGTGTGTGTGTGTGTGTGTGTGCGTGCGTGCACGAGTGTGCGTGTGTGTGTGCGTGTGTGTGTGTGCGTGCGTGCGCGTGTGTGTGAGTGCGAGTGTTTGTGAGCGAGACCCTGCGAGTGTTTGTGAGCGAGACCCGCCGGCCGGCTTCTGGGCTTCAGCGCTCCAGTTTCAATAATCTCACGATCATTCGTATTAACAGCATGCACTCTCCATTCTTTCTACAGTCCTATACTCCATACTCGCTCGGACATTTTGCCGAGCACTTTGGGATCCAGCCACTCGTCAAAACGTACGATCCAAAAAAACATCCAACTCATGGGCATCGAAAATTTTGGCAAACGTGTTGGCGAGTATGTTGGAACGTTAAGGAAGAAAGCCTATACTCGGTCGACCAATTAATTGTCCGGTGAAGCGTGAAGCGCTCGTGCTGCGACTTTCGGGCCCGACGTGTCGTGTTGTACCTAGCGTGTTCACCAAGACGTTGGGATAGGTAAACGATATAGTAAACGATCGAACATTTGGTCAAGTATCAAGTACCCAACAGATCGACCAACTTTTCGAATTGTATAAACCTTCGTGTGTATAAACCTTTACCACCTTGAACATGCTCAAAACGGTATTTTTTATGATTTTTTTCATTAGTTTTATGTGTATATGTCGATCAGAAAAAACCTTGGGCCCCTAATTACCTACTCCTTCTGCACTTTTAGGAATCAAATAAAATTTTTTCTCTTGGCGATATTACTGGAGAGACTATCAGATATAAAAATCGATTTCATTCTAAAATAATCTAAACTTTTCGTTTGTTGCTCTTTGAGGGCGTAAATTTATTACCGTAAGTATAATGCTGCTAATTAAAATATGGGATGGATAACGTTTGCAAGAAATTTGAATTGTAAATTTATATATTTGCCTAAGCAGTAGATTTATTATAATTTATTTTCAAAGAAAAACAGTTCACCGTTTATTCCCTAGACTCTGAACAACCTCAAGTGGAGCGATTCATTTCTTTTAGCGTTTCCGAAACATTGGAAATTACTAGGGCGCTGTTGTGCTTGTTAGACGGGAGGGGGGAGCACCATGGAAATGTCACTGTAAAATTATATTTCCCTATTCTGGTAAAAGTGAATAGTGAATAAGTGTCTAGCTTCGAAAAACACACGTTTATATGTTCTCATAATAGGTACTAAACTTGTTTTAAAATTGTCTATGTCTTCAGGCGAAGTTTTTAGTACTATTTTTTATCATTTGTTTGTTTACAATAAATAGGGCGTACTCGAACCGCGCCGGAATTTCGGGTACTTTTGAAAGCATCGAACCGCGCCGGTCATTAAGGAGGATTAGGAAGGGTCACCTCGCCACCCGGCCAGGTAGTCTGGGGAAAAAGGGAATTATATTTTTACCTGCGTCCTGTCAGTGACAGTAGCTGCAGTCTTCTACTGCCTTTTCTGCTTTTTCTGTCAAGTCACAATAATTTGTATCTCATAAACTACCACTTCGTTGGGCTTATAGATATTATTTTTTTAAACTTTGGAACTTAAATAAAGCGTTGTCATTATTTAAGGACATAAGAACAATGTCGTTTTCAATAAAAAACTACATCGAATAAAAATCTTTAAATTCCTTTAGTCTTTATTGAAAAATTACATATATTATAGTAATTAAATAATTATTTTATGGGACAAAAAACGTTAATGTAGTTGAACGATAGGCCTATAAACATAATTTTCTCTTTTCTTAGTTGTTTAGTCAATTATTATAAAATCTTGTACCTTCGATGTGTTTTCAAAGAGTTATATTAGGTTCGGAAGAAACATTAAAAATTCATCTTAGTAAATTTTTGTGTTTCGTTTTTATTTTACACTTGCTTTTCGAGTTCCCAAGTTTAAACACCAACGACGCGTTTAAAACGTTAATAGCTTTTTAAAGGCCAACGAAGCGGTAGTTTAACAACCAGTAATTCCTGATATTGGTGGCAGTTATAAGACAGCATTCATATAGAGGAAGCAGGGACAAAAATAATTCCCTTTTCCCCAGTCCTGTAGCGACTACCTGCCTAGGTGGCGAGGCGACCCTTCCTAATCCTCTTTAATGACCGGCGCAGTTCGATGCTTTCAAAAGTACCCAAAATGCCAGCGCGGTTCGGTTGTCCCCAATAAATATTATAAATCTGTTCTAATTTTTTTTCCCAGTCATCTCTTCAGGCGAAGTTTTAGTTAATAGGCTATACATCATTCGTTTGTTTTGGTATGGAGGGAGGGATAGCATTGGTGCTCTCTAATTACTGCAACGTATCCAAATTGTAGTATATACCATGCAGCAAGCTCTTACCCAACCATGTTCAACCGCCTCGTATTCTTTAAACAACTACTAGTACAGTCCATGTCAAATAACGTGGCCTAGCCTATCGTATTCTCCAAACAACTATTAGTGTACTCCGAGTCAAATAACGTGGCCCAGCCTCTCGTATTATCCAAACAACTATTAGTGTAGTCCGGGTCAAATAACGTGGCCCAGCCTCTCGTATTATCCAAACAACTATTAGTGTAGTCCGGGTCAAATAACGTGGCCCAGCCTCTCGTATTCTTCGAACAACTATTAGTGTAGTCCGAGTCAAATAACGTGGCCCAGCCTCTCGTATTATCCAAACAACTATTAGTGTAGTCCGAGTCAAATAACGTGGCCCAGCCTCTCGTATTATCCAAACAACTATTAGTGTAGTCCGAGTCAAATAACGTGGCCCAGCCTCTCGTATTATCCAAACAACGATTAGTATAGTCCGAGTCAAATAACGTGGCCCAGCCTCTCGTATTATCCAAACAACTATTAGTGTAGTCCGAGTCAAATAACGTGGCCCAGCCTCTCGTATTAATCAAACAACTATTAGTGTAGTCCGAGTCAAATAACGTGGCCCAGCCTCTCGTATTATCCAAACAACTATTAGTATAGTCCGAGTCAAATAACGTGGCCCAGCCTCTCGTATTATCCAAACAACTATTAGTGTAGTCCGAGTCAAATAACGTGGCCCAGCCTCTCGTATTCTCCAAACAACTATTAGTGTAGTCCGAGTCAAATAACGTGGCCTAGCATCTCGTATTCTCCAAACAACTATTAGTGTAGTCCGGGTCAAATAACGTGGCCCAGCCTCTCGTATTCTCCAAACAACGATTAGTATAGTCCGAGTCAAATAACGTGGCCCAGCCTCTCGTATTCTCCAAACAACTATTAGTGTAGTCCGAGTCAAATAACGTGGCCCAGCCTCTCGTATTCTCCAAACAACTATTAGTGTAGTCCGAGTCAAATAACGAGGCCCAGCCTCTCGTATTCTCCAAACAACTATTAGTGTAGTCCGAGTCAAATAACGTGGCCCAGCCCCTCGTATTCTCCAAACAACTATTAGTGTAGTCCGAGTCAAATAACGAGGCCCAGCCTCTCGTATTATCCAAACAACGATTAGTATAGTCCGAGTCAAATAACGTGGCCCAGCCTCTCGTATTCTCCAAACAACTATTAGTGTAGTCCGAGTCTAATAACGTGGCCCAGCCTCTCGTATTCTCCAAACAACTATTAGTATAGTCCGAGTCAAATAACGTGGCCCAGCCTCTCGTATTATCCAAACAACGATTAGTATAGTCCGAGTCTAATAACGTGGCCTAGCATCTCGTATTCTCCAAACAACTATTAGTATAGTCCGAGTCTAATAACGTGGCCCAGCCTCGCGTATTCTCCAAACAACTATTAGTATAGTCCGAGTCTAATAACGTGGCCCAGCCTCGCGTATCCTCCAAACAACTATTAGTATAGTCCGGGTCAAATAACGTGGCCCAGCCTCTCGTATTCTCTAAACATCTCGGTACTGCATCAAAACTTGCCACTCACAACACAACACATATAAAGAACGAGCGATAAAACCCCGGGGGAAGGAGAGAAATTTTGTTGATGCAGCGGTCGGAGCGTGCTACTTGGCTTAATGACTTGGACCCGGCCCAGTGTTTTTGAAGAGGGGATTTTTTCCCATCTCCGAGCCAAAACAAAGAAGCCTGATGAATACTTGTACAAGCAGGCCTGCCAACTAGCGACTATAAAATACCCGCGTGGCAATTTGGACGAGTTAATGGGCCAGCTTTACTGCCGAAACACGCCATGAGGGAAAATCTTCGGGGAAATGCTTCTTTTTTATTATACGATCGTTATGCTCGTTGAGTTATGGCTATTTTGTCGGTCGTTTAAGCGTCCGTGTTTTGTGTTATGTAAAGCTTACTGTTTGGTGGCTGGCAGTTTGTCAAATTTATGCGGTTTTTATATTCGGTTCTAAATAAGACCGTTGTTTGTCTCAATTCAACTTATTTTTTGAATTTTCGTTAACAGCTCAAAGTTCTTTGTCAGTTTATAGTTTATCTTCTTTAGCTAGATATATTATCCGTCTTGAAAATTAAAATGAAAAATATTTACTCTGTATAAAGTTCTTAGAAATGTTTATTTGTTACAAATATTACGACATAAATCGAACTATAAAATCCTTTTAGCCGATGTTAAGTTTACTTGTTACAAATATTACGACATAAATTGAACTGTAAAATCCTTTTAGCCGATGTTAAGTTTACTTGTTACAAATATTACGACATAAATCGAACTATAAAATCCTTTTAGCCGATGTTAAGTTTACTTGTTACAAATATTACGACATAAAAATCGAACGATAAAACCCTTTCGGCCGATGTTATTACTGTTTATTAGTCATAATTGCCTTTTGTTGACTAATAATGTTATAGTTTTTTAATAATTTTTCATGCTCATCAGAGTTTTTTCACTTTCAAAGGAAGCAGTCATCATAAACTAATTCCCAATATATAACAATATTTGTATGTAATATACAATCTCAATACGAAAGAGTAGAAAACAAATACAAATATTTATATTTTTGTTGTTGATCCACTCTCCATTCTAGTCAATAGATTCAACGTCCAAAAAGTTAGTCAGAGTTATCGATTAAATTAATAACAAATACTTTACTCAAACACATTATTATTTTTAACCATTTAATTATTTCATTACTTAATGCTAAAATATTCATCCCACTCTAAATACTGAATTTGAGTCTATAATTAACATTTCGGTTCTCTAAGTACAGCAATTACGCTATTTCTCCTCTCACAAAACCACACTCCAAATCAATCTATTAAGTTGAAAGATTGGACGATTTGGCGCTAGCGAAGGACAATCAGCTGATTTGATTGTTGCAGTCAGCTGATCGGCTGGGCGGGAGGGGCGGGGGAGGGGCAATGGCCCGCTGTCCTACTTGCAGGTTCCTCACCCTCCCCTCCATCGCTTAGCCTTCGCTCCCCCCTCCACCCCTCCTCACTGTACAGAGCGTTGACATTTGCTCTTATCTCTGCAATCTGCCGTTCAGCCTCCGCCGCTCCGGGAATCGTTCGATCTGTGACCCTTGGGTGCGCCGAGGTCGGGGAAGGGTTTCGTATATGAGGGAAATAGAAAGCGAGATAATAGGAATTACTCAACATTGATCTTTTCGCACTCTCTGACTCTGAATATTCTTTAAAACCACAATAAACCCCGTTCATTGAGTAAATGATATTTTGTATGAATTCAATAGGTACAGTAATTATGTCAATATTTAACTATCCACTATTAAAACCTTGATAACCACATAAACATTTCTTTGCCCCAGTCAAATTATTTTAATCGCCTGATTATGACCTAAATATTCTTTGTGATGTATACCTTCTGCATGTTTGGCGTGCACGTATAGGCCCTATACTATTTTATACACACTTCAAAAACAGCGACTGATGAAATTTTTTTTAGTTTGTAGACCATCGAATTCAACGGTTAGTATTTCCAGTACTGCTATAGGAATCGGGTTTACACTACTTTTAACCATACACGAAATAATTTCCTCAATTTTACATTATTGACAATTTATGAAATTATTTCTTTTAACGTTTAAAAGTCATGTAAACCTTGCTAGTAAAGCGGTACCTGCAAATTAACTAGAACTGGAGGGTTATAACGAACCCGCTATAGCAGTATTTTATGCATAAAAATGGATCCTGTAGTAAAATAATTTATTTTTTACTTAGTTTTACAGTAGAGAATTCATTTCAAAATGTTAACCATGATGAAAAATGAACAAAGAACTAAAGTAAGCCTTTTTAGCCGCGTTTTTAAATTGATTAACATTACCAAAATTAGGTTTTAAAACCCTGTCTCATAATATTGAATCTTATTTTGATAAGTTTTACACGATAAATTTTCACATATAGACTGAAACAATAGTTTTAAAAAGACTAATAACTAATAAAAACGTAGGTAAATCATTAAGTTCTTTATTAACAATTTTTACTTTTTAAGTGACCCTGCATTGCATGCATGGAAGAAACTCGAGGTTATTATAGTTAGTTGATGATTTAATAACAACTTTGATGCAACAACTGGGACCGGGACCATCAAAGAAAGGGACTGATCTCTCGGTCTCACTATGTGAGCTTATTTTAGGGACATATAATTATTTATGGGAAATTATTTTACAACCATTCACCACTTTTACATCCAAATATTTAATTAGTGAGTACATATTATAAATTAATCTGAACAAGGGGAAGATTAAGCAAAAACCAGAAATGAGATCACAGTCCGTATATTAACACTTTTATAGTATCAATTGAGATGAAGACTGCTGCCAAATGACCTCTTGTACGAAGGGTTGCCAAAAAGCTAGATCGGTTGGACTTTGCCAAACGTTATGATCTTTGGCAAAAAGGAGCAATTATGAGCGAAAAACAACCGAAGTTAATGTACCAGTATCAGAAAGCAAGAGGTCAGGTTTATTTTGAATGTAGTTCTTGACGTCAACTTTATTTTGAGCTTTATGTTGGTCATACAGAAACCATCTGATTTTCATCACATATATGTTTTGATTAAAATTAGAGGTATAAAACTGAATTAGTAAAATAGTTTTGACTCAATAACCACATTCAGATTAATCGGTTTGTGTGAATTTAGTTTTAGGTTTAAATTACGATAAGGCTTTCTCAGAAAAACCATCACAAGGTTAACATTTAATTTTTACAACGTCATGTTTGAAGGATAAGTATAGCCTACTGTAAAATCACTGTTTTATAACTGCACGGTCTTGAAACATCGATGATTGAAAATGGCCCTTAACTGCGCTGAAACTCGAATAATATAATCGTAAAGTTACATCATTAATAACTATTTTTAACGAGTTATAGTTTAAAAATAGAAAAATACTTGAATACCCTATTCAAATGTATGTATTAAGATTCGCTAAACGGTCTATAAGTGGTGTAATTTCGATAAGCAGTTACATTAATATATTCTTGCCAACTCATAGCTGTACAGACTATATTTAGATCGAATGTTGCTAATTATATTCTGAGACGGCGATAGGCTTATCTGCTCTCTTATCGACCGGCACACGATCCCAGTCCACTTCCACAAATATCGCCAATATTGGGTCATCAACTTTGTACTGCACGATTGGAATATAAACCATTGCATTCAATGTGATACAATTAAACAAATTAAATCAGACATTATTTTTTAAGTGTGTAAATAAATATATATAAATATATACACGCTAATCATGCCAGAATATTAAAAATAGTCACAAAATATATATTAGTAAAAGATATGGTATTTTGATCATAATCAGGCGATTAAAATAAATTAACTAACTAGCGAATATATCATGTTTAAGGTCTTGGATGAAAGTTAAGGAACAACCTAATAGTTTCTTAACCCTTAAGTACTGGCGCGGATTTTTGTGACGCTGCTACTGGCGCGGGGGTCTGTTGAACCCCCATTTTAAAATTTTTGTAAAAATATTGTTAAACACATTTTTTTACAAAACCTTTGATTTCCTTATAGTTTGGAATGTTTTAAACCGTTATTTATCACTTACAAGTAGATTTACTCAAATTCAATTATATATAAAAGAAAAATTTTAAATTACGAAAATTTGGTTGAAAATGTAAGGGTTTTGTTCAGTTCGCATGAAAAATTTAAAGTTCAATTAAAAATGTTTTAAACCTTATATTCTTGTAAATTGATATTGGAAACATGGGAAAAAATTAATATTTTTAGTATATTAATGATAGATTGCTTATTTGTTGGACCTAAACTTACACATCTAAAATTTTACTAAAATATGGACATTTTTGGTGAGAAAACAAAAACAATCGCCATATATATCCTCAAAATTTTTTAAGTTTTTACTTTAAACAAATTTAATGAAATCTTGAAAAATACAAGGAATCCTATAAATTGTTGGTTACAAGAAACAGGTTTTGGAATCTTAAGTCCATACTACTCTGAAGCTTCGAGTTCCAATACTTTTGGCAAACAGTTTTCATGTGGCTCACACACATCGGCTTTTTAATTATTCATGTTTGGAAATTACTAAGAATGAACAAAAATGAAAAATAAGCTAAACCCTACTTTCTAATGATAAATAATACATGTAAAAATCACCGCCGTGCTAGAACGCAACCACTGGCGCGAGGGTCTAAGTGCACCCCAGGGCAAGTTTCACCCACAACAGAATGTGATGAACTAACAAAAACTGTGCCAACAGGTGAGGGGGGATGTAACTCGAAGGTACTAGGACGCACAGCATTGCTGATAACTTATTTCAGCTTCCAGAGCAAAATTTCCAGATCTGGGGGTCTTAAAACACCCCGCGCCAGTACTTAAGGGTTAAGTATTTTGTAAACCTGAAAACGGTATTTTCAGCCGTTACTGAAATAAACATAAATTATGTTATATTATTATTTGAGAACACCACCACTAACAGCGGTGAAATGTATATAATTTTTATTGGGTGTAAAATAATACAATACAATTATTTTGTAATGGAAAAAGTTTAATATCTAGTGCGCTTTGATTCGCAACAGAGAGCGTGTTTTCGAATATCGCGCTGCTAGGAAAAAAGAACAAATCAAATCGAGTGCCTGTTTGGAAATGATAGCTTGTCATAATAATGGAATAGTAAGTGATTTATAATACACTTTACTTCGAATTGCTTAAAACGAAATGGTAATGCTATTGTCGTATTTCGAGTGATAATTCGTTTCGGTCGCAAAGTGATCATTCAGTTTAAACGTATTCGTGATTGCTTTGAAAAAGACTATTTCAACATTACCAACATTTAAGGGCAATGTTTCGTTAGCTTAAAATATTTTGAAAACGAATTAACAAACTAGCTAGATTGTGGCCTATCTCTCTTATCTACAATTTAGACAAATATCTCTTATCTACAATTTAGACAAATATATTTTATATTTTCTGAGAAATATAACATTTGATTATTTTTTCTCTATGTATAAATTACCCTTTTACAAACAACACCTTATCAGTTCTCCCCTCTGATGATAACAGGGCTCAAGGTCACACGTGGTTCCCCCTCCCCCTTCCTCCAGCTCTCTAGAAGTTTAACACCAAGTGGAAAATTTCAAAATCATGACTCACATTTACAATATCGATAACTTTACTATAAGCTCACCTGTGTTGTGCGGTATGTCATTTGTATTACTAGACAGCTGGGTATAGTGAGCCGAAACTTGAATTGTGTCGCACTTTAGTGAGCTAATATTCATAAAATTATAAAAAATAAATTTACTATACTGAAGAGTGAAGAAACAATATACTTTACTGTAACTGTACAACTGAACTAATATTGCCTATGGAGCGTGTTTGTCGCTAGAGTCTATGCTCTCCTTCGATTGTTTAGTTTGTTGTTGAAGGCAATACGCTATCCTCAGGCATCAGTCAAAAGTTACTTAGACAGTTTGTCTTTAAGTAGGCTAAATTATCATAAAGAAAGAAGGATCCCTACCGACGCGACGTGATCCCCTCTGTCAATGCCACAATCAAATCCAGCAAGCTTGTTATCAGCACAGATTATATCTTGCAAAGTGAGAATACGGAGGAATCACCATACATTACACGGTACCGGCAGTAAGCCACCGACCGGTGCCGGAACAGCCCGGGGCACGAGAGCACCAGTCGGTAGCGTGTCATGCTCATGCTCATGCTCATGCTCGATGCATGCGTGCTCCGACCACGTCACTTTCCTTTTCCGCACTCGACACACATCCGTTCGGAGGAAGGAAAATGGAAAATCTCCGCCGGCGATTACTTACCGGAAATTCGGTGAAACTAGCCGAACTGGCGGGCAGGGTCAGTGCGGTGATGCAACATGTGGTGAGATGGAATAAGGTAGGTTCTGTAGATTGGACTGGAAATCGAGTAATTGACTTGACAACATGGAAAGCGTAAATTGAAATTCTACTGAATGAGGAAAACATGTTGTTGGATTTTGGCTTAGGTGAGTGGAAGAAATGTTACTCATTTGACAGGAGGTGAGTCATAAAAATGACACAACAGACTTTTATAGGCCGACTCATCACGACTAATACATTCGAATGTCGAATAACAAACAGTTAAGCATCCCTGGAAAGACGAGTCAATTGTTTCACTCCATAATTTAACAACGTATAGATAAACTAGTCACGAATAATGCGAGAAGTATCACTCACAAGCAAATAAATCGTTGCAATATCTGACTTGACCTCTGGAAGTGATGTTCGTAAAGATAATCATTCGGTGATGCATTGCTTATCAAAAGTTTCCATTACAAAAAGTAAAAATAATTTTCACTCCGCTATACCTAACTCATATAACATAATTCATTTAGCACATGACAGTCGAGTAGAACTGGGTGGAACCATCGAAGTAAATAAGACAACTTGTATTATATTTACTTCGATGGGTGGAACACAGTAGAAACGATTCATCGCTCGTTAAGGTTAACGAAGGCTTCACTTGTTTACTCCCGCACGAGGGTGCAAGTCCTGCAAGTGGGTGTAGGCCTATAGTTACCATAGGCCCTTGGTAACTGGTAAGGTACTTTTTAATACCAAGCCAGTTTTTGTTTTTCTGCGACACTTGCGGCGACATTTGCAACTGGGGTTCCAAAATTCCCATGATTAATAATTTTGTACTTCTTACCGTGCCAAGGTTCACTAGGAGTCATTCGTAATTATAGCGTTTCCAGTTTTCAAAATAAAATAAAATCATTGTAAAGACAAAGATTTATGGAGAATTAGTTGCAATCCGAAAATCTTTTATTAGCACGTATTTAGAGGGCAAACGGTGCATCAGCAAAACGGATGCATCGACTTTGATGCAAAAATCTTCTAAAGTGTAAACATAAACTTTTTTGGAATGTCAAAAAACAATCCAATATTCTTTATCTTTAAATCCTGCAAGATGTATAAATTTAATAAACCGGAGACTGTTAATGACTCCGCAAAGAAACAGGTTTTGAGCAGTATTGGCTGTTGTGCGTCGCGGCGTCCCCGTCGGTTCGGTAGGGAACCCTTTTTAGAAAAAAGTCGTGTATAGTAATAAATTGATAAATTTTAGTTCTTTTTATGGGCATTCTGATCGTAAATACATGCATAATTTATGCATATTTTGGTAAAATGTTCTTATTCGTGAAATATATTTGGTGAATACATTCGCGGTTAAATGGGGTTTTAAGGAGGTATAGTACCCAGCTGATTTTCTCTAAGAAGAATATCTCCAGCTTTCTTATTCTTGCACTTGTACGAATGGCAGTAATTCGCACACGAAACGATCTTAAAAGTGCATCTTCATCTGACGGCGCGGCGGCTGCGCGGGCCGAGTTTCACCGGAAGCCGCCAGGTTTATCTACAACTGCCCCGACCAATTTCCGGCGTCTAATCGGCTCGCGGCAGTTTAATTTCACACCAATTCCCGGGGCCGATTGTTTGTCCCCTGGTTGCGATTCGTACAACGATTTCTCCTGGTTCGCGGTTGCGGGTCGCGTCTAGTTAATGAATATTCAACTCTTGCAGCAATTACCTACGGATAAGTGGTGGTTAGAGTTTCAAAAATGTAACTACTGTTCAAGAGTCTGAGTTTAGAAATTTTAAACTGTTATCAACTTAGAATAGTTAAATTATTATGGATGCACTTGCTTATCAAACGGGGTTCATTTGTGGAACAGTTCTTCAGGTTGCCATGACAACTTCATAAGCTTCCCTATAGTTTAATATTGAAACTTTGAAATCTTAGGGCGTGACCCAAAAGGAATTTCGTAAAACCATTTCCTAGTACGCATCTATAGAACCCAAGGGGAGCACATATGCCAAATTTCAGCTCTGTAGGTCGTATGGTTTTTGAGATTTGCTGTCCGTTAGAGAGCCCCTTCTCCTTATATATATATATATATATATATATATATATATATATATATATATATATATATATATATATATATATAGTATAATATTGATATAGATAAACAAAAAAATGCATCATATGTTACTCTGATAAGACCTCTGCTTGAGTACTGCTGCACTGTTTGGTCTCCACGCCAGTCAACATTGAAAAATCAACTTCAAGTAATTCAAAAACGGTTTGTGAGGATGATTGGTGTAAAAATGGGATATCCTTATATGGCAGTGCCAGTCGAAGAAGTCGAGATGGATCTGGGACTGCATCCTCTTCATCGCAGACGAATAGTTTACGACTTGATGCTGCTCCGCGGTATCGTCGGTGGCTCCATTGATTGCCCTGAACTGCTCGAGAAAATAAACTTCAGAGTACCATCCCAGACCCGCTCGACAAGTCTGTTTGCCTTCAAGCATCACTCTACAAACTATGAACTATATGGGCCCCTACCCAGGATTCAGAGGACTGCAAATCTAACCTTGTTTGAGGATTTAGACTTCTTCTGTGGAAGCGGCCAATCTTTTAAATTAAGTCGTCTGGAAGAAGATCCTTGACAATCCCAATTTATGTATTATTTAATATCTCTAGTTTTTTGTGCGTGTATACCGCTCTCTGCATGTTAGTTTTCATTTATGCAGTTACTCATTCACTTAAAATCATTATTTATTATATTTGTATTAGATATTTTAGATTGTTTGCTTTTTGCATGTCTAAGGCCCTATATTGTGTTCTCTTAACCTTGTTATTGAGTTTGTAAATTATTTATTTTTGTTATTTTTGATAGATATTTAAAGATTGTTAAGTATTTTTGCATGTAGCTTTTGCGGCTCTCGTTGTGTCTCAATCGGTTATCTTGATGTAAATTAATTTATTTTGCTTTTATTAGTCTAATACATACCTGCACGAATTTTCGTTGTCTGAGTCTAGCATAAATCTAGTGAATGTAAGTTATTGAGCTTGTTGTTCTACTATCTGTGTCTTGCATAATGAGCCTGTGTATTGTGCCTTATTTTTACTTTTGCAACTGTAAATGTTTTTTTGCTTATATGAAGCCATATTTTCTATAACTGTTTTGTTGCATGCATGCACTTGTAGTTATATTTTATTATGACATTTCAATTGTAAATGGTTAATCCGTCAATAAATAAATAAATAAATCACATAACAATGCGTCATGAGCCCTATTACCATTTTGTGACGTCACACCCCTTTAATCTAGGTTTTATCTGTTCCAGAGCTCTGACGCAGAGAAGTGTGCCGCCACCTGACACCCTTGTCTGAATGAAGTCCATATCATGTCGAAACACGTCTCGAGTTTGCTGATTCGCTCGATAACCTCGCGCTGCTGACGTAACGGCGGTGGACAAAGCCGTGTGACCCGCTTAGAATCATCAACACCTGACTCACTTCAAGGTCGAGTGCTGAGTCAAGTCGACCAGTTGTACCGTCGTTCCGCTGAATCACCGCGCTGACGCCCGCTCAGCGGTTCAGCGGCGCTGAGCGATCTCCTGAGTGACTTCAGCCACTGGCCGCTGAGCCGCTGAGCAGTCTTGCACCAGGACAGGTATTCAGTTTGCTGCGGTCAGCGAATTTCGCCAATCTGACTCACGCCTTTGCTGAGGCTAGCTGGGGTTTGACGAAGGTTTAACAGAGAGGTTTTTAGTGTCAATTAATTGGCAGATTACATTTACGGATTTGACGGTATTTTTGACTTTAATCAAGAAAAAACATCTTTTGCCAATGTCAATGCTACATTACACTTTTGCTCACTTCTCTCAAAAACGGATTTTCATGAATTGTAAGTCCGTTAACAAAATATAAATATTGTAAACTTATTAAAAACGTGTTTTCATTTCTTATTGTCTTAATTAGTTATATTTTGCTGTTTTTATTTAATAAGTTAATATGACTACATTTTTGGCTCTGGTCGCTCAATCAATGTACAAAAGAAAATTTACGTAAATGCGGTGACTTCCTTCAATTAATTAAATTGCTTAACGGTATAATTAGGGCCAGTCTATTGTAGAGTGAAATCATCAGTCTATCTAAAAAGCTAGTTATGTGATATTTTGGTATCAGGTGCCACATCAGCCATGCCCCATATCCTAGACTTTGATTTTTGTATCCATTTGATTTTAGTATGATGGTTGCATTTCGATAGCTTCTATAGGGCTTCGCTACCGGACCGTTTGAAAGGGACCACAGAGAAGAAATAAACAGAGGTCGCATTCATATGGCAGTAGTGTTGCGGGTAACTGCCTAACACCAGGAAGTAAAACAATAGGGAGACAATAGACTTCCGGGCGCCTCCCTACCCCCCGCGCCCACTCACGGCACTGCTCGACACCATACTTAGCGCAACATTAGATGCGACCTCTGTCTTATTTCTTCTCTGTGAAGGGACCCACGTCAAGGGGTTTTAATTCCCATTTCACCGATTTGTTCATAGCAAAACGATCATCAGAATATGTGTTCTTATAATTTTAATTCGCTTCAAAAGTTACCACGAGAACAAGTCACAAGTAATATTTTACATTAGTCCTCAGGAACTAGTATGACAATACATACTCGGGTAAAGCCGGGATCACCAACTGCTAGTTTTACTGAAATAAAAGGGAATTGAAATCATTTAGTTTGAATGGATATGCCCGAAATAATCACAAATAGTTGTTTTACTGAAATAAAAGGGAATTGAAATCATTTAGTTTGAATGGATATGCCCGAAATAATCACAAATAGTTGATTTGAATTATTCGCTGAACCACTATCAGCATTGACCAACACGGATTAACTATGAATAGAATGGACGTCGAACAAAGTTCTGCCAAAGGTACAGTATGTAAATTCTGTTTGTCATAAATCATCCAAAAATCAATGTAAGTTATGTCCAATCACAAAATCTCGCATAAGAAATCTTCTAAAGAGTTTTTTCCGTAATTATAAGACGAACCAAAATTCTTTTCTGTGAAGTGCTTTTCGCTATTGTGCTAAAAGCAAGAATATACCCTAAAACGCTACAATCCCAGAGCCCATATCGAGAAAAACACCTCCCTAAACACTAGAGCTTCACCTCAAATCGTAAATTTTCATCAGACCGCCCGCTCTACAAAGAGACTACAGATAAACCCAAAAAGCGATAATGCCGTCAATATTTACCCTTCAAGTACAAAAATAGGCCCGAGGTTAGACTTACGGTCATAGACGTTCAGTGTAAACAAGAGCAGCTGGTAACTGATAGGTTATGTTTGTAGGCCTGCGATATTTCCAGCCGAGCCTACGTGCGGCCGGTCATCGGAGATGATGTATTGGTCATAACCCCCACTCCGCCGGTCACGTAGGCCACGAGGAATGTTCTGGGGTGACGAGGGTTGGCCTGGATCGCTGGATTAAAACCATTTCATTTATTACTGATTTGAGTAGATAGAGAGGAGGTTTTTCAGAGACGTATATGCGTTTTTACGAGCTTATATGAAGCGACAGGATATAGGATGTTAAAAAGTATTAACACCATATTATTTATTCCAGTTTAATCCCTGATTAATTAATCAATTCAGATAATCCCTTAATGATCACATTAAGAGATTAATTATAATTCATCAAAGGCTTTTTTGTCAACTTGATAGCCTCATGTAGAAGAAATTGGCAAGCAGTAAAATAAGAATCAAGGTGTGTACGTCAAGGTGACTATAAATACAGAATGAGCGTAGAGTAGACATGCCTTTTTGCTAACAATTTCTTTTATTTCAGCCTTATTTTTTCTCTTGAAAGTTTTACCGCCAACTCTCTTGTTTAGCTTAAATTTATGCCTTCCTATCCTTAGTTTCACATTTATGCCTCCACTGTTTCATAGTTAATTTTGGTGAGTTGTGAATGTGTAATTCTATTCATAAGACCATTATAAAACAAAAATCAAAAGTATTTTCTCCATCCCCGGCGTAGATATCACGTGACATATCACATATCCAATGACTTGGTCCAGCCTGGCCGTAAGCCCAATGTTAAAATTAACATTATACGTTACAGTCGTTACATTAACGCCATAGCCTTACGGGCGGCTGGGCCACGGCTTGTGCTCGCCCTACAATGTAGCGAGATGATTGGCCCGCTAACGACCGCGGATTTGCAAAGTTAAGCTGGGAACCGGAGCTGTGACCTTGAGATAATGGGCGATATGTAGCGCTTCGTTAACCTTACGCTCCAATTACCGTCTTCACTTCACTTCCTGTGACGTCATCGTGTGACCGAGGAACCACCTGGAAGTTTCGCGGCTCAGAGAGCCTTTGAAAATGGTAATCGTAAATGCGATCTTGGCCACTCCATGTGGACAATCAAATCGAAGAGGGTTTGTCCTCCAACTACCGCGTCCCTATCCCTGCAACAACTCCAGTTATAGCTAGCTATACGCTCAGATTTTACATATTTTCTAACTGATTATAATTTAGAAATAATTGGATCGCAAGACCAACGTATAAAAGATGTATAGGAAACTTTCGTTTGTAGGACTTTTAAAACTGATTATTCTACGGAATATGTGGTTTGTCGTAGTGGATAGGATTTAAAGACTCTCCTTCACATTTTGTTGTATAAAATTAACGGAATCGTTCGTTTCATTGAGTTATAACATTTATTAACATCAGAAAATGCGAATGGCTAAACTACTGTGTCTTAGACTTCCCCGATTTCAAATATTGTTTTTAATTCTTGATCTGATGTGCTGTACAGAATTATGTCTGTTCGACAGGTTGTCGAACAGCCAAGTCAAAACTACTATACGCAAATTAAGCAGCAATCACTGGTAATTCGATCAATGTCTCATTGCCACACCTTTGGTTTTGCTCCAATTTACTTACGTATCGCCCTATAAGTCGCATAACAAATGTGTCTAGATATTTAAATAACCATTGTGCACAGTTTATGACCCTGCATTTATGGCCGATAAAACAGCGTTTCAGTCGCCAATAGACCTGTCTGGAGCCTAGAGCAGATAGTGCTTTGCGCTCTATTTTTAGCACAATAGTTTTCTGTTATTTTTTATTGCTTTGAGACTGTTATATCATATCAGATGAATCATCATTTCAGATAAAAAAATAGAAGCGTTGCCGACATCTAATAGACTCATTCATACATCAGGAGTTTTTGAGAAAACCATAAATTTAATGGAATATATAGAGTGTTTTTTTTCTAACTCAACCCAAAATTTTATTTTATCAATAAAACGATTAAAGCCCCTAAGATCCTCGGATTTGACCCCACTAGATTTATTTTCTATGGGGACATATAAAAAGTAAGGCTACGAAAACAACCCATAGGATATTCAGAATCTGAAAATAACACAACAAATTGAATAGAGAAATCGAAAGAGGTGCTTTGCAAAACGTGTTCAGCTATTCGATGAAGAGAGCACAGCTTTGTAAAAATATCATGGCAGATAAATGTGATTAAACTTAAATAATAGGTTCTTTAAAATGTAAAAATTAACAAAATAATATTTATTACATCTGTATATGTGCATTATTCAAACGTAAACAAAGGTTGCGTTTAAAAAAACACCCTTTACAATAGTAGTTACTAAATAATACGAAATAGGTATAATTTCCTGTTTAAGATTGCACACAGGCAAACTGAATGAACCTCCAATAACAAGTGGTAAAACTTCAGAGTTTTGCTCATCTTTACTGTTTATCAAACAATAATAAATTAGTATCCAAATAATTATTTCCAAACTAATCTTTCGAAACTTATCGACAAATAAAGTACCTCCAAGAATTTTCTTCAATTTAAACCAGAGTTTTGACATCAAACATTTGCAACTCAGCATTTTAAGGGGATTCGGCACTCGAAATGGCAACAAAAAAATTTAAGATTTTTTTATTTTTGCTTATTTTCATTCTACATTTAATTCTGAACAAGAATATTACAAGATAAAACTGTTTGCAAAAGTATTTCTTGGTGTTATTTGCAATTATATAAAGTGATGCATGCTCTGATTTGCACAGATTTTCATACATTTTATTTTTATTTTTTATAAATTTATGATAATACACAATTAAAAAATATATAATATATATACATATATATTGGGATTTGCAGGGCTACTAAGACTTTGGCACTATTTAGAACAAAAATAGTTAGCCTAAGATCCAGTATATTCATATAATCAAGATAGTAACCTAACCAATCCATGCTAACCTATTGCCGAGCTTTGATCGCGATTATCCGCTAATGAAATTATCCATGTTTTCAAGAAGAAAATTGGATATAGCCTTAAAATCAATTAAGATAAGAAGATGAAATTTTTCGTGGGTTGTCAAGACACTAGTTGCTAAGTATTCTTCTATTTTTACCCAATTTGAACTATTACATTGTTGTAAATAATTTTTTTTTCATAAATTAATCAATTAATTTTATTTTCAAAACAAAATAAAGGTATAGATGGTTTACATATTTCCACTAAAGCTATGATTATGAAAATACAAGAATTTTTTAATGTTCTTAGTACCTTTAATTTGACACCAAAACCAATAAAATATACATAGTAGTTTTTATTTTATATCAAATTAAAAAATAAGCAAATTTTTGAAAAAAAACCGGGTTTTTAATTTTTTTTACTACGCAAAAATTAAAAAAGTCCAAATTACATCAAAATATTCTAATTAGATCCTTACAAACACAATAAAACCCCAAGATATCTTGTTTAGTCATAAATAAAAAAAATTACCCGTTCGAGTGCCGAATCCCCTTAAAAACCACTGATTCAGCTAGGATCCGCAGTGGTGACAAAACCCCTCCACCAAATTACGATCACGAGTTAAACAAGAGGTACTCTTATTCCAAAATCTCTTTGAATGGGTTTCTATTTAAAAACTATTGTTGAGCTGAGATCATGAATTTGCGTCAAGATATATCTATTAGCTGTTTACACTCTAAGAGTAAGCAAGCCATTTCAACTCGGAGTTTAACTGTTGTTTTTCTTAGATAGCGACAAGGATTTATTCTTATCCGCGCATACGTGTGTTTCGAAGCGTTGGCGAAGAGGGCGTGCATCATTTTGTTGTTTAACCTTTTTTACTTTCAACAACATTGATAAGCCATCTTAAGGTGATTGATAATTAGCTGAGTGACAATATGGCATATCTTTTACAGCCTATACTGTTTAAATAAATAATTTTTACATTGCAGATATACAGGCATTAAATACATGACATGCAACTTTACAAATTATGGAAAAAAACTCAAATAAATTGACGGTAAATAAAAAAAACGGGTAAATCATAAGACAATCTCTAATACTACATTAAAGAAAACCCAATAACTATACTCAAATCGCAAAGGCGATCCCAACAGGGATCAACGGCTCAAACATAGGAAGAGCTTGAAACTATAAAACAAGCACGTTTGATTGACCAATTTACTGGGTGTTTTTTTAATGCAACCCAATTTTAAGATTGAATAATGCACATATAAATATGAGATAAGGATTGTTTTGTTTATGTACAACCTATTATTTAAGTAATATCACAATTAGCTTACATTACGTGTTCATACAGCCCGCCATTGAAATTTATACAAAGTTGTGCTATCTCCATCAAATTCCCAAAAATGTCTTGCAAAGACCCTCTTTGAATTTCTCGTTTTAAATTTGCTATGTTTGTTTTGAGGTGCTGAACATCCTGTGAATTATTTTCGAAGGCCTCGCTTTGTTGTATCCTCAAAGAAAATAGCACAGTGGGGTCAAATCCGGGGATCTTCTAAGGGAATAATACTTCACTGATAAAATAAGTTGAGGGTTGCGTTAAAAAACACCCTGCTTCTCGTGATCTGATCCTTAGATTTCCTTTATTCATTTCAAGGAAATAAAAGAATTTCTTCTTTGAAGATGTTTTAGCAAAAAAAAAAACTAATAAATAAAGCTTTTGGATTTCATGGAGCGGTCAGATAACTTAAGTATTTTCTTCACATTTTTTTCTAACTGATTTTTTAAGTGATAAGCGAATATTTTAGCTAAGAGAAAATATAGAATACACTAAATTATTAGATTTATTTGAATGGTCAGGTTACTTTAAGTACTAGAGTGGCAATTGTGTGCAACTATAACGTCGAAATTGCTGAAGTAATTTAATGAGGTAAGTTGAATATTACAAATAAACAGAATAACCATGCCTGATTGTTCCAAGAACTCTACAGCAGTAAAACGCGTTATTTAAGAAATCCGCAAATAACAAGTCTTTTTACATCTCCAAGAGCAAAAGGAAACTACTGCAATCGTGTTTCTACTTATGAAAACCGCCTAGACTGCACGTTTACAGCAGTTTCGAAATGTCAAGATCGACGAGTTCCCTTGGGGAAGCGTGGCCGGGCTCACGCACGCTCCCCCCCCCCTGGGGGGCACTCGGTGCTCCTGGGGCTGAGCCCCCTCCCCCCCCCCCCCAGTCATGGTCGCCCGGTGCCGCTGACTGGGTTAAGGTTGACCTCAGCGCAAAGAACGCTCCCAAGGTTCTCCTTAAAAGGTGGTTCGCCGGCCGGGAGATAAGGACATTCAAGGTTATCGGTAATGAGATAACGAGAGATAAGGCTGGTTGTGGGGATTTGGGAAGAGGGTGTTGCTCAGTGATTAGAGTTAGCATTGATCAAACATTGCGTAGTAGGATATCAAAGCTACTAGCTGACTTGTGTGAACTTTTTGGAGATCCTAGTAAATGGGGGAAGGACTCATCCCATCGATTGAAACGTTTATGCGAAGTGGGTGAAAATTTGATTTCAAAATTGTAGTTTATGCAACGATTGTATTATGAATGTCTTTAAGCCACGAGTGAGATGTAAGTTTTAAAGGCATAATCCAATCGTTGCATACACTACTTTATCTACGACCAACAGCGACAAAATGTTCTCTGGAGTTAAACAAAACTCATGACTTTTACTAATGATGGAATATGTCAACTCAAATTTGAGGCTAGGCACATAAGCAGACTTAACCATGAATCCTTGTGGAACACTATATATACACTTTTAATGGGTTTCATTGATTGTTAAAGCATGGAAGAGCCATATAATGCTGATCGCCACAAGGCTGTTTTTGGGGATATAAATTAAACTAGAAAAATCTGAACGACTGAAAAAATTACGTTAGTTAGCTTATGAAATCAAATGACTATCCCAACGTATTTGAATATTTTACTCTTCCTCGTTGAGTGGAAAAGTACGAAATAAAACCACCGTCACCAAAAAACTGCTGCAACTCGCTGAAGCGTGAACAGTGGGAGGAGAGAAAACTGTGGAAAAGTACCACAGACTGGAGGCTTGCAAATGCTTATCAGGGTTCGCAGAAGGCGATTGTAGCTGATTGCAGACCGGCCAGCGACTGTCATTTAATAACGAGCTGTGAGTCCATGGACGTTTTCACCTCTGACGACCTCACACTGGACTCAGAGCGGCTGAGCACTATATATTGTAATTCACACTGCACTGCACGTCATGCACGTCGTGCACTGCACTGCACTGCACGTCGTGCACACTGCTGCACGTCATCTAGTGGCGTCAAGCCTGGGTGTGTTCTTATGAGAGGAGCACGCCATGGCGCCGCGCCGAAAAAAATCCCGTGTGTGGGCTACAACGTGCAAGGTGAACTTCCCTCATACGAACACTATGTCCATACTTTGCATTGCATGTCGTGCGGCGCACAAACGAGAATTTATATCACTAACCAAAGCAGAACATTTTCCTAACAATTTTCCTACCTTCGGAATTTGCGTCAGGTGTATTTTAAATTTTTACTTTTTTCAGCATAAGCGTAAACATTGGCAGTTTAAGTGAGTCCTGAATTTATTTCCCTGATTTTCCACTCTTCAGGAAACCACTAACGCCTCGCACGGTTATTTGCATTAGCCATTATGTTATCAACGGAGAATTCTAATATCTACGTGATAAAAAGCACAAGCCAAGTCCCTTGTTGACCAACCTTAGGACAGAAAGACCTTGCATCAACTTGTTGATAGATAAAGAAAGAAATTTTTCCAGTTGAAACTTTTCTTACCATGTTTTCTAAATTACGCCTGCACTGTGGGAAAAGTTAATTTTTGTTGACGTTGAAGTGTCTGGTTAAGTATTAAATTTCCATTCTATGAGTTAAATGTTCACTAATAGGCGCACACACACACTATATGGAAAAGTGAATATGAATCAGTAAAATAAAAGTGTTAATATATGTAGTAGACTTACAAGGCAAATAGAAACCTCTATATACGGTATGATTTCTCTAAAGAACTCAATCATAATTCGCAGTACTTTTAAGCCGAGTATGAAAGAGAGATGAGTGTATAATGATTGTAGCGAGCATTAATTTATTCGATGAACAAGTTAACCCATAATTACTCTCAAATAATACTAAATACCATTTTAGTCCAAGAGTTTTTTGAAAATCAACCTAACAAATCCTGACCAAGTTGAAACTTCGCTGGGTGTTCCTTCGCAAATTTGTTTAAGTAAACCTCCCTAATTAAAATCCCAAAATTCCCCGCAAATCCAAGTTAACCCATTATTACTCTCAAATAATTCTAAATACCATTTTAGTCCAGAAGTTTTTTTTTATCGACCTCGACCTAACAAATCCTGACCAGTTGAAACTTCGCTGGGCGCTGCTTCGCAAATTTGTTTCAGTAAACCTCCCTAATTAAAATCCCAAAATTCTCCGGAAATCCCTGTTGTGCTCCAGCCGCCATCCTGAAAACCTCATTTCCGGCCCTCGTTTCTCTATACATGTTTTCATTTCAATCAACACGAAAACCATAAGAAATATGAAAAAAGAGGAAGAGGAGTCTTCGAAGAGGATAAAATTTCCAATGAAATAACCATGTACACTATGCTGATATATATCGTAAATTGTTGCAATTCTAATACTCCTGCCATAAGGGATATATGTAAAATTTGGTGTAAGAACATTCCCATAAGGGGGCGAAGCCCTTTGATCTTAATGAGAAATAAATTATATTTATATAATTCTATTTAAAATTCAAATTTTTTGACACTTTAATCATTAAAATTGGTTCACAGTGAAGGCATGGGTGACCCCACAAAAAAGTATTTCTTAGGGCATTTTAAAAAATATCACCATAAGGAATAATTTTTGTGAGCTTACCCATGCCTTTAGTGTAAAGCAATTTGGGTGATTGTGGTGAGAAATATCTGGAATTTTAATCATTCTATAAATATAATTTTTTAATCATTAGGATCGAAGGGCTTCACACCCTTGGGAATGCATTTAACATCAAATTTTACATATATTGTATATTTCTAATGGCAGGGGTATATGAATTGCCACATTTTAAAATTTTAATATCAGCAGTTATTATTAAAATGTTTTATACATGATTATACTCATTTTATTGGAAATTTTATCCTCTACAAAAACGCTCCGAACCGCACACTTTTTCGCATCTTTCATGGTTTTCGTGGAATAAAAAACATGGACCGGGAATAGTTTTTTCCAAGATGGCGGCTCGAGCACAGGAGGGATGTACGGGGAATTGTGGGATTATAGGAAGTTTTACTGGGCGAATTTCAATTTAGTCTGGATTTGTTACGTCCATTGGCTTTTTTATGCTTAAACTTCTGGACTATTTACAGAGTAACATTATTGTAGTCTTGAGCCGCATCTACATTGGACAAGCACCTCTCCTTATGTGTATGGCCTAATTATAAAAATGAAAATTTGAATTTTGTATGGTAAAACTCATTTGAAACGGTGAATTTGCATGAAACCCAATATTTTGTTAATCTATGTTTTCACAGATCTATGTTTTTTAAGAAAGGTGTTCAAACGGAATTAGTTTTTTCCATCTGACAGAAGTAGACCTAGGAGGACACATGACAATGATATGACTGTATTTATCATCCTAGGAGTAGACCTTTAATGAAGGATTTTATTGCATCATTCACTTCCTAGCTTATAATTTACGACCTGTAGTCCCAGTCTCAGTCGCTGATGTAGACTCGTTTTGCATTCAATTACATAAGTGGAAACTACAAGGGTACCGTTGAGATTAGTCAAATATGTCTATTGAGTTTAGTTGACATTTTTAAACGTAAATTTTTGTGAAATTGCTGAATTTTGTTATCATTTTAATTACCAAAGTTTTTGTAATAAGATTTCTTCATCATATCATCTTTTTTTTACCATATTGATTGCTATTATATTATGTGAAGTTATAAATAAATAAGCTTGGGCAATAAGGACTTTTATTGCAAAATGATTAAAACATTTTAATTTTAATGACTTTTGTGTTGTCAACAGGGGTGAATGCTCTTGGGTTTAATTCTATGAAATCCCCTACAGCTATGCATTGTTTGCTGGACCATAAGAAATTAAAATTAAAACGGCTGGTTAGGGGAGAGCTTAATTTGTTCTTCGCTATACACATACAGTAACAAAAAATGAGCAATTAAAAAATTAGTATTTTGAAAATTTCTCAATTTACAGTAAAAAAATGCAATTTTTCATCAACTGGTGCAATCTCAAGACCGATTTTGACCAATCCACCTTTTTCTACCATGCACAGTCTGCATTTAATTTTGTATCCAGACTGTAGGATTTTGTAATAATTTTTTGTGATTGATGCCTCAAAATTGGCTATGCCTAGGAGGCACCATATTTATCCATTAAAAAGCCAGTGTGAAAATGTGGTAGATATGTGTATCCATTTTAATAGAAAACATCTGAAAGTGTTATTTATTGAAATCTATGTATTTAAGTATTTGTACCTTATTGTATTTATGTATTTGGTACATTATTTAACACTTGTTATGGCTTTGAATTGTTTTAGTGTTCTTTGTAATGTGTTAATTATAGATAAGTAAACGGATTATTATTCATTAAATGTTTTTTCTTTTTCCGATTGTTAAAATCAAACTGTAATTTTCGTAATTTTTATATTATAAATTACATACCTCGTTTGTAAAAAACAAATTTTAGCATTGAAACAGACAAGATTAGGCCTACAGTCACCATAACAGCCAGGTTAGACTCAAAATATATTTTTAATTTCTCTTTCCAGTGAAGGACTTGTAGTCGCCAAGCAGGTCGCAGGTCGCGGTAGTCCACAGCCCAACTCGGCAAGGCCACTGTATTTCTGGACCTGTCAATTTGAATCACAATAGGATTTATGTCCACTTGGGGCTGGCTCTGATTGACGGTGTTTGACAGATCCCAGCAAAGGCTTGATTGTGTTTGACTTCTCAACCGCTTGGTCTCGGAAATACCTCTGGGTTTGGTTGTGAACAACACTTATGCCTCAGCAGGCCTCCCTCCAAAACTCATCTAGGACTTAAGTTGTATCTGGGAAGATACAGAGGAAAATTGATATAGATAAAAAGAATGGCAATTGCTGTTTTGATTTGCGACCCAAATAATGATGCCTTCAAGTTAATGCTACCTTACCCTACAGCCAAAGGGGTTTTATAAAAAATGTTTCCTGCATTACTTGAAAATGGGATAAGAAAACGGTGGATAAATATAAAACACTCACTGTTGATTTACAACATACAAAAACTAATTGATTTATTGAGAACAGTTTGTGTAGATTTAAGGTCAAGATGACAGGCAAGGTAGAGGGATGAGCCAAACTGGACAAGTAGTAGTCCTACTTGTATCATTCGCCCACCTTTTAACTAATCCAATCACAATGAACACACCAGGCGAGGAGCAACTCATCCGTCTACGCTGCCCACCAACTCAAACCGCATAAATCTACCCTTTGTTTTGAATTCATCTGGGTCAAGAAATAAAACATTTTCACTTCCATGGCCAAGTAGTAATCAAGATCATTCCATCCATTCATTAATTTGACAAAGTCCAGGTTTTCAATGGAATCACAATTTTAAAAGCTTTAAAAAATCAGATGAGTGTTTTAACATTTTTCATTGTAGTACCTTTAAGAAACTTGGCAATTTCATAAAACTTCAATCTTCCAGCTCTTAAGCATTTCTAATGTTTAACTTATTTCTTCTTGCTCAATAATTGATGTTCAATATCGACTGAGATCAAATCTTTTCTACAGTTCGACATTTAATAAAACTTAATTAGACAAGAAAAGCCTGACTTTAGTTTTTTCTTCAACGATATCGTGTTTCACTTGGTGTGATCAGCTTTTTTAAAACAACTCCCCTGCAGCCCACAAATAATTCCGATATGAAAACATCCCCTTAACAATAATGAATATTTGATTATCTCAAAAGTAGAGCAATTTAAAAAGATTTCTACCATCGCCAATTTAAAAAATGCAGCACAATTGAAACTTAACTTGAAATAAAATTTTAAAGATTTTCACCAAACATGATTAAAACGATAATTAACTGAAAACTTAAGGAAAGTTATAGATGCTTTAATTAACAAAATTACAGCTACTTAAAACAGATCTGCTTAGAATAAGGTTGTAGTAGGTGGTAATATATATCAAAAGTTTTAAAGAATGTTAATTCTTTTTATTTAATTTTTCAATATTTCTCTTTTAAAGTAGATTCTCCATAACAAAAAGTACAAAAATGTTCAACACACACAGTTCACATACATACAATGTGGAGTGAGAAGATACGTACAATGAAGTGAAATACTGTCACCGGTATATCCGGAATGGCTGAGATCAAAACCTTTAACATTAAGTAATGCTTACATTCGGTTCATGCTCACAAACTAAACTATCACTGCATACAACTCGAGCCTTACCCTAAACTGGAGATACAATTAAAATTTTAAAATGTTACAAAGCTACAAGTTATAAAAATCACATAAAATACTAGGGCTTGACGGCTGTGCAGTAAGTACTTTACTGGGATATACATAGAATGATGGGCTAAAATCAATTAAAACACAGGAATTTGACAGATTAAAAATTATTGCAGTAAGAAACTCGAGTATACCAAACATAGAGCCCACAATCAACATGAAAGACGAAAACTCTTAAAGCTGCAAAACCTCCTAGACGGGATCACAAGACTTCAACTAACATTTAGAAGTCGTTAAAATCAACACAATAACTTCAATACAATAATAAAATACTAATTTGTATTGATGCAAAATATATAGTTCATCACTAAATTTATAAGATCACATATCGATATTATTAGGTTAACTAAACTACGTAAAACGAAGCTTGCGGTGATATGGTTCGCACGAGCGACTTGTACTATCGAGAAACGTACGCAAATTATCATTTGACAATTGAAAAGACTTTCACAAAGTAACGATAACTAAATAATTTGCAATTTTATTTACATAAATATATCTACGAATCTATAACTAAATATTTGTGGTCGATAAAATAAACTTTGCATCTGAATACATTATAACTTTTTAAATACTTAAATTTTTCACTCTACAATAATATATCTCGAATGAAATCGATAATGACTAAAAACAATTGCAAATGACGAGTTAGTCGTGTGGATGACAACACCGTAAGCTCACAACACGAACGCAAACCACGAATTTGTTAAAGTCAGTAGATCACAATGCGAATGGTGCACCCGAATCAGTCTTGGCTCTCGTCGCGCTGCTGTGGCTTTACTCCGTGACGAAGGATCGATAAAGCTTCTTCTTTTCGAGGGTGAAGCCTGGACTTATCATGATGGTGCCTCCTTTGGTCAGGTTCTTGATGAACTGAGGAATGAGGGAAGTCCAGGTACTCCTCGAGTCTCGACGGAGGGTCAGGAACAGCTCGAAGGTAGACACAGTGTTCGGGTCGCACTTGACTGTCCCTATTTTACGGCACTCCTGTTCTGATTCGAAGTTGACGTAAAGCGTACAGCCTCTGAAAAAGAACAACAACTCTGATTAGATCTCACAAATTCAAAACAAATCACGTTTTTTGTTTGAAAAACACAGTGAATACAAAAAAACACAGTGAATACAAAAAAAATCAATGGCTGAATTTTCAATAAGCAAAGAATTTATTTTGCTTCAGGATAGTTCCTAGGCTCTTTCTACTGGAAGAAACTAGGTTAGAACATAAGTTGCGCTGATAAAAAAAACTTGATTTGATTGCAAGAGCTCTAAACTATTTGGAGCATCAGAAGCATCAGATGCTGGGTGATATATTTGGAGAATGATTAGTTATAGGAAGGTAATAATAAGATTTCTTAAGAAAACAGTAGGCTACTATGTTTATCTCTCTCTCTCTGAATTACTTTACATGACAATAACAAACCACTGTTTAAAAATCATCCAGTAATTTAACAATAAAAGATAGGCCTAGGCCTTAAATATTGCAGTTTAAATTGTAAGTTTTACAAAACAACAGGAGCCAAAATGACACTAGTGAATTACAAAAAAAACATGGATGTGAAAACTCACCTTAATCCGCAAGGCTCATTCTCAGCCATCCGCAGGACGTCGCGGGCTACCCTTGGCAGAAGATCTGCAGGCAGCAACACCTCGCCGCAAGCTAGCTGCGCGGTCTTCGCTGCCCTCAGTTGCTCTTCCAGCCTCAGCGCCAGGGCTTGGCATGCTGCGCTATCCTCTATGTCCTCCGCTACAAACCCTGCAACAATAGGTTCCAGGAATGTTAGAAACATCTTAAGACTAATAACAACAAAGCAGAGGCTACAAGCACATGAAAATATTATATTTGTTTATAGGTAAAAACTAGCATTAACTTAAGTCATCACAAATTAGTAGTTCTACTGTGTTAAGAGTTAGGAAGTTACATCAAAATAAAATCAGTGTGAATTTACAAGATATCAATGCACCCTCAAAAATTCTAGCAATTCTTTATCAATATTTCAATTTAATTATATAGCCAATTACAAAACAAACCATCACAGCTGGGTATGAATTGTCTAATAAGTAAAATTATGGCAGAACAAATAAGATTAAAATACATCAAAGTTATTAAAAATGCCTTGTAATTTTAAAGAACACAGTCAATTAATCCATTTCACCTAGGCCAAGCTCATTAATCTCGTTAATCGCAAGTTTATTTCAATTCGTTGAAGATATGCTACACAGTAGTAAAGATAGGCCTTCATAGGCCTATTGCCCAAAAATCAATAGTCGGCTACTAGTACGAACAAAGGATCGAGAACCTGATAGATGCTGAAATCCCAGTAAAAACCTTACCATTGCGACGAGCAAATAGGCTGGGCATAGTTGAAGTTGTTTCGTTAAAAATGAATAATGTGAATTCAGCCACGATTTCACCGGGTGGACTAGATGTGATACCGGTGTCGAGGCTCCAGGCAAGAGAAAGCCGGTACCCGACTGCGGCGACGACTATCATGAAAATGACCAGCTTGACGGGCACAACACTTCAGTTAAACCGAATTAACGTAAAGAAAATACTCCTGTTTATGAATATTGAGTTAAGGAGGTTAAGAACAAACTAAGTTTTCACTTAAGTCGTCAATGTTCCAAACAAAGAGCAGACGATGACGATACAAACTACTTTGCACAAGAGGTTACACGTCTAAACATATTTCTCACATAAAATTACTCAGATGATACGTAAGGGAAACAAAGACACCGGCTTCCGGCTTCCCAACTTCGTCAAAGCCCAACAAAATGGTTAAATTAATCAGACGATATTAAATTGATGTATATAATTTACGAACGTTTTAATAAATACAACACCCTAAGTTTTGAGATTTTACTATAATTTAATATCGCAGTCAGAAAATATCACACAATGAAAAACGTCGCTTCTTACCTCTGCCGTAGTGATTCGAGAAATCTACGCTGACTGGACACGGTAAAACTTCCATGGCGACTATTAAAAAGTAGTTGTACTAAATAAAATTCACAAGGATATCACAGACTCCGCTTTGAACTAGTAAAAACTAACATCAACGACCGTTGAAGCGTTTCACCAACCCTACGAGTAGCACATCTGTTCCTAGCTGAGGCCGGCGAAAAACTGATGCAAGTAACAGCTAAACAGCTGAGGAACAAAGATACCGGTCGGCCCCCCTCCACCATTTCCCCTCGATCCCCACCACCTCATGCTGGCCTACGTGCCAAGCCGCTCGGTTGCCAAGCCGGCCGGCTCCGGGGGGTAAATGAGGGGGGAGGGAGGAGAGGGGCTTTGTTGTCACAAAATTGAGTGATCCTACATGAATGATTAACCACTCTGTCAGCGACGTGGGGTGCTTTTAGTTAGTTACCCCAAACCAAACCAACAGAAGTGAAAAGCGACCGTGTGACCAGACGCCCGTCCAGGCCCCTTTCTTTGTTCTGTTCCCTGGTAAAAAATAGAAACTTTTTGCGCAAACGGGAGGCCTGGGGGGAGCTGGCGAATTTGTCTTTGTGTAACGCAACATACAGGTTTACCGTGATTCCACATCAATAGTTGGTCATGCACAACAGATACTGTAACGTAATGCTATTCGAGCAACAAAAAGGTTTTGTATCTTATGCTGTTTGCATTTTTTAATATATAGCGTAAATTTAGTTACACCGTTTCGTCCCATATGGGGATTAAACATAGTAGCAATCAAAATAATCAACATTCTTCATTTAAATAATAGTTGCTAAGACTAAATATACATTTGGTTTACTAAAACTTGGATTCAAAGCTGTATCTGAGACAAAAAAATTGAAATATTTAAATAGACCATTGAATGAAGATTTGTGCGCCGTGCAGTCTATGAGAATAATTTCCAAGCAAATCGTCGTCTACACCTTTTATTGAAAATATGTTTGTTATTTTAGTCTATAAAATTTTAGTCTCAAAATTAAACAAACATTTGAGAATTAATGGTCGAGAACAATGCCGCAAAAGTTATTAGGCCTACTCTAATATACAAATTTCCTAAAATAATGTTTCTTAGATTTTATTTTAACAACTACCTGGAACTGTAACTTAATTTTTAATCTGCAACTTATATGAGTTAAAATGTCATAAATTTACGAAACATTAGACATTTTTTAACTTTCACTAAACCATCCTAAAGGAAATTAGGCCTAAGAAGTTTTGTATAGCTCACTTAAGAGATGGAAAGGGTACAGATAGTTAAACAATGAGAAGTGGCGTGGATCTAAATATAACCTGCTGTTAGATGGACTGATTGGTTCTTCCTGTAGGGCATCAGCTGAAGTACATAATCATAACAGCTATAGTTCTCGCACTTCTATTAATGTGACGCCAGTTGAATTGAAATGGGGTTGAATGTAACTAAAATTTAAGAGGCCTATCATAATTGACTTTACTTTCTTTAAGGTATATTCAAACAGAGTAGACCCTGTTGAAGCTTATTCTATTTTACGAAGGGTTAAAATAAATACGAAGAAAACTGGTGAATGACGAATGAGATAGCTTCTGCGGTTTTGTGTTTGAGTTAATAGACCACATTGTATGGAATAATAACTACCAACTTAAACAGAGTACAATACTCTCATTTTAATAATTTACACTACTGTATTTTGTTCTTATAATTTCAAGTGCATTAATTCGTTATTCCTGATGTAAAAACAGGTTATGGGGGGCTCCTGCATTGTAGATTTTTTCTCAATATTTTAATCTATAAGTAACTGAATAGAGGTTTATCATGGCAATAACTAATACTGTAAAAGTATAAATAATAATGAAGAAGAACTTGGACAAGTCTAATAAGATATGACCAAAAAATATTTATAAAAATTTCTGTAACAACATTAAAGCACTAAAATTTTGCTTTCAAACTAAGATTTTCAAAAACAACTTTTAAAATAAAACTTTCCAAAATAACGTTTTCCGAACCAACGATAGATTTATATTGCAAAGATAGCGCAATCTATTTCTGTCTCCGCTTAGTAAATTAATATGAATGAAATTCCCGCTAATTTCGAAACCCTTATCGATTACCGTTGAATCTACCAATTGGGCGCGTTAAAAATTCCACATCTGGCCCGATGGGGCGCGGGGCGGACAGGGGAGGCAGCTGACAATTATTCTATACCTAGGGTTGATTATTTCCAAACAGATGCCCGGCGGGACAGGCCATACTGCATACAGCCTTGACAATGACTTTGGCTCTCAGCTGGACGGGAAAATCGTTAACGCAGCGCCCTACGCGCATGTCACTCTTTCCTTTGTCCATTCACCTTTCTATTTTCAATCTCGATCATCGATTTTGCTAATTATATTAGAAAGAGGATTATTTCTGAACAAGATTACGTTTGGGTACACAAAAAATTTGTTCCTCGGTGTCTCTTTGGGGTTTGATACGTTTAGAGTGTTAGTTGGGGAGGTTTCTTTGTTTGAGGGTTTAGGTCAGGGTTGGATCTTTGTTCTGGGTGCTTACAGAGATCCAAATAGGTGATATAAATAAAATTACACAAATTTAAATGTTGAAATAACCGGACAAATACTTCAGTGGCAAATGTAAGACCAAGTTAAAGGGTTGATAATTTTAATTGATATCCTTAGAAGGAAGAAACTTACCTCTGTGCAGTGGAAAATAATAAACAAAGTTGACTGATCGACAATTTTGGATTTTTAGAAGGAACATAAAATGATTTAACTATCATGAGAGAATTATGGCTAAATGTAATCATAATTCTTTGGGGAAATATACCGAAACTAAGAGTAAAAAGGATGTAAGGAATAGATAGATAAGGTGAAGTGGTTAGTTTTTATTCATTTGTCTTCATAAATTTAAACCTACCTTGGCTGATGGGCACACTGCTCCGTTCCGGCATGATAGTCTCTATAACGTCACAAGACATTTTTGTTTTCGTCGGGGTAACGACTGTTTGTTGTTGTAATATATCCGTGATTTTGTTAAAAACTTCGTTCAATTTAATATCACGATGGGGCGAATCCTCTAAAAAGTGTTCGATATCTTTCATCATAGTTTGTAAAATTTTGCGAAACCCGTTCAAAACACGGAGCGTCAGGGCCAGATCGAAAGGGGGATGCGGCACTTTGGGAAATTTTGATTTCGTAGACGTCGGCACGGAGTTCATCAAACGCCAACCGGCATCGTATTGAGCAAACCCACGAGCTGCCCGATCCGACGTTCAGAGCCCGACTGTGCGACTGACAGAGGAACAATGAACGGTCTGACCCGAACAGCTGATTGTAGAAGCCGCCTTGTGATTGGCCGCTGTCGCGCCAATCGCAGCGCCTCTCTCAAGCCGGCTCGGCTCCCGGCCGCTTCGCTTAGCAACAGCCGTGCCGCTCGGCAACGGCAACCGTGGTTACATTTTTCACACTAAATTAATTGTAGATTATAAATCTTGTCGAGCATAGTGATTAGAACTTATGGGTCATAAAGTCGGCAAATTGTCCGTTTCTTAGTGTCCCTATTCGCGAAATCTGTTTACATTGTGGGGACAACGGACCGAAGCATCGTCGCCTCGAGAACAAAGGAATCGGCGAACTGGAGTTGGAGTTCCAACCGGGCCTGGATTAATTATTTACTAATCAATCCGAAGTGCGGGTTGATTACTGGGCTACTGTAGTTACGTGTAATCACTGGGACACCGGGGTTACGTGTTTTATTTATATTGTGTAATGTCATGCAACTCGTTTAATTAGAATAATTTGCCTTATCAAATTTGTTTCGGGCCTTCGTTTTAAAGATATTTTAAACAACCACAATTGGAACAGTGGAACACCGGTTTAAGGTGATATCAAGGCCAAAATTCTATCTGAGATTATAGATTCAGCCAAAAAACCCATAAGGATTTTTTGAATATCGTTGACATGACCTTATATGTGATATGAAGTGTTCATTAAAATGTATCGCTTACATGTACAGTATTTAGTCAAGTAAATATCAAACATTTCTTTGAATTATTGGAAATATTAAAAAATTAGAATTATTGTTGGTTGTAAAGCAGTCATAAAAATATATGTCACCAGGGAAATTAACTAAAAGAGCTGTAGCATCGGTCGGATACGGACTGCTTCCCTTGGCTACCAGCATAAAACTTGGAGTAGTGCAGGAAATAGTTTTGATATGGTTTGTGCATCCTAACATTTGTATAATGAGTTTGCAGTGGACTCCGACGGGCGTTGGGATGCAAAAAACCACTTGGGTACTTTACGATAATAACTCAAAAATATCAATTCTAAAGGCATAGACAAATTTTTGAAGAGCTTATAACGCAATAACGGTGAATTATGTTTTATGTTACACAAACTCCCGATTATACGAGCCCCGGTTATCCGAGACTCCGTGGGTTATCTTACGTCATTTAAGGTAAAATATATTTTTTTCCGTTTGAACGAAATAATAACGTGATTAACGTAACAAAATTATTTAATATAATTTTTTTATCAAATGCATATACAAATCAATCAAAGGAGATCAAATATCGGAAGAGGAGAACTCCCGTATAAAATATTAAGTTTATCAGCCTTAAGTAGAAATTATAATATACATTGTCATAATACTCGTATTTTCAGTCATAAATTGCTGAGCTTAGAGCAAATTTTGAAAACTCATAGCTGTTTCTCAAAACTCCTATATACTAACCGAAGTTATACTAAACAGTTCGAAAGTTCCCACTTTATGGTCTTAAAATACTATTTTATTTGCTCATATTGTTGAAACTTTTATTCCTCGATGGTTTTGTTTTTAAGGAAGATCCAGTCGTACAGTGCTACCTTGAGCGACAAACTCTGTAAAATAATCATTTACCATCGGTTTTTGTGATAATGAAATCAATTTAAAACCAAGAAGTTTTTGCTGTGGCATTTTCAAATTACTAATGCTCAGTCCGAGACATCCACCAAAACGAAAAGAGAGAAATAAATAGTGAACAGTAGCTTGCGTTCTGATGTAGTGGAGCTAGGGTCGGGCTCATCATCTCCAATTAATCTCTGACCCGGGGACGACACAAAAACTAGTTGTGCTCGGCTGTGGCTCCGGCGGCGGCGGCGGGGAGTTCAAGGAGACGCTGCCTCTGCCTGCGTGAATAACAACACGGGACGTGAATAATCTTTATGTTCTTAATCTTAGCTACAGTATTCTGATTTATCATTTACAATGGAGTTATATTTTCCAGTTTCCGGTTGGTAAATAGTGATTTCACAACAAAAACATCAGACCTTTGAAGGCTGCTTATACCGAAATTAACCGAAGGACCACTTTGATTGCTAAGAAATTCATATTTATAAATAGAAAGCAATATTAAAAGTCACCAAGTTTAAAGTTTTTTTATTTAATGAGGTCTACGGGGACATTACTGCGGTTTTAGGGTTCCTAATCCTTTACAAAAAGTATTGAAATAAGTTTTCATTTTATGGATTAATTAGGTACATGTGGAATGATTATTGAAATTTGGGGCTATATCAGACTTACAAAACATGAATTTCTCAGAAAAGTGCGTTTCAGTCAGTGTTGAAATAAGTTTTCATTTTATGAATTTATATTAGGTAAATGTGTAAAAAAGATTTTTTTATATCAATGCTGGGAGGGCACAAACAAGACATTTTTTGAAAAAAAAAACAAATATGATGCTGTTTTGATAAAAGTCCCGGTTTTCGAGATATTAAATGTATGAATATTATCTGGATTTTTATTCTACAATATCCTGCTGCCGACGTAAAAATATATAAGGTTTATCCCCCTTTACCCCCCCCCCCTTCCGATGGTCTGATCGGGCTGGTTTTCGAACTCATCCGAATAATAACTACTTAACACGTCTGTGCCAAATTTCATTCCAATCGGACCATTTTTGCGAGCGCTATCGTGCTCACAGACACATACAGGGTGAGTCTTCTAAGCCGTCCACAACAAGTTGTAGACGAATGGCTTAACATACAAGGACGAATCCTTTGATTTCCCCACTAAATCATACCCAAGGAACAACGTAAAAATATTTTTTACCTTTTTAAAATACAGGTTGTTCAAAAAACCGGGGGTCATGGGTTATTCGAATCTTGGAATTTTAAAATATAAACATATGCCATATTATACATAATTTTATAGGTCTAAGTAATACAAACAATTTGGTGTCAACAGAACTCAATTATCTTTATTATTTTCAAAATGGCGGCCGTTTAGTGAAAAATATTGGTATTTATGGAATACCCTGTATCTCGAGAACTACTGAAGGTTTTTTCGTTCTGTATGAAAATTCTTAATTCTTGTAAACTCAGCTTTAATTTGATATGCAACATGCCAACATTAAATGAAAATAAATACGGTATAGCTTCTTCCCTAAAGGGAAAATTCGCTAAAAATGGCAAATATAGCTTTTTTAATTAATTGAACTCTTCTTTGTTTGAAATTCATTGTTGGTGATGGTGATTTTATATTTTGTATAAAAATACCCCGAAACGTCGTGAAACTTGTTTTTTACTAATCAGTGATGGCAAATGTCCGCAAAAATCCTAATCAAAATATAATTGAACTCAATATCGTTATTGTTATAGATTATTGCAAATCTTAAACCTCCCGATTTCATTACCCTCGCAGATAGCAAGTCTTCAAACTAAAAACCTCTCAGGGGACCCAGCTTTCCACACCTTTGTGCAGGGCTCTCCATCAACAATGGGGGAAGGAGGTCAGCGAGAGGTCGTATTTATACCTCTTTGTCAGCGAGTCTATCGATTTTATACCTCTTTGTATCGGCCGGCTGTTACAGATGTGGGCAAAGAGCGGATGGCTTTGTTTCAACTATCGCGGGGTGGCGTTCCGGCGCGGGACTAGGGGAGGGTGGGAGGGGGGGGGGGGGGGTTCGTTAGTGTGGGAGGGGGCTGTAGGGGGAGGCAAATATGATAAATGAAGATTGGACATTTCCGTCGCGGGATTCTTCACATTTGATCTATTGCGGTAACAAACCGATGACTGATTGCTTGTAGTTTATCTAGGAGAAAATGAAATTAATGATTCGCAGAACATTATGAACTATATTATAGTCCAGTAGAATGTTAAAGTTTTAACAATTGGCTGTTTTCATGTGGAATCTGAGACCCTTTGCAGTCAACGGGACCGAGAAGGTGATACAGTAGACTCCCTCTTAACCGACCCTGACGGGACCGGACCTAGGTCGGATAACTTAAAAGGTCGGTTAAAGCGGGTAATCCTCTAAACACCGAAAAATAAAAGCTCTATTAATTTAGGGTTCCATTAAAGTAATTCTCAAGCGGTTTGTGGATTATTTAGAAAATTAACTATAATTACCAACCTATTTTTCAAAATATTTACTGTATAAATGTCACATTTTATAAACTAAATATTAGACGAGGCGAAATTTTTTTATGATGACACTTTTAATAACATGTTCATATATTTTTAACAAATTTTACGTAATGATTGTCAAAACTAGTGATGAGAAACCACGGTAACTAATGAGAAACAAGCAATCATTGCATTATTACGGATTAGGCAGTTTATTTATAGCTTCTTACTGGAGTCTTAAGGCACAAAAACCCATTGCATAAACTTTGACTTCGAGTGGACTACTCCCTCTTCCCCACCCACACAAACACACAACGTGCGTGTTTTTTGTTTTGTTTTTTCTTTACTCTACTGATGAATTATATGATGGTTTCCAGATGCAAAAACGAAAACTCAGACGTTTATCGTACTATGCGCTTTGAAAAGCACCGACTGTACGTTTTTATTAAATTAATGAATGCTGTATTCAAAATATTTTAACCTATAACAAAATATACCTGTGGAGTTGAGCGTAAAGTTCCCATCGTCGGATATGGGAACGGAAATGCCGCAATTCCTAGAAAAGGGCGGTTAAACCGAACTGTTGTCAAAATAGGGTCGGTTAAAACGACCTTTAATATCTGACCAGCAAGGGCGGATAATCCGTCCCGTCGTCGGTCGGTCCCGTCGTCGGTTTAACCGATCGTCGGTTAAAACGAGGTCGGTTAAGAGGGGGTCTACTGTATACAGTAGACTCCCTCTTATCGGACACCTCGGGAACGAGACCTTTCCAGATATAACATAACGGTTCTACCGGTCAAACTGACGTTTCCTAAAACACGTTAAATTATAACACTAATGCAAACTGTATACGCCAATGCTCTCATTTAGACTTGTGTTGTTTACTAGTCTACAATCTTTCCCACGAGAATCATAGATACAGTACATTGCTGTCCACATTCTCCGGTTAAACCGATGTGTTGATAAAAATCGTCCGGTTAAAAGATGTACACTTCAGATGAAGTGTAGTTCGGTTAAACCGATGTCCGTTTAAAATGTGTTCGGATAAGAGGGAGTCACCTGTGGGTAATTTAGGCGATGTTGGATCATTTTGGAATTTTTTTAAGGAACAAGATTACGATGTTATTAGTGCCTTTTCATTTCTGGAAGCTAACTTTGACACCATCGTTAACATTTTAATACCGACCAAACAACAACAGCATATTAAGCTTATGGAAAATCTGTTGGGGAAAACAGTGAGGAAGTAGTTTTTTTGTGTATATGGGCAGTGCCGGATTAACGGCCGCCGCGGCCTAAGGTCCAGCTTTCTATGCGGCCCCCCGGCCTCGGCAAAAGTTGTGGAAATCCTTTTTAGGAAAATTCCTAACTATACCCCCAAATCCCCTCACTATCCCTTATTTCGCCCTTGTGCGACCCCCTATCAGTGCGCGGCCCTAAGTCCAGGCTCGGTGGGCGTAGTGGTAAATACGGCACTGTATATCGTAAGGGGGAAGGGAATGGTATATTATTCTTTTAACAAACTCCCAAATTGTCCGAAATCCAATTTGATTTGCGATGATTTAATCTCCTCATAAAATACATTACTGAAGATACAAAATATTACTAAAAATGTTTATGTGAATCTAAAAAATCGCATCAAACCATAGAATAATTATATTTACCCACTTGAATGAACCTATCAATAATAATGCCAAAGTGTCAATCCCTATCAACTTCAACAAAAATTCTTGGTAAACTATCAAAGGTTATACAGTCAGTCCCCTACTGAAAGAACTTGTAGAATCTTGTGGCACTATACACCTTTAGACGGGCGTTTCGTGTCTATTGGAGTAAAGTCTAATGAAAGTACAACCGTATTTCTATTACTATTACTCAACTAAACATCTAATTAAATCGACTCTTAATCAATTTGAATGTAGTTCTTTAACTTGACTGGTTAAGAGTCCTCCCTAACCACGGCAGTTTTCGTTTTCCTGCGACACTATCGGCGACTTTTGGAACTTTTGGCTCCATAAGAGCCCATGCTAAGGCAGGTAGCAGGACACATTTTGCGATTAAGGTTTCGCGCGGACCCATTTATAGCACCCTCGACTCTGATCAATTTGAATGTAGTTCTTTAACTTGACTGGTTAAGAGTCCTCCCTAACCACGGCAGTTTTCGTTTTCCTGCGACACTAGCGGCGACTTTTGGAACTTTTGGCTCCATAAGAGCCCATGCTAAAGCAGGTAGCAGGACACATTTTGCGATTAAGGTTTCACGCGGACCCACTTATAGCACCCATAATTTTTAACATATCCCATACTATGCGATATTATTTAAATAAATAATACTCTATACTACTGGAATTGCTTTTTTATTTCTTGAAAAAGGTCATAAAACACATTATATTATTGTCCAAAGTTGGCTGTTTTAAATTGATTACAGAAAAAAACTATTTAAGTTATCGAAATTCCAAATAGCAATTCTAGTAGTTTGAACATTTCCGGTTACAACTATATTGAATATAAAATTTCCCTTTACCTCATGGGGCGTCAATATATGGGTCCGCGTGCATGAGAGCTGTTTTTTAAAATTTTGGCTGGGTAGGGAGGACTCTTTTTAAGAGTCTTCACCAGCAAACGCAGAAGTCGAAATTGACTCTAGCGCTCCAAAACCGGTGTCAACGGGGCAACTAAATGTTGGGGCCAAAAAAGACGATTCATCTCAATATTTTAGGGGTTCCAAGAGAACACGGTAGACGGTGGAGCCGGGCGGCGGGCTGATAAACAATCAGTGCTATCGAAGCAGCGCCGCGCCCGCGGCCCAAGGCCAACCGGTATCGCAGCGGCGTCCACTTGTCTGCCTCTCTCTCCCCTCCCCCACTCGCTCACACCTCCCCCCGCTCTCTCGCTCTCTCGCTCCCGCACTCATCTCCAGATGATAACCCTCCTCTGCGATACACACGCCAACTCGCCTACTTCCACATTACCGAATCGTACTCTCTGACTTGTTTTATGCCAACATCGAATGGTTGAGTTATAAATTGTATTGCGATTTGAATAAAACAATAAATTAATATGCTCCTATTACGATTAATTTCAATTATTTAAAAGAAAATTTTTGGGAATTTCATTTAATACGTTTTGAATCTTGTGTGTATGTTACAACACTAGCTTAGCACAGTACATTCAATTTGAATGTTCATCTGTAAGTTATATGTAAAATATGAATATTTTTGTAGGTATTTATTGCGCCTTAGTTGATGCTACACTCGGAAAAAGTATAAGTTCAACACGAACATTGGCGGTTGTATCTTTGAAGCAATTTCAACAAGTTATGAGTGACGTAATCGGCGATGAATTGCGGTAGGAAATGGACTTGGTTTTTATAAGAACGCATTACATTTACTTCGAGTATTTTTAGTTACTGTATTGATTTTGTATTGGATGGATTTACACTTTTTATTGTACTTTTCTATTATAGATTTGATAAAAAAACCAAAACTATGCCAAAAATACTAAATTTTAATGGTGGGCTATTATATTTTTTAAATTTGGTTGCTCAATCTTATGGCAAAAACTTAATTTTGAATAAATAGATGTATTGTCAAAATCTGTCGTCTCATAGATGTCAAATCAAACTAAATAATAAATAGACTGCGTCACAAAGGTTCGGATTGAATATTATTTTGAAAAAAACTGGGCAAACCAATCAACCACAAAAAAACTAAATTACGTATATCAACCTAATTTATTTATAATCTGAGTACAGTTCGCGCATTATATCTCCGGCTATGGCTTCAACGCTATTAACCGTATCACATGATATTTTCAACATATGATATTGCTAAACATAACGTTTGACAAGCAGCGGGGCCTTAGAACAATATTTTCAGAAACACCTCTGCTTGTCAATGAGTTTACCAATATCATATGTTAAAAATATGATATGACACGGTTAGTACCGTAGTGGTCAAAGCCGGAGATATAATGCGCGAACTGTACCGGTATTCGTTTATAATCTGAGTATACTCTAAATTATGTATGTACTGGCTTAGGTCATTATTGGATGAACCTCTCCTTCATAGTTTCAGAACTCGCCACCCAGATGACAGCACCGGGCGGCGGTCGGCAAGCCGCTCCTTGCAGATGGTTCCGCTGCTCTCCGCCAGGTAGCAGCAGCTGTGGAGCACGACTGAAATTACATTCAGGACTGGCTAATCAAGACAATAAAAACGCATAGTGTAAAAAATTATATGTGACCCGCCAAGGAAAAATAGACCTTAACTTCCATTTTTTCGAAATTGAGTTATTAGTATATCCTTAATCTACATTAAACGCCAAACAAACTAGTGCACAATTTTTCAGGATATCTTAAAAAATGCCTGAGCTATACATTTTTTAATTTGAAATTTGAAAACATCAATTTTAGGAAATCAAGGTCTAAAGTTTTGCGAATTTCTAACTTCAATTTTTTTTATTACTACTTAAATTATTGGTTATGTTTTATCAGCGACCACATACAGTAGTACAAATACAGTAGACGGAGGACAAGGAACCGCGACTTGCTTCTAGTCCCTATACATGGAAATAACAAAGTATGTAAAAAATTACAAATATGGTATCAAATTAAAGGTCTGAATCTCAGAATCACTATAGTACCAAATATAAATGGTTTACAGGTAGTTTACACATCGTAAACACTGATAACCTAGAAGCTTGTCATAAAGTTTTTTGAAAGTAGGATCCACCACGGAGTGCACCTGTAACGTTCCTATGATGTGTAAACTGCTTCTAAACCATTCATAATTATTGGTACCATAGTAATTGTGAGATTCAGACCTTTCATTTGATACCACTTTTGTATTTTTAGTTGACTATATTTTTGTAAACAACAGTTTAGGATTGACTTTGTTTTTATGCAGGCGCCGGGGCCGCATGGATAAACTCTCCCGCAGCAGCTAAGTTATCGACCAAACTACGTCAGCAATAAAAAAAAAACATTTAAAAAATTTAACTCTTTAAACAAAATATGACATTATATTAGGTGATTGTGTTTTTACAATTTTATTTGTTGACCTTCTAGAACATTTTTGTTTGTTTTGAAACTTTAGGTAGGACTACTGGAAAAACTACTGGTGAAACTTTTGGACTACTACGTCGTCGACTTCTTCTTTTGGAAGATTCTGTACATTTTCATGATCTGATTCCTTGATCATTGCTTAGCAAGTCCTGCATTTATTCCTCACATAACTCTCAGACTTTCTTAACTTCAAAGCGTTAAAATAGCATTGGGGAAGGAAGTCAAGGCCCCCTTTCTTCAGATTGCAAGGGTTTCGAAAAAAATAATTTAACCATTTTAAAAGTTAAATTCAGGTGTAAGATGGAGCATAAATTGTTTGGGAACATATAAACAATAAGAAACAATAAAAATCAGAAAATGTGTTTTTTGACCCTATCCTCTAAAAACTTGTCGTACTGTAAAATTTGTCTGGGAAGATAAGGTTCCTTTTCCCTTGGCAGGTCAATATAAAGATTTCATCAAAAAAATCCATGGCAACAAACTATCAATTACAACAAAATTTTAATTTCTACACTTTTTAAGCTTTGTTGCTAAGCAATTCAAATAAATTTGAAATGTTAATTTTTAGAAACGGAAAACACCCGGCGCGGCGGCAAAATAAACGTGAGTTATAATTTTAATGTAAAATTCCTTTATTTTCGTTGATTTAGTTAAAAAATATATTTTAATTTTAGTCACACACAAAGGCCGAGCATAGGCCTACCTATCAATCCGATGGCAACATGTCTCAACAACCAGTTTAATTCTTTATTTTGACTAAATGGAACTTGACCACGTAGAGAACAGGGAACCCCTTTTGAACGACATTATTCAATGATAATACGATTATAACCAGCTGAACTTAATTTTTCGTGTTTCTTAGATTAAGAAGAGTTTTTTTATATTTCTCTGAAGTCCTTCTGGAATGAAAATTACATTCGCTCAATGATACGTCAGTTCATTTTCGGTCAGGTATACAGGCCGTTTTTTGCAGATACCAACACGTTTTTATATTTAACACTATTTACAAAATTTCATCAAAGAGCATCTTATATATACAGGGTGTTTTTTTAAAACGCAACCCATTTATAAGATTGAATAATTCACATATAAATATGAAATAAGTATTGTTTTATGGTTCTTTACGTTTTATACACTCTATTATTTTATTTTGATCACATTTAGTTCACTTTATGTGCTCAAAAAATCCGCCAGTGGCATTTGTATGAAGTTATGCTCTCTCTAACAAATTCCCGAACACTTGTTGCTAGGTACCTCTTTGCATTACATTTGTTTTGTTTGTTTATGGGTACTGAATATGCTGTGACTTGTTTTTTTAGGCCTTACTTTTTATGTATCCCCAAAGAAAATAAAAATATAGTGGCGTCAAATCAGGGATATTGGGGGGAAATAATCCTACACCGATAAAATCAAATTTTAGGTTGCATTTTTAATGTGAGTGTCTTTAAGCACGATAACTCACGTAAAAACGAAATCTGAAATGGTATCTGAATAAAATTTGCCACAGACATGTTAAGTAGTATTATTCTACGAAAAAAAAATCACGATATATTCAGCACCTCAAAACAAACATAACAAATTTAATGCAAGAAATTCAAAGAGTTACCTTGCAACACGTGTTCGGGAATTTGATTGAGAGAGCATAACTTTATACAAATGCCAATGACGGACTGTTTGAGCACATAATGAAACTTAAATGTGATCAAACTTAAATAATAGATTGTATAAAATGTAAAGAGCAATAAAACAATCATCATTACACATTCATATGTGCATTATTCAATCTTAAAAATGGGTTGCGTTTAAAAAAAAACACCCTGTATTTATTACGCAATTGAAAGACTCAGTTCTTAGTAACTACTGAACCGATTTTCAAGATTGAGTCAAATTAAAGGGAATAACGCGTAGGTTTGCCGAATTTCCTTAGAATTTACGATTTTTCTATGGGCTAAGCTATACAGTGAAGTCAATACAATTCTTAACAGTTGCAAAGGATGAATCATGAATTATTTCTCAGCTGCTAAATATTTATCAGCTGTGAAATATTTGTTATTATTTTCATAACCCCACTTTCAGAATGTAACCTAATTTACTGTATGTATTTTCCCTCTTTTTTAAAGCTAAATAGTCAAATAATTTGTGTAATTTTTTACTTAGATTACTTTTGTGTGTATATTTTTTTCATATCTAAATAATCCGATAATGTGCTTTTGTTCCTGTAAAGTGATCTGAAGCAAAGTGTTATTTAAGTTCAACATATTTGATTTTATTTTGTATTTTTCAAAACTGAATACATAAAATGTCAAAATAGTTAAGAATGGAATGTGAAATAATAGTAGCCTAGGAGATTTAGGAAAATCCATCTAAAGTTAAAGTTGTGAATTATACTGAGTGAGATGCGTTTAAACATTTTATCGTGGGTGATGAATCCTACTTAAGACCAATGTTTGATGTTCAGAATTACCAAACTTTACTTTCTGGAGATATTGAATAGGCCTACGGTGGATTCGTGGAACTACAATATCAGTTAACTACACCCTCACTATTTATTTGGAGTGCATAATACAGTTACTGAAGAAACTGTGACTAATGATTTCGGTTTTGGCGAAGAAGTGTGTAACTAGACGTTTTAGTGGCAATGTTGCCTCGGATCATTATAGCTATACAATTTTTTGATTATTCTCTGTGTGAAAATTACTAAGAGAAAAAGGAAAGGTGAAAAGTCAGTAACTGGGCGTAAGATTCAATCATTAACTAGAGAACCATAGAACTAATAAGGTAAAGATCAGCGATGGTGTTAAATGTGCTCTAGAATTTCCTACACAAAATACTGACTGTTTTGAGTTTGGACCGTTAATTTGAATTTGTTAATATTGTAAATTTATGAATTTCGAGTGAGAACAGACTAATATGGACAGAAATAGGCTACATTCTCCTCATGTTGCCACAAAGGGAAGGTAAAATTTGGCCGTTTTCAACATTCTGAATTCATGGAACATCTCATCAACGGGGCAACTTCTAGTTTAAAAGAAACAAAAATACGCCTAAAAACGATTTGAATCGGTAATAGAAGATCATATAATTCCGCATTTGCAATAGTGAGCTCTGAATCCCATGCACTTAGATGAATCAGTGATGAATCTGGTGGTCTCTGCAGTTTTAAGATCCACGACTTTCTTTACCATCGGGTTGGGCCATTAATACCCTCTAACAGAGAACCAAAGTATGAACAACTTCATATTATATGACGTTAACATAGCTGTTACTCACAGAATGGGTCAAAGATCCAATGTGAAATGCGACCAACTGGTGATGAGTGGTCTTTATTCTATAAAACCCTTCATAGGTTCATTAAGAACTATGGCAGATATGGGTTTTGAATTTGACTCTGATATTCTTATGCGTATAGTGGAAGACAAACTGTTTCATAGGAGGTGCGGTTCATATAGATGTGGCTGCTATTTTCCGGCCAGAAGACGGTGATCCCGTTGGAGAAAGAGACTTGAAAGTGTATTCAAGATTTAATGGTGTTCGTAAAATTACTGTCTCGAGTCATCATTTGACCTCTTGGCCTATCCCATGTTGTTCCCATTTGGTGTCTTTGGATGGAAACCGCAAACAGAACATTCTAAATCATTAGAACATTAGATTGAGCAGTTCGCACATAATTTATTCAATGAAACTGGAATTAATGTTAAGCATTCATTCTGGTTTACACAAGATATCTCTTTGGATAACGGAAGTATTGCAAGTCAGGTTTATTTATAGACCTAACAGAAATATTTTATGTACAAAAATTTAACAGGCTCTAAATAAAATATTACTACAGTAAAATTATTCCCGGAAAGGAGCATGGGCAGTTATTTAGTAATAGTTAACTGTGCAAACAAATTTTTCGGTACAGTTCAACTCCATTCAGGTTAGGTTTAAAATTTCTTTCCATTGTAGAATGTAATTTTTTAGAACACTTAGTTTTAAACTTGTGCGCAACACTACATTTGTTTTTATTATTTTTATTACCTGGTTGGTCTGTCTATAAACATTACTATTTAAATATTTATGTGCTAGAGGGCGTTATAAAAAATGAATTCATCTCATCATTATAAGTGGCTTGTAATTTTAATTTACTTATGCCATTCGGAAACTATTAGTGAGTTGAAAAGCCTCTTCAAGAAAATCGTCTCAGTGATTACAGGGTAGTTTTCACCTTATGGAATTCTCACCTCATTCTATAGTTTTTTCAATACAATGGCTAGGTATATAAACTTTAACTCAACTACCCTGTTTTCTTTGTTAATATTTTCTGTTCCGAATCAAGATTAATTTTTTAACAAAAACAACCGACTCTTTAAATTGTTTGCAATCACGTTCATAACTTAAAACATTTAGTTCAACAAAAATACGTAAGACAGTAGGCTACTTCTGAGTGCTATCAGGTATAACTTCGTTACTGATATTTTAATTTAGATTTTTTTCTATAAATATTGAGTTTTTTCTGTAAATGTGACAAAAATATGAAATAGAAAAGAAATCCTAAAAAGGTGGTATTAGCTTTTTTATTGGTGGCAGTTTAATCGCAGTTCATTGGTTTTACCATGGTTTTACTGTTATTTTACTAATGTATGAACATCGATACGCTGTTCATACGGTACTGTTCTTTTATTAACATCGATACGCTTTTATTGATGAAAGTCTGTATAACTCCCGACCAAGTGAGCACAAGCTAGATGAATAGTTTATTTTATTCATCTTTTTTACACAAGTTTGTTGGCCATTTAGGAGAAAGAACCTCAGTAGTTCCAATTTAATCCAAGGCTTCTTTGATAATCATAGTATGAACAAATAAAACAACTTACACACACTGTTCGTATATTGTCCGTAAAAACTGTTGAGCAAACATGGCGAGTGCTCGACCAACCTCCGGGTATCAAGCACATGCAAGAACACCACAAGAAAAAAGATAACGTATTTTGTTCGACGAAAATATTAATGTTCAATGATCATAGGACGATTCTCCTGATTCGACTAACGTTTTAATGTTCAGTGATCATGTTCATGTTTGTAACGAACGTTTCCAGATTGTGGATGCAGCTTTTTAATGTAACGGAAAAGACAAAAATGTACTTTTGATTCTAGTTAAACTGTACATTTTTAACTGGTCATTTAGTCTACAAAAATAAAAGGATTTATTTATTCGGCGAATCAAAGAGGGTGATTTTTTTATATATTTTTTCTTCCGTTCCAAAAGTAATTCTGTTAGCATAATAGCCTACCACAGCCTATAACAGCATACCACTCCGATTGCTGCATGGTAACCGCGGACCCTTGACCTTCAGACCAGTTACCTTTAGGACTCACGGAAAAGGGATTGGCAAAAGACATTACTTTCGATTCAAAGTTAGAAGCAGACCTCTTGTAGCTTATTTTAAAGCAGTTTGCTTGTTACTTCGTAGCAACTTGTTACTTGTATTTACTCATTTGACAAGAAAAATTGTTTTTTCTAAGAATTGTTAATTTTTCTTGTCAAGGTTTCAGAAATGCGTGCAGTTCAATCACAGTTAATTAGTTTTTCTATTCTTTTATTGATATTGATACGCTTGTATTGATACATATACGTCTCTATAACTCCCGACCAAGTGAGCAAGCATAAGCAAGATGAATAGTCTTTTATTCATCTTGAGCTTAACTAAAGTTAAAGTAACATTTTTGCTCTAGTTCATTTTTGCATCGATCTTTTAAATATAAAAATTCTTGTATAATCTGATATTTTTTTTAGTTTTTTAAGTAGTAGAACACATTCACCATTGATAGATATTTTAACGCCTCATTTTTTACTGTTTAAAAAATTAGCCAAATTTAGGCTCTGGGGTTTACAACGATTTTCAAAGACACTTTATATAGCGGACATTTTTTTGCAAGCAGTATATGTTTCCAACCAGTGTTTTGTGCTGTAAAACCATAGCCATCTCTTGGTTATGGTAAAACTGTAGCATCAATATTTCAATGTGCATGGACCCGATTTTAGCAACATTCGGTAAGTAAAAATTTTCTATTGTTTATTTTTTAGATTTATTATTATATTTATTTGTTATTCTTTTATTTTATTCTTCTTGGATTTTTTATTTTATTTATTATTCTAAGTCTATTTTCTAGATTTATTTACGCACAATTCGAATAAACGTAAAGTGGTGCCCTAGAGCACACAGCATGTGAACTCTGACGTGAACCACAAAACACGTCACAATGGTAGTGTTACTGTCAATATTATTATTGAGTTTACACGAGGAGGAGGCTCCTTGTACACAGAAGGAGGCCTCCCATCTTCATGCCCTCTTTTGTGTTAGCCAGGATTTGAAGTGGTCGTTGTTTGATTGTATCATCCACAAATTCAAGAGTTCTTTTGCTTATAATATTTGCTCCCTAAATGCCAAATTACCCAGCGAGCTCAGACGCTGAAATTAAACCCCCTGTTGAAAGCGCAATCAAAAGGTAATAGCAGTAAACTCTGTTGGAGAATTCTATAACTAGGTCCTCTTTCAAACCCTGGCTAACATAAAAATTGGTATACTTTTTACAATAGTGCATGATAGAAAGTCTCCTTCTGCATATCATCCTATCATCCTATTTTACAAAGAAGTGTTTTGCAATATCAATTAACTCCACAGTCTGATATGCCTGATTTTTCCTTAAAGTTTTCCATATTAAGATAAATCGATCAGATATAGTTCATATATAGTTCACAGTAGTCGGATCAGATATAGTTAATATCTTGCAATGTTATTCTTCACATACTTTGAAACTGCTTGTCAAATAGAGGGTAAATATAATATTTAAACTGGACAAGTTCACTTTCTTATGATTATTTTGAGATACATTAATATTAGTCCATTGTAAACACGATATTTTCTAATGAACATTTAAAGTTATAGTAAATGGTGAATGATGGGCGATTTATTTAAGTTTTCATTAAGTTGGTTAACGCCCGAGAGGTCTCACTAAATAGTAGTCAATATCTTAAAAACATAATTTAATGAATTTACTTAACCATTAGGTGTTAAATGAGTGAATATTTTTCATTCAAGTCATAATTTCCGAAACAAAATTAAATTTTAAAGATTACATTACTGATACAGAAAACAGCAGAATACATAGTGCAATTACAGTTTCTTAATTATTACCAAAAGAATTAAACTAAAACAAGGTTTTATTTTTGTCTTCCCATTTTTCAGAAAGAAGAGGAAACCGCAGGGTTTGCAAGAGTGAAGACATCTCTCATCCCAATGAACTACCCAGCAGTGAAGTACGAAGGCTTAAACATTTTTAGTTTTAAGTGGCTTCTCAGGGGCATTCACTTTCGTACCCCCGAGGCGGGTGCGAGGTGGAAAGGCTCAGGGTAGGGTTTTATTTTTCAGGCCCCCAAGAGGACGCAGTGCAGCGAGGCCCTTGACTTCCGACCCCTTCTCCTCATAGTGCAGGTGTGTGCCACCTGGGAGGCGAAGGGGCCGGGACTGAAGTAAGTAAGTAAGTAGGTACATAACCCCCCCAAAGAAGAGAAGAAAGAAGATTTTAAAAATACTTTCTCCATAAATGTATAGGGGGGAGAAAGTAAACATAGATTATAGTTTAGAATGTATTGGTACCAGCCCCTTCGTACGCCCAAGATGGGTATGGCGTGTGCGAGGGGGGTGGCCAAGGTAGGTTAACCTTTTCAGGCCCCGAAGAGGACGCAATGCAGTGAGGCCCTTGACCCGACCCCTTGTCCTCATTGCACTCCAGGTGTATTCCACCTGGGAGGTCTAGGGATCGTGAAAAATATACCCCTACCCCTGCTGAAGAAAGAACGAACAAGCAGGAGAATCCAAAGAAAATCGAGGACTGAATCTACTATGTACCCAAGATCCTGCACCGAGCCATCTGAAAGAATATCAATTAGTATCTGGAATATAACATTACTCCAAGAGAAAAAAACAACATGTCTTAATCGTTTACCCAAGTTGACCAGGAGGAGTGCTGTATAAAAACACAGCTCCTCCAAGATGAACAGAGAAAATCCAAGGCAATTAGAAAACACAACTCCAAGTCAAGAAAAGCAATATGCATTCATCGTCCGCCCAAACCGACCTGGAGGAGTGCTGAAGCTGAAGGAGATCAGACATGGAGGTCGGAGTGAGGGGGTGCCAGCGGATCAACCGCTAATGCAGTCGCCTTCATGAAGGTAAGCGTCAAATCATTATCTTTCACGTAAGATAAGCGCTCAAGCTACTTACCCTGGTGAGTAATTGGTATTCCAATTACAAAGTGCTGGTTGGAAACATCATACTGCTTGCCGTTATAAACTGAAGAAATAAGACCATGCAGGCCTTCAAAAATTTTAACTCAATGTTTTTAGGGCTATCGTGAACTGTATTACTGTGTGTCGTATACTGTATTTCTAGTTACCGTGCTTTGTTCCTTCATCAGTTACTTCATGAAGCTAAATTGTAAGTTGACTTAAGATTTTAAAAGAGTATTAACGAAAAATCAATCTCCAATTCTAAGGCAAGTACTGAGAAATCAGTGAATCAGCAAACCTACTGTGGACTATTATTGATATGAAATTAGTTATTGAACTCTGAACTCTCTTAGAGGTAATTGAATTTCACTAACCAATCCAGACATTATCTTTTATGGATGTAGGTCTAAAATTAGGTGAAGCTTTCGTCATTTCAAAAGGTGGGGATTAGCTGGCAAATAGCATTTGATGTACCTTTTTCGGAAAACATATTTGTCAAATATTTAATCTTCTGTATATCTGAGAGTTTCTTTGGTATATCTCTGAAGTTTCTTTTGTATCTGAAATTATCGTTATTCGCATACCATTATTTGGTAAGCGCAATGTTTCGCAATAGCTAGTTTAATGGACTTTTTTAATTTTTAAAATCAAATTGCTAACAAAACGGTTGAGGGTATTTGCCTCCAAAATAATATATTTTCGATAAGCTATTAACCTTTATGCAAAATTGGAAAATTATCAGTACAACCGTTCTGAGTTATCGCGTTACGTACGCAGTCTCACACACACAGTCACATGCTTACACACTGACGGATGACAAATCTTTGGCTCTGTTAAGACATAGATTCAATTCACTTTGTTCGTTAATCAATAAATAAAAAACATAGTTAGTTAAATGTAGTTTATTGGTAACAAAGTACAATTGTATCGTGGTTATTCCTTGTGTCACAATTGTGTAATCTTAAGGCACGTTCTCTCTTTACTCATTAAAATGTTTCCATCATCCAAGATCTCAGTTTGTCGATCGTGTTCGGGAGACCAAGAGTTCGGTCACTATACACTATTGTGGACAGGATGATAAACACATTGATAGAGAGCCCTAAGTGCGAATGGCAGTTCTATCTTGTGGTCAAGGTGTCCATAACAATCCCCGAGACTTATTCTAATTCACACTCTCATCGTGATATCCATTCTGCACATCAGGAAAAGGTTGAGAGTGAGGAAGCTGGTGGGGAGGATAGCGATGGACATCGCCACCGTGTGGAACCAGCCCAACAGACAGCTGAGGAAGTGGTTCTCCGTGTCGCTGCCGAGGGACCGGTCGGCGCAGAGGCGGGCGTTCGTGGAGTGCGACCTGAGGATCATCGCTCCCACCAAGTACCACGAGTGGCACCAGCTGACGAGCTTCGAGTCGAGCGAGATCATCGGCAGCAAGAGGGCGAGGTACAAAGTCTTGGTCTATCATTGCACGGGACTAGAAGAAAAAAGAGGCCTGACGATTAAAGATCAAGAAGTCACGGTCAAAGCTTGGTACGCGGATAAAAGTAAAAAGACCTCGATAAGAAAACTAAAGGAAACCGTTGTTTGGAACGAGGAAATAACCTTCCTCGAGTTGTTCCCTCCCATGCGACAGAGGCTGACGATAGAGGTATGCGTGGGGACGAAAGTGATCGCTACTAAGCATTTTAGTATTATAGACTTTTTCAAAATATTCCACGGCGGGTTTCGGAACATGTTCGGTCCCACCTACATACATCTGTACGAAGAAAACGACTATCGGGGAAGCTTATTGATGAGTTTGGAAAGTGAAACCTTAGCTCAACTGAGGGAGTTTGAATATGCCACCGGGTCGACCTTAAGAAGTATAGAACCCGTTAGCCAAGTCAGATATGGAATCGAAAAGACGTTTGTTTCCTGTGGAACCCTCTTTGAATTAATAATAACAAACCCTAAATGTGGTAAAGAAGACTTATATTTATCTTTAAACAGGGAGAGAACTAGAGATGTTGAGTCAAGAAGTATTTGGCGAAAACTTCTGACAATTTTTTTAATTATTTGCATATAGGCGAGAAGAAGCCCTGCATTTCTCTGACTTGTGAATGGCCGGACTGCACCCACCGGATGTACAATACTAACATCCTGGTTTACCTTACCCGGCAACTCAAGGACAAGTTAGAATCGCAACTATAAGAGCCGCCAAATGATGTGTAGAGGATGCGAGACATATTTTATTCGAAGCTTGTCATACATTCAAACACAGTTATAAGAGAGCGTTCAAATTATTATTGCCGAAGGGTATTACGGAATTGGATGAGAAGGAAATGTTCTTTTTTAAATAACAGCTAACAGTTTTGGCCGAGTTGTTAACCACTGATAGTACTTTGGATAACGTGACAAAGTTGTGTCGGTTTATTTTCGACATCCACAACCACTTTCGTCAAGAGATTCAGGATGCTTTGCCACTATTAGAGATATATTTTCGTCGGAGAAAAAACTATCGGTTCTTGCGCTCTATGATGTTCTTAAAATTCTCAAAGCTTGAGCAAGTACTTCAATACAAGTACTTTTGAATACAGATTATCTACTCATTAAGGTACACGGTTGATTTGTTTTCTTAATGACTTGTTGACTTCTTCTCTTCTGTATCTTTAATACGAACGAAATTAAGATATTAGCACTTCGAGTATTCTTGTCCTCAATGACTGAGACACAAATTGAAATTAAACAGGTGTGTTCTTCACATCTTGATCCATTTTGAAATTGCCTCTACAATGGGTCCAACTTTCTGAACAAACATAAAAGCTATTAAGTCTTTGCCTTCCTATTTAATGAAACACTGCTTTAATTGTTTACAAAAGTATTCACAAGACGTTTTATAACATCCACACGAAAATGTTTTAACTGCTGATTTTTTTGGAAACGAATATTTAGGAATTTGATTTTAGGTTTACGTTTCAACCAATTTTTCGGTAGTTTTAAATAAAAACTCTGATCCAATAGCTTTAAAAACAAAATAGATTCTAGTGCTGAATTATATCCATCTTGTCAGAGTTAAAAACTGGCAAGGAATTTACATGTATTGTGAATATCAAATTCTTTAACCTCAATTTTTAGTTGTATAATATACAAGATATCTAAACTAGATCAGCTGGTTCAGTTAAATGAATAAATAAGTTTGCATAGAACTAAAGGCCCCCACACACGCTGAGATTGTCGCGAGACATTTCTTGAGACAAGAGGTATCATGAGTGAGATCTCTGCGTGTGTGGCGATGTCTCAAGCATGTCTCAGTATCACACTCCGTCTCTGAGACCGTTATTTACATCTGCGTTTGTGGTGCTGTTTCACACTTACTTCACAGCTGATAGTAGTTGTTCGCGAAAGAACAGTTCAGTTTCGATGGTTCATTGACGCGATGAAATGAATCATGAATCATTTATTGATTGAATCGAACCGTTGTGCAAACCTTACTTAAATAAACCAATTTATCTGGGTTTTCTCCTTTCCCTTTCGAAAAAAGCAAACTGCAAACGCCGGTTAGGAATAAATTTTAGGGAATTCAGTAAGTTCCCCCCATTTGATATTACACATTTACTAAATTTAAAATTGAGAGAGGTTAAATTTTGAGGGGTACAATTGACAAGCAGATAGTGTGTGATGTCAATGTATATAGAACCCTCTAATTTAGGACATCCAATGTTAAATTTTTAATCCCGCCGCCGAAAAGCAGAGGATAAAAAAGCACTGATACATGGAACAGTTCAAGCTGACTCCGTGTAGTCCGCTCTTATACCCACTGACCAAAATGTCAAAATAAGAATGTTTGTTAACAACAACGGGTAAACATTATGGTAAAAGATACAACAATACTGAACAATATCATACAACTCTCAAAATATTACAACCAGCTGCTTGACTTTGGAAAGTCAGGTTGATCCGTAAACTCGCACCAACAATTCCGATCGGACTAAAAAAATGAAAATGGCGCCATAGAGTAATAATGAACTTCGTAAAGAGTTATCACTTGCATGTTAACTCGGTGTACTTAACCATTTCTTAGTCCATTTGCTTTTAGGATTTATTTTTCTTTTTAGGGCAACCGCAATGGCTACCCCACAAGCAAGCAAAACTTCTTACGGTATTTCATCCAACAATATAAACAAATATAGATATAAAATATATAAAATAAAAATAAAATAAAAATTATATAAAATAGACTAAATGAAAAGATTCAATGGAGGGATTCGAATCAAAATTATAAACGTAAACAAATATTCTAAATCTGTTCAATAAATGATTTTTGTAACACATGTTTCATAAAACTATGGTCTCAGACATGTATCGCAACAGATCTCAGCGTGTGTGGCCTTGTATCGCTGATACCGCTTGTCTCATGATACCTCTTGTCTCGAGAAATGTCTCGCGACAATCTCAGCGTGTGTGGGGGCCTTAAGGAAACCCAAAAAAAAAAACACTATGAAAGGCTTAAATTGTTGTATTATAGCCAGAATAGGTTCTGTATTCATATGATTGCTGTACATATTCACTGATTAATACTACACTTATTATATCATTTGATTATTTATCTAATAATTTTATTACGATACTACTGAAAGGTATATACATGTTGCACTGTAAAAGTATTGGTAAGATTGATTAGAATCGATTTAAAATTTATAGGTAGGCTACTTCAAGATATTGAAATGTAAAGAATCAAGAATCAAGATATTATTATCAATAGTAGATATCTATAAATGCATTTGATATAGTAATGTATTCCATGCAGTGCAATTATCCATGCAGTCGTTGGTACAATAAAGCTGAAAAACAAACTATAAATTTTCATACTTCATTCAATGATAGTGTAAAGCCCTACCTTCTGCACCAGCTGTAATGTTGACGGGCTGTGTCACATGAGAACCTATGTTTTTATTACTACAGAACTCCGAAGAGCTTAAGTATAAACTGGAGATGGAACTGCTTGACTGTTAAAAAAAAAAAAAACAATTATCGTTATGTTTGTTTGTAGTGAACTTAAAATGCACTCGAGCTTTACAAAAAGTAAATAAACAGTTCATCAGACAAATAAATGCATTGATGAATGCTTGAATTACTGTCCATATCCAGTGACGGATCTAGAGGGGGGCAGCGGGGGCACCTGTCCCGGGCGCCGGCCAGTAGGGGGCGCCAACGGCACTCCAACTGGCTGGCTCCGGTTGAGTAAAAATTTAAAAAAAATTATTTAAAGTCAAATGTTTTCGTGACCGTCACATTTCTCGTTGTTTGATGGTAAGAAACCCGCTCGCTCGTTCGTGGACGGAGAATAGCTCACTCGTCCCGCAAAAGCGCTCGCTCATTTGTGGTCGGAAATCGCCTTTTGCGGCCGACAGATCTCTTGGTCGTATAATGGACGACAATTCTTCCGCTCTTTTCGCGGCCGTCACATAAATTGGCCATATCTTGAACAGATAATCAGTCGTTACTGGCAGGTATATTTCTTTGTTGTTTCACTGCCGACAAGTATTTTGCTATTTTTTTGAGGTCGTCATTTTTGTTGCAAAACCACATTGCGGCCGAAAAATCTGTCGTTTAGAGCACGGCTGACACATATCTGTCGCATTGAAAATACCGCTCGCCCTTTTTCTTGGTCGGTTACACCTTTCGCGGTCGCATCGCGGCTGACAAATCGCGGTCGTACAAACTAGGGCCGGTAAATCTCTCGGTCGTATTGCGGCCGGGAAAAATCGCTCACTGTTTCTGAGACCGCAGTAAATCTCTTGGTCTCATTGCGGCTTTTTAATATGTTGGGACATATCGCGGCCGAAAAATCTCTCGGTCGCATTGCGGGCATCAAATATTTTACTTTACACAGATTACTGAGCCCAAGTATTCGTTTCAGGAGGCAACATGGCCGATTTCGCTGGTCGGGAATTGTGTTGAAATAGTTTGGAAAGATCAGAAAAAAGTCGGAAGTTTCATGTGAAATCTGGTAGACACCTTGCTTTGGGTTTACAGATGTTTTACCGGGAATTCCCCGGTCATATTGGCAATAACAGCTCTTAGTTAGGCTGTATCGTAGCCTATGAACATCGGTTGTAAAAAATCATAAGAACCATAAGATAAAATCATATAATCATATACGAGATAATTGCTTATCCATCACATCAAAAGGCACATTAAAAATATAATACATTTCTTGTGTTTGGTGCCCGGGTGGGGGGGGGGGGGGCGCCAAACTCCGATTTTGCCCCGGGCGACAGTTAGTGTAGATCCGTCACTGTCCATATCGTATGGTTTGTATTTTTCATTTCAAACCGCTAAGTGAAATGGCTGAGTGAACCATCCCTGGGGAAATATGGACAGCCTCATCTCTGATTGGTTCTTTCCTGTACAAATGTTATTTAAGGGCAGGGGCTTTACTTTACACACTCACTGAAGAAAGTACTTCATTCAATGAGAGTATGAGAGTGTAAAGTAAAGCCCCTCTCCTCCACCAGCTGTAATTTTGGCAGGCTGTGTTACGTGAGTACCTGCATGTTGTCGTTGGTACAGAACTCCAAACAGCTTAAGTATAAACTGGAACTGGAACTGGATGTCTGTTAACAAAGCCAATTATAGTTATGTTTGTTTGAAGTGAACTTAAAATGCACGTGAGCTTTACAAAAAGTAAATAAATAGTTCACAAGAGAATTGAAATCACTAAGTGGAATGCTGTGAACCATCCCTGGGAACATATGGACTGTCTCTTCCCTGATTGGTTATCTTCTACACATATGTTTCTTAAGGGGAGTGACTTGACTTTTCAATTCACTGAATAAACTATAGATTAGGCTAATTAAGTTCAGTAAATACATAATCAAAAAATCCTTTCAGGCTATAAAAAGGGTGATTTGCAAGTCAACGAGTTTTTTTAGCATTTAAGAGCAATTAAATGCAGTGTGGTTTTGCGCATTCATTTGATTCCTCATATTACATAACACTTATGTTCCCATTCGTGCAAATGGCTGTAGGGCCTAATGTCAATTTTTTCTTATAACGTGTGCTAGTTGTGGTCATATACAGCACTAGTGGCTTGAAGGGGCTAAAGACCCGTAATTAGGGAAAATTCAAACATTTATTATAGTACAAAAAACCTTCACAGCAAACTGAATCTACCTTACATGTATATTGATTGATATCCAGCCAACCACATGGTTTTCAATCAAGTATCAGCATCACATGTTTTATGTAAACAAAGCAGACGTTTTTAGATCCCAATCTTTTTAAATGGCAAATATTTTACGTTACTTCTCGTTTTCTGGTGAATTTAAAGCAATTTCATTATTTTTCCCGCCATCACTGATTAAAGACCTTTAATTTTGAGGCCTCTCCCATCTTTCTGCGACTTGCCAGACGCCGACAATTAATTTTGACGCAAAGAATCGCCTTGCGAAATTAAATATATGACTAGTGGCTTGTAGGGGCAAAAGCCCCTAAAAATAAAATATCAATGCTGAATATTTAATATTAGATATTATTTAATAAGCTATAGTATTTATTAAACATTTAGTGCGTAATGTTAAAGGTATTTTGACATTTGCTAGTACGTTTCAGACTTTTATGAAAGGACACAACTTTAGTAAAGTGCTGAATCCCTGGAACAGTGGTACTATCCGGCGACCTCAAAACAAAACCCAATTCACTTTGTTTACAAATAATTAAATATATGAATATGGTTTGAAGAGCTTCTAAGGGTTAACCACAGATTGTAGCACTTAATTTATATCTCCAGAAAATAAATGAGATTTAACACAAAAATGCAATCAAATTGTGACGTCATCAAAAGATCGTCATCAAGCTCGTATGTAGCCTCTAGTTTTTCAAAAGTATATATGTATATATATATATATATATATATATATATATTGGACGGTTAGATGGTACTTATTATGGACTTATTATTTTACCCAATAGGCAAATAGGTCAGGATGAAATCAGAAAATGGTCTCTCATTGACGATTCTAAGCTCCACGTTAAAGCCTCTGGCTCCACATCAAACGGGAGTTATGTTTGGAGATCATCAGCTTAATGAATAGTTAATATTGAGGATTTTACCTTGCATCCCACACATTTTTATGGTTGCCCGGGAGTAAAAATGCTGCTTTGTGTAATAGATTTAAGATTCAATGTACTTTTATTTGCTAAATTTAAAGTTGATGCTGGACTCAGTCGCTGTTACTGTAGCACACTCTTGTTGCTCGGCCAAAAGTATGACCATTTCCGACAGCACATAAAACTGGCAGAGCTAGGCCTATAGGCCTTAAAAATACTAAGTTTTCTCTATAGTCTGCGCTTATCGATTGTGTCAACATTACAAATCACTTGTGTTTAAATCAGCATCTTCTACTACTAATGTAAACAAAATAGACGTATGTAATTCCTAATGTTTTTGAAATGGCGAGTATGTTAAAGCCCCTAAATTATAAAATAAGGAAATTCAAAAGTAAAAAACAGTTATTTCTTATAGTAGGTTTAACCTACATTTAACGCTAAATTTTAAAATAAACCATGTTATATATCAACATCTATCATGTGGTTTTAAACCAAGTATAAGCAACACATGTTTTATGTAAACAAAGCAGACATTTTTAGATTCCAGTGGTTTTTAAATGGCAGATGTTTTACGTTATTTCTCGTTTTCTGGTGAATTTCAAGTAATTTCATTATTTTTGCCGCCATCACGGAACAGAGACCTATAATTTGAGCCCTCTCCCATCTTTCTACGCCTTGCCAGACGCCCAAAATTTTGACGCAAAGAATCGTTTTACGAAATTAAATATATATGATTCCCAAATACAAAAGTATCCAAACTCTTAAAACGATTTAAGATTAATTTAAAATATCTATATCATATATATTTAATTTCGTAAAACGATTCTTTGCGTCAAAATTGTGGGCGTCTGGCAAGGCGTAGAAAGATGGGAGAGGGCTCAAATTATAGGTCTCTGTTCCGTGATGGCGGCAAAAATAATGAAATTACTTGAAATTCACCAGAAAACGAGAAATAACGTAAAACATCTGCCATTTAAAAAGCACTGGGATCTAAAAATGTCTGCTTTGTTTACATAAAACATGTGTTGCTTATACTTGGTTTAAAACCACATGATAGATGTTGATATATAACATGGTTTATTTTAAAATTTAGCGTTAAATGTAGGTTAAACCTACTATAAGAAATAACTGTTTTTTACTTTTGAATTTCCTTATTTTATAATTTAGGGGCTTTAACATACTCGCCATTTCAAAAACATTAGGAATTACATACGTCTATTTTGTTTACATTAGTAGTAGAAGATGCTGATTTAAACACAAGTGATTTGTAATGTTGACACAATCGATAAGCGCAGACTATAGAGAAAACTTAGTATTTTTAAGGCCTATAGGCCTAGCTCTGCCAGTTTTATGTGCTGTCGGAAATGGTCATACTTTTGGCCGAGCAACAAGAGTGTGCTACAGTAACAGCGACTGAGTCCAACATCAACTTTAAATTTAGCAAATAAAAGTACATTGAATCTTAAATCTATTACACAAAGCAGCATTTTTACTCCCGGGCAACCATAAAAATGTGTGGGATGCAAGGTAAAATCCTCAATATTAACTATTCATTAAGCTGATGATCTCCAAACATAACTCCCGTTTGATGTGGAGCCAGAGGCTTTAACGTGGAGCTTAGAATCGTCAATGAGAGACCATTTTCTGATTTCATCCTGACCTATTTGCCTATTGGGTAAAATAATAAGTCCATAATAAGTACCATCTAACCGTCCAATATATATATATATATACATATATACTTTTGAAAAACTAGAGGCTACATACGAGCTTGATGACGATCTTTTGATGACGTCACAATTTGATTGCATTTTTGTGTTAAATCTCATTTATTTTCTGGAGATATAAATTAAGTGCTACAATCTGTGATTAACCCTTAGAAGCTCTTCAAACCATATTCATATATTTAATTATTTGTAAACAAAGTGAATTGGGTTTTGTTTTGAGGTCGCCGGATAGTACCACTGTTCCAGGGATTCAGCACTTTACTAAAGTTGTGTCCTTTCATAAAAGTCTGAAACGTACTAGCAAATGTCAAAATACCTTTAACATTACGCATTAAATGTTTAATAAATACTATAGCTTATTAAATAATATCTAATATTAAATATTCAGCATTGATATTTTATTTTTAGGGGCTTTTGCCCCTACAAGCCACTAGTCTATATTACTAATTCTGTAGGCGATTTTTTGAAATCAAAATTGTGAGAGTTTGACAGCTCGCAGGATGATGGGAGAGGGCTCAAATCAAAGGTCTTGGTCCCAGGGGGTCGGGAAAAATATCAGATTATGTCCAAATCTACCAGAAAATGAGAAATAACGAAAAATGTCTTCCATTTAAAATGCATTGGGATTGAAAAACGTCTGCTTTGTTTACATTAAACATGTGGTGCTAATGCTTGATTCAAAGCCAATTGATATGGTAGATGTTGACCTGTGGGATTTTTTCAAAATGCAGCTAACCATGCACGTCCAATGTACTATAACAAAAAATATTTCAAATTTAAGATTTTCTGATTTTATAATAATTAAGGGTTTGAGTTTTTTCATAATTTAAAATTATAAAAAGTTAAGTACGTTTGTTTAGTTTATGTTATAACGGTGCAGATTTTTTTATAAGGGAAATTTTTGCGCAGAAATTATGGGCGTTTGGAAGGTCGCAGGATAATGGGAGGGGGCTGAAATTGAAGGTCTCCGTCCCAGGGACTCGGGGAAAATTCTGATATTGCTTTAAGCTTACTATAAAATGAGAAATAACGTAAAATAGCTGTCATTAAAAAAAACCATTGAGATGTAAAAAGGTCTGCTTTGTTTACTTAAAACCAAATGCTAGATATAATCATCATTTTGTGGATACAAAAGCCTATTTTCTAACAAGGTATTTTGTACTATTTTGTACTACTAGTAAAGAAGGATTATGCTTAGGGGCTATTAGCCCCTTCAAGCCTCTAGTATAAACTAACAACGATCCGTTTTTTCAAATCAATAAAAATAGCTTACAATGTTCAGGAACATTCACTTTTGCCATAATCCTCAATACCTTTTATTGAACCACTAGTATATCTTTAACATGGAAACTATTCATGGTGTAAGGAAAAAAATTGTATACCATGTGAGCTATTCACCTAATAAATGATTCCATATGCTAGAACAGACTGGAATAGAACAAAATTAAAATTTTTTATGTACTCTTTTGGAATTGTATCCCTGAGGTTCCTAAAAAGGAAGGTCAGTCTAATAAGTCTGATATAAAGTTTTTTATGTGGGCTCCCATGACAGATTGTGATCTACAATTCACGACTAAACGTTTATGGGCAGTGCGTTTAGGTGCAATGCCGAGAAAGTGCCACCCCGACAGATTGCCTCTACAAACCGGCTTTGAGGTGGTAGTTCATGTTTGTCGTCAGTCGTTACCGTGAGAACGTTTGAGGGAGGTGGCAATTTGACTGAGTGGCGACTTGACACGAATGCAAGGTAGTTTGTAGGGTACGGTGGCGTCAAATGGCCACCTCGGGTTAGAAAGGATGATGATTTTCGGTGTGGTCACGCTGATTTGTAAAAATGAGCGTAATAAATTGAATATTGAAAAATCCCTTTTAAATTAAATATTTTATTAGTTATAGAAAACTTTAAAGCGCCGCCTGTACTAAATTTAATTTATAGGGATTTTAAATCAACCGCTGTTGTGGTTTATTTTCTTATATAATATTTAAGATATCAAAACCAAAATACCCCCCAGTACAGCAGACCTGCATACTCAGCGTATTTCCAATGCAAAAGAACATGTTTCAATCCATCATAGCGATTTGTGATATATTTTTGTAACCTCCATAAGAATAAAATGGAGAATGAGTATGCAGGTTTGCTGCAACAGATATGTTAAAACTGGGTGGTTTGAATTCATGATTTAGTAGATTTGAACTAGAAGAAGCCATATCCCACGTTTTATCAAAATATGATAAAAAAACTATATCTTTTTTTATTTCTTATAAGAATAACTTGAGTGTGCAGGTTTGCTGTTACGAAAATGGACATATTCAATTCACCAACGGAATTCAATGGTGCCAACAAAAATTTGATTTTCTATGTATAAAACTAAAAAAATATTTGGAGGGTTTTATCCCTCTTTATCACACTGAGAAAAATTTAGTCCTGAAATACGTGGAAAGTACACGTAAATAAGGGTGTGCGGGTTACCCACTGCAATCTGGACCCGGCTCAATGCTCCGGCAGTGAGGCCGCCACACGGAAAATCAGGACTTAGTTTGTCTACATGGTTATGACGTCACTGGCTATGACGTCATTACTGTCGGTTGTAAGTCCTGCCGATCAGAGTTGGCTCTCGTAATTGCAGAGACTTTTCTCAGAATATCCTGCGATTCATTTTGCATTCACCACAGTTTATCACAGAATATACATTCCTATTCTCGTTAAATACAACCGATTTCTATGCACTGCCTTGCCTGGTCTCTGCATTTACTTGTATTTTTGACTTAAAATCGGTAAAAATTGTCTGGGTCCTTCTAGCGGTCACCCATCCAAGCTCTAACCGCGCCCGATGTTTCTTGACTTGACTGTTCAGGTGAAGACTGCTATATCCATTGCGTTACGGCTCTCTGTTGACGAATGTAGTTGTTGAATAGTATCTGAAGAAGTTATAAGTGCAGTTTACGCCTAATGGTACTTCTCTACAGTGACAATTTATTGCGTAATTGAGTCTAGACTAGCCCTCCGTACGTGTCGTGCGTGTTTCCCGGTACCGGAATTTTTATAAAAAGTAATGTTTGTTCGTTGTGTGCGTCTATCCGTTTGTGTTACGTGGGTATGTGTCATGATGGTTTTTAATGCTTCTTGACGACTTCCACTGGAATTAAATGTGATTTCCATCGCCCGAGGAAGATCTCTCTGAGATTGTAACTGTCGTAGCCCAATATATGAACTACAAAGGATAACTTTGACAGTACAAGGTATTTATACCATTAATAGTTACAATTTATTGCCCTGACATATTTATTTGATACATTTAAAAGCGGCAGCAAATCAATGCAAGGCTATACTCGACCTGCATTCTATTTCTTCCAATTCATCTTGTTTAAGACTTTGCTAAAAATCCCTGAGTTATTAAAATCGAAGCAGGATTCAAACAGTGCAATTACTTTTTTTGGTAATTTGCTCGTGTAAACTTTGGGCAGATAAAATTAATCTTAGGTCTAAAACTGATCAATGCGTCCTTGCAACTATTTAAAAATAAAACAATATTTAACATAAGTAACTGCTGACGAATAAAACGATTTTGATTTTCTTCAAAAATCTAAGCTTTTTCTCTGAAAAATTGGAAATTTGATATTCTTTTAGACGTTTCACTACCATTTACTTTACATGTATTTACTATCAATGGTACTACAGTAAGTAAATCTATAAAAAACATTAATAAAATTTGTATTATAGAAACCAAATGTTGTTATTCAAACTTATATCACATTTGTAAATTTTCAATCCCAAATATAAAACTAACACAACGGACTTAAAATCGATCTAGATTTGGTAAAAAAATATTTATTCGATTGAAATAAAATATTTGATGATAGTGCGAACTAAAACAAGGTAAAGACTAACTGCTTTTACCAAATCACATGGAAATAATTTGAAGTTCTTATCCATACGCCTATCGTAAATACAATGGGCTGCAGGCAGAAAGTAATCATGGATGAACTTATGACGTGTTTTGTGACGTATAAAAACCATCGATGACGTCACTTTAATGTTTTTTCCTTAAAATCACGGTAAATTCCCTGATTATTTGCAAATACGGCAGTTCGAGCGTAATTGCAGAGAAAAAGTTCTTAAAGAAGGACTGCGAGTCCTGCGTCTGTACTGTTGCCCAAAACTCTGCCGAGTCATTGAGCTGGGTCCAGACACAACACTCCTGTACGTGAGCCAAGTCTTTATAGCCTATACGTATTGCGAGTACAGATTCTAGACTTGAGGCTAAAACTCTGCTTTTCCGCTAAGATATTTTTCTCAGTGCACCCCTTCCGGTGGTCCGATCAGGGTGGTTTACGAACTCGTCCGATTGATTACCACTTAAATGTCTGTATCATATTTCATTAAGATCGGGCCATTTTTACCCCCGCTATCTTGCCTACAGACAGTCATATTAATTATTATATATACCGGGTGTCTCACCTAAAGTGAATAATAAACGTTTTTATTATAAGTCTGACAATGAACTTTTTAAGGGGCACTTCCCTTAATTTTTAACGCCGCTTTTTGGAGTCACATTGAAATTTAAAAATATGGCCGCCATTTTTCAATATGGCGGACAACATTGTTTTTTCTTATGGAACACCCTGTATTTTAGGGCGGCTTTGGATTTTACGCTTAGTTTTAGGAACTTTTTATTCTTTCTAATATTTTCCAAAAGCCAATGGTTCAGGAGATATGAGCAGTTAAAGTTTGATTTTTCCTCATTTAAAATGCATTGCGTCCATTTAACTGTGCCATCCCATGTATTCCTTATGGAGTGAAATCATATTCAAAATAACACATTTCCACGATTAAATCTCGACTAAACATTATTTTATGATTAAACCTCAACTAAACTAACATTTTAGGCACTTTTATTCTTTGGTATCTTTTATTGAACCCAACCGTTTTCGAAATACAGACTACCAAAAATGTAAACGGGAAAAAATCTAACTTTAATTGTTCATACCTCACACTTAGACACTTACACTTCCTCTTCACCGCCACTGTCCTTAAGACTGGGGGATCGTCAGGAAAAAAGCACAGAGTCTAGGCTCCAGGTCAGGTTAAACTAGGTTTGGTTTCTGGTTTAGTTTGGTTTCTAGGTCAGATGGGGGTAAGCAGTTAGGTCACAAAATTCTTGAATATTGTAAAATGGGTTATCCAGTATAAATTGTTTTAAAGCTGGTTTGAATTTATTTGAGTTTAGTTTATTTTTAATTGAAACTGGGAGAAAGTTACAAGGTTTGCAGCCTATATAGTTTGTATGTTTTTGAGTTTTAGTTAATCTATTGAAAGGGAGATTGAAGTCTTCTCTTCTCCTCGTGTTGTAATTGTGAACGGCACTTCTGATTGTATTTTCTAATGGTGATTGTGCTGCGAAGACGACTGTTTCATAGATGTAAAGAGAAATGATGGTCAAAATTCTGTCTTGTTTAAAGAAAGGCTTACAATGAGAATTATATGGTAGATCATTGAGGATTCTTACTGCCTTCTTTTGAAGTACAAGAATTCTTTCTAAATTTGATGCTGCAGACGCACCCCATGCAATTATTCCAAATCTTAAATGTGATGCAAAAAGTGAATGGTATAGGCTGTGAGAGCTGCTTCCTTTCCGGCTACTATTTTAATTCGTTTTAGCGAATTTCCCCTATAGGGAAGAAGCTATTACCGTAGGTCTCATGTTAAGACCTAAGCCCGAGAACATGATAACTTTTCGTTTTGGGGCCACCAGAAGCAAAAAACACCAGTCGTTCAAACAACAACAACAATAGCGGCCGTAAATATGGTCCGATCTTAATGCAATTTGGTACAGACATGTAAAGTGGTAATTGAACGGACGAGTTCAAAAACCAGCCCGGTCGGACCTCTGGAAGGGGGGGGTAAAGGCGGATAAACCCCTCAAAAAATGGGTTTTTTGAGTTTGTTATATGCAAAAATATAAATTATCTAATTTTTGTTGGCACCATTGAATTCAGCTCAAAAAACAAACAATTTAGTATATTGGATCATTGTTCTATGTCCATTAGTTACCGAGATATTGAAAGTGGTAAACACAGTACGTTGTCCCAATGTTAACCTTATGGGGAATAAGTAAAATTCTATACCTTGCTTAGTTCTGAACACATCTTAATAAAACTTGGTTTGTGGCTTCATCTAGATGAGATCTAATGATTAATAGTCTAAAATCCTCGATACTTCCATTTTCGTGGCAGCAAACCTGCATATTCACTCCCCATGTTCTCCTTATGGGAAATAAAAAATTCTATATCTTCCTTATTTCTTAACATATGTTAATAAAACTTGAGGTTTGGCTTCTTCTAGTTAAGATCTATTAAATATAGAAGTAAAAACAACCAGTTTTAATATACCTGCTGCAGCAAACCTGCATACTCATTCCCCATGTTATTCTTATGAAGATTACAAAAACATGTCAAATCTTGCTATGTTGGATTGAAATATGTTCTTTTGCATTTGAAATTCGCTGAGTATGCAGGTCTGCTGCAACGGGGGTATTATACCATATATTGCTGTGGATAACTTTGTTGCTAGTTGATCTATTTGATATTTCCAGGTTAGGTTTTGTCTATCGTAATTCCAAGATACTTTATTGTGTTGTTTGACCTCCTTAACCATTGGGTTTAGAAAAAAATGATAAAGGATAAAAAGTTCCTAAAATTAAAGGAAAAATCCAAAAACGCCCTAAAATATAGGGTACTCCATAAGAAAAAGCTAAGTTGTCCGCCATATTGGAAAATGGCGGCCATATTTTTAAATTTCAAAGTGACAAAGCGGCGTAAAAATTAAGGGAAGTGCCCCTTAAGAAGTTCTTTGACAGATTTATAATAAAAAGGTTAGCTATTGGTTCACTTTAGGTGAGACACCCGGTATACAGTGTGTAAATTAAGTATGGAAACAAATCTATATTTTTTCATCCGAAGGAGATGGAGATATTTTGTTTGTGGCGTTGGTTGTTAGTCCAGGTTCCGGATTTTTTGACATCGAAAATTTTTTTCATCCCCCTCACAGGGTGGGGGGTAAGGGGTAACTTAATTTTTTCAAATAGCAACCCCTATTGAGTGACCCCTCATTTTAAAGGGTTTGTCAAAATGAATAAAATGGCGCAAACCCGAGGTCAATACCTCAACCCTAACCCAAATGGCAGCCATTTTAAATTTTGAGATGAACACACGAGATTAACTATGGATACCTAAATTTACCTTTTAAACGCAATGGGCAAGTTACAATGCAAGTTACAATGGGCAAGTTAAACTCTGGATACCATTATTAGATGGAAAAGTGGACATTTTTGTCTCATTCCTGATTTTGCCTCATCCCCCAAAATAGGGTGTTTTGGGGGCAACCCCCTAAATGTTAATGCAAACCCCTGCTGAGTGACCCCTCATTTTGAAGGGTTTGTAAAAACATAAGCAATAGTGCAAACCTAATGTCAATATGTCACCCATAGCCAATGTGGCAGGTATTCAAAAATGTGATTGGGTAAAAAGCACCTACTTCTTTTATTCAAAATTTTGGATGTCTTTTTAGGATCGACGGATATTAATTTAAATCATGGTTTTAAGTTTGTTAAGAGCTATAAAATGAGGGATGACTCAATATGGCTGCTATAGCAGGCATTAAATATTTTGAAAGGTGAAATGGGTGTTTTTTCACCCAATCAAATCTTTGAATGACTGTCATTTTGGCTAGGTGTGATATATCGACTTTAAGTTTGCACCACTGATTATGTCTTAACAAACCCTTCAAAATGAGGGGTCACTTCAGTAGGGGTTTGCATTTGAAATTTTGGGGCTACCCCCAAAACACCCTATTTTGGGGACTGGGGAAAATCAGGAATAAGGCGGAAACATCCACTTTTCCATCTAACAATGGTATCCAGAGTTTAACTTGCCCAATGTAACCCACTTAAAAGGTAAATTTAGGTCTCCATAGTTAATCTCGTGTGTTCATCTCAGAATTTAAAATGGCTGCCATTTGGGTTAGGGTTGAGGTATTGACCTCGGGTTGGCGCCATTTGATTTATTTTGAGAAACCCTTTAAGATGAGGGGTCACTCAATAGGGGTTGCTATTTGAAAAAATTAAGTTACCCCTTACCCTCCACCCTGTGAGGGGGATGAAAAAAAAATTTCGATGTCAAAAAATCCGGAACCTGGACTAACAACCAACGCCACAAACAAAATATCTCCATCTGCTTCGGATGAAAAAATACAGATTTGTTTCCATACTTAATTTATACACTGTATATATATATATATATATATATATATATATATTTGTTTTTTTATTGAATGGTGTTTTTGCTTCTGGTGGCCTCAAAACGAAAAGTTATTATGGTCCCGGGCTTTAACCATGAGACCTACGGTAACAGCTTCTTCCCTAAAGGGGAAACTCGCTAAAACAAGTAAAATATTTTTTTAACACTTTTATCTGTTCTATGATGTGATTGCTTCACACAATCTAAAGAAGATCATTGACGAAATGGATTGTGATCCTTTATGATTCCAGTATGCTCTTCCGTCCTCGTCCTACGAACATTTTATTGTAGCTGTGGCCTAAATAAAGCAGGAAATTGGAGCTGGTGAGATTGATACTTAAAGGTTTAGTGAGTCGGTGGCGCAGTGGCGCAGTGGCGCAGTTAGCGCAGGGAACTCGGACTATAACGGCGAAGTCGTGGGTCGGAGCCCCGAAGTTGAAGCATACTGTTCACCCTTGCGCCGGGTCACTCCTTGCTTTGCTTGGTAACCTCCACGCACAGGCCTGAGGCCTATGTAGAAGGGGGCAGATATAAGGTAAAAAGAGGCCGCCACTCTCTTAAAAACATTTAAAATTCAACAATAATCTATTTTTATGATAGATTGTTACGACTTCTCCAACAGATAATGAAGTAATAATGTAATGATTAAGCCAATGAATTAAACATTAAGACAACAATTAAGTAAAACAATAAGTCAATACCAATACAAATATGTCATAAAATATTTTGAAGTTATTGGTTTTTTTATTAGCGTTCGAGGAACAATTCCAAATCTACTGCAAATTAGAAAAAGTTCAAATTCGTCTATAACAAAAATCACATAAATTGCAGTGAAATCCTGAACTAGCATTTTGAAGAACCATTTGTATAACAATTTGACAAATACAATTTTTTTGCAATAGTATTCGTTTTAATAATGCAACTCACATTGGTGAAAATATGCAAATTTTTATTAAAGTATCCGTTTGCATATTGGATTGAACTAAACAATACAACGTTTCCATTTTAATGTAATTAATTTTCGTATGCCAAAAGTACAGTTTTAGAAATTAATTAATTATCTAAAAATAAATGTTTGTGAATTTAACAATTCAGCAATTTTTTCAGCCAGGTTTACATTAAAAAACATACATAATATAAAAATATACATTGGTCGTCTGTTAAAATTATACTTTATTGTTAACCAAGTACAATTTCATCGTGGTCGTTCATTGGGTCACAGTTGTACTGTATAATCGTTTATGGCACGTTTCCTCTTTGCTCATTAAAATGTTTCCATCAGCCATGGCTTCAGCTTGTCGAACGTGCTCGGCAGAGTGTAGGCCAAGAGGCCGATCAACACTATCAGTGACAGGACGATCAGCACGTTGAGAGAGAACCCGAAGTACGAGTGGTATTCGTGGCGCGTCAACAGAGATTCTATAATCCCCAGAAGACTCCTTTTGCCGTGGACCCTCTGTGGAGCCGGGAGCGGGTCCGGCGGAGCCCTGCCCAGACCCGCGGGGCTTTTCCTAGCTTCTTCGGCCGTTATCAAGAAAAACTCCGCTTCCAAATACCCTCTTTCCTTCATAGACGTCTTATTGAGCAGGAACGGCCACCAACCCTTTAACCTTTCGACTCTGAACAAATCGACGTAATTGGAGTAATTGTAGATCTGCTCGGCTTTGCAGTCGCTGTACGACGGCGCTCCTCGAGGCATGTGACACAGGTTCAGGATCATGCCTCCGACAGCCGACTCCTCCGACCCTCCTTCGTTGTCGTACACGTTCAGGTGAAGACAGGGCGGAACCTTTTCTTCCGTCGTCCCTATGTCGAAGAGGTTCTTGCGCCGAAAAACCATTAAATTCTCCTTCCGGTAGTACAAAAACGGAAAGACGAACCTCCAGTTGAAGTTCCCCGCTCCCGTGTGCGACTGGTGATGAACGTCGGTCTTCTGCAGATTCTTGGGATCTCCTAGCCATCCCGTGACCATTATGTCCCCGCCGACCGTGGCGTCCACCAGCGGTACCTTGGCCGTGTTGAGGACGCTGACCCTCAGCTCGAAGCCCTGCGGCCGCCGGGGGAGGATCTCTATCGGGAGGGGCACGGCTCCCAGCGACATGTCGAACATGTCCACCCACATCGTGAGGCGGCCCCGCACCAGTCCCGGCCGGTCTTCCTTGAACAGATCCCGCGTCTCCACGTGTTCCGCGACCAACGGCCTTCCGACGATCGGCATGTCTTTCCAGTTGTTCAGAGCCGCCAGCGCTAATCGCTGCTCGTTCTCCTCCTTTTCGGTCGTGTATCTAGTAATGAAAAACTCCTTGGATCCGATCGACACGCTTTTCTCGTGATACTGAGGTAGAGGTAAGTTATGAGCGTTACACAATTTCTCGAGAATATCTCTCGGCGTCTCGATGTCCCTCCACGCGCCGGGCCCCGCGGTGGTGAACGTGTCGGGCAGCCCACAAGTCGCTCTGTGTCTGCTGTAGAAACGGTTTTCTATATCGATGATCGTTTCTCCGATAAGATCGTCTTTGGAAAACGCGTCCCAGTCCATCACTCGAACGGCTAGTAAGTTATCTACCGGAAGAGTTGCTATTATATCATGGTGATTGCCAAACACCGGATTTAACTCGCACAAAATTTTGTTTAGACTATCCGAAACCGTTTTCGACTGAGTAGCTATCTCGATGTATGGGTCCGACTTTCCGTTCAGGTCACTCGGATAAAGGTCGGTAGCTTTGACGCAGTAGACACGGACTAACAAGTTGACCCTACTGTAAAGGTTGGATAGTTTTAAAATTCCCGTTTCTGGGTCCTGTCCTTGCATCGTAACGACCGGTTCCTCCGGTGGCCATTTATATAGGCTTATGACTGCTTTAAATTTCCCTATTTCGTCTCTGTAACCCGTGCTTTCATTTCTTTTTTTTATTATAAACGTACTCAAAACATCAGTAAATCCCGAATACTCTTCCTGGTCTTCCAAAGTGTTGTCGTACACATACATCTGATTATTCCAGTACCTGTCCCACCAGTCTTGCTCCAATTCCTCATCACCGTCAGAGGAGGAGCCCTCTTCACGCGAAGTTATCTTGGAAAAAATTGAAAAATCACTTAAAATACTTCTTAATCTGGATGGAATGGATTGAATAACACCCTGTAACTTCGATTGGCGATCTTCCGCTATCTCTGTCTGGGGTATTAGATCCGGAAAGGTGACCTGAAGAGATGTGTCCGCTCCTCTGTCGATACTTCTACGACAACCTAAAGCCTCCCATTGTGATTTCTTAGGCAGCTGATACTCGAAGCGATATATGTTCTTCTCCGCAATCACCGTCAAGTACTTCAAGTTAGACATAATTTTGAACAGGATCGACGGGGATAATAATCTGTTCTCAGGCAAAAATAGACTGACAGTTCTCGAGTCATGATTAAAGTTGAAAGTCGTATTTGCCCGAGCGATGACACCGGAGAACAAGCTGACCGTGGCGAACTGTATCGATACTTGTGGTTGTATTATGTTTCTCAACGGTCGAGCGTACAACGGTCGCATTCCCCAGAAGATAACCTCGAACCTGAAGGGGACTTTGGGGGGCTCTATGAACCTAGGGATGACATTGCAGTGCCTGTGGATGTTGATTAGTTCTTCCTCTTTATGTTCCGAGACCGGGAATATCTCACAAGCCAACAATATCTCACAAGTCGGCTCTCCCAACGGCCACCACTGGAGAGGGAACTCCGTGACGTTGGTCGCCGGCTGAGCCCTGACGTTGGAGTCGACCAATCCGGTGCCCAGCAACTTCGGCGGGTCCGCGGTGTCGTTCCAGATCTGTACGGTCAACTGGGGGGGATTTTCGAGCAAATAACTTAGAGGCAAGTGCAGCTTGATATCCATCAGTTTTAGAGTTTGTTTCCAAGCCGGCGCCAAGGTTCGTTTCGCAGTTATCGTTTGACCACTACGATTTAAAAACGAAACGCTTACGAATGAATCGCAGTCACCCTCAGTAACCGCTTCCTCGTGTATAAAGCCGCTGTGGACGTGGCAAATCGCAGCATACGTGTGGATCTGATGATATTTTAGATGGTTGGGTAAAGGTAACTTACCTACTTTATGGTGAAGAGAATAGGGTTCGTATTCCGGTGGAAACAGTTCCTTACATCTTTCAATTTGCTCTCTTTTTCCTAGCCATAACCACATGTCCATTCTAGCAACCAGTTCACCATTCTTTCCTTCTAGACACAAATTGCTTATTTTTCCACAGCGAAAGCCCCTTCTTTCTTTTACGTCCGAGAAAAGGACCTCCCTAGGGTGCAGCACACAGGAACCGATAGTTTTTTTGCCTTGGCGAAGATATATCTCTAATAGTGGCAAAGCATCCTGAATCTCTTGACGAAAGTGGTTGTGGATGTCGAAAATAAACCGACACAAATTAGTCACGTTATCCAAAGTACTATCAGTGGTTAACAATTCGGCCAAAACTGTTAGCTGTTGTTTCAAAAATAACATTTTCTTCTCATCCAATTCCGTGATACCTTTCGACAAATGTTTCAAAGCTCTTTTGTAACTGTGTTTGAATGAGTGACAAGCTTGTAATAAAGATTGTCTCGCATCCTCCACACATCCTTTGGCGGCTCTTATAGTTGCGATATCTAACTTGTCCTTGAGTTGCCGGGTAAGGTAAACCAGGACGTTAGTATTGTACAACCGGTGGGTGCAGTCCGGCCATTCACAAGTCAGAGAAATGCAGGGCTTCTTCTTGCCTAAATGTAAATGCAAAAACTTTTCAGAAGGTTTCGCCGAATACTTCTTGGACTCGACATTTCTACTCTTCCCCATGTTTAAAGATAAATATAAGTCTTCTTTACCACATTTAGGGCTTGTTATTATTAATTCAAAGAGGGTTCCACAGAAAACAAACGTCTTTTCGATTCCATATCTGACTTGGCTAACGGGTTCTATACTTCTTAAGGTCGACCCGGTGGCATATTCAAACTCCCTGAGTTGAGCTAAGGTTTCGCTTTCCAAACTCATCAATAAGCTTCCCCGATAGTCGTTTTCTTCGTACAGATGTATGTAGGTGGGACCGAACATGTTCCGAAACCCGCCGTGGAATATTTTGAAAAAGTCTATAATACTAAAATGCTTAGTAGCGATCACTTTCGTCCCCACGCATACTTCTATCGTCAGCCTCTGGCGCATGGGAGGGAACAACTCGAGGAAGGTTATTTCCTCGTTCCAAACAACGGTTTCCTTTAGTTTTCTTATCGAGGTCTTTTTACTTTTATCCGCGTACCAAGCTTTGACCGTGACTTCTTGATCTTTAATCGTCAGGCCTCTTTTTTCTTCTAGTCCCGTGCAATGATAGACCAAGACTTTGTACCTCGCCCTCTTGCTGCCGATGATCTCGCTCGACTCGAAGCTCGTCAGCTGGTGCCACTCGTGGTACTTGGTGGGAGCGATGATCCTCAGGTCGCACTCCACGAACGCCCGCCTCTGCGCCGACCGGTCCCTCGGCAGCGACACGGAGAACCACTTCCTCAGCTGTCTGTTGGGCTGGTTCCACACGGTGGCGATGTCCATCGCTATCCTCCCCACCAGCTTCCTCACTCTCAACCTTTTCCTGATGTGCAGAACATTTATCTGGATGATAGCGTCCATAAATTCTGAGGGAGCCATGAACTTTGTGAAGACGAAGTAATCGTCGAAGAAGGGTTTGCTCGTGTGGCGGACAACCTTCGAATACTTTTTTTCATCCCCAACTTGAACACTGACTTGAGTCGACAAATCTTTAATTTGCGTAGAAAGACCTCCACATTCCAGTATTTTTATGGCCACATCGAAATAATCTTTTTCAGTTATGCTCATGTTCCAAATACGATTTTGTTGTTCTTTGTTCATGTTTATTGTGGGTCTGAAATTAAAAAGTAAAATTACTTCTTAAAGAAAGTTTTATGAATTTAAGAATAATTTTAAGAATTATATGAAGAACATTTTTATGAATGATTTTAAATCACTGTGAAACTCAGTAAACATGAAGCTTCACAATAAATTGTAATGCAATTAAAGTCAAGAACATTATAATTTGTAAAGCTATCGTGTAATCATCACTACAGATACGGCATTTTCCACTACGAAGTCTTTGATTAATTTAGTCCGAGGGGGAACTTATTTTTCTAACAATACTTAATGTATAATATTGCTCGGTAATTAATTGTAAGACATAAGATGGTAGTAGTAGTCTAAATATAATCCTATGTGATGTAGACAAATGCTTAGAACATTTTTATGTGGCTGCTGTCGTGCGACCCCCTGCCATCCGGCCGATGTTTTTATAAGTCCTTTTTATGACGCGGCTCTCTGCCGCAAGGCTCCTCGTGGCTTGTTCAGAACATGTGACATCGTTTGATACCTACAGCTTAAAAAATGAAGTATGTGATCAGTCCTGAAGTGACAAATTAACTTGTGGCACGCTGTCGCATCGTGTGGAAGCACTTATTTAATAAGTTATGGTTACATATAACTACGAATCGCACGACAGCAGCCACGTAAAAATCGCATCGTATGAAATGGGCATAAGCTACTTCTGTGCAACTACATCCGCAAGCACGAGCGACCAGAGCAGTTGAGTCTTGGTCAATTTTTACAATATTTTGAGTTTCAATTTGTTACTCAAAAGCGTATTCAATTTTGTTTATCCAACTTATTTATAGGCGCAACCTAGTGTTTTTACTTGTTTCAGTTAAAAGAGTTTTTTTACTGATTTCTAATATGGAGAAGGTTAACTGCGTTCGCACTGGACCGTCACGGGAGGGCGGGACGGTGGGGACGGGATCTGTCTACAGATAAAAACGATTAATTCAATGAGAAAGTTTGCACTGCGTCGTCACGGCCAGCATCTACCTACTTATACCGGGTTCATTTTCGATATGTTATCAGTAATTTAAAGCTTAGAATACCACACCAAAACCAACTCACTATCGCGATTTCCTGCTCAACATTCACCATTCAATAGTCCTTCTCCCAGACTTACTGTGTTTAATGGGGGTGGATGGAGGGAGTGCGGAACGCCCAATCCAGTGCGACCGCCCCCACTAAACACTGCCTTGATGCTCGATGGAGATTTTTTAAGTGACAGTGAATTGCGAGGTAAACTAGAGTTTCACGTATAAACCAGATTTGAGGAAAGAGCCCCTTCAGAGGAAAATAAACACCGGTCGTCGTGGCTGTAACGACTAGACTGTTCGACTGCACCTCCTAGCAGCCCTGTCGTATGGCTTGAGCCGCTTCCAAGGGCGCGGATAATTTGGAAGCAAGCTTGGGCAAGCAAAATGCTGGCGCACGCTCGGCCATGCTTGCCCTTAGAAACAAAATTTCAGGAGATAACTGAAAACAAATGGCGACTTGTCCAGCTATGGTTACAGTCCTCGCCAGAAGTAAGCACATCACGATGGGAGAAGCTTGCTTGTCTCCAATCGTCCAATCAGGAAACAGCCAATCTGAACTGAACAACCGACTAAGAATAAATTTGCTTAATGATTATGTATTTTATTAAGACGTAGACAAAATCATAAAGAAGAAGTGGTTTCCGCACAATGCATTTTGGAGATAGAGGTAAATGCAAAACTACCGAACCGACTGGGTTGAAATTTTACACAAAGGTGGATTTCGAAAATTTTACACAAATGTAGATCTCTGAAATTTTATACGAAAGGTAGATCTTGAATCGAAGCAACACATAGCTAAGGTGACCAGACGTCCCGATTTGAACGGGACAGTCCCATTTTTTTAGCGACGTGTCTTTGTCCCGACAAACTCTCTCGGAACGCCTATTCCAGCTTTGGCGTTATTTGTACAAAAACACATTTAAAATAATACTTCATGATTTCTAAATGTCTTAAATAAAATTGTCTTCAGCTCTTTCGTAAATTTAGTTTTCAATTTTTTTTTATTAATAATATATTATACTGGAATGAATGTTGCGATTATTATATTTACTGGTTATGATTTTTATAATATCCTTTTAATAAAAGCTTCATACCATAATCTATAGATGGATTAATGATGTTCAGTTGTACAGACATTTATAGGGCAGAAACTTGTCTTCTACAGGTTTTAAAACACTTGAGTAAAGAATTAAATGGTATAGTTCAACAGGAATATAGCATGAATGTACATTCTGAAAGTGTATAAAACACCACAAAATGCTCCCAATTGTTACAACTTCTCCGGGGACCCCTGGACCCCCCTCTCATTGTGGGGCGTGGGAGTAAGGTTTACCACCCACACACCTTAGATGTCAGCGTCACATTTTGGATTTTCCAAAATCTGCTCACCTTGGACATAGACCTACCCCTTCCTTAAAATCCTCTCGGTTTTCACCCCGTAGACTTCTTTTACAAAATCTTGGGCAAATCCTACTAGTTCTACTGATATTATAAGTGTGAAAGTTTGTGAGTTTTTTTGTTTGTCATATCATGTAAGTCAACTGTAACAACGTATCGATTTGTTAAAAACTAACTACCAGCTGCTTGATTTTAGCAAACCCAAATTATTTCTTCGCTAAAAATATTTTACATAGACATGACATCACCAATGTAAATAGAAACTTATTATGAAAATATCCTATTATCATCTTGAACTTGGACAAAGCCACGGGTCTAGTTTTGACATTTTAGTAGTTTTCAACAAATTTCTTTTAGAGAAGCTATACCATAGGCATCATGGTAAGACCTAATCCCGAGACCATAACTATTCGTTTTAGGATCGTATAACTAGAAGATAACTTTCTTTTATTCTGTGTGATAACAGACATAATCGAGAAATAAAATAATGGAAACGCTATACTCATCAATGCAGCCATTAAACGATTATTGAAAGGTGGGGCTAAATATCTCGTTTAGCATTTGACAAAAGTCCGATGTATAATTTTGTAAACGAGGCTTCCTAATCAGTGTCAGACGCCTGTAAATAAATGTAAAATATGCAACATACTTTTTTTCAACTGGATGTTTTGACGTCCCGACAAATTTTTTTGGGCATGGAACGTAATACGGATATAGGGTCATTTCCGTTTTTATGGAAAGCCTGGTAACCAACTGGGAATTGGAGAATTACTCCGCTTATAATCTCCCTATCGGCACGACACGCTTCGCCAGCGTGTCCCGCCATTTTACTTGCCCAAGCGTGCCTCCAAACTATTCGCGCCCTTTAGACAGCCTCGCAAGGAGCATTGCGACTAAACGCAACTTCCATTCTTTTTAGTTTTTTAAACATTAAAATATGTTAATTTTAGTTTTATTAAATAATTAAATATGTTAAGGAGGATAGTTGAAGTATCCTCTACAGAATATTGAATACTTGCAATATGTCTGTACGTTTTGTTTACTCAAAATGTTTCAGCTTTTTTAGAAAACTTAACGATCTACTTGACACTGACTCTTCACAGCGTTGAATTTAAGAACTAGAGACAACTAAGGCGATTAGAAAGCATAATATTTCTTTAAATTTTGAAATGTTCCTCAATAATAAAAACTATAACTCTTACCTTGCAAAGAGCCAATAATAATTAATAAACAGTTAAATATTAAAATAAACTAAAAAACAACAAAAAACAAGAACAATATTTTCGCTCATTGTTACTTGTTCACACACATTTTATGATCATATGACCATAATTGAGAAAGTAAAACTGTGGTATAGTTGTTGAGAACTGCAGTAACTATTTAATGGGGAGGCATGAGTTTTTTAAACATTATAATAAAACAAACATCATTTAAACAAATTATCTTTAAAGCCGCTTAAAATTATACTAATCGAAAAAAATTCCGAATGGCTGAAAATCGGCACAGACATAGAAAACACGTCTGAACGTTATTACTGAAGTCTCCAAGAGTGGCGTATACTCTCGAGGATGAATGGGCCTACAATGCATGTACTCCCTACAATGTAACAAAATGCTGTTACATTTTAATCTTGAATACAAATTTCTTCATAAACGTATAACAAATTAATGGGATACATAAAATTTTACATTGATAAAAACACCGATATTTTAAATAATGTTACTTTGTGAGGCCTTTCATCAGCTATGCTGGAATCACCATCAGACACATCACAAACTGGGTTATGTTTATACATATTTTAAATAACAGTTCTTCAACAAAAATGGGATACAGTTATAAAGTTCTTGTGAAAAGGAACAAGGAATTCTATTGTCTTAATTAGCTTATTTCGATCCGCTGTTCCCATCAATGTATACGGAACCCTCTGTATGAGAACCCAATGTATATCAATGTATGAGGTTCTGTATACATTGGTTCTCAATTACGAACATTCCCCTAGTTCAATTTATACAGAACCCTCTATTGTAGAGAGCACGAAATACGGCGGGCGGCAAAAACTGTAAACTCATAATGTTCTGCTAAACATCAGCTGAAATGGCTGAATGAAATGTTTTTGATGAACTGTCAAAGCTTTGTTTACGTTTCTTAAGTGTAAATTTGTTTTTATTTTACAATATGATGTTATATTTGATTAACAACAAACAAACAAAATAATTCGTCCAACAGCGCACTCACTCTCCCACCGTATTTGCTACTCACGATTGTAAGTAGGGACATCCAATGTTAATTTGTTTAGTTCCGCCACCGAAAACCGGAGCATAAATTAGCGCTGATGCACGGAATAGTTCAAGCTGACTCCGTATAGTCCGCGCGTCTACTCACTGACAAAATTATATATAAAACATAACCAATAATGTTATGCAAAACTTTAGACCTCGATTTCCTAAAACTGATGTTTTTAATATTTCAAATTCAAACATTTATAAATCAGGCATTTTTTAAGATATCTTGAAACTTCTTTCACCAGTTTCTTTTCCCTTGGCGGGTCATATTGTATATATACAGGGTGTTTTTTTAAAACGCAACCCATTTTTAAGATTGAATAATTCACATTTAAATATGAAATAAGTATTGTTTTATGGTTCTTTACGTTTTATATACTCTATTATTTAAATTTGATCACATTTAGTTCACTTATGTGCTCAAAAAATCCGCCAGTGACATTTGTATGAAGTTATGCTCTCTCTGTCAAATTCCCGAACACGTGTTGCTAGGTACCTCTTTGCATTACATTTGTTTTGTTTCTTTTGAGGTGCTGAATATGCTGTGACTTGTTTTTTAGGCCTTACTTTGTACGTATCCCCAAAGAACATAATAATATAGTGAGGTCAAATCCAGGGATATTGGGGGGAAATAATCCTTCACCGATGAAATCAAGTTTTGGGTTGCGTTTTTAATGTGTGCGTGTCTTTAAGCACGATAACTCGTGTAAAAATGATCCGATCTGAATGAAAATTGCCACAGACATGTAAAGTAGTATTATTCTACGAAAACAATTCACAAGCTATTCAGCACCTCAAAACAAACAAAACAAATTTAATGCAAGAAATTCAAAGAGGTACCTTGCAACACATGTTCGGGAATTTGATGGAGAGAGCATAACTTTATAAAAATGCCAATGACGGACTGTTTGAGCATATAATGTAAATTAAATGTGATCAGACTTAAATAATAGGTTGTATAAATTGTAAAGATCAATAAAACAATCCTCATTACACATTCATATGTGCATTATTCAATCTTAAAAATGGGTTGCTTTTTAAAAAAAACACCCTGTATATATATATATATATATATATATATATATATATATATAAATTTGAACGAATGCTGTTTTTTGCTTCTAGGGGTCCCAAAACGAAAATTTATCATGGCTTTGGGCTTAGGCCTTACCATGAGACCTACAGTAATAGCTTCTTCCCTGTAGAGGAAATTTGCCAATAAAACGTTTTACATACAGGTAAAAAAAACTTTAAAATAATCACTCCATTCATATTTATTAAACCTATTTCATGTGTCAAGGTGTCGTTGGATTTGTCTTGAAACTCTAATTTTTTCTAATTCTCGAATAAAATGGTTTACTTACTAAAATTACTACTAGAATGGTTTTCTTGGAATTTTGCATCAAAGTGTTTTTTTAACGGGCTTTCATTGAATTGGCTTGAGATTGAGGAATGGTATTAGGCTTAGGCCATAATTATTTCCTTTACTAGGATATATAATTTTGCCTCATTTGAAGTCTCTACCTTGAGTCAAACAAAAGATTTCAAATTATTAGTAAAAAACACATCCAGACAGGCAACTGTGTCTTGCTTAAAATTTACCAGAAAAAGTTTGGCTTTATTCTGTGGTCTCTGTCTCCAACCTACATCCAAAGGTTGGATTAGAAATTATCCTGTAACTTCCTATTGTAAATTGAATAATGCACTATATCTAAATATTGATTGAGACTTTATCTACTGATTATTCATTTATTTAATGCAAGGACCTAAAAATAATGTAATTCCCAATCCCTTATAGTGGGGAAAATCTTACATACAGTATCTTTACAAAAGGAATTTTAATTCACAATTGTTATTTTAAAGAAAACTTTTATTTATTACAATTATTTAATTAGAATGAATTATTTCTTGGATAGTAATTAATAGAATGCTTAGTCAGAAATGATGTAGAATCGTCAGTATTTCGACGTTGAGGCGGCTTTGTCCTGTTTACAATTCTTTGACTGAACTTGGACGTTTGATTTGGCTTCACACTATGACCTGCAGAGTCATCTGGCTTTTTTACTGGTCTATCCTTATTTTCACTAAAGAGAGGTGTAAGGGACGACTTGAGCCCTTCTTTCAGTTTAACGGGTGGACGCTGCTGCTTTTGCTGTTGCTGCTGCTCCTCTTTCTTTTGCTGATGCTGCCTGCTTCTTGGAATGCTAGGTTTTAGTGGTACGAATTTCTTCTTAATTGCTTGTCCTTCTTTTCTTAGACTTCCTCCAGTTTCTTCTATCGATGCAAATCTCGGACTTTCAATTCGGGCATTTATTAGGCTTTCATTGTTTAAATTTGTTGGACTTTCATTAAGGGCACTTTTTAACCTTTCACTTTGGACATTCGTTTGTCCTTCACCTTGATTATTTGGGATTAAATTATTATTGGTATCTGCATTTTCTCTTTTACTATGAAGGTTGTTTTGATCGACAAATATCACCTTGGGCTTTGATGTCAGGACACTTTTCTGTATTGGACTTCTTTGTCTTCTCGGGCTACTGATTGCTTCATCAGCAACACTAACATTGGAGGTCTTTCTTAGCTCAGACCTCTGTGCTGACTTGATTTTATCAAATTCATTTTTTTCTGCGAGTCTCTTCAACTGTTCTGCCTCAAACTTTATCTCAGCAAACTGCTTCATTTGATCGGCCCATACCTTTTTCATCATTTTCATTTGCTCTCTTTCTTTCTTGAGTAATCGTCTGTTTGCTTCATTCTCTCTTTTCCAAAATTCAACAGATTTATTTCCCCTTCTCCTCTCTTTCTCCAGCAATTTCATTTTTCCAACAATTTCTATTTTGTCACTCTCCAGATTTCTTTTTGAAGCAATTCCTCTCTTAGATGATTTACGGCTTAGTTTTTTTACACCCTTTATATGTACTCTGGCCTTTTTGCACAAATCACAGAGGAGTTGAGTTTTTGATTCACTAGTTTGTAAATCACTTTTCCAATCGGAGTATATAGTTGAGGTGTCAGTCTCTTGTAACAGGCAATTGTCAAGAGACACATCAGGGTTATTTTCTTGATTGGGTTCATCTTCTGAAGTATTGTTTGTTGTTTCATCTTGTGTCATCATCTTAACATAATCTACAGCGATAGTAATTTTATTTGGGGAAGTGGTGATTTGGCAAGGAGGGTCAGTTGCTTGAGGGATCAGGACTTGATCATTGCCATTTGATGAATTTATTTGATAAACACTATGAGCAGTTTTAACAATTTTTAAATTCTCATCATTAGTTTGTTCTTTTGGAATACTCTGCACGTTGTTAAAATTTTCTAGCTGTAAAGAAAGATTATATTAAAAGTATGCATTCAATATTTTTAAGTCAGTTATACTTTAAATGTTCCAAGTTACAAGATAAAAAAGCAATATTTTGGTTTAGAAATTAATAAAAACATTTCAACTAACTATTGTATGTTCAGTAAACTGAATTAAGTAGAACAGTATAAAGTTGTTTTTAACTGTGAATAGAATAAAGTATCTGGGTACATGGAGGTTTTAACTCACTCTTATATACTTCAGTCTATCATATTTAAGGTTATCATCAGCCTCCTAAGGTTAAGAAGGGTCCTTGGGAGAAAAAATGTCCCAAAATGACAACCAATAAAATCAAAATTAAAATTCATAAAATAATTCTTTACTATTATTGTTAACATATTTTTGTTACCAGCAGTTCTACAAAGAAGTACGTTGTGAGGAATTCATAGCTATGAACTTGGCAATTGAAATCTGCCATTCCAGTTATATAAATGAGATATTTTAATTATTAAGAGTAAAATATGATGATACTGATGGGTTTGAAACCATAATTCAAAACTTATATGTGTTGTATTATACAATTTGATGTTACTTTGTATCATAAAATTTAATATTACTTTAAACATTTTTCATGCTAACTCTTGAAATGTAATCCGTAAAAACAAAAAGGTTTAGACAGTAAAAATGTTTTAGTTTCACAATCTGCTTTAAATTTTGGTAACCATTCTTAAGTTCACTAAAGCTAATTATAGCAGATTTAAACATGTTTTTATACATATATATGTTATTTAAATGATTGCATAAATATGTAAAAATATTTTGATTTTGCTATGATGCGTAGGCATTTTTATTTCACATTCCAAGTCCCTGTTCATCAAATCAAACACCCTGATAGGTGACCTCCCCCCCCCTTCAATAGAAAACCCCAGTCATGGTCCTGATTTCACTTAACAACATATGGCAACTTTAATCATACCATTCACTGAACGTTTGTAGGGAATAACTTAAAAGACTTTGCATTTGCTGGCTACTGGCTAAAAGATATCATGTGTCAAATAATATATGATAATAATTTGTTTTTTTGGTTCTGATTTAATGTTCTGTCAATTCAACTCGAAATGACATTTCGAGTTGCGTATGTGAGTGTGAGTGGACGTGTGTGCGTGTCGTGCCACTGCCAGCTTGGAGGCATTGCCGGCAGTAAGGTATATGTTTTTGTTTTAATTTTCTGTGCCCTTTATCATGTAATATGTTTTAGTTTTAATTTTCTTTTTGTATTAAGTATGTTTAATGTGTTTTGTATGAAATTTTGTGTGAGTGAGATTTCTGTTGAATGTTGGATGAATGTAATTGTATGTCAAAAAACAAAAAAACCCAAAAAAAGTAGGTTAGATAAATATAAGTAGGTTAATGTAACTTTAAGTAGGGTCACTTGAAAACGAGAGGAGTTTCAATACCTCTCGAAACGTAGTGTAGTTTAAACACTAGAAGCGATAGGAAAAGTCCAACAAATGAAATAATAAGTAAATAATGAGTTAGCAAAATTTGAGGAAACCATCTTTGTATGAAAAATTATTAGGAAATAAAACAGGTTATTTTAGTGATTGGGAAACACTATTGACGTTTCCCAAAGAAATGTATAGTAAAAAAATTATCATAAAATATATTATTTTTAATTTTCTGATTTACTAATTAATTTTAAATGTCGGAACCAGAAAAACCGGTATCTGGACAGGAGCCCGGATAAGAGGGAGTCTGTGCCGACCTCTCTCTCCGTGATGCGCAGCGGCGTGCGCGACACCAGCCACAGGACGTGGTGGCAGCTGCAGGCGAGCGCGCCGTGGTACGCGAGGTAGTCTCGGGTGAACGGTACCATCAGCGCGCACAGCGGCGCCGGCGGCAGCGGCCAACTCGCCTTGGCCGCCTCCACTCGGCCCAGCTGGTCCGTCATCCACGCGAAACTCGACCCCTCCTCCACCTGCCGACACAGGTGTGACAACTTGTTCAAAATCATTAGGGACGGAATAGACACTAGTGTTAAGAATAATGTAGATGTTCAATATGTCTAAACAGATATAATCCATGATCGAGTTGATCAAGTAAGAACTGAAAGTGAAAGCAATTTCTTCAACTACGAATCTGCCATACCAGTTATGCCATTGACTTTGAATTCGAAGCAGACCTTCCATCGCATTACAAAATGTGTACCAGGTTATGAGTGACCCACGATTAAAAGAGCTCCTACTTATAGTGAATCCCCAACAGACTGTACTGATGTCACCTGTTAGTTTAGGTACCTGATATAAGAGCAGGTAATATATCATTTAGTGACACATAAAACAAGCAATAATAAATTAATTATTGATCTATGCAATATAGAATACAAATTGTTTGGGTAAATAGCTTAAATAAGGGGTTAATAGAAGCACCCTCTGTTGGTAAATTAATAAAACTAGGTCACTTTTAAGTTCTGGTCACCCAAAACTAGCTACAGCTGGGTCACAAGAATGGGAGGTCTAAAAGGTTATGCTAATGGTCAGGCTGGAGTCCTGGAAATCTATTGGTAAGGCAATTGAAAAATACCATGTATGGTACCAGCATAGAATGGCTTCTTCCATTTGATGTATATAGCCTTTTTCAATCCTTCTATAGATTGTTTTATTTTAATATGAGAAGCAAAATAAATCATCAAGTTGAAAATAAAAAGACAAAAGACCCTACTACAAAGAACACCCGTCTTTGCTCGGGTCTTCTTTCAATAGTAAGTACTGTGTTCTGTCGGTAACCATTAAAAATATTTCAAAATATAACCATATGTTTTAATGTAAAGAAATCAAACCTAGAGAACTTCCAAAACCAAGAGATTGTCCCTTTTAAACAGTCATGTGGCGAATCCCTTAAAGATTTCGAAACACAACCAAAGTGCACACCATGAGATTCCAAGCTTTAAATTTGGCACTAAGGGTCTGAAACATGTGGTTTGGCTGTGCTGCTGTGGCACTTAATTTAGTAACATACACCTTTCTTTTCATGTATTGAATATTGGTTATATATGTGTAATACAAGAGTATAGGTACTGTATCTGTAAATGAAGGCTTTTTATCTATGTAAATCTACAATATATTTGTCAAATACCACTCACCCATCATCGCACAGCCTAAACTACTTGACCTAGAACCTTGAAACTTTGCATGAACGTTCCTCTCAGACCATAGGCATCCACTAAGAACGGATTTTTGAAAATTCCTTCAGGGCTATGCCTTATGATACATCAAAGTTCCGATGTTAAAGTATAGGGAAGCTCATGTAGTTGTCATGGCAACCTTAAAATTAAATCATGAATCCAAGGAAGTTTTTCTGTTTTTCCACGGGTAAAACCATGTTGATCAGCTAGTTAGTTATGTAGGTAATTACAATTTAAAAAGGGAATATTCTGCCTCTGATATACCTGCCTTAAAGAAGTAGACAGCTATTACTATGCCATCTTCCTTTTCTTGAGCTTCAGCTTGGTCTTGATAACTAGACTTGTAAAAGAGAGCATGCATTTCCAGTCTGACTCTAAAACAAATAAATAAAATATTTAACAAGGTAAGAGACCATAGACGTAATTTCAGCATTTCCATTGGGAGGGGCAAGTTTTCTAGACCCTTTCCCTTACCCTATAGCTACATTCCAAACCCTGCGCACACAACCTTAGAATCTGTTAGACACTGGGTTCATTGCATAAGCTTTGAGAGATTTAGCGACTTTGATATGACCGGTAGAGTCATCGACAGAGATGCAACTGAGAGATTTGACAGTCGTGATATGACCGAAAGATTTGATAACCGCGAGCAACCAAGAAATTATCATGATCAACATTTCTGGCCATGATTTAATGGTGATTTCTTACTACCAATATGACCATGAGACATTTTTTATTGTGAAGGATCCAAGAAAATTTTCTAGTGATATTATCAAGATATTTCCCAGCCCCGATAAAATTGAAATATCTATTTTTCAATACTAACGAGAGAATTGACGACCGCAATACAAATGTAGGATTCGACAGCTAAAATACGAACAAGAGAATTGTCTGACGCTGGTGACACACAAGGGCAGGTTTCGCCGGAGCAGTGAAAATGTCATTTTTAATATTAACACTTCAAAAACAAGACATTAATTTAACATTGGTCTTAAGAAAGTATATAAAAAATAAACAAGAATTGTAAACAAGCCAAATAATTTGTATGACCTTCCAGTCAGCTGCATAAATAAAAAAATTGGATAGAAGTTAGGATGGTTTTCCAAATTTTGGGGGGCAACTGCCCAATCATGGTTCTAATCTACTGCTTCAAATTGTTTAAAAACTACAGAGGAAGTAATTTGTCATGTTGTATTCGTAAAAAATATATAATACTGCCATTGATTTTACAATGATTAGTTAAAAGGACTCATTTATCTTTTTTCAAGCATCATTAAATCACTGGTTGAATGAAACCCATGATTTTCATGCACCCATATTTATTTCTAATTTACTTCCGCTATTTATGTACATTTCATAATTATGGGTAGAAACATGAATTTTCCTTGGTTGATTTCAAAATTGTAAAAATTTATTTGATAAATAGAATTAAGAGGATGAACAGAGATTTTTTACCTCTTCTTACTAAAAGGGAAGGAAGAAGAGTCCCTGTCTAAGAGAGGGAGAGTAAAGGAGGTAAGAAGAAGTCTGGGAAAAATCATTGAATCTAAAAAGTTAAAGAGAGATTTTCAGTGTTAATACAATGGTGGACAATATTTATCTTAAATGGAGGAAGATCGAGCTTTCTCTTCTCCTATGACTAAGGAAGAGTGTAGGAATGGGAAGAACAATATATTTTTCATCTTAGTTACAGTGAAAGGAATGTATTCCTCTACAACATGGGTGGATTTTTGGGATGCCAGGGAGTCAGGGAGTGGCCTGGCACCCCCTGATATTCGGTGTATCTGATGGCAGTGAAGGGAGAAAATGTTTTCAACATAACTGTGATTGAGGTATTTGCATAAAGTACAAATGGTTGTTGTTAAATAAAATAAGTACCTACTTGGAATAGATCTTAAAAGGGATAATTTAAATAGGAGTTTGATGTTTGAATTTGAGCATCCAATACTTCAAACGTTAGGTGAGCTGGCACCCCCAAATATTATGACCTGAATCCGCCCATGCTCTACAAGCCCAGGAAAGAAATGGAGGAGCTCATATCTATGTGAATAACTAGATTTCTGAAACTAATGTGAAAACTCTAATAGTTTGAAAGGAACTAAGTAAAACATCAAAGTAGACTCACTCGCTGCAGTCGATGGTGTGCTTGGCGTGCGCGTGACTCGGCGTGTCCCAGTGGAAGTGCGCCTGGGAGAAGACGTAGTGGCCGTCCAGCGGGCCTCCCAGCAGTGTCGGCCTCTGGTGGAGGTTCGGCCACTGGCCTCGCACCATCACTGCAAACCACTCTCACCGTCACTAGCGGCACACCATCGGTTGTGGAAATTGAGTTATTATCTGTACTAATTCGATAGCTAGGTGTTTTGTGGATCAAGACTCCCCAAAAAGTACTGAACTGGTTTTGATAATTCAGGTGACGCTGGAAAGAGTGTTGTTCTCTGGGGCCATGCTCCTGCTGTGTATGACATCCTTCTCCTTCTAAAGAAGGCAGTAAGGATTATTACATCTTCAGGCTGCCGAGACCACTGCAGGCCCATCTTTAGGAGACTCGGGGTTTTGACAGTCAACAAGTAGATTCTAAACAGTATCTTCTTTTTCATAGAAAACAAAAGTAAATTTTGAAGAAGAGCTGATTTCCACAGTCATGAGACTTGTCATAGGTACTAATCCTGGATTTGCTAAGATACTGGCTCAGCAGCACCCACAAAGTATACTCCTACCTTACAATGAAAATTCTCAATACTCAGCCAGAAAAATCCAGAAAAATGAGCATCAGAGATTTTACATTAACCATGCATAAATGTCTTGTGGATTGGCCCCTCTGCTCCCTTGACAAAATCCTGGAAGAGCTACTGATTAGTTAGATACCTCCGCCACCTTGATTAGTATGTAAATATTGCTTTTAATGAGAAAATATAGTTTTTTGTATATGACATAACTTATCCGACAACATCACTCATCGATTAAGGAGACAAGTAAATAAGTAAGCAGAGTGGCAGAGCTCAGCTTATTTTGCAGAAAAGAAAATGCATAGACTTAAGCGTGTGAGAGCACTAGAGACACCCTCAAAGTTTGGTATTTATTTGTCCATAAGATTTAATATTAGAATAAAAATATCAATTAAAGCAGCTGATGAAATGATCACAGTTTTACCTATAAAACCATATGTTAACACTGGAACTCCAAACATTCAATATGTACATTTTAAAGCTGCAGGGCAGCACACGTTTAATAGTAGTAGTGTAAGTAGGAGTTATTAGTTATTAACAGGGATTATAATTCATCAGAAGCAGGAACTCAATAGAATTTCTACTAGGTTGCAGTGCATATCAAATTATTGGCCGCAAAGGGTCCAACTCCAGCACACGAACACAGCACCACGCAAAAAAAAGGACCATGCTAGTGCACTTAATGCTAAGGGATAGGGACATCCAGATTTTTGCAGCGTCAACTGCTATTGAGATCATCATCTGTCAGGTAACATAGAAATTAGATTAAAACCAAAATTTATTATAAAGTCACTACATACGAGGGATAGCCTAACATTTTTATTTTGTCAAAGTTACTATTCATATTATTTAAGAAAATCTATTATTTTTATAACATAAAAATCATTAACCATTTAATATGTTTACACTCCAAATTATCTTATCTTAACCCACATCATTATCCTTAGTTTTTTTTTTTCAATAACCTCAAAAGAAAAAGGGTGAACTTGGCTATTTTAACACTCCTTAAACTAAAATATCTTGAAAAGAACTATTTAAAAATGTTTCTTGACCTTTGGTAAACCTCAAGAACTAATCACAATACAAAATTATTTTTTTAAATGCATAAAAACTATCAACCATATTACCTTAAATTAAAATGTAAACTTAAACTCAAAAGGTTATTTCTGAAATAATTTTTCAAAAGTGAAGTTTGAGCGATAGCTTTTTACTTACCTTGAGCACAGATAAAAAAATAGATGCATGTATTTATCTTTGTCTTGACCTAAAAAATCTAATGTAAAACTAAAATGTTTACCATACCAGTATCTCCAATGTTGCTCAATGTCAACTTAAGCGGAGGTTCGTAGAAGTTAAGCCACTGCAACTGCTCTGCTTTTAGGCTTTTGACGTTCACTAAAGAAAGGTCGATAGGAGAAACAATCTTCTTATCTTGCTGCCTGAGTATAACAGCGATTTTCCTCGGATCTTGAGGACCTATTGAAGAAGAGAATACCCCCGTTGCAGCAGACCTGCATACTCCAGCGAATTTCAAATGCAAAACAACATATTTTAATCCAACATAGCGAGATTTGACATGTTTTTGTAAGCTCCATAAGAATAACATGGGGAATGAGTATGCAGGTTTGCTGCTACAGGTATGCTTAAACTGGTTGGTTTTAATTCAATATTTAGTAGATCTGAACTAGAAGAAGCCATTTACCAAGTTTTATCAAGATATGTTGAGAAATAAGCGAAATATAGAATTTTACTTATTTCCCATAAGGTTAACATTGAGACAACGTACTGTGTTTACCACTTTCAATATCTCGGTAACCATTGGACATAGAGCAGTGTTTCAAAATACTAAATTGTTTGTTTTTTTGAGCTGAATTCAATGGCACCATCAAAAATTTGACAAATTTTATTTTTCTATGTGAAAAACTCAAAAAACCCATTTTTGGGGGGGTTTATCCCCCTTTACCCCCCCTTCCGGCGGTCCAATTGGGCTGGTTCACAAACTCGTCCGAGTGATTACCACTTTACACGTCTGTACCAAATTTCATTAAGATCGGACCATATTTATGGCCGCTATCGTGTTAACAGACATATATATATATATATATAAAAATTCGAACGAATGGTATTTTTTGCTTCAGGGGACCCCAAAATGAAAAGTTAACATGGTCTCGGACTTAGGTCTTACCATGAGTACTACCATAATAGCTTATTCCTTTAAGGAAATTCGCTAAAAACCATTGGTTACCTTATACTTTTATCGTATTCTGTTATCAAGACAATCTTTGTAATCACATTAATGCTTCCGACAAATTATATTTGAATTATAAGAAAATATTATATGATTATAAATGATTGCACAACATGGTTTCACCTGGAGAAAGGCAGAAAAAAATTCTTTGAACTATGAATTTAAAACAATAATAGGGTACGGAAATATACTAATTTGCTTTTATAACATTGATTGTTTCTATAAGGTGCTCATGGGTTTTTAAAGATGGTTTCCTACCTACAGCAGTTTTTGTTTTCCTGTTACATTTGCGGCGAATTTTGAAACCACAGTTCCATAAGGACCCATGTTAATTCTTCTAAAACTTTCCTCAAAAGGGTTCTTACAGTGTCATAGAGTGTCGCGAGTTCTAAAAACAAATTTCTATTCACAATTTTCAAGATAAAAGAGTTGCTGAGTGATTATTCTTTAAAGAAATTGTGTTTAAGCATTTTCAAAAAGATAACAAAATGTTTCTTCAAAATATGTAATATGATCGATTTTAAAAAACAATAAACAGTATATACAACTCTTTATTTTTAGAACGGCATATTAAATAAAATTTTATTTTTAGAGCACGAGATGCTAAATGACACTGTGCCAAGCACAATTTGACCATATTTTGGCAGCTTCATCAGAAAACCAACCTATAAAACAACGAATTCTAAACCCCATCGGTAAAAAGTTTGTCTGGCAAATTTTTAAACCCTCTTTGATTTTAAAGTCCATATTAAAGTAATCACATATTTAAAAAATTAACATTATCAAATTTGTTTCTAATACTAAATCTTTGAAATCTTACAGTAAGATCAGGTAGTGTAAAAGTGTATTTGAAGGTATAGTAAGGCAGTGAAAAGTGTTTAGAGTATTTGATATGAACCACTTGAAAAAGATGACTGGAGAAAATTTACTACTTATGGGCTGCCCAGAGCTAAAGCTGGTAGTTTTTTTTTACTATAACAGCAATTCAATATTATCAACAAAAGTATTTATTATAAACCAGTTCTGATTAATCAGTGCTCAGGACAGTTGATAAAGATTAAAAAAACAGTAGCTGTGGTAAATACACTATGCCATTTTCTGACATCTGACTTAATTGTTCATTGGCATATTGACAAAACTGATTTTTTAATACTAATTTTCTAGACTAATTTTAAATCTTACCTTGATTTTCTTTGTTCTTACTGCTCATTTTCACAACAGATTATTGCTTGAAACTGAAAAATATATTAAAAGAATGCTCTTGAAATGACTAGCTCTTCTAAAATATTTCTTTGGAATTCTAAGAAATTATAAAAAAAACATATACTGAACTAGATAGCAGGTGAGCAGATTCACTATTGATTTACACCAATTTTTAGCATTTAACACGTTCGCAGTGGCACAATTTTCTTGCCACCATCCTGGTGCTCTAACTTATAGTCACTGTAACTGCCAAGCCTACCGTGGGAGCAGCACCGTCCAGTACACAGAATACAATATACTAAAATGCTATTGAGCAGTGCTGTTAAAGTTTCAGATTTCAAGCTCAAATCCTGGTTTAAAATTAAATTATATTGTAATAAGGTTGCAGTTTGGGAGCGATCGCTCCCACCAGGATGGCATTAGGGTGCTGCATGGGAGCGATTGCTCCCATACCACCGCGAACGTGTTAATGAGCCGTCCTTCCCTTATTTGATGATGGAGGTCAAATAATACTCTAAACTCGATTAAAATCTACAGCTAATAGTTCATTAATATATAGGAACAAAATTCTAAAAACTAGTATGTACAAACCAAAAGGTATTTCTCCAATATCATCAAACCCAAACCCCTCGTTGTGCAAGATGCCGCTTATGCAATCGTGTTGAATTGATTTTAAATTGAGTTTTTGTCTAGTCCCTACAAGAAACACCTTGGCTTTCCTGAATTATTCCTTTATATTCTATATGACTATCTGGCAGAAAACAATAAGATGGGTAAATCAGATACTTTTACAGTTTTACACAGAGCCTTCCTTCATATTTTTGAATTATTTAACTGTAAACAATCCATCAATTTGATACTTACACCCCTACTGCACAATGATTGATTCAGAATTATTTTGATTCTGACCCCAACAGCGACTGACAAGAGATTCTTTGCTAATAAAAACATTGCAAGGATTAAGTTAAAGAATCATCCCAAGAGGAGCTATGATTAATGTGTGTCAAAAAATTATATTACCATAGCCTCCTACCTTTCAATCGGATAGATTCCGTAAGGAAATATTAACTAAAGTGACTAATCTACATTATTGAAAGAATTTCTCGATTTTTCTTTGCAGGATATGGTCCCCTAAATATATATTGTTATGTACATGTTTGTTATCAATTATCAATAGCTATTTTTCTCTACAATTGGGAAAACACATAGAAAACCCGTTTCCTCTACACAGATTGGAAAACATCCCACTGATAGGTTTTGCCTTAGTGGCTTTCAAAATTCTTGCAAAAGTGGTGAATTTTTTGAAGTAGATGTATTTTTGAAATACTTCAAATTCACATTATTTGTTTATAGACAATAACACACGATGGTGATTTTGCATAGTTTTAAAGTTCTAACACAGAATATAACTAAGCTCAAAAAACCTGTTACTCTTGACACACTTGGGTAAAAATCAGGGTATAATTATACTGCAGTTGGAGGTATCGATGAACATTATATAAAAATGTATTTACACCAACACAAATTATTGTTATTGTGATTAAAAAAACCTTTTATACCAATTGTTTAACAATTTAATTTTTAATTTAACGTTGTTATTACTTACACTAAGCGTCCACAAAAGCACTCAAAACTTAGCAATTTATTCACCGAAAATTTGATCTAAATTGAAGAATTTGAAGGGAATAACATCAAATTTTAGAGTACAAAAAATAAACAAATATGCCTTTTGTTTATTTTTCAAAATCATATGTTGGGAGTAACATATGACTTATATATGACAACTAAGGGTATTTCTTCAGGTGTAACAACCACTGGTGAATGTAATCAAATAATTTTAATTAATTATATGTATTATTTTATAAAACTGTCCAAAATTGGCAGGGAGAAAGGTAAGGGGTGTCTCTTCCATAATGAATCTGAACTTCCAGATTTCAACAACAAACATTAATACCCCCGGTGCAGCAGACCTGCATACTGAGCAAATTTCAAATAAGTAAAAACATATTTCAATTCAAAATAACGAGATATGGCATGTTTTTGTAATCTCCATGAGAATAAAATGGGAAATGAGTATGCAGGTTTGCTGTGTCAGGTATGTTAAAATTGGGTGGCTTCAATTCAAGATTTGGTAGATCTGATCTAGAAGCAGTCATTTACCAAGCTTTATAAAGATATAATGAGGAATATTAGAATTATGTTTCCTATCAGGATAAGATAGGGAATGAATATGCAGGTTTGCTGCCAAAAACTGTAAATATCAGGATTTAAAACCCCCGAAAAAATGTATGTATATGTGTGAATGTATATGTAATGTTTATACATTAGATATCACCTAGATGAAACCACAAATAAAGTTTTATTACATTACGTTACATTACATTGCTTGAAATGGTGATCTACCCAGGTAGGTATTTTAATCTAAGTATCTATATAATTAATATGCCAACACGAAATTTGTCTTATGAACTCCTCAGACGAATTTGTCTTATGAATCAGTCGTTTTTACAGCGGTTGGCACACATATATCTCAGTCGTTTCGTGGGCAACAATATCTAAATTATTTGCAGCCAACAAATTTTGTTTATATTACTAAGATAATAATCTGATCTAACAGTTGTATCGTAGCTGGTAACCTGGTTGTATCAAAGTGAACGTACTCGTCAAATCTCTTGGTGGTATCGCAACTACGTTGAACCCAGCGGTTAAACCTTTCAGCTGTAAAACTGTCAGTAAATCATGCGGCCGCTATTTTGCATAAATTTTTAACAAAACTCATATCAGCCTCCTCGCCCCCTCCTTCTTATGATCTGATTCCACCATTACCCCGAATAATGAACGACTCAGTGCCAGCGCCCAGGCCAAAAAATAAGCTTTCTTACCCCACTCGCCTTATGTACATCGACTGCCGCCCTTCCGCGCAGTGACACACAACGCAAAATAATAGTGGAATCTGACAGAAAAAATCTATTATACTAAAAAAACTTCTCTTTAGACTTTTTTACAGTTTTAATTAGTGTATAAATCTCAGTGAAAACAAAAAAAACTGCATAAATCGCTCTACATTATTTTTGAAATTTTTTAACCGGCCTTACAAATTTGCCGCCCTGGGCCCGGGCCCATGCCTAATTCCGGCCCTGGGGGCAGTTGTCTCGCAGCTGATGCATGGTTTTTGCCGCCTGTGAAGCAGAATCACATGATTTAAATGGAGGGTGCCACACCGAGCTGGAAAAACCGTTTAAATTAAATTTCTGCCCATAGCTGCCACGACGGTTTTGGCTGTGGAACTACTTTCTTCTCGGATTGCATATTTTTATCATCTGACATTTCAATTGCTCGAATTCAAACAGACAGAATAAAGGAGAGAGAGCGACGATTTTTAGATTAGGAAATCACCGAGGGCTGAAATTATGACATTTAAACAAAATAAGTAAGGGCAAAATTTTAAGTTACTTTATGAAGAATCTAAATTTATCAACTGCTCTAAGACACGTCTAGAGTATAATATTTAGTTTTCCAAAAGAACTAGAATGACACAGCTAAACTAACCGTGCCTGGAATAAACTTAGCCCCAGCATGGAACCTAGTATATGTCATGTGTATCCTCCTAATAAAGAATTCGTATGAGTTCTGAAAAGTCCAGGAGATGGAGGATAGTTAAAGCCTGGTTTAAAAAAGAAGTAGATGCGGTAGAAACGTTGCCAAGTCGGCAAAAGTCGGTTGGCCAGACAAAGACACATAAGGTCAAGTTTATAGCCTGACGCTCCTGCAGAATCAGGACCCTTTCAAAACCGCTGTTTGGGTTTGTCACTGTCCAACTTTGTTGTCGTCCGAGTTTATGAATCGTCAGAGTTTTGTCATCGTCCGACTTGGTGTATCTTGGTGCTGGTATCAAATTATAACTGGCGCCAATTCTTGGGGCCCATGCCATCCATAAGACTAATGTTAATTTTAGCATTGGGCTTATGGACGGCATGGGCCCCAAGAATTGGCGCCAGGTGTAAGTCTTGAGTTTTTTTCATCCAAAGGACAAGCTATTCTATTCTATATAGCCCATCTTTGAAAAGATACTCAAAACACCGGCACTCACAATTAAATACACTAAATACACTAAACCCAAAATACACACTAAATACACTAGTGTTTAAATTCACTATTTTTGAAAACCCTACAACCAAGTAATATTTACCACATTTTTATGATTCACATCCCTCTTCTACGTTCTAAGTTCTATGTTAATTAACTAAATCTCAGTATCTACTATATATTTGTCAAATACGACTCACCTATCACTGCACAGCCCAAACTATACGACCTAGGACCTTGAAATTTTGCGTGGACGTTCCTTTTAGGGCGTAGGCATCCGCTAAGAGAGGATTTTACAAGATTCGTAGTATAAAGGGTTTTTTGGCGAGGTCGAAGTTTTCAAATTTTACCATATTAAAAGTGTTATGGACGATCTATTGTTTACATTTTCAATGTTCATTCAATCAAGCAGCTGGGAGTTAGCTTCACAAATGTACAAAATACGTTGTTACAGCTGATTATAATTTGCTTTCTTTCATCACGGTTTTATGATTTTTTTGTTGATTTATTTTACGGGACATAATTATGTTCTACATAAAAGTTACATTTAGTTTAATTTTAAAACCTAATCTGTTTAATCATAAATTCAGTATATGGCACCATCTTTATTTCGGCAGCGGGAGTTGTAATTATGCCTGATACGATGATTTGGCGTTTATACTAATTTGACATCTATAGTTTAAAGCCTGAAGAGGGTGCTGCCTTTTGTGGTTGAGTCTTGAAACTAAATCCCGGCAAGACTGAAAGAGAGGGATACGGTGGTTTATTTAGTCACCGACAGACTGTGCTGTAATAATCTAATTATTTGATCTAGTTTGGCGAATTCCTTTTTCATCTAATTCGAGGGTGTCCTGGCTTTGAACGCGAATAAAAAGTGCTGCAATCTGTAATTGACTTTCAATATATATTAAAATCGCCCATGCAATGTATACAGAACCCTCTAAGTAGAGACACCTTTCGGAAAAATGAGTAGTTCCCGTGCTCAAAACGAGATGGCGCTACTTTCATTTTTCAGTCCGATTGGAATATTTGTTGGAGTTACGGATCAAGCTGACTTTCTAAAGTCAAGCAGCTGGTTGTAATACCAGCTGCTAATTTTTGTAATACCAGTTGTAATTTTTACAGTTGTATGTTAGTGTTTTATATTGCTGTAATCTTTGACCATGTTTAATCTGTTTTTTTCTTATTTTACAAACATTCTCACTTTTAAATTTGGACAATGAGTGGGAGCGCGGAGGACGGAGCCAGCTTGAACTATTCCATTCGTCAGCGCTAATTTATCCTCAGCTTTAAGGCGGTGGAACTGAAAAAAAAACATTGAATATCCCTACTTAGAGGGTTCTGTACACATTGATATATGTTAAGTGAATCAGTTTGAAACACTGTCGACGGACAGCGCTACTGTTCCAAACATTCAGCTCTTTATTGTACTTTATTGATACTCTATTTAACAATTTTAAGCTTATTGGCTAATAAGCATAGAAATACCTTAAAATTGACACATTTAAGGTTAAAATCGGTCTTGCCGTTTTAGAGTTATGACTGTAAAAAAAACTACACCATCGACTGTAATATGAGTTTAACTGTTTTTTAAACCTATAACGCCACAACACGTTAACAGACCTCTACATTACAATTTCCTTGATATAAAATTTTTTTATTTAGTCCCTTCAGATTCGTCAAATCAAGGTTAGACTTTAGTGTTTGTCGTGAGCGAAGCCACGGGAACTGCTAGTATCTAATAAAATAAGTAAAAAAACTTCATGACAAAAACTCAAATTAATTTTTAGAAACATTAATTGCCGGTTGAACAATTATTATGTTACAAAGAATTACAAACGAATAGGTTATGCACAACATTGCATTTTAACGGGGTTCGCCATATACAGAGTCGCTTATAAACTTACCAATAACAGAGAAAACATTAAAATTAAGAGAAAATATCTTGAAGTAGTTTAGGAGATGAACGTAACAAAAGTCCCCGTCCATAGCCCTTGAGCGGGGGGAGGGAAGTCTCAAGGTACCTTTTTTTGTTTTTCTTAAATATTTTGAAAACTACCAACTTTTAATATTACCTATTAAATTGGAAAATTGAAAAAATTAAATTCCGTGTAGTAAAAGTATATGTCTGTTTTGGTCCAATCATTTACAAGGTAAGCACTAATTTTATTAATTAATTTTTGAAAAAATATCCCTTCCATAAGAAATACATGTAAATTTGTGTGTAATATACATACCCAGTGGGGCAACGCTTTTTCGCCGGAAGGAAAACGAACAACACTGAGAAAACAATAACAAAATTTACAGTAATTTGACTCCTCAATCATAAAAAATTGGTCCAAAATAACAGTATGGGGGAGCACACAAAAAGGGTGTAGAAACCACATATTCGTCGGAATTCCTTGAGAAATAACTTTTTGATGAGCTTACCAATATCTTTACTTTGGACCAATTTTCATGATTGAGGTGTCAAATTACTGGGAATTTCGTCACTATTTCGTGAATGATGTTAATTTTTCTCTTGCTTATAGCTGGTGCCATGCTTATATACCACAATAAAATAAAACCTCCGTTCTTTCCCAATAAGACCACAGTGCAGCTTGGATTACAGCAACCTAAGTGACATTAATTTTTGACCTCAATAATTTTTTTTATATTTTGGGCCAACTAAATTATTGATCAACTGCTTTGACATGTTTTTTTTTCAAAAATTTGCATTGTTACACTGTTTTGTTTAATACCTTTAATACCTGTTAAGACCGGGACGCAGCACTGGCTGCATATTTTAAGCGGAATATGAGTGAAGGATGAGTGTAGGATGATTGTGGCGCTATCTTGTCTTGTTACTGACTAAGGCCGACATGTTCCTTAGACAGGTCTGTTAATTAATAGCCCAACAGCCAATGGCAACTAAGGGACCTACATTTTAACGTGGGATCCGAACCACAATTTTGACTGGTTTACAATTTACAAATTGGTCTAATTATGAGGACGGCCCTCTGAACATAGTACTCAATAGTTGCGGACGTCAATCCCCACAAGCAAACACCGCGTCCACAAGCCATGGCTCATAACTATCCACAATTCGTGACCTCCAAGTAGCTGGATTACAGACATACCACTTTTGTTTGCTGTAACATTATATGAGTCAAAGTTTAAGTTCAATTGTTTTCACAGCCATATTTTCAACATTGTTACTCATATAGTAGTCCCACTAGAGGATTCTAAAAGTCTAAATTCATCATCAGAATCTCTAACAAAAGAGGAACAAGGTAATAAAAAACCCCATCACTTAAAAACGTCACAATAATAAACATGTTTAATAAAAAATAAAACTGTACATAGAAGACAAACGGTGAGAGATCCGGAAGCTTGAGCGAGCAGCAGCGTATGTACACGGCGAAAGGCGGTTATGTACATGACGAAAGGCTATGTACACCGGAGGAATGACTCAGGCAGGCCTGAATATCACCATGGTTACCAGTCCTGAAACATTAAAAAAATGGATACAGACATGATCCAACAGACTTGATCAGATATGACTGATGATTGTCCAATTATCAAATATATTTAAGCAGAACCCCTTGTACCCGTTGCGGAAAGTACTGAGCCATGCTCATTGAAAATAAATTATGTTTAGGGTCTACAACACTTATTGCGACAGCCTGGACCGATACATGATGTTTATGTATCTAATCTTTACTCTACGAAAATAGCATGTATTAACAGCTACATTAGATGACAAATGCACAGCTCTGATTTGTTATTCCATCACCAACATGGCAACTCAAAAAGCCAATGTTGATTTTTTGAAATTTTAAATTCATTTTTCTGCGTGTCTAAAAGACTAATTTAAATTTTAATGGGATTGTGCACATCTGCATGAAAATACAATTGTATCGGTGTGCTTAGATTTTCGCTACGTTGCATATAAGCTGAGATAAAGGGACTGCAAAAACCACAATATATTGTAATACTTACAGCCTCAGCAATCCGATGATATAATGTGGTGACGCGTTTCGCCGATTACGGCATCATCAGACGATCACACATTGTACACATTGTTCGTGCACGGGCCTCAACTACCGAACATCGTTACGGGAGCTCCCACTGTAAAGACTATTTGTATTTTAAATATGTGTGTTAGGCCTAGCTGTTATTTTAAACAATTTGACGACCTGAAAGGCGAAATGTGTGTTATGAACTATTAGGTGTACAATGTGTGATCGTCTGATGATGCCGTAATCGGCGAAACGCGTCGCCACATTATATCATCGGATTGCTGAGGCTGTAAGTATTACAATATATTGTGGTTTTTGCAGTCCCTTTATCTCAGCTTATATGCAACGTAGCGAAAATCTAAGCACACCGATACAATTGTATTTTCATGCAGATGTGCACAATCCCATTAAAATTTAAATTAGTCTTTTAGACACGCAGAAAAATGAATTTAAAATTTCAAAAAATCAACATTGGCTTTTTGAGTTGCCATTCAAAAAGCCAATGTTGATTTTTTGAAATTTTAAATTCATTTTTCTGCGTGTCTAAAAGACTAATTTAAATTTTAATGGGATTGTGCACATCTGCATGAAAATACAATTGTATCGGTGTGCTTAGATTTTCGCTACGTTGCATATAAGCTGAGATAAAGGGACTGCAAAAACCACAATATATTGTAATACTTACAGCCTCAGCAATCCGATGATATAATGTGGTGACGCGTTTCGCCGATTACGGCATCATCAGACGATCACACATTGTACACCTAATAGTTCATAACACACATTTCGCCTTTCAGGTCGTCAAATTGTTTAAAATAACAGCTAGGCCTAACACACATATTTAAAATACAAATAGTCTTTACAGTGGGAGCTCCCGTAACGATGTTCGGTAGTTGAGGCCCGTGCACGAACAATGTGTACAATGTGTGATCGTCTGATGATGCCGTAATCGGCGAAACGCGTCACCACATTATATCATCGGATTGCTGAGGCTGTAAGTATTACAATATATTTTGATAAAAGCAATCCTGTTACCAGATTTTCAAGATGCAAAAACCATATAACCATAAAAAACCATACGCTTATCTATTGATATAAAGATTTTAGTGAACAGCCCATTAACTTTACATGATAGGCCCTAACTGAGTTGTGGAAATATCCTAATAGTGTAATTAACACTGCCAGGCAGTTAGTGGCTAGTCCTACTCACTGGACAATATCATCCTCAATTGTTTAAGAAGTAAACAAATACGGTCGACTCTCGTTAACTCAATATCCTTAATTACTCAAATTATTTTGATTCCCCAAAGAAAAACCTGTCTAAATTGAAATAAAAACCATGTGCAACTCGAAATAACTTTACAGTAATAGTTTACCTCTATTAGTCGAAGTAAAAGAAAATTACCTCTATAACTTGGAAGTTCAGAAGATAACTCAAATTAAACTCGGACTTTCCCTCTCTAAGTAGAAGTTTATCTCTAAATCTCAAAGTTTACTGAGTGGAGCTCAGTAAGTGGAAAACCCAGTCTGTGGGTCACAACATGTCAATGAGTCAGTCCACTACAACGTAATTATTTTTTACCTCTGAAACTCGAAACTTAATTTGGTTTACATCTCGTATTCACCTCAATAACCTCTATAAACAAGAATTACCTCTATAACTCGAACTATGCCTCAGTCGAACTATATGTAACTCAAAGAAAAATCGTATTCCCGTGGTATTTTGAGTTGGCGGGAGTCGACTATATTATTTAAAAACTTCTCATTCTACTATGATACCATGATTAGTCATACAGCAATCCAATTAATTGTGAATAATTTTTCTAAAATTTTTCATTAATCTTTAGAAAGACTTTGGCTATCAATAAAATATATAACAAAATCACTGCTATTAAAACTCAGCAAACACAGCCAACATATATAACAAAATCATTGCAAAACTCAGCAAACACATCCAACAGCCTCCCAGCCTACCTAGCACATATGACAAAGCAAGCTTCATATTAACCGAGAGTTTGAGAGCTATCGGGCTTTGGTCACCTTCCGTGGGTAGAAGCAAACCAGCAATACAAATCAATGCAGTGCTCAAAGCGACAAAATTAGAACCTGAACCTTTGCTCCAGTTATTGCTTGCTACAACAGACATTTGAAAATTTGTAAATAACATGTCTATGACAGAAGTTTGATTTTGGAAAATTACCACTTGGTATACTGGGGAAGATTGAAAGTTATTGTCTGAAAATTTTAGAAACAATTGACTTATAAAAATTATTCAAAAATCTAGTCTGGTTAATCAGTTTTTAATCCCATTCAGCTATTTCAATAACCCTCGTCATTTCCATCGAACTCCTTTCCCCGGGACCTTCACAAGTATTGACACTCTCATAATAGATTTAATCAAATCTAAAAACTTGCAGACCTATTTTTTTTTAATTTCAGAACATTTATAAGTGTCTACTTAATGTCAAGGAGCACACAAATTTTTAATAGCTTATCAGTTGTTAGGCATTAGGGCCCGCCAGTTCTTGGAGTCCTGGACAAAAAAGCTTCTAATGTACGACAGATTATAAGTGTGTTTTTGTGACAGAAAGATGGATCCCACAAAAATAACCCATATAGTTTGTCCATTTTATCTTGAGCTCATAGGAATCGTTTAAATGTGAAGCAATTGGATTGGAGTGAAAGGCAACAGAACATCACAGCTGATCATAGAAGTCGTACTAGCCCGACATGTTAACATTTCTAACAGCTGTCTATTTATATCTTTACTGTAATTTGTCTAAACAAACACAGCTGGTGTTCGTTGAAATTAATTTTTACATTGCTTATTGTTGTTGTTGTTTGTTGTTGTTTGTTTATTGTTTTTTGTTGTTTGGTCATTGTTTATTGTTTGCATGTTGTGATTGACAGCTCCGGCAAAGGAGTAGGCCATAGCTCAAGATAAAACGGATAAACTATACCATGTATTTGAATACATGCGAAAAAAACACTACGTTCTCACTCCCTAATCCCAAGAACTTCGACTTTCTATCTAAAATTTTCAGACAAAAACTTCAACATCCCCTCAAACTCCTCCAGTCGCCTGACATAGTTACAACCCCCGGAGCCACTACCTAGGACATAGGAGACGACCAGTTTGACGTTGACGGTGACGGGCCACGCGATGGCGCTCTTCTCTCCCTCCAGCGGCAGACACAGCACCGCGATGCAGACCAGCGCCACGGCCGACAGGAACCACTGGTTGGGGCCGTTCGACGCTGCGCCGGCAACAGACAGGGGGTCAGTCAGTAGATTCCATCCAAAACTTTTTTCTCTATACCGAAAAAGAACTCCCTACTTTTGATGACCTCTAGATTGTCAATAATAAATCATATTGACACAAATTATATATCAAGGTAAACTCAACAAGTTATTGTTACATATCACAAATTTTTAATGCATGTCACTTTAGGCTCATGGCAAACGTAAAACAAAAAATCAAATTTTCCCTGTGCACCAGTAGTGCATTAAAAATCATGATTAAATGAGTTTTTTTAAAGATTATATAGTTGTCTTCAAACCTCTAAGTTTATGTTTAAAACCTCTTACTTTTACCAAAAACTTGGTGATTTTCCCTTTAATGTGGTAAAAGTCAAAATTTTGGGTTTTTCTAACTAAGCAGTATGGCACACGAAACAAAAAAAAAACAATTCGTTCGTTTCCAAAACTCATTTCTCAGGATCCAAAAAACCTAAAAAACTGCAAAAACACCCAAACTGTAGGGGAAAAAATCATTTTCTTTAATGTTATAAACTCAGAGGTTTCTAAAGGATGCATAGTTTTCAAAATAACTGTTAAATTAAAAAAACTCATTAAACGTGATTTTTAATCACTACTGGTGCAAGGGAGTATTTGATTTTTTGTTTTATGTTTGCCATGAGCCCAAAGTGATATTCATCAAAAATTTGTGGCTTCTAACAAAAATTTGGTGAGTTTACCTATCGTTTGATATATAATTTGAGTTAATTATAAATTACAATTTAGAGGTCATCAAAATTAGGGAGTTCTTTTATGGACACCCGGTATGATAGTTTGAATCAGAAACCTGAATTGGATCATTTTCAAACTAGAGTGCATAAGTTTAAATGCACTCTGGTCTGAAAATGTGTCGCCCGACAGGATTTTCTTCATCAGCCTATTTCAGTACGGTACAGGTGCACAGACCCCAGTGGCAGCGCCTTCTACGATTACATACTATTCGATACTTCCGATACTAAAAGGTACTGATGTTTTTCTTTTGATATTCATGGGATCAATATCAATTGACCGATATTTTCATGGTATACAAAAAAAGTTTGGAGTATCGGATCAAAAATGTCATATCGCATAAAATATTAAAAGCCTACCTACAGGGGATAAAAATTAATAAGTAAAATTTACTGAATACTTAAAATTAAGCAATTTTACATGTTTTTTTGCCTCTCAAACTGTATAATACTCCTTATTGTGGCATCTGTCACTGTTCCTTATAGCTCACATCAATCACAGGCTCTTCAATAGACTGAGCCAATCCATGGGCAATCTGCCCGTGTAGGCTTATTTCACAAAGATTTTCTTGTTATTAGTTGTAAGAATTTGTGTATATGTCCTTTTGTATTTTTGTCAATCATAATATACTCTTTTAGAAATAAACAAAATCTGAATTTGAATTGAATCCTTACTAAGCCCTAATACTCTACAGCAGAGGTCCCCAAGTGGCGGCCTGCTCTCCAACTACCTGATTTCTCCTGGACCAACAGAAATCAAACGGTCCAGACACTCCTAGAAATCTACCCAAGTTCATGAGGTATGAAAAATAAGAAAATTTTGAGTGTAAAGAGTACAAATATATACTTTTCATGCATACCATACAAGATTTTAAAATAAAACTGAGTATAAAGCTAGTTCAATCAAAACCTCAGTCATTACGATCATATAGCTCGACAATAAACATACACGTAATAATACTTAGATTACAAGTATAAAGAAACTTATTCACATTATTTATTAGTAATGATGGAGTCAAAAATTCAATTTACCTTGCCACACATCATGATGAATTTAAAAATATTTTTTTGATTCTCTAAGGATTATTATTTTAACCTTTATTAAGATCTATCTGATCATGTGTAGCCAGATTAAAATTAATTAAAGAGTGAAAAATCTTTTTTAAAATTTTCCGGGGTGGAAAGAGTTATCTCACCCATCAAAAAGACTTAAAAGATGCTCTCACAAAAAGACAATCAGTTCAGATCAAACATTTAGTTTCCACCGAATACTCACGAGGTCTCTCGGCTCTGTGGCCGAGGATGTACTGCCGCTGAGGCTGGGGGTGGGTGGAGGGCGGAGGTGTCAGACTCTCAAACTCCTTGTCCGGGGTGGACCTGTCCGGCTCTCCCGACACCAGCGTGGCCGTCACATCTCTGCGGCCTATCACCTGCCGCAGCACAGGAGTGTGAGTGCGCAAGTTTGGAAAACAAAATGAAAAATCATCCTCGAGATTGGTAATGGGAAGTAATCAAATAATAAAGTAGGCCTACAGTATGAAATAGTAAGAAACATATGGATCCTTTACAGTAAAAGTCAGACTATAGTCTGAAGCTCATGTCTACTGGAATGGGCTGATGATAAATTCATGACAACAGAGGTGTGATGACATAGTTGGGGGCCTGGGGAGGACTGCCCCCACCATCCTCTCTCGCTGTGCACTGCTTGATGATCATTGATGATCATCAGCACAGCAATTTTAACTACACCTTACATGGACAGTATTACTGACAGTACGTAATGACAATACTGGATCTAAGAATGAGACTTTTCATCAATTCCATTTGTTAGCATTCATCAGTATTCCTATCAATACCCCAATATCCACAGTTTTTTATAGATTTTTCTGTCAATACTGAGAAATACTCACAATAATATTATAAGTATAAGGTCTGCTTTTCACTTATTGGATGCCATATTGATGAATAAAATAATGATTTAAGAATATGAGCTTCCAAATAGCAGCTTTTAAAGACTCAGCAAAATATATCCTCAGCTGTTTTAAGCTCATAAAATTAATCGATGTATTAAAATACGTCAAAAAAATATAATTAAAATTTGATCATAATTTTCTTGGTTTATTTAAGAATAATTTATAAAAGGACACTTATCCGTTTTGGAAAATATGTCCATGATTACTTATGCATTCCAGTAGTAATTTAAAAAATATATTCAAGAAACATAAAATATCAAACCTTGTGTGTAGAGAAGTCATACATCTGTATCCGAAATTTGTCTACAATCTGAAGGTTGACCTGGTTGACTGCAGTGTGACGAATTACGATGTCGATGCAACATTTTGGTCTTATAGAACCCTCTGGATCAACCACCGTGTACTTTCTGGGACTTGTGCTTAGGACTGCAAACAATTAAAATTTCAGAAATTATATTATAAACAAATTCCTTTGTTAGTAAGATTTCTGCAGTCATTATCCATCACTGATTAGTAAAACAAAAGACACCAGACATTCCACTCCAAATATCTGCCATAAATGGAGGGACCAGCCACCTTGAGAGTAATCGCTTACACTTGCTATTGGCCAGTCTTCTCTCAGCTGAGATTGGGTGTGTGGTCTGTTCTGATTGGTATATTTGTGATTCCAGTGTAAATGTGTGTGTGTGGTATTGTTTCCAGCTTGTGTCTACACAGCCTGAACTGTTTTGGGTCACCTATATATGTGTTACTGATCTTGTTATGATCTGGATTTTTCTTTCTTACATAAATACAGAATAAGATTCCGGATACCGAAACATCGTGAAACTTTTTTTAATAATTATTAATGGAAAATGTCACTCTTCCTAACACTAATGTTTTTTGTTCATTTCTTAAAGACAATTTTCTTAACCCTTGATTAAATGCCCTGTAGAGGTTACCTCTGCACTTGATATTAAGGCTGGAAATGTAAAAAGTATGATTCTCTTATCTAATCTCACCACATCTTTAAAGAAAACGGCATACAGCATTGCCCAATTTCACCTGGTTCCAGTAATCAATCTCGGTTGTTGACAGCGCCGTAGCTTAGTTGGTAGCGTTCTGAGTTCTCACTCAGCCGGCCCGGGTTCAACTCCCGGCCGCGGCTCTAAGCAATTTTATCATTCGGAAGCGCTGTGACATGAGGTACCTTTGCCAAGAAGATCTCAAGGTTCGTTAAGAACCTTGGGATTTGACGGAGAGTGCAGGCCTGATAAACCTTCTAAGGTAAGGGCGGAGGGTGCACAATAAGCTAATTCTGCTGTGTTGCAACACCATGGCCAAGTGAAGCCATGGCCCGCTTTCAAAAAAATCTTGGTTGTTGAAGTTTGTTAGTGTTCACAGTAGCTTAACAATGAATCATTTTACCAATTATGAAATAGTCAATCCAGATTTCCTGGTTAAGGTGAAGAAGAGCTGTGGTGGCGGGAGAACAGAGTACCGATACTGGTTTTCAAAAAAAAAGAAAAAGAGCCTACCGTACTATTCCAAAAAGAGTTCTTTTCAATTTGACAAATATATGTTTAGCCTTTATAGTGTCTCCCAATAGAAAATCCCCACAGGAACATTTGCTACTCCAACAATGATAAGGAGACATTTGAGGCCCGTTAGTAAAGCGCTTACTACAGAGATGTCTTTTTTTTGTGCTCAATCATACTAACAAGTTTGTGTGCTTCATTGACCCAAGGCCACACTAAATTACAGGCCGGAGTCAATAGCCTATCTGGTGACGTCACACTATCAGATGAGATCGCAGCCGATTTTATAATGGACTCTTACGGCGATTCAGTGACGTACTTTTAAAACTATCGTGTCCTAATTAATTAGTTTGTGTTTTCGTTTATAAACTGCATATTTTTTTCAATCTACATAAACTGAAATCACCAAATGCAGTCTAAAATAATTTTCAAGAAACCAAGTTTTAATTTCTTTAATTAAAAAAAACGGTAAACATTACAGGCAAGAATTTTGTATACTTTTCATCAGATGATTTATTAAAAAATTTGACAGAAATGTTTGTTTTGATTTTGATGTTCTAGTGTTATAATTTCTAGGTAAATGTTTAAAATATTCGTACTTATTTCCAACACAGCACTAGAAGTTCGGCTGGTGTTGTGATGTGACACTGTGGTGGAGGTATGGCTGGTTGGTGTAGTGGTTATAGTGCCCGCCAACAAACTTGTAGGTAGCCGGATCGATCCCGAGAAAAGTTAGTAGCTTTTTGAAGGATTGTTTCTGGAGCCAGCTGCCATTGGTTGTTGGGCTATTAATTAACAGTCCTGTCTAAGGAACGTGCCAACCTTAGTCAGTAACAAGGCTACAAGATCGCGCCACTACCATCACGATCATCACACTCATCCTTCACTCATATTCAGGGTAACGTCCTCCATGAGGTACTTGTCTTAATAAAAATTATTAAGAAAATGATTAAAAAATGATTAAGAAAAAGAGGGGAGGAGTCTCCGGTCTGTATTTTAGTGTGGCCTTGATTGATCCCATGAAGCCCTTAAAAACACACGGTCTAACCATTTGAACAGTGATCAAGCAGTTTGAGGCGCTGCTGCAAGTCAGGAGATTGCTGCTAAAAGACCATATTCGAGCCCATCTCAGTTGGAAGATTTTGCAAGTCAAAACAAGTTTGCTTTTCTGCAAAGTTGAAGGTCTGCCTTATAAGCAGTACTGTAGAGAGAGACTGCTGGGTCAAGCTAATAGGATGGCTGGATTCTTTGTAAGTTGTGTTTCTGGTATGGTACTTTAAAATGTTTATCTAACTAAAAATCCAAATTTAAAAAATATATAAGATAGCCTAAAACTTTTGAAACACCACATATCAGAAACACAACACACAAGGAATCCACCCATCCTATCATTTTGGACCCGAGGCACCAAGTGCTCTAAGTGCGCCGGTTGCCTATTCATTAAAATTTGGATCAAGAAAACACTCAGAATATGACATAAGTCCAACCATGGTGCAAGTCCACTGGTTTGCATAAGTCCAACCATGGTGTAAAGAAAACAGAAAGGTGAGTGCAGACAGCTAGTATGACGTCATTGGGCTCATGAACAGCATGAGCTCATTGGACCTAGTGGTATTACAGCAGAACTAAGACCGTACACAATAATATTTTGATTGAGTTGTATTAACTGATTTAGTCATCGTAAGCGCTAGTTGTGTGAGCCTAGCTACATCACACCAGCTGACTCTGCAAACACCTTTCTTTTTTCTTTACAGAAGAGTCCAACCACTTCATTTAAAAGGTCTGTACTATAAATATTTCAAACAAAATTACAGGCCAATACACAAAAAATCACAGTTCACAACTTCCTTTATGACTTAAACCTTTTATGTTAAAAAAAGTTGCCCTATGAATTGATTCCTGGTATAATAAACCTTTATATTATAGTCAATTTCTCACCTTTGAAGCGGACAGCAAAATCATACGGGTTGTACAATGTTAGGATTTGCTTGTGCGTAGTCTGATCTTCCAGATAAAACGTGATGGAGTTTGGAAACACAAACACCGGGACCCTACCATCCCCACTGGGCTGCATTCCATTCAACTGGGCCTAGTCCTGAAAACAGATTGATATGAGCAAGGACACCAAAACTTTTATGGATTTTTAGGCAAGTAAATCATTAAAATCTTTTTGTATGTGAGGGTCGCTTGTATGTTTAGTGTACGATGACCAGATTTTTGAACAACCATTACAACTACGGGACACAAAATGGAATACCACTCAAATATGTCCGAGGTGGTCTGAATATTGTTAAAAAAAGGAGTTTATTGGTAAGTTTTGGAAACTTTCATAGTGTTTGTTTAGGTGATATACTTTTTAAAATTTGCCATTCGTTACTTTACTGCTTCCTGTTTATGCCTGGTAAGAAATAACTGTAAAGTTGGTACATTTTGCTTTTCCTAATGATGTTAATCAAAATGGACCAAAATCCTTGTTCCGATGTAAGGATGATAGGTATTTTATTCATTAAATTAATCAAGGCTAAGACTGATTTAGAGCCCACTTTAGATTCCATTTTGATGAAAATATCTCTGTCTTTTCGTTGCCAATAGTCTCTTGGTCATTCTCTCCAGATCTCAGTCACATCATCACATCTCGTCAATAAAATCTCTCAGTAGTATCTTGACCGGCAAACCTGGTCTTAACATGGATGGAAGTCTCACAGTAATTTCGGGGCCTCAATATTTTTTAAATAATTTTGCAGCAAATTCACTGCCTATCACATTATAGAATGGTGGAGATTGAAATTAATTGAATTATACAGTGTAAGCCTCAAAAATCTCACCCCTCCCCTGAACCCTGAGTATGCTAAGGCAGACCATTGAGACAGAAAGGACCCGAGTTTCAAAACAATACGTTTAGTCACCTTAGGCCTGGTTTACAAAGTGCTAAATGTGAGCAAAAAGCAGTCAGTGAAAACAAAGGATTCCTTGTTCTTCACAACAAAGGATCTTTAGTTTTCACTGGCTTTTTACATTACATTACCATTAAGACGTCGGCCACCAGTAAGAGGTATTTTAATGCGAATATGAGTGTAGGATGATTGTGGCGCTATCTTATAGTCTTGTTACGGACTAAGGCCAACATGTTCCTTTGACAGGACTGTTAATTAATAGCCCAACAGCCAATGGCTACTAACTTAAGGGTCCTACATTTTAACATGTGATCCACAAAACATTTCACCTGAACTACAATTTACGAACTGGTCTAATTATGAGGACGGTCTTAGAAACGTAGAAATCAATAGTTAATCCCCACTAGGGAACACCACATCCACAAGCCATCGCTCATAACTATCCACAATTCGTGACCTCCAAGTACCTGGATTACAGGACACGATAATGTTCCAGTCACCTACCTCACCAGATTCAGTTTGGTATAATTCTGTTAGAGTAGTACTAATTAAAAATGGCTTCTGGTACATGAGTAAGCTGAAAAAATATATGCTTATAATAATGACAGGCCTTGTTTCAAAAGGTATACCTAAGCTAACTAGTCAGGAATGATAAATAACAAAAACATTTTGCTAGGATCATTGAGTTCTAAAAATTGTGTATGCCCTACCTACTAATTCTACTCAAACTGGAAACAGTAACTCAATAACGAAAAACAATCACTCCAAGTTAATTATTAATCAGCCTGATCCCAAACTGCTTTTGTTTGTCCTTGAAAGCAATCATACACAGGTACAATTAGATTCAGGCACTTTGGTACTTACGTGTGGCATTAAATTTATAAATAAAAATTTATCGCACAAATATAAATGCTGTTGCACAAATTGTCTAAATAAAATAAACCTAAGAACTAATTTAAAAGATCTAAGAGTGGACAAGGACAACAACGACAGTTGATTAGGCAGACAGTCTTTTGTTTTCCTTGACAGCTGTTCTGTGTTCTGTGTTCTGACGTAAAACAGCTGAAGAAGCAGTGAAGCCACGCTGATTTCAACAAATTACGCCAACATCGGATTGAAAATCCCCCGACGTGGTTACAGGTTTCGGCATAGATAAAATGAGTAATTCATTTGCAAAACCATCTAAGTGACATCGATGTGATTTTCAGAAACTGCAAAAAACTAACTAAACTTCTTGAATTAATGTATATGATTTAAATGTTATATAATTTGTAAAAACATAAGAAACCATTTAGTAAAAAACTCATAAAACTAAACTTCTGAAATTGAAGTATATGATTTTAATGTTATAATTTTTGTAAAAACATATGAAACCATTCATCAAAGTATGAATCGTGTAACATAACTGGTTAATTAGCTAGTAATTAATATCTAAAAATTGCAAGTAGTTAGTTTTACAGCTGTTTCTTACAACTAGTTACTTTTGCATCTGTCTAAATTTAAACTAGGTTGTTTTGCTGCAGTATTCGCTATGTAAGCCTCCAATTAGGCGATTTTGATTCTGAAAGCTGCTCTAGCGCCATGTTGTATAAAGGCAATTAGGCCTAAGTACTTCTGCTGCAGTATCCCCATTTCTAAAGTAGGTAGTTTTAATTCTGTTTGATTCTCTGCTATTAGTTACTTTTGAAAAAGTGTGCATATTTCAAGTTCATTTTCAATAGGAAGGAGTTGGGTTTGGTACTTTTAGACACTTTACTAGGTGTAGTTTATGTTGCTGAACAAAATGGCGCCCCTTAACTCAATTTCGACAAAAATGACACGGGCGGTTTTGCAAATGGGTCAAAAAGTCATAAGTCAAAGTCATCCTGTAGCGCTCGATGACCCGTAGGTGTAGAGCTTGTCAAGGTGCCCACGAAATTGCAGAACACATTTGTTAGGAAAATTTAGGTAGGAGAATGGGAAGTGTCTTAATTTGGATGGTTAGGCCTGATTATTTAAATTTTGACACAACTCCCAAAACTCTTGCAAATTGTAGAAGCAATGTTCTATTAAAAACTGCTTTAATCTAAGTTTGAATGAACTATAGTTATTTATATTGCGCAAAGAGCTTGGCAAGGCTTGATACAATTTGGTACCCATGTACTGTGGTTTTTTCTCGAAGATCGAAAGTCTGTGTGTCTCTGCATACCTATCCCTAAACCTAGTATTATAATTATGTGACTGGATACCATTGATCTTTTGAGAATCAAAGTTTATTACATAAAGAATGTTTTCAAAAATAAACAAACTCGGTACCGTAAGGAGCCCCAGCCCCACAAAAGCCTTCCTACAGTGCGCTCTGAATGGTAGGCCTGACATTGTTCTTATTGCCTTCTTCTGGCAAGCAAAAATTCTTTCTCTATTACCTATGGTGCCACCCCACAAAATAATTGAGTATAGCAAGTGACTCTCAAACAGAGCATGATACACAAGTTTATTGAGATGTTCATTCTGGTATTTGCATATTGATCTTAAAATGAAAATACTCTTAGCCAGCTTATTTTCTAATACAGTTAGATGGTCATCCCAACCCAGCCTATCGTCCAACCTCACTCCCAAAAAGTCAGCAGATGTTCTTAATTCTATCTGTTCTTCGTCTATGGACAGGCTCGGAAGGAAATTTCCACCCCTAGCCTTCTTTTGAGATGATTGGATACAGAGAAAAGAAGTTTTAGTTGGATTTAGCTTGAGTTGATTTTCAGAAAAGTATTGAGCTAGTTTGTTGGATTGGATAAATGAATCTATCTCTAAATCAAAAAGATTTTTATTCTTAATGAAAAGGGTAGTGTCGTCTGCGAACTGAAAAAGACTATTGCATGGAATATGAGAAGTGAGATCATTGATAAATATTATGAAGAGAATAGGGCCTAATATCGAACCTTGCGGAACTCCTGATTCCAAAGGTTGATGGTTAGAACGGAAAACTTTAGATTTTTGTTTTACTTGATGTTTTACTTCTGTTATTTGAAATCTATCGGTGAGATATGAAGTGAGCCAATTAAAAGCAGTTCCAGAAAAACCATAGGACTTAAGTTTGAGAAGAAGAAGGTCGGTATTGACACAGTCGAATGCTTTCGACAGGTCAGCGAAGCAACTAATGACTGAATCTCCTGCTTCCATGGCATCTATACACTGTGAGACAAAATCGACCAGGGCCAGTTTGGTGGATCTTCCCCTCCGAAACCCATATTGTTTGGAATTAAACAAATGGTTTTGCTCAAAGAAAGAAGTTATTTGTTCGCAAACTACACGCTCAATTATCTTAGAGGCTGACGGCAGGAGTGAGATTGGACGATAGTCGCCGGGGTTGGTCTCATCCCCTTTTTTAAATAAGGGTCTCACTACTGCAACTTTACAGTCCTTAGGAAAAATTCCATTACTCAATGATGCATTTATTATGTGTGTAAGAGGCTTTACTATTTCCGTGTCACAGTACTTAAGTACTGCCATACTTATGCCGTCCTTACCACAGGATTTTTTAGGCTGAAATCTGGAGAGTATCTTTAACACCTCTTTCTCATCTACAGCTCTAAGAATGTCAAAGTTGAGTTGTGGGTTTACTAAGTTGAGGTTAAAACTATCAATACCTACTTCAGAAAGATCTAAAGATTCGGTAATGTTTGCAAAGTAGCTATTGAATGTTTCGGCAACTGCCATTGGGCTTTTAATAATCTGATGGCTGTGACTATCCATGAGTACCAAGTTTTTTGTAACATGGCTATCTTTGCCTCTAAACTTGTTTATAACTTGCCAAGCTGTTTTAGATGGATTTGCGGCATTGGATAATGAATCCTTCATCCATTCAGATTTGGATCTGTATATTTCTCTTGTGTACCTCTCTTTGGCCTCAAGGTACCGTGCTTTGTTCAGTACAGTCATATGGGATTTCCAGATGTTATACATGTCAAACATTTCTCTCCTAGCAGACTTAACATCCTGATTAGTCCAGTAATTTTTTGGGCATGTGGAAGTTGATTTTTTAATGATTGGGCATGCTATGTCAAAGTAGTATAAAAATGTATTGATAAAAGCTGCATATTTATCATCTATTTCATTAGAATCAAAAACTTCATTCCAGTTTTCAGATCTTAACCTAAGCTTAAGCTCATGTAAGTTTTGTGGCTTAAGATCCCTTGATTCGGATTCTATTTTCTTATTACTAATTTTCTTAAAAACAGGTATTTCAAGACTTATGGCACAGTGATCAGATATAAGTGGATTTATTGTGGCACCTATTGAGTTTGCAATGTTAGTGGCAAAGTTATCAATGCAAGTCTGCGTGGTCTCTGTTACTCGTGTTGGGGAGTCTATTTTAGTGAAAAGGCCATGGCTTTTGAGTAGGCTAACAAATTTTTGCTTTTTCCTGTCATTACTCAACATGTCAATATTATAGTCAGCAGCAATTATTATATTATTTTCTTCAGACTTAACTAAGCTTAGAAAATTGTCCAGTTTTGAGAAAAACTCATCTAAGTTTTTGTCATCAGGTGATCTATACAGGGAGCCTAATACTACATTGTAATTATCTAGCTTCAATTTAATGTCAGTCATCTCAAAAATTGTGTCAGCATTTAGTTCTTTGCTCAAGTTGGATATTTTAATGTCTAAATCTTGGACATCATCCCTCTTAAATATTGCTACCCCACCTTGCTTCATATCTTCTCTACAATAACTACTAACAAGACTATAATTAACAAGATTGATTGCTTGAATTTTATTATAATCCAGCCCGTGTTCTGCAACCAGCAGGAAGTGAGGATTGATTTCATCGAGAAAAATTTCAATCTGTTCAATTTTATTGGAAATCCCCCTAACATTTAAAAAAGTTATTTTCAACTTATTTCTTTTCTCTTTGTCTGTCTTATGCCTAGCCTTACCCACGCCACGCCTCTGTCTGCTTTGTGATTCTAGTTTGTTTAAGTTGGTAGCTCTGTTGGCATGCAATGGCCGTTTTTTGGCATATTAACCTGTTCATTATCTACTTGGCTTTGGTTTTTTAAGAAATTCACTACAAGTTTACTTAAAGTTTGCTTACCTATTCTCTTAAGGTGGAGACCATGTTTTGTGTAATCACTACGAGAGAGCAGGGCATTTAAACTTAAGTAGGTCCAATTTTCTCTACAACACCACTCCTTGAAGGTTAAGTTTTGTCTAGCTATGCTCGGATTGAGAGATTCATCATCATATCTTAATGGGGTTTCTATCAATACAATCTTACCTTTAGTCCTGCTTTCGCTAAGCCTAGTCAAGGAGTTATGCAATTCCTCCATGGTTAAGTTTCCTGTTTCATTTACTCCTCCTAGCATAACAAGGCAGTCGCCTTCTCTTAGGCTTAGGGTGGCTCAAATAATGTACATAAATATACCAAGCATTGAGGCTAAAAATGAGGATTATATGGCTGATACCAGTAGTTAAAAATTAAGCAATAAATGTTTCTATACCTCATTGATTTTCAAATTTAACCCTCTACATAACCAGCAAATACCCCACTTTATCCCATCCACTTAACCAGATACAGCCTAACATTTTTTTTATTGTTTGGACGATTTCTTAAACACACTAACTGACGATATCGTCATGTTCGCACTAGACAGTTAAGTTAGGTTTAAACTAGCATGTCGTAGTGGCGTCTCTTTTACAGGCTTGTAAGTTGCGCGAAACGTGTCCCGTGTTAAGTCTTGTTTACAATTAATAGCATGTATTCTAGCAGCGACGACGTCACTAAGAAACGAAAACTATATGTTGTTATTCTGCTTCAGTTTTACAAACACCTCCGTTGGGTTTACACATGAAGTGACGCACCACTTCATTGATTACCTATTGGAGATTTTTATTTTGATTTTGGAGAGGTGCAGACATGTGTCATCTAGAGTGACGCCACTAATATTTGTGTCGACATTTTTTCGACATCTATTAGCTCGTTAGTGTAGTATACCATAAATACAATGTTTTCTCGGTATCACAAAACCCTCCTTCCCCACAATGGTCACGTCACCCTCTCAATCACTAGGCATTTTTTTAATATAAAAAGTATGTGTCACAAAGAACGAGAATGCAAGATTTCATGATCGGACTCATTAATTTCCCTTTTCAAACCTAGTTTTAGAACCTGAATTTAATCAACTTTTGGTAGCCATTTTGGGCGCCAAAATTGGATCATATGGCTTGACACTTTTAATAAGAGGAAATTTAGAGCGTTGAAATGTGCTTCTGCGCTTCCCACCTATGAAAAACGCCAAAGTAGACGTTTTGATCGTTGTTTTAAAGCCAATGAACAAGGGATATAAAGGAAATTTGAGTTTTTGCCGCCTTCTTGGTTACAACACTTCCGGTCCAAAATTAGGCTTGGCAACGAGCAGATTTGTATGCGGGGGGGGGCGACCCACCCCAGAAACGTTACAAATTTAGGCTATTGAAATGTGTTTCCTAAACTAGAACCGTAATCATAAAAGAATATAAACCTCTCTATTTCGTTCACCTGTGACACTGACATCTAACATTTTTTAACTCAATTTTTGGCGATTCGCCGGAGAGAAGGTTGCTTTTATATTTTATAGCGCATAATCCGCAATCAAATTTTGTGTAGACGGCATCGACGGGATCAGTCTTCCACAAAGAACTATACTACTGGAACGCGCGATGGGCCTACAGAGCGAGCCGGAATCCGCGGTTGCGTCGGGGGCCTGCAGGCGCCAGGGCGGGGCAGGTACACAGGCCGCGCCAAGGCTCAGGCATTACGATAATGCTGTTGCAGCCTATTGCAGCACTTTAAACGCCTTGCAAACTCTGAAATACTGTATTGTCATATTTCAAAATGAATGTGTTGTTAACGTTTGGTAATTGTTTTATAACCAATTAAATTTCATATTGATTATTTTAATGCAGAATATTATGACTTATTATAAGATGTTACTGGTAAATTTTACTTTTTCTTGAAAATTAGGACTAAGATGTCTAAATATGTATTAGGTAAGATAAAACAATTTTTAAATATAAAATGTACTTTATTTTAAGACAAGTTTTACAGCTTATTTCACAAGCATCAGATGCTTAATCTACAAGTTATAAAACAATTAAAACTGTCAACTTTTGCCTTGAACTTAATTTAGATTTGTTTGTGATTTCAAACGTTTCCTGTTTGGCCATGTGATGCAATATAATTAAAAAAAATAGCTACGGATTTGATCAACAATAATTTGTGGCTTCCATGGAATTCGTCATTGCTTAAGTGATTTTTAAAAATAACGCCTGTGAAATTGTTACATATTCTCAAGGTTAAATCGTTGGTGGTAGTTTTTTTCAGTTAGCTTGAGTAAATATGCATATTAACGATTTTGAAAACACCATAATGTACCCTAATTACTTTGCCTTTTGATTTAAAATCTGTAAACCTCGTGTGTGATCTAAGGTCATCATCACTTGTATGGAGTAATGAACTACATTCGCGGACGCGCCATCTTCTTGCTCCGTTTTAGCGCCCGCCCGGGTACAAATAACGTAAACAATTCCAAAGAAGGCATTAAATTAAAGGTCTGAATCCCACAATTACTATGGTACCAATCATAAATGGTTTAGAGGCAGTTTACACTTCGTAACAATCGATAACCTCGAAGCTTGTCCTTAGTTACGGCAACCACGGAATAAACTTGTAACGTTCCTACAATGTGCAAACTGTCTCTAAAACATATTTATATTTGGTACCATTGTAATTGTGAGATTCATACCTTTAATTTGATACTATAATTGTGTTTTTTTAGTTTACATTGTTTTTGTAAACATCAGTTTAGATTTGACTTTGTTTTTATCCTGGCGCAGCACGGATAAATTCTCTCACAAAAACTAAGTTAATAACCAAACTACAGCAACTATTTTTTTTGAAAAAATATTATTTAAAAAATTCAATTCTTTAGCAACAACATCCGCCGTTTTTTATTTTACCTGACCAAAAAATACAAAAAGTAGTAGCCGACTACTTTTTTCGAGTCAAGTTTTAAAGTTGAATAAAAACTTTTGACTTTTTTCATTTTTTAAATTAGACAAAAAAATATTTTTGAAATATAATTGATACTATTACCGTTCAAAACTAAAGGACTCCTCACATGCAAAATTTCAACCTTTTATCTCAGTGCTAAGTGGTACAAACTTCGAGTTGGGCGAGAAGGCGGGAAGTCAAACCAGCATATCCGCGATGGACGCGCCAGCTTCGTGCCCCGCTTCAGCCCGCGCGTCCCTGGATGCAATCGAAACACACCGCTGCATGCGCCCGGAAACTACAACACGCGGCTTATGGGCAGCGCGCGTTCCAGAAGTATAGTTCTTTGGTCTTCCATGGCAATGAGAATTTATACAATTAGGCCTAGATTATGTTAGAAGCTATTGACTGTAAAAAATGAAGTTACAATTTTTTACTTTCTCCCCCATATACATTATGGAGAAAATATTGTTTTCGTCAACATTTTCGAATTTGAGTTGTTAATATAAATTCCAATCGGACATTTCCTATATCAAAATTCATTCATCAACAGTCTTCGTGCATTTGTCATCGAGTGACCCTGAGTAAATATCACTAGAGTGGGTGCATGAGGCGCATGTCATCCTGTTACCACTTTAGACGAACTGGAGTTGATTCTGTCAGTCATGTGCGGCCACACAAGGAGAGCCGGGGGCCGGGGTCGACTGTGACGTCACGGCCCGCCCGGGCTGCCGCTACTCACCTCTGCCGCCCTGATACCCGCTGTGCCGCGGCGGCTCGTGGGGCGCTCCCGCCACGGCGCGCGCAACTCCCGCCAATTCCGCACCCGCCCGCCGCCGCCGCCGAGGCATGTGAGAACGAGAGTTCCCCGATCAAGAGTTATTTAATTTGATAAGGTTTCATAACCCAGTAGCTGGTGGACCGAGCCTTGCTCGTGTTATTTCATGTTTACCAGTTCATCCAATTATACTACAAAATATTTCAATGTCATAAAATTATAAATAGAAACTCTTTTTATTGCTCCATGAATTCTTCATTCCTCTCGCTATATTTTTTCCTTGATTTCTGTAGATTCCAAACAGCTGTTATTGTTATTTCATTTGTTTACGTTTTCCTTGTATATTTCGTTGCTATCATCGCAACTCATAAGGTCATCAATGTTAACATTTTACAACTTTAAAATTAGTTTTATTACGTTATTAGATTTTCTCTGGCCAAGTAATCTGCATAAACACGTTTTGAGTGATAAATCACTTATTTCCAGACTTTAAAGGAAATCTTCGGAGCCGTTTTTGAGATAATTTTGCAAGCAAACAAACATACATTACACGCAAGATAACATTAAGCTCATATAGGAGTAGGCCTACAGTATAGGATATTAACAATTTTAGGTTTATCGACTAACTCCTCCTCGTACGACCCCCAGTGGCCACTGACCACTGGTCGTTGGAACCTATTGAATGTCGTTTGGAGGATGTGTGGTGTTTACGCAATGTTTCAAGAAAATAGACGAGCAGCTAGCTGTCTAGCTGAGCTATGGCTTCAGGGCCGAAATAGGCTGAAAAAAGCTTCTTTCGCAGAGCCAAGGTCAAGCTTTTAAACAGGCCTGTAATAATAGTCTAATCTTACACAGGCGTTTTTTTCAAAATTATTGCAATGAAAACAAAAAATATATTCGGTATAATAATAGGGCAAATTAAAGAGTATTTGCCACGGAGAATACGCACAAACAGGGGAAAATAATTAACATTAAAAATTATGAAGCTTTTTCTTCCCTTTTTACGTAAATTAAGATAGTGTCAAGGAATTAGAAAAAATAATATTTTCATGGGTGTAAGCTTTACAGCAGCTACAGACTTTGACAGCGAAAAATATAAAGAAATCCCAATTTTCGTGCATTATTCATGGGGAAACAGTTTATCCCATAGAGCCGATACTCCGGAATTACTTATGATGAAGGAATGTCTTATACGTAATGTCAATGGAAGTTCTAAAATAAATAAAAAATATCCTATTGCCGAAAAAGATTTTTTCTGTCTGATTGAAAATGTCTAGAAATTTATAGAAAATTATACAACATAAAATTATAACATTTTTGAGGACTAATAGGCCTAAACAATATTATTTCCCAAAATAGCTAATGAACATAATATATTTCAAACGTTTAGGTACAAGAAAAATAGCAAAAAGAACCTAGTTACAAAATTAATTTATATAATCAGCCACTTCAAAAATTATATTCAAGCTTTGAAAATTATTTTTTATATGATTGGATTAAATAAATTAATCCTAAATAATTATGTTTCTTTTTGCTAGTCTATTTTACATTAGGTCACCATTAAGTTACAGGTACGCAAAAATAAATGAATCGACTAATTTTAAAGTTATTTCCAGATAAAAATCACATATACTAGTTAGCAGTTTACCTATTATATGTTTGGCTATGAGCGCTTGATTTGTTGTTTGAAATATTTTAATTTCCAGTTCCAGAATAAACCAAACTCAAAACCGTGTCGCGATTTGACCAAGATTTGACTAAATCACTTGATTGACTCGTTCATTTCGGAAAGTTGGTGAAATTGGGTTTTTTGCAAATATTGGTACTAACTGATGTACCATTTTTGTGTTGTTTGGTTCTAAACAGCCAGCACGCTGTTTTACTATAGAATGCTGTCTCCAGTATAACAATATAACCTCCTTGGTTGTAATAATAACCAAATAGGTTAACTGAACCCATAAAAAAATATGTTTTGCGAAAGGATTTTTCTCCACTTTGAAGGTCCAACAAATAGGATATATTGTTCAGTTGCTGCTAAAACGTAAAATTTATTTTCAAAAATCCCGCAATTAAACACCGGAAACACTACTTGAATCAACTCCCAGTGATGGGCGGTTAGGCGGAGCGGTATGTTCCAACGATTGGCTGGCGCCGCGAGGGGCGTGTCTAGCGACGATGCGCGCGCAGCCAAGCGCTGCCCCCTCAGGGCCACGCCTCCACCAATGAGAGCGCGCCACACACAACAGCTGTGACTGCAGCCGTGGCCCGGAACAGGCGCAAAAAATTATAATGGACTCGAAAATCAATAAAGGCTGATGTCTACCATGCTGGAATAGGCGAGGCGCATTGTGTCCATCTTGAACGTTTCAGAATTTACTGTTCCGTTGAAGGTCTTTTAATTCGTCAAGCTTTCACTGCGATAGACCAGACCTATCTCTTTAAATGCTCTTTGGTGTTTGAATGATTCAAGTTTCCACCGTAACCGGGTGTTTTGTGATGTGATGGTCATCTTGATAATTGTATCAATATAATCTATATTCGAAATACTATTGATTATTTACTAATACAGTACTCCAGCATGATAATATGGCTTCTATATTTCATCGTCGATAGACCTGAGTCAATTATTAGACAATCCTACTATCACCGTAGCGACAAGATGGTGTGAAAGGACCCAAAAAAGTTTGTTGCCAACTATGTCTGCTAGCCTGCTGCAATGTCGTCAGATATTTATAAGACCACCTTGAAAGTAACCATGAGACCATAAAAGGATATCCATCATTTTAATGGAAACAAGCCACAGTTCGTCCTTAAATTAGCCTACTCTTATGTTTACGCAGTAACAATCCTTGGGATTGAAATGAAATATCAATTATTTATACTTCTTTTTTCTTTTCGGTAAGGGTAGAACCTTGAAGATTCTTCTTGCCTCTGCCATAGGGATTCCACTTGTGAAAGGCAGGCCCCTATAGTTAGTTCATGAGACAGCCTAGAACTTGTTGAGTTAGTAATAGCATTTTACCTCTCTTGGCCGACTTAAGCCTATTTATATCCATAGCCCTCAGCACCTAGCTTCTATCATAGAGCATTATACTGAACCTTTATCGAGTAGGCCAAGTAGGTTTATCCAAGATTTGTAACAAATCAGCCATTCAGTCAGTTTTCAGTCTTGTTTTGTCACAAAAGCTGAAGCCTTTAGTCGAAATGGTGGAAAGAACCATAAATCATCGCGACACACATCAATAGGTAGAGAGAAGATCGATCGCACACAACAGTTGCGTAACTCCTAAACGGCCCAAACGTGAAGCAACAACGGAACAGAACAAAGCGACAACTCGCCGGCAGTGCTGCTGTCGCCATGCTGTGACGGCCAGACGAACTGCACAGTCCGCCGAACGTCACTCGGATCCGTTCGGGCGTCCCCGGAGCCCCTCGGTTGACCTTGTTTTGCTCTCAGACCCTACTTTTGGACAAAGCGGAACCCAAATAATTAATTGTGGGACGCGCCCTTCCCGACCCGACCATGCGACCCTTGGCGGCCATCTTGGTTTTTTCATCGGGTCCTTTTCAGAACTAACTAACGACTATACCATTGTGTCGTGACGTTCCCATCCGCTCTTTCGTTCCGTTGGGAAATATTAAATTCTCAGAGGGTTTTAGTAGTTCAGTCTTTTGTGTAGACCAATTCCAATTCCGACGCCGCAACGTCTTTTAATTAAAATACCTCACAGATCTTCCCTCTAGGCTTATATCAGTATTTCGACCGTTTATCCACGATAATTGAAGTGCATGGAAAATTCCTCTTTCAACCAATGTAATACATAATACATCAAATGATAACTAAAGGTAGTTCAAAGCCTTTCTAGACTGATGGTTTCATGAGAGGACCCTGACTGGAGGCCATTCTAACATTACTTAACCACAGGCAAGAGAATAATGAGCACAGTTGCGATGCCTTATTCATTGGAGGGCAAGAACATCGTAGGCCCCGGAGAGAACTGGTTCATGGAAATTTAAGTCGACACTACAAGGTAAGTTACTCCCCCTTCTTATCTCAAACTGTAGTAAATGGAATAGTTGTTGTATTCCAACACTAACTAATATATGACTATATGACTAATTCCAAGTTGGAAATTGAGCGTTGTTAAGTAGTGATCGCCACTGTTAATTATTGTAGCCTGCAATAGGGCTAATTCCAACTTCGAATTTCCAGCTTGGCATTAGGTCTGAAAATCCCAGTGTAAATAACAACATCAACATGCAATAATAATTTTACAAGCAATAGGCACTCACCCTGTCAAAGTCAAATTCTTTATTGTTGTAAGACTATAACTATAGCATTTACAATAGCTTAGGGCCTATGTCATAATAATTGCAAGGGACTGCAATTTCAAAAACGTTCCAAACGAACGTCAGTTGAACTTTGTAAAGTTAATTGTTTTTAAGAACCGACATCAAGAGCTATACCAGTATATTAAGCAAAGAGGTTAAAAAATAAGTAGTAGTATTATCCGATCCTCCAATAACCATAAGAGGTGGCTCAAGTCACGAGAAATATCGCATTTCTCCCTGCTCCTCTTATAAGGTCAATGAGTAGGCCTAAACTTTCAAATTCGGTAAAACTTAACCAAAAGTCGTAGAATTACAGCTCATTTGAAAAATCAAAAAGTATCCAACGATCAGTGAGCAGAATACTGCCATCGCTTTTGGTTTACTTGAAAAATAAATAAATCGAAAAACTAAGGTTTTTCCAATTATAAATTTTACTAGTGAAAGTAATAGTTTTCTACTCTTTTAAATGAGCTTTAAACCAACGATTTTGGTGGAGCAGTTGAGGCTGTACCGAATTTGAAAGTTATCAGCAGGTATAGGCTAAACGCGACATTTTTGTGACTAGAGCCCCCTCTTAACTCATAAATAAGAACAAGATTGGAATTGGCCTCAGTGCCTCAGTCAAAAGGCAAAGGGAAAATTACAATAACTCAGAAGTAATTGAAAGATTTCAAGGAAAGGAGAACCGACAGATAAAAGAGGGCAATTTGCACAAGGGAGAAGAAAGGAGAAGTCGCACTGGGGCCGCACCCTTGCTGTTTCAGCTGGAAGGGGATGGTGGACTACAGTCAACAATGGAGCGAGTGCGAGCCTTGGCGAATCCGGCTGACAGGGACTGACGGGGGTATTGACCGGGCGGCCATGAGGGTGGCGTCGCCGCTGCCCGGAGTGAAACGGACTTCCCTAAAATATAGGAGCTGGGGGGCTGGGCAATTGGCATGCATGAAAAGGCAACGCAATATATTTGCATAATGCGTCTTGAATTTTACCGTTTTTATAGCTCCCCAACGCGTTTCAACGCATAGCTCCCCCGCCATCTTTGCCCCCCTCCCACTACGTTATCAACCACCTGGTAAACAGGTGACTTAGCCCTTTTATACCACCATAGACCAATAATAAGCATAAATGTAACATAACCCCATGCATGCTCAAACCCCCTCAGTCCCTAGAATTTTATACCAAATTCAAATGATGATCGAAAAGTTATCTTGCAGCTGCAGCTAATCTATTGCTGTACATAAACATAGTTTATTTCAACATAGTGCATTTGTATTTGTAGACATGGTATTCTGAAAAGAAGCTCTCAACAACATTTATTTATCTATTTATTAACGGTGAAAATCATTTACAGACAATACCAAATCCAACAAAAAATATGCAGTAATATAATATTATGAGCAACAATAAATAATGGCCCACTAAATAATATATTTCGTTCAAGAAAAACTTGAAAATAATGCCCAAAAACTAATTTGATATTTATACATGTCATAACCACAAAAAATGTATATTAACAATCAATGAATACATAATGTATCAGATGGAAAGTTCGAAAATATTGTTTTACAAGCAACCCATCACCAACTAACAACAATAAACTACATAATAATAAGCATTAATACCAATTAATTAATTAATTAATTAATGCATACTAACTATAAAACATGCGAAAAGAATTTTTGCATTAACAAATCTAAAACTGCAAATGGCTACGTAAACACAGCTAATTATACTATTAAAAAGACATATTTCATGTTTGAGCCAGTTACAATAAATACAGCTTGCACGTAACACAAAAACACAAATTTTCTAGGAATAAATTACATGAAAACAAACTTAGGCAATTAACTAATTACGGTAACTAAATCACACATAATACATTTGAAAGACTTATAACTAGGACAAAAGAAATCTTCTTCTGGTGAGATTCTATTCCCAAGCCGTTTGATCCTGATCATCGTGGAGTTTTGAGCATAGTTTGTGCCATGATGCTGTCTCCCAAAAAGGTCCCTAGATCTCGTTGTAGTCGATGGCACTCGAAAGGTGACCTCCTGCAGTTCACTGCAGTCTATTGATTAGCTTGTAGAGGAACATGATGTCCTGAATGCTACGACTTAACTGGAGGGAAGTAAGGCGCATCTCAGCAGCCACAGTGTTCAATGGGACCTCAGAATAGGGAAATCCAAGCCTGAATCCAACTAACCTCAAAAACCTTCTTAAAATTTAGACCCATCTTGTTTTCACTACTCCATTTGTGAACAGCCTGAAGGTCAGCTTGCAGAGCTTCACAGTCATGAGCCTGTTTTAATGAGTTGAAGATTTTAACATCTTCTGCAAAAAGTAAGCAGTTGGTCTTGATGCATTGAACAATATATCATTGATGAAAACGCTGAACAATATAGGCTCCAAGATAGATCCTTGGGACACTCCAGAAGTCCCGATGAAGACTTCTGGACAACTCTGAGGCGAAATTTAGGTCAAATTTCTATCACTAAGGTAGCTGCCAAACCAGTTCATTAGAAATCCATTTACTCGCTATGCAGACAGTTTATAGAGCAGCCGTTGATGACACACCCGGTCGAAGGCTTTGGAGAAATCTATATATAGCACATCAACCTGTTCATGTCTTTCAAAAGCATTCACAACATAATTCTGAAGAGATACTTGATTAGTAGAAGTCGATCGACCCCTGAAAAATCTATACTGATTAAGAGTCTCGTCAAGAACGGTCCCACGTTTGCTAACACTATAATTTCAAACAACTTTGCTAAACCTGACTGAATTGTAATTGGCCTGTTGGTGCCTGTAGTTATAGCAACGTCATCAATTGAACCTGACTTATGTATGGGCACAAAATGAAATGAAATGAAACTTTTATTTAGTTCAACAGGGTAGACACCCAACCCAGAGATCGGTTAAAGAGAACATCCAAATGACCAGACAAGACAGGACTGCAGTGCCTCAAAACCGAAGGTGGAATCATGTAAGGTATGCACCTTTTTGTTAAATGTATAGGGAATTCAGAGCCTCGAACACCTCCCTCAAGGTTAACATTAAAACCATCTATATTTCGTTTTTGTCTCTCTTTAAGGCAGAGCTTTGCGGAACTCATCTTGGTAGCCTATTAATTTTTTTTAGATTAATCACCTTGTTTCGTGGTGAATTAATTCCTGATACCAGATAGGCTATCATACGTAATTATTTTTATTCTCCTGTTGATTCTGATGAAGCTATGAAACGAAACAAATTGTTGGAAATGACTCCGACCACAGACGTGTGAATATGGTTGTGACTAAGAACCAAGTCTACTGCAACAAACATAATTTAGAAAGCTGAAAACGTATAGAATGAGATGCGATGATGCCTTGTGTAATTATGTTCATGACTAAGAATCAAATTCGCTGCAAAAACAAGTAATTTGCTTTGTCAACACACATAAATTAAAATTAGAGATTATCAACAGAAAACAAATGGCTGTTATATAAAGTTATTTGTTAGCCAGTATGGACGCACGGTACCTGATTAAAGTGAACATCCAGCGAATAAAATCTTAACATTATCCATCCAAAGGTTTCAGTCTAAAACTCTGAGCACGCACCTTCCAGGCCCCGTCGTTTGTCAATAACGAAGAACTATACAGGGACAGCCGCGCCCCAACTGTGAGGGAAGAAATCTCAAGATTCAGTGCGCTTGTAATACAATACAACAAAATTAGAAAACCATCCGAACTATCTTGCTCTAATTTGATTTCTCAATAATGACTGTGTTTATGTATTGACAATATACCATATTTGGACTTGAATTATCGTTTTTAGTATTTTGCATGGACTTTCCACCTGTTTGCAAGTAGGCATATATGCACAGTTTGTGCGATACCTTTTGGCAGTATATATACAAACTACTGTATTGTACCATTTGTGCTTATTGTTTCAATTTTTTCTTGATCGGATTTTAAATTTAATTAAATGGTAAAAAATATTAAAGCTCTATGGAATTCGGTAGCAACATCAGGTATTCATGCAAGGTAACACGAAAAGAACTTATAAATCGCCTTTCTTTTTCTGAGCGACATGCAACATTTATTTGAAATAGACAGTGAATAACCAATCGGCTATGCCCCAAACACTGTCTGGGCCATCAAAAAATCAGTTACCATTGCGTAAGAGATGTACGATTCATGTGAGCTCTGAGTCCTTGATGGTAACTTGAGATTCAGAGTTAAGATAAAGGTAAACAAGTAAATGCCAACAGGTCTGAAGCGAAAAGGTTTTTCAACTGTTGTAATGCATGTGCTCGTCAAATTCATAGAGTCATAACATAGAGTCTAAAAACCTACACGAGTGCAAATAATAAAATACTATTTAAAATAATTTTAAGTAATAATCCTAGCGTCTGGAACATGTTTCGCAGTATGGACCGCCGGCGCCGGCCACGCTGCCGACTGGACTCTTCTTTCGCTCTCCCAAACCAGTTCTGTGAGACTCGATGATTAGCGTTGTTGTAATGAGGCCTCTCGGAAACAAGTGTTTTTGCTGCTGGGAACTCCGTGGCGGTGGTCATGAGCCACGCTTCCCTTACCTGTATGAGAGATAATGGGGTTTGGGGATATAGAAATCCTGCCTGTAGGAGGACGGTGAGGCTCTTTAGACATTTATTGTTGCAGTCAAAAGAAGATTATTAAGATTCTTATCAGGAAAACAAACTGTGCTGTAGGTATGATGGGCCAGCAGTCTGATCTCATCGTTACCTTTATGGCGTAATCTTGCTTCTGTGGTTTTCAAAAAATCCGCAACAACTCCGTCCTGAAAAATATTGAAGAGACTCTGCCAGGTAGCATTTAGTATTTTCTGTTGATTTCCTGTTGATCTTGCAACCAACCTCTTTAGGTCTTGATTTGTCCGGGTGTTTATATGTAGTTTGCATTGGCTTTGATAATCGGATCAATGAATGCCATGAGTAGCATGAAATAAAATTAAAAATCGTTTATTTCCAGTAAATAAGTTATACATATACATAAACAAATATTCCATGAATAAATTGCAGCAAAGCATTATACTGTACTTAGAAATATAAAACATGAAAGATGGTTGACCAACCAAGGAAATAAGCCTTCATTGGCAAGTTGCCGTGAAAAGGCTTATTCGATATAGTCGGTTAGGGTTGAAAATACATGTGTTTTGTAGATAATATTTCCAACAGATAATATTTAGACTTCGTAAGAATCGTCGTTCTCAGGGTTGTCATCGAAATACATTAGTGCATGATGAGGCATCCTCATCATTGAATTTTGTGAAAAATCAATTTGAATGCAAAATCTACAGAAAATAGTCCTAGAGTAAACTGTTATAATGCCTCCTCATGGTGACTTTTGAAGAGGAAAGAGTACCTACTGTTGTAGTTATCCTCTTCCTGTCGACGAAAAAAATGGAAACGATCTCTCTCCGACCTGAAGGTAGCCTAAGATTTGTTCCGTTGAAGGAACAAGGTAAGTTTGATGATTTTATATATTTCATCAATCTGTGCTAAATTTTTAAGGTAATATAGCTATTTAGTCAAGAGTCAAGGGAATTGCTTTATGACCCCTGGGGAAGTTTAATAAACAGGATAAGTAGAATAGTTAATAGGAAAACATCACCCTTCGTTAAATAATCTCAAATACATTTCCAGAAAAATTCGGATCAATATCCATCACCCAATGGCTGCTGAGGTGATGAAAGAAGCTTTGAAATACTAGCCCAAATAAACAGCGAATGGATAAAGGGAAATGTAATACTTGGCCCGAGGGGAGAGGATGCATTGGGGAGAGTACATGCAGCGGGGGTGGGGGGAGGTTCACCCCCTCTGGAGGGGAGGTTCAGCCGCCGGCTCTCACAATCTCTAATTAGGTGTTCACTTGGATTCGTCTCACCGTAGAAAGTTTAGATACCGGGTTTGACTAGATTGCTCGATTTGAAATGTTTCTGTTAAGGCTTAAGTTGTTTTATATAGTTTGTCAACTGCATTTGCTTTTCGGTTTTCGTGGATGTAAGTGACAAATAGTATTTCATTATTTTCCGAAGTATAATGAATTATCAGGTTTCAAGCCGGGGAGCCGGGGGGGGGGGGGGTTCAGTCTTAGCTCTCGGTGATGTTTTGTGGATATTTGAATCAATATATTTTTTAAATTATAACATGTCCTACTGTATTTTTTGTGGCATTTGTTAACGTTTTGATCGGGAACGTTATTAGTTTTGATGGAGCGATAGTTCTTAGCGATGTTTGTTGTGGATCGGCCATGAAAGTTTGTGAACCAAGAAATAACATCGTCGACTGTATATCTATCGTCATCAAATATTTAATTTCATAAGGCAATTCTTTGCGTGAAAACTTTGGGCGTCTGGCAAGTGGCAGAAAAATGGGAGGGGGCACAGAGGGGGCTTAAATTACAGGTCTCTATTCCGTGATGGCGGGAAAAAAATTGTATTGCTTGAGATTAACGAGAAAACTAGAAATTTCGTAAAATATCTGCCGATTAGAAAGCATTTGGATCTAAAAACGTCTGCTTTGTCTACACAAAACACGTGATGTGATGAAAATGTTACAATGTTTTACCACGCTTCTTAGATCTGTCAGTGCGGTTTTCGACAAGGCTTCATTTATATTAATTGTCAGTTTGGCTTCCCCTTCGTCAAAAGTCGAGTAGGCCTAAATCATACAGAAAGGACTAGTTAAAAAATTTTTTAAAATATGTGGATACAGTAGTTTTAATTCTCGTACAAATCTTTCCTCTTTTCAGCACTCCCAGTACTTTTTATACGATAAACAATATCATGTGAAAAATAAAACTTATAATTTCGTAGGAGTAAGACACACAATAGGGTCGAGTTCTGACCAAAAATAAACAGCATATCGAGCTCATATTAAAATCAGGTCTATAATAGAGAAAGAGAGAGTTAAAATCCCGGTCAGGACATCTATCTTTGTATGTAGGTGGCCATCATGGACATACTAGAATATACAAACTGTAAGCTTGTCCAGAACTTGGCCCTGTAATTTACGGAGACATGACAGTGTTAGATTCTATAGAGAGAGGTTACGTTTTTAAAGCGAATTTCCCCTATAGGGAAGAAGCTGTTACTATCCAGATCTCATAGTAAGAATTAAGCCCAAGCACACCATAACTTTTCGTTTTGAGGTCCCCAGTGGCCAAACATTCGTTCATTTTCAAATATATCTATCATCTAGGTGTCTTTAAGCATGATAACTCCCGTAAAAATGGCCTGATCTGAGTTAAATTTGGCACAGACGTGAAAAGTAGTAGGCTAATTATTTGGACGAGTTCGAAAATCAGCCCGATCGGACCATCGGACCAAAAGGGATGAGTGAGAGACAAACCCCTCCAAAAATTTGTTTTTGGGATTTTTTACCAAGACAAATAAAATGTATGAAATTCTAGTTCAAACCATTGAATAGATAATTTCGTATCTTGAATTATTGCTCTACGTCCACTAATTAGGATTTCAGAAAATCCGTTCTTAGCGGATGCCTCTCCACCCTGAGAGGAACGACCATGAAAAGTCTCAAGGTTCCAGGTTAAATCGTTTGGCCTGAGTGGTTATAGGTGAGTGGTATTTGACATATATACAGTAGATTACCTTATGGAAACTAATATAACAATCAAAACAATAATGCAAGCAGAGAAGTTCGCAATGTGACAATTTACATCCCTGCGAGGAAGAATAACTCGATCGTCAACTGGAAACGACAATTCATAACCTAATAGAAAAAGTGAAAGTTGTTTGCCTCGGTATTGCTGCAAATTTGCAGACCCAGATTTGATTTGAAATCATTATTTTATTCATAATAAAACAAATTCCTTTGATTTCCAGTACTGAGTCCGTCATCTTTGATAATATGCCACTGTTATGTGTTGGATATACTGTAATTTCATTTTAATAGTATTTTAAATGTGCATTATTTCCTAATGAAACTTTATCTACCAATTGTGATGAGGTAAAAATGTAACAAAAACCAAAAAGTATCAAAATCCTTTTTCTAAGACAAGCATTTTGTATTAGGGCACATGAGTTATAAGTTATACATGGCGTTATTAATATTGCTGTATAAAGTGCCTCCCTCAGAAATTTAAACAATCATATCCTCTGTATCTGCTGCGACAACGTCCTCTCGGCGCCGAAACGCCGGATCAACTGAGGACGAGGGAAGCCCACAGCCTACATGCGGCTCATGCAGCGGACTGGTCCCGCGCATGCGCGAGCATATCGATTATAAACTGGCAGTTCTTGCCGCACACACTACAAACTACATACACAACAATCTTCACTCACACTGACGCTAACTGTGTCACCTCATAGCAACAACAACCGTATGAATATTTTTACACTGAGGAAAGCCCGTGAAAGGCCGGTCTGAAGGATGAAGGAGAGGCCGCTCCCGGGAGAACGGGTTTGAAGGCAGACGCCTTTCGTCGCACCTCGGGACAAATGTCAAGTGTCGTGACCAACATGTGGTAAAACGAACGTACGTAATGATGTACCTCTCGAGATATGGTAAAAATTCTGAGGATAGAGTGAAATGAATTTCTACATTTTGGTTTTGATTTTTGTGAACAGTTGCCATCACTGATTGGTAAAAAAAGTTTCATGATGTTGCAAGGAAATGTCTACATTAAGAAAAATTGTTGTGGTGACCTTAACGCGGTCAAAGCAATAACGTCCGCGACAGTATGGTGTTATTAAAGGGTAATAGCTCACATTATTTGCAGAACAATCGTTATAATACTCTTCGAAACAGGATCAAAACACATAAACAGCCGCGGCAATATGGAGGCTGTTAATGGGTAATTGCTCACGTGTTAGAAAACTCTTTTTTAGGGGCCCGTATAGACGTTGTCCATTAAAAACGTTTCAGGGTTTAATAAGTTTATTTGAAGGTATGTCCTGAAATACATATTTAGCCAGATATCCGCCATTTTTATATTTCACAAAATATTGTTTATATATGAAGTTTTTCAGCCTATTTTTTGAAACTCAGTATGTACAGGTCAGTTTGTGAAAAAAGTAATCAACATGATCGAATGGTTGATTTCAAAATGGCGGCTGTATCAAATCTTTAAATTAAAATACCGTAAAACAGTATGTTAAATAAATACAAAATTTAATAATTTTTAATTAGGCCTATTAAATTTAATTTCCAATCTAATGACACCAAAATCGTGAAAATCGGTTAGTACACCACTGAGACGATCGAATTTAGCTAATAAGGCAGCATAATTGGCCTATTTTAGCGGATGGCTCAGCGCAACACTGGATTATTTTGCTCCATTATTACTACCATGCATGGCTATAAAGTGAAGATGCGTTTTGTGACGTATATAGTATATAGTAGGTTTAGTATGAAAACTAAATAAAAAGGAGAACAAATGTTGCTGCTGAAGTGTAAGTGGTTCATCAAGTTGCAATTATGGCCTTGAATGGTACAATTATTTTATTCCAAGGTAGAGAAGTGAATCTCTTTCGACGCCCAGCAGCATCGGTCCTCCCACCTGCTGCGCTGGCGGCTCAGTGTATATGGCGACTCGCCGCCATTACTTGCCAGTGAGAACCAAAATCTTTATCTTGTTTTCATGTGTAAATTTACAATTAAATGACCTCAAAAGCGTGGAAAACCAATTTCATGAACAATTCATGGAGGAAACAATACCTTTATTTTTTAATATATAGACTATAATTTAGTTATTTTAACTATTCTAATAAAGTAACACTGCAATGACTTATAATTATGAGGTACAATTTTAACTTTACATTCATTGTTTTACATTTAAATACAAATATTTAACAATGTTAACATTTTTTAACCCACACGTAAGAAAGTTTATCTGGTTGCCTTTCCATTATAAATACCCTTCCAATAGTTTCAGGACGCAAAATCATCGGTATGCCGAATCAATCATACAAACAATTACTTTATTAAGATCATTTCGGAGTCAGTTGCAGTCCACTGACACCATCCACTATCAGAATATTACTTCTTCAGAAAGAGACTTCTTCATAAGCGCAATAGTTACTGTTTGTTTGAATCCACGATCCACGGTCTCGATCGATGAATGAGTACGTTATCCATTCATTCATTTGCACACTTTGAACACATATAATATCGTTGAAAGGGGATCTTATTAATATTTCTAATAATTAATTTTCTATTGGTAAATATTTCTTTTATTAATAATTTTTAATTTATAGTTTTTTTTATTTATTTACTAAGTATCCGGTGCAATATTTGCAATTTTCAGTGATATTGTGAGAGTTAATTTACACAGATAAATAAAATTTAGCTAGTCTCTCTCCTGTATTATTTACAAACTCTCAAATTCTTATTATCGTGCAGGATTTTAATGTGCTGCGATTCATTTAGTGAGGTCTAAAGGCTTTAAATTAAATTAAAAGGAGAACAAACATTGCTGCTGTGGTGTAAGTGGTCCATCGAGGTACCATTTCATGGTCCTAGATGGGTGGATTTGAAACGGAGGTAGAGAAATCATTCTCTTTCGACACCTAGCAGCATCGGTCCTCCCACCCCTGCAGTGGCGGCTTTGAATATATGGCGACACGCTACCACTGTTTTCCAGCGAGAATCAAAAACTTAACTTTGAGTTGATGCCTAAACTAACAATAAGGTAACCTTCAACCTGAGGAAAAGCCATTTTGAACTGAACACTAGATTCAATTTGATGGATTAAAAGAACTTTTATACTCTGCTTAATTATCTTCATCTTCAAGACCTCATTGAAAACTATTGCTGAACAAGATTGATAGCCATTCTTACGGATTTTTCTAATGTCCCATTCATTAATAGCAACAGGCGGCCAGGGGGACCGACCAGTCGCATTTTGTTTATTTTATTCTTATAATGCAGTTTTGATTCATTCATTTACACATTTTTAAAATATAAATCTTTGAATGTGACTGTGCAAAAGTCATTGTTTCCATGTTGTACTTTTAAACCTTCATAATTAATTGATTAACTTATCATTTACTTTAAACTCCTTATAGTTCTTAGGGATTTTTGTGAGTTTAAACAGATGAATGACATTTATCAAGTGTAACTTCAGTTAACTAAGTTGAAACTCATTCAATTCATATTATGCTGCATGATTTAAAAATATTGGTGAAGGTGGTTTAAGAGGTACATTCCATCGGCTTAAACCATAAAATAAATCACAAAAGGAGAACTAATCTTGCTGCTGAGATGTAAGTGGTCCATCCATTAATGGCCATTTAATGGTGGTTTGCCATTTAATGGCCCTGAATGGAAAATTAATATGATATGAAATTATATAGAGAAGTGAATCTCTTTCGACACCTAGCAGCATCGGTCCTCCCACCTGCTGCCCTAGCGGCCTCATATATATGCCGCCACAACACCACTACTTGCCAGCGAGAACCAAACATTGTACCACGCTTTCATATCAAAAACATATATATGATAACTTAAACACAAGGTAAATCTGTTCTAAGCATTTACTGAGATGACAATAATTGTAATTTAGGAGCCCGTATATACAGGGTGTCCATTAAAAACGTTTCAGGATTCAGGAGATGTTTCTTTAGTCCTAAACTAGAAAAAGTTGATCTAAAGGTATGGCCTGAAATGCATATTTACCCTGACATCCAAGGTTTTTATTTTTATTTTTCAAAAATATTTTTATATCTGACGTTTCTTAGGCGATTTTTTAAAACTCAGTATGCACAGGTCAAGTTATGAAAAAAATATCCACATGATCGAATGGTTGATTTCAAAAAGGAAGCTGTATTAGATCTTGAAATTAAAATACCGTGAAACGGTATGTTAAAAAAAATATAAAGAATAACAATTGTTAGTAAATTTAATTTCCAATCTAATAACACTAAAATCGAAAAATCGGTTAGTAAACAACTGAGACGGACGAATTTAGCTAAGGCAACAAGCATAATTGATCTATTTCAGCGGATGGGTCAGTGCAACAGTGGATGGGTCAGTGCAACAGTGGGAATTTTTTCTCCATTACCATCTTTCATGATTCTAAAATGCCGATGCATTTAGAGGTAGTGAGGTATGAGAAGAAGCTTGAGTTTGAAGTTTCAACAGAGGAAGGGAAGAAATTATTGATGATGTGGAAGTAAACAAAGCCATGTGATTACGCTACTAGTCTGGTAGATAAAAAATACTAAACCAAAACAAAATATGGGTTGCTATTAGAAACAATGTTTTGCTCTTTGAATAACAATCAATAAACAGATGACATGTTTTTTGTTTAGCATATAACACATGACTGACACAAGAAATTCGTTGTTGAATCAATTGATCATATGTAAATATTTATTTTCCCTCCTGGAAAATCCAAGTTCATCTGGGTTTGTTTATAAACACCCAAGCTTCTTCTCAAACCTCACTACCTCTAGTATTGTACATAGGCTTAGTATTAAAAATAAATCAAAAGGAGAACATATGTTGCTGCTGAAGTGTAAGTAGTCCATCAGGTTGCCATTATGGCCCTAAATGGTTATATAATATTTAATTTCAAGGTAGAGAAGTGAATCTCTTTCGACACCCAGCAGCTTCGGTCCTCCCACCTGCTGCGCTGGCGGCTCAGTATATTATATAGCGACACGCCGCCAATACTTGCCAGTGAGAACCAAAATCTTTATCTTGTTTTCATGCGTAAATTTACAATAAAATAACATCAAAAGAGTGAAAACAAATTTGAACAATTTTTAGGGGTAACAATACCTTTTTTTCATCATGCATTTAAACTTGGTAACAACGCAATTATTTATGAGGTACAATTTTTAACTTTACATTTACAGTTTTACATTCAAATGCAAATATTTAACAAGGTTAACATTTCCAATAGTTTCAGGACGCAAAATCATCGGTATGGCGAATCAATCATACACACAATTAATTTATTAAGATCATTTCGGAGTCAGTTGCAGTCCATTGACACCATCCACCATCAGGTTATTACTATAAAGTAATAGTTCAAAAGGGGCTTCTTCACAAGCACAAACTGTTTGGATATATTCACGGTCTCGATCGAATGAGTGCGTTATACAGTCATTCTTTTGCACACTTTGAACTGAACACATAATATTGTTGAAAGTGGATCTTGCTTAAATTATTAATACTAGGGGCCCCATGCGCAAATTGCGCATTTTAATATTATTTCCGATTGTGAGAAACTCACCTACGATTTGAAGAAATTTTATAACTTTTTAAACTTAGCGGAAAAGCAGAGTTTTTGCCCCAAGTCTAGAATCTGTACTCGCAATACGTAAATAAGGACTTGGCTCACGTACAGGAGTGTTGTATCTGGACCTAGCTCAATGACTCAGCAGAGTTTTGGGCATTAGTACAGACGCAGGACTCGCAGTCCTTCTTTAAGAACTTTTTCTCTGCAATTACGCTCAAACTGCCGTATTTGCAAACAATCAGGGAATTTACCGTGATTTTAAGGGGAAAACATTAAAGTGACGTCATGGATGGTTTTTATACGTCACAAAACACGTCATAAGTTTATCCATGATTACTTTCTGGCTGCAGCCCACTGCATTTACGATATGCGTAGTCTATGGATGAGAACTTCAATTTATTTCCATGTGATTTGGTAAAAGCAGTTAGTCCTTATCTTGTTTTGGTTCGCACTATCATCAAATATTTTATTTCAATCGAATAAATATTTTTTAACCAAATCAGGATTGATTTTAAGTCTGTTGTGTTAGTTTTATATTTGGGATTGAAAATTTACAAATGTGATACAAGTTCGAATAAAAACATTCTGTTTTATTTTTAAATAGTTGCAAGGACGCATTGATCAGTTTTAGACCTAAGATTAATTTTCTCTGTCCAAATTTAACACGAACAAATTACCAAAAAAAGTAATTGCACTGTTTAAATCCTGCTTCGATTTTAATAACTCAGGTATTTTTAGCGAAGTCTTAAATAAGATGAATTGCAAGAAATGGATGCAGTTCGAGTATAACCTTGCATTGATTTTCTGCCACTTTTAAATGTATCAAATAAATATGTCAGGGCAATAAATTATAACTATTAATGGTAATGGTGTAAATACCTTGTACAGTACTGTCAAAGTGATCTTTTGTAGTCTCATATTAGGGGCTACGACAGTTTCAATCTCAGAGAGATCTTCCTTAGGCGATGGAAATCAAATTTCATTCAGTGGAAGTCGTCAAGAAGCATTAAAAACCATCATGACACATACCCACGTAACACAAACGGACAGACGCACAAACAGCGAACAAACATTACTTTTTACAAAAATTCCGGTACCGGGAAACACGCACGACACGTACGGAGGGCTAGTCTAGACTCAATTACGCAGTGAATTGTCACTGTAAAGAAGTACCAGTAGGCGTAAAACTGCACTTATCACTTCTTCAGGTCCTATTCAACAAATACATCCGTCAACAGGCAGCCGTAACGCAATGGATATAGCAGTCCTCACCTAGACATACAAGTCAAGAAGCAACAGGCGCGGTTAGAACTTGGATGGGTGACCGCTAGGAGGGCCCGCCCAGACATCTTTTACTGATTTTAAGTAAAAAATACCGGTAAATGCAGAGACTAGGCAAGTCAGTGCATAGAAATCGGTTGTATTTTACGAGAGTAGGAATGTATATTCTGTGATAAACTGTGGTGAAGGCAAAATGAATCGCAGGATATTCTGAGAGAAGTCTCTGCAATTACGAGAGCCAACTCTGATCGGCAGGACTTACAACCGACAGTAATGACGCCATAGCCAGTGACGTCATAACTATGTAGACAAACTAAGTCCTGATTTTCCGTGTGGCGGCCTCACTGCCGGAGCATTGAGCCGGGTCCAGATTGCAGTGGGTAACCCGCACACCCTTATTTGCGTGTATTTTCCACGTATTTCAGGACTAAATTTTTCTCAGTGAATCAAGTAAACATTTCTAGTGAAATTTAAAGGTCTCAACTAAATAAATAAAAGCTTAGCTGAACAAAATACACACATTGTTCATCACACTATGGACTTTAATTTGTCTTCTGGCACAACAGTAGTTTACCGGAAGTTTTTCTTCGCGTATTCATACCACACTGAGAAAAATTTTGTCCTGAAATACGTGGAAAATACACGTAAATAAGGGTGTGCGGGTTACCCACTGCGATCTGAGGAAGATCTCTCTGAGATTGAAACTGTCGTGGCCCATAATATGAGACTACAAAGGATCACTTTGACAGTACAAGGTATTTACACCATTAATAGTTACAATTTATTGCCCTGACATATTTATTTGATACATTTAAAAGTGGCAGCAAATCAATGCAAGGTTATGCTCGACCTGCATTCTATTTCTTACAATTCATCTTATTTAAGACATTGCTAAAAAATACCTGAGTTATTAAAATCGAAGCAGGATTTAAACAGCTTTTTTTGGTAATTTGTTCGTGTAAACTTTGGGGAGATAAAATTAATCTTAGGTCTAAAATTGATCAATGTGTCCTTGCAACTATTTAAAAATAAAACAATATTTAACCTAAGTAACTGCTGACAAATAAAACGATTTGATTTTCTTCAATAATCTAAGCTTTTTCTCTGAAGAATTGGAAATTGGATATTCTTTTTGACGTTTCACTACCATTTACTTTATATGTATTTACTATCAATGGTACTACAGTAAGTAAATCTATAAAAACATTAATAAAATATGTATTATAGAAACCAAATGTTATTATTCAAACTTGTATCACATTTGTAAATTTTCAATCCAAAATATAAAACTAACACAACGGACTTAAAATCAATCCAGATTGGGTTAAAAATATTTATTCGATTCAAATAAAATATTTGATGGTAGTGCGAACTAAAACAAGGTAAAGACTAACTGCTTTTACCAAATCACATGGAAATAATTTGAAGTTCTCATCCATACGCCTGCCGTAAATGCAGTGGGCTGCATGCAGAAAGTAATCATGGATAAACTTATGACGTGTTTTGTGACGTATACAAACATCCATGACGTCACTTTAATGTTTTTCCTTAAAATCATGGTAAATTCCCTGATTATTTGCAAATACCGCAGTTCGAGCGTAATTGCAGAGAAATAGTTCTTAAAGGACTGCGTCTGTACTAATCAAAGAACTAATGCCCAAAACTCTGCCGAGTCATTGAGCTGGGTCCAGACACAACTCTCCTGTACGTGAGCCAAGTCCTTATTTACGTATTGCGAGTACAGATTCTAGACTTGGGGCAAAAACTCTGCTTTTCCGCTAAGATATTTTTCTCAGTGCATTAGAACTGCGTACATCATCGCAAGTCGCTGCAAGTAGATAAGTGATGCAGTGTCCCTCGTCTCTCGGCAGTTCTCGGTTCTCGTCGAAGGTATATTGTATTTTTCCCTAATCTAATTGACTCGGTTTTCTCTTTGCCTCTCTCTCCTCAATTAGATAAAAACTAATGTTGATTTAAGAATTATTGTTCATCAAATGTATCAAATATTGTTAAAAGTTAGTTGCAGACTATTTATTTTTGTTAACAATCTGACTTACATAGGTTACAAATCCATCTGAAGGTAATCAGCTGTTAAATTAAAATCACATTTTAAAACCGTTTTAACGCAAGTTGTTCAGCGCTTGAGCGTTGATAGCGCCCTCTACAAATAAATCAAAGGCTTGGGGGTCAAAGCCGAAAAAGAAATGCCTATTTTAACTGTCTGTCGCCGGTGCGCTACATTTTAAGCTTTAAAATGACACCTCAATCGTGAAAATCGGTTCAGTAGGACGCCTGAAAAGGGATCTAACAGAAAAAACCTTATTGTATTAACTATTTAGATTTCTAATAATTAATTTTATATATTCGTAAATATTTCTTTTATATTAATTATTATAAATTTTACTTTCTATTTTTTAAATTTATTTTCTAAATATCCAGTGCAATTTTTGCTATTTTCAGTGATATTGAGAGAGTTAATTTACACAGATAAATGAAATTTAGATAGTCTCTCTCCTGTATTATTTACAAACTCTCCAATTAATATTATCTTGCAGATTTTAAAATGCCGCGATTCTTTTAGAGAAGTCTAAAGGCTAAAAAATAAATTTAAAGGAGAACAAATTTTGCTGCTATGGTGTAAGTGATCCATCGGGTTACCATTTCATGGCCCTAGATGAGTGGATTTGAAACGGAGGTAGAGAAATCATTCTCTTTCGACACCTAGCAGCATCGGTCCTCCCACCCCTGCAGTGGCGGCTTTGAATATATCGCGACACACCACCACTATTTTCCAGCGAGAACCAAAAACTGAACTTTGTTTTGATGCCTGAACTAACAATAAAATTATACAAACTGTGGAAAAGCCATTTTGAAGAGATCACTGAGATTCAATGTAATAGATTAAAAGAAGTTAGATACTCTGCTTATATCTTCATCTTAACGGTCTCAATGCAAATTACTATTGGATCGAGATTGACAGCCAAGGAACTTTTCTTAAGGAACTTTTCTGATGAGCCGCATTTCCTTTATTTTATTCTTATAATGCACTTTTGATTGATTCATTTACACATTTTTAAAATATAAATGTTTGAATGTGATTGTACAAAAATGATACAGTTTCCATGTTTTACTTTTAAACCTTCATAATTATAATAGTTTATTTTATTATTTTCTTAAACTCCTTATAGTTCTTAGGGGTTTTTGTAAGTTTATTTAAACGGATGAATGGCATTTAGCAAGTGTAACTTCAGTTCACCAAGTTGAAATTAATGCTATTCGTATTTGGGAGTTTATTTAAGCAGATGAATGGCATTTAACAAGTGTAACTCAGCTCACCAAGTTCAAGTTGGAATTCATTCAATTCATATTACGCTGCAGGATTTTGAAATGCTGGCGAAGGTAGTAAAGAGGTACATTCCATTGACTAATACCATAAAATAAATCAAAAGGAGAACAAATTTTACTGCTGAGATGTAAGTGGTCCATCAGGTTACCATTTCATGGCCCTGGATGGTTAATTATATTTGATACGAAGGTAGAAAGGTGAATCTCTTTCGACACCTAGTAGCATCGGTCCTCCCACCTGCTGCCCTGGCGGCCTCATATAAATGCCGCCTCAACACCACTACTTGCCAGCGAGAACCAAACATTGTACCACGCTTTCATACCAAAAACATATATATGATAACTTAAACACTTGGTAAATCTGTTCTAAGCATTTACTGAGATAACAATAATTGTAATTTAGGAGCCCGTATACAGAGTGTCCATTAAAAACGTTTCAGGATTCAGGAGATGTTTCTTTACACCTAAACTAGAAAAAGTTGATCTGAAGGTATGGCTTGAAATGCATATTTACCCAGACATCCAAGGTTTTTATTTTTTATTTTCAAAAATATTTTTATATCTGACGTTTCTTAGGCGATTATTTAAAACTCAGTATGAACAGGTCAATTTATGAAAAAATTATCCACATGATCGAATGGTTGATTTCAAAATGGAAGCTGTATCAGATTTTGGAATTAAAATACCGTGAAACGGTATGTTAAAAAAAATAAAGAATAACAATTGTCAGTAAATTTAATTTCCAATCTAATAACACTAAAATCGAAAAAATCGGTTAGTAAACAACTGAGACGGACGAATTTAGCTAAGGCAGCAAGCATAATTGATCTATTTCAGCGGTTGGCTCAGCGCAATAGTGGACACTTTTTTCTTCATTACCATCTTTCATGATTCTAAAATGCCGATGCTTTAATGTTGTACATAGGTTAAGTATTAAAAATAAATCAAAAGGAGAACATATGTTGCTGCTGAAGTGTAAGTGGTCCATCAGGATGCCATTATGGCCCTAAATGGTTATATAATATTTAATTTCAAGGTAGAGAAGTGAATCTCTTTCGACACCCAGCAGCATCGGTTCTCCCACCCCTTGCGCTGGCGGCTCAGTATATATCGCGACACGCCGCCAATACTTGCCAGTTAGAACCAAAATCTTTACCTTGTTTTCATGCTTAAATTTACAATGAAATAACTTCAAAATAGTGGAAACAAATCTGAACAATTTATAGAGGTAACAATACCCGTATTTTTTCATCATGCAATTAAACTTAGTTACAACGTAATTATATTTATGAGGTATAATTTTAACTTTACATTTTACAATTTTACATTCAAATGCAAATATTTAACAAGATTAACATTTTAACCCACGTAAGAAAAATTATCTGTTGACTTTCCAGTATGTATAAATTTCCAATAGTTTCAGGACGCAAAATCATCGGTATGCCGAATCAATCATACAAACAATTAATTTATTAAGATCATTTCGGAGTCAGTTGCAGTCCACTGACACCATCCACCATCAGGATATTACTATAAAGTGATAGTTCAAAAGGGGCTTCTTCACAAGCACAAATAGTTACAGTTTGGATCACGGTCTCGATCAATGAATGAATGCGTTATCCAGTCATTCATTTGCATACTTTGAACTGAACCCATAATATTGTTGAAAGGGGATCTTGCTAAAATTATTAATAAATTATATAGATTTCTAATAATTAATTTTATATGTTCGTAAATATTTCTTTTATATCAATTATTAATAATTTTTACTTTGTGTTTTTTTTATTTAATAAATATCCAGTGCAATATTTGCAATTTTCAGTGATATTGCGAGAGTTAATTTACACAGATAAATGAAATTTAGCTAGTCTCTCTCCTGTATTATTTACAAACTCTCCAATTCATATTATCTTGCAGATTTAAAAATGCCGCGATTCTTTTAGAGAAGTCTAAAGGCTTAAAATAAATTAAAAGGAGACCAAATTTTGCTGCTATGGCTATGGTGTAAGTGGTCCAACGGGTTACCATTTCATGTCCCTAGATGAGTGGATTTGAAACGGAGGTAGAGAAATCATTCTCTTTCGACACTTAGCAGCATCGGTCCTCCCACCCCTGCAGTGGCGGCTTTGAATATATGGCGACACGCCACCACTATTTTCCAGCGAGAACCAAAAACTGAACTTTGGTTTTATGCCTGAACTTACAATAAAATTATAAACTGTGGAAAGGCTATTTTGAACAGATCACTGAGATTCAATTTAATAGATTAAAAGACGTAATATACTCAGCTTATATATCTTCATCTTAACGGTCTCAATGCATATTATTATTGAAACGAGATTGACAGCCATTGTTACGGTATTTTTCTAATGAGCCGCATTTCCTTCATGTTATTCTTACAATGCACCTTTGATTGATTTATTTACACATTTTTAAAATATAAATGTTTGAATGTGATTGTACAAAAATCATATAGTTTACATGTTTTACTTTTAAACCTTCATAATAAATAGTTTAACTTATTATTTTCTTAAACTCCTTATAGTTTTTAGGGGTTTTTGTGAGTTTATTTAAACAGATGAATGACACTTAGCACGTGTAACTTCAGTTCACCAAGATGAAATTCATTCTATTCGTATTTGTGAGTTTATTTAAGCAGATGAATGGCATTTAGCAAGTGTAACTTCAGCTCACCAAGTTCAAGTTGGAATTCATTCAATTCATATTACGCTGCAGGATTTTGAAATGCTGGCGAAGGTAGTAAAGAGGTCCATTCCATTGGCTAATGCCATAAAATAAATCAAAAGGAGAACAAATTTTGCTGCTGAGATGTAAGTGGTCCATCAGGTTACCATTTCATGGCTCTGGATGGTTAATTTTATTTAATACGAAGGTAGAGACGTGAATCTCTTTCGACACCTAGCAGCATCGGTCCTCCCACCTGCTGTCCTGGAAGCCTCATGTATATGTCAACACAACCCCACTACTTTCCAGCGAGAACCAAACATTGTACCACGCTTTTATGCCTAAAATATATATATGATATCTTAAACACTAGGTAAATCTGTTCTAAGCATTTACTGAGATAACAATAATTGTAATTTATCCACATTTATCGCGACATTTTTAAACTAGGAATTGTAGTGACACTGTAATTTAACTATGATGTACAACTGTAATTTCACTTTTTTATACTTTTATCCTATTGCAAATTTCTAACAAAGTTAATATTTTGACCTGTAGTCCAGTCAATTTACTCTAAGAACCTAAACAAATTAAAGAAGCCGTCTTTTGATTGAATTCTACTAAGAAAAATGTATTTTTTAACATATCGAAAGTTAACCAAAATCGGACTATAGGGAAACCTCCTAAAATCACATTTAAAAAAGGTAGCTTTTCCCACCGCACAAAAATGTTTTTTTGAAAAATCTCTCAACTGCTTTTTTGCCAACATATTGACTTTGCTCCGCAACCGATTATTTTTGGGTGGTTGGTTCTTAATTTTGAAGGGGTACTCATTTTGGTCGCCATCTTGGATCCGCCATATTGGATACAGTAGAACCTCGATAACAAACACTTGATAACACAAAAACCTCGATAAGAAGTGCACTTTTCAAGACTCCTTGAATTTGTATTTGCACTTAATGTATTTATAAAACGAACCTTAATAAGAAGAGTCACTTGATAACAAGACTGTTTTCATTGTCTTCTTGAGAGTCTTCTTATCAAGGTTCTACTGTTTAAATAATTTTCTTTAAATGTAAAGATGGTGTTGTGACACATCATTATATAGATTAGATTTTTACCCTGAACTCAATTCTAAAATCAGTTAAAAAATCTGGATCCGTTAAAAAGATATGCTCAAATACAAATTAAACCCCATACATTTCTTATAAAAACATTCCGTACTTTGAATATTATTTTGAATTATTTATCTTATTTCTCCGGTTCTAAATCCTATACTCTTGCCTTATGCCTTAAGTTATTTTCCGTAGAATGACTGGCCTACCATGAAAAGGGTTTGTTTGTTAGTTCTCAATTTATATGCCTTTTCAATAGTTTCAGTACTCAATATTATTGACATGATGTATGGATTGATTTATTATTGTCAATAAATTATTCACTGTTTAAATATATTCGCAGTATCAACGGAAATTATCGAGATTCATTGCCAGTTTTAATAAATTACCACCTCTAAAATTATCATTTATTCATTTACAGCAGATCGGGCGGCCGCAAAAGTGGTAAAGGTAGCTTTTTTTGATAGTGCTAAGCGTGATTCGATCCTAAATTACTTTGTAAATAAAGGCAACTTTGATGCTATCAATCAATCCATCCGTCCATCCACCACACACTATTCATTCATATTCTTTCATTGCAGAACACAACCCAAAACTTTATTTTATTATCAGTGAAGGATTATTCACTTACAAGATCCCCAGATTGGACCCCACTATGTTATTTTCTTTGGGGATACAAAAAAGCGAGGCCTACGAAAATAATTCACAGGATATTCAGCACCTCAAAACAAACATACCAAATTTAAAACAAGAAATTCAAAGAGGCACTTTGCAACACGTAATCAAGAAGTTTATGGAGAGAGCACAACTTTGTACAAATGCCAATAGCGGTTATTGTTTGAACACATAATGTAAACTAAATATGATCAAACTTAAATAATAGGTTGTATAAAAAGTAAATATGAACAAAACAAAACAGTACTCATTCCATATTTTATGTGCATTATTAAATGTTAAAAATGGGTTGCGTTAAAAAAGCACCCGATATATCATTCTCTCATTTACATGGTTTTTTATTTTACAAATACAGTATATCTTTGATTGATAAAATTTGTAAATATTTTCTGATTTCGTTTTATTTTCAGAGACACTTAGCCAATGTCATTAAGTTCGTAGTCTACTATGTTGTATATTTATTTTTAATATACGGCGATGTTATAGAATTTTATATAGGCTTAACATTAAAAATATATGAAAAAAGGATAACTAATGTCGCTGCTGAGATGTAAGTGGTCCATTAGGTCCATCATTTCATGGCCCTGGATGGTACTTTTTATATATTTGATATGAAGGTAGAGAAGTGAATCTCTTTCAACACCTAGCAGCACCGGTCCTCCCACCTGCTGCACTGGCGGCTTCGTACATATGCTGACACAACGCCACTACATGCCAGCGAGAACCAAACATTGTACCACGTTTAATGCCTAAAAATAAAATAAAATAGCCTAAACAGTGTATAAATTTGTCCTTAATAAGTAACTGAGATAACAATGTTAGTAATTTAGCCTCATATTGTGACTTGCATTTTTAAACTAGTGGTTACACGGTAGTTTGAACTGAACAACTTGAAATTTTCAAGTACAAATTGTTGATTTCTGTTGATCTGTTTTTGTTGTCCTGTTTATCTGTTTAAGCATTTCATAAATGCTTTCCGATAGTTATGTTACCCACAGTATCATCGAAATGAATAAAAAATTAAATCATAATTAAAAAATAAAATCTGTTCAAAATTCAATTATTTAAGTGATGTTTTCAAAGTCCCTATTCATTTGTAGCAGACAGTCAAATGGTTAACGGATATTCAGGAACACTAAATTATGATAGTGGAAAGCTCTTTCAAGCTCTTTCATTGTATTTCAAAACTAGTTTGAAATTATTAATATAACTTATTCGACCATCCAGGCATCTATTCGTCAATTTATATTTATTCGTATTTATTTATTTAAACGTTTGCATATTTTTAAACATATATAGTTGTGACTGAACAAGTTCCTAATACTATATTGATAATTACTTTTTCTTTGCTTTCTAATAACTTTTTGTGTCATCTATGGTAACCAATTTAAATTGTCAACAGTTTGTATTACATGCTTTTAGAATGTTGGTATTTTAGAGAGATCTATAGGGAGGTACACCACTAAAAATCAACTAAGAGGAGAACTAATTAAATGTTGCTGCTAAGGTGTAAGTGGTCCACCAGGTTATCATGTTATGGCCGTGGATGAGTAGCTAAGTTGAAACAAAGGCAGGGAATTGAATCTCTTTTGACACTCAGCAGCATCGGTCCTCCAATCGACGAGACCGGCGCAAGCCATGTACGTACATGCGCCAACACACCACTAATTTCTAGTGAGAACCAACATTCATATCAGCTTTTAATATCTATAAAACTAACAATGAAACTACCCAAAAAAAACGAAAAATATCAGTTTTTTTTTAATTCACTGAGATCAGAACGCTTGTCTTTGGTCCAAATAAGTTTTGACTTAAAAGTCTTTAAATCATAAAATATCCTACCGTTTACTGGAAGTTATTGTTACAAAATGCATTTTTTTAGTTGTAAAAAAATCAATTTGAATTTTAGTTTGAAGCAAACGTCTTTTACTGTAGGAAACGTCATTTTTACATGAGAATCATTACTTTGTCATCATCGTTCTCACTTGAATCAATCATCCAGTTATCGTCCCAAAGCCAATATACCAGAACATCGGTTGCATTGATGACGTACTATTTATTACTACACGGCAAACTTGAATGTGGCATTTTTGTATTCTCCATATGAAACATTGGGATGAAGTATGCAGGTTTGTTGCAACAGATATGTATAAATTGGGTCGTTTTAAGTCAATATCAAATAAACCTTGACTAGAAAAAGCCATTTTCCAAGTTTAATCAATATATATTTAAAAAGATATAAGTTAAGATATAGAGTTTTATTTTCTCCCCTTAAGAATTACATGAGAAAAATATACGCAAGTTTGCTGCCACGGAAATGCAAAAATGGGGGATCTCAACATAATATACAATAGATCTTAGTTAAATTAAGCCATATAAAGTTTCATTAGGACGTGTATAAAAATAAGCGAAACATACAATTTTATTTTTTCCATAAGGTTGAAATTTGGACGACATAATGAGTTTATCACCCTATATCTCAAAATCCAATGGACATAGAGCGATGATTCAAAATACTTAATTGTTAGTTTTTTAGCAAAACTCACTGGTGTAAACCAAAATTTAACTATTTTAATTTTTCGAAATAAAAATGCAAAACCCTTTTTTGTTTTTTATTTTATTTTCAAGTTTGTCCACCTTGGAGAGCGTCCCCAGATTGAGGGCTCACAATCCCATTTTTGGCACCCCCCGCGAAACAGCATAGCTGTAACATGAGCACCTTGTGACGTAACTTTCGACCTCCCAGTTCCCGGTCCATCACATCCAAGTTGGTCCTGCGTCATCGCTGCTCACCGAGCGCTGCCGACGTTGATGACGAAATGACGAACCATCTCAGTGACGTCATCCATCGCCGGCTCCCTGGTGACGTAGGCCTACTCCTGCCTTGCCTTCTGTAAGGTTGCATTGTTGTATTTAAACTTGCATGGTTCTGGGCCTCTCGGGGAGAAGTTTTCTTCGCACAGCTTTTGAATAACTGAACATTTGAATGTTGCCTAGTGTGTATCAACATAATTTATTTCGTCAGCCCTAGCGGTTTTATCACGTAGGCATTTTCTTCAATGGAATGTTTCAGGTCTCACTAATACTATTATTTCATAAATTTGTATACATTACTTTTTCTGATTTGACTATTTTAAACATTTGCAAAATGTGACCCACCAGGGGAAAAGGGACCTTAACTTCAATTTCTTCGAAATTGAGTTGTTATTATACCCTTAATCTACGTTAAACGAAAAACAAACTGGTGAATAAAAAACACAACGTTTTAAAGACAAAATGTCTTGTTAAATGTGATAAAAACTAAAGTTAATTTTAATTTTTTGCTCAAATAAGATTTTATTATAACAAATCTTATCAAAATATGATTTTATTATAACAAATCTTATCAAAATATGACATTACATTAGGTGTCTGAGTTTCACTTTTTTATTTGTTGACCTTCTAGTACATTTTTGTTTGTTTTGAAACTTCACAGGACCAGGAGCTACTTCATCGACTACTTCTTTTGAAAGATCCTGTACATTTTCATGATCTGATTCATGGATTTATTCCTTGTAGAACTCTCGGATTTTCCTATCTTCAAGGCATTAAAATAGCATCGGGGAAGTCAAGGTCCCTTTCTCCAGACTGCGAGAGTTTCGAAAAAAATTAATTTAACCATGTTAAAAGTTAAATTCAGGGGTACGATGGACCAAATATTGTTTGGAAACATATAACACAATAAGAAACAATCAGAAAATGTGTTTTTGACCCTATCCTCTAAAACTTGCTGTCCTGTAAAATGTTGTCTGGGAAGATCCCTTTTCCCTTGGCGGGTTACATATTTTTACTTTATTTCTGCCATGTCCTCGGATTATAATCATATATCGGTTTCAGAAATCTTACACTTTAATAATAATTAGGAATCTTATGGCCTTAGTATTTACTTTTATAGTTTATTTGGTTGTTTTATTTATGAATGAGATATGGTTTTTAATCAGATCATAAGTCCACTTTTCAAGAAAACACAATAATTAAACAGTTCAAACATCATTAAGGGGGACGAATGAATAAAAATAACAATTCGCATTGTTACGACTTTAATTTAAGCAGTTCAGTACTTGCTTCTTGTTCTTGGATTATTTTCATGTCATTTTCGACATTAACTTTACCAAAATGTAAAAGAGATTTTTTCTCTACCATAGATTTGAAGAAAAGAGAACAATTTTTACTCCTGAGGTGTAGGTGGTCAATTAATTGGCTTTTCATCAGCCAATATAATTGTTAGTAGGCATTAATTGAGTTACAGAAATACATCTAATTTAAAACGAGTTACGTTTAAAAATTAAATATAAGTAATTTAATTGACACTGAAAATGTGATTTTTCAAATTCATAATAAGAATCATTACAATTCTTATAACTCTTATTATACTTTGAGTAATGATAACTTGAAGGTAAAATTTGGATTCTTCCAACTAAATTAAAACTGCCCAAAATCATTTATTATGCATGTTTTCTTTCAAAGTGTCTCCAGTCTCATCGGCACCTTAACTAAATAAAAGACGTGATTAATAAACTGTGTAATTATTCGTTGCCTGTCGTTATCGCATACGAAGTAAATTCATTAAATCTAAAAACTACACAGATTATTTATTATGCCTTTTCATTCCGCTGAAATCCACCCCCATTAAGATGTCTGCGCACACGTGATACAAACAGAAATTACGTCAAAGAGCGCGTGCACTCGGATAAGAATTCGAAGACGCAGAGCAGTCGTGGCAGTCGTAACGAAGTGACGGATGCTCGGGCGTCAGCGCTATCATGTTTGGTGAGTCAGCGGCGCGGCCGCAGCCGGCAGTTGCATAACCTGCAAGGCTATCAGCTGTTATCAGTCATTCCATTGTTGTAGACGTTCCAGTGTTACCAATGCCCTTAATCTCCGCACGAAATTTACCGGCACTCGGCACTCATGGGGGATATTTGAGTATTTGTAAAATATTTGTTCTTGCTTGTTGTATTTTTGACAGAATGCATTTTATGGAACTTTTTTTAGGTATAACTAACTTTTATAAACATTTTTATAGTATGTTAAGTAATAAAATCGGTTATGCTATTGTTGTACTATAGTGGGATTTCGGTTCTTATCAAGTCGAACACTATTACAAAAATAATTAATTAATGACACCTTAATAATGATAATAATTTCTTTCACCTTAATTACAGTCTATCTGTTATATTACTAAGAAATCATTGATATTGTTTACTTTTAGTAGATTATGTCTCTAACTCTCGTGGAAGGGGACAACTTTAATGTCAAAATATTAAAATTGCACTCAGTTTATAAACACGGTTGAATCAAATATATTGCTTAGTTTAGTTCTCGCAGGAATGTAGCGGTGGAGTGACGAGATATATACGAGGCCTGCAACATTACCTGCGAGAGGACCGATGCTGCTAGGTGTCGAAAGAGATTCCATTCTCTACCTATTACTACACACTAATTTCTCAATTACACCGCTAAATTGCCAAGTAATTGATCACTTACACCTCAGCAGTATAAATTGTTCTCTTTTTTATACATGAGTAGCTAACACAACGTTAAGGAAGGAATAAATTTGCATTCTGCAGTGCTTTCACTTGGATCCTTCAATTCAATACGAAGGCTAATTCTTAAACCAATTCGTATTATGAGTGTTACAATTTTTTAATCGCTTAACCAAATAATTTCTTGCTCTTCATTCCTTTGAAAATATAGGCCTACAGTTAATGTTCAGAAAACAAATTTTCTCAAACAAATATTATTAGTGCAGTATTATAATTTGTGAAAGGACATTCGTTATTAATTCTTAAGCCCAAACTACACGTAACTTTTAAGAAAACCATAAATCTGCCACTATTTGAACCCTGTACCAGAATGAAAGGTCTCGGAGAAAAAAATCCCAGGAAAAATGGGCACAGATATAAAGAAAAGGGCTGAACAGCTGATTCCAACTTTTTTATGAACAAATTATAATCTAGTAAGTATTAAAAAATTGGTATGTGTCTTTAAATTATAGGATTCTCAAAACTAAAACATTCAAAACATGTTATAAAATTAGTCAAAGAGGTATTTATTATTGTTGATTGGTCCGAAACTTGACTTGTTCTAAAAGAAATCATGGGTAAGTTGAGTTCTATAGCTAATTAAAAAGCAGTAGTGGATTCATCGAAATTCACTGTTGAATTATAATCCTTGCATATACATGATGTTTTCAGGTATTCATTATCTAAAATACTAATTGATAATGATATTTATTCCAATCTCACCAAAATATATGTTCAAAGTCCAGTCCTCTTATCCGCAGTAGCTCTTGCCAAAATATAGATTGGATTTTGTTGTTACTAGATAACAGTAGGCCTACGTTACGCCTGTCTGCAGTTATATATACTGGTGTAAGCAATAAATTATTTTATTTATATTTATTGAAAAATATTTTACATGTACATGTAACGATGTAACACATAAAATTAAATTTGCATGAGTCTGCCTTATGTAGATTTACGGTATCAAGCACGATTCGGGTTGGCGATTCACGATTCAGTTGGTAGCCCTGCATCCTTGTCTCATTGTAAATGGGACAATGGTTAATTAGTCAAGCGCTAGTTTGACTCCATGTCATGTAATACCCTATAGTAGATTTTTTTGTGATAAAACTCCGATAGTTCTTTATACCGATTTAAGAATTTAGGTGTCATTGGAAATAAATATTGAAGCCAATCATACGCCATTTTCGAAGGAGAAGGTTAAAATAATCGATATAATTATGCATTCGCAATTACTATACATATACATATTAATTTGATATGCTTTAGTCAGAATATTTTAATGTGTACAAAACCCTTTTTTATGTCTTAAATATTTTTAATGAACAAATAAATATATTTTCCAAGTAAATAGGTTAAAATGAATAAAATTTTGTTTTGGGTAAGTTAATAGTTTTGAACTAGAAATATTCTTTTCTGGTTTACCCATTTCTAACGACCTAACAATACTCTAAAGTACTATAAGATATTAAAATATCTTAGAGACTAAATTTTAGCCTATACTAGCCTATATAACAGCGTCTCCTAAAACAGAAATCCGTAATCCTTTAACAGTAAAACAGATTTACTGTGTTTGCTCATATTTAATCATGAGTTATATAGGCCTACCCCTTTATAATTTTTTACTCCCCCCCATTTCAAGACCAATTTAAATTGTTTTATAATTAGTATGACCGATTCAATTGTAGGTTATTTATCTTAAGATTTATTGGAAGTAGGAGAGGGAATGCTCACCGATTGACTCGATTGAAATGTTGGTAGTACTGTATCCTCAATTATTGCCGAAGCAGTTGGCACGCCTGCCAGAGGGAAGCAGTGTTGCCACGCTGCTGCGACGAAGGGGACGCGCAGGATAAGGGCAGGTGATAGCTCTCCCCTCTACTACACTCCCCTTCCAATTAGACCTGTATCCGTTCTGTTAATTTCTCCTTATTTGTTTTTGTTCCTGTTAATTTGAGCGGAAGCTAAGAAAATTATATTAATTTCCTTGAGTTTTCACAGTCGTGATGGAATTGTTTAGAAAAGGAAGTTTAGGACTCTTTTACACGAGGCCTCTTTTAAGCCGCGTTTACACTACATTACTTGTTTTAGAAATTTTTGTTTGTAAACATTTTTATTACAAATTTTGTTTTTAAAACTCGATCTTGTGTTTTAAAACATGTTGTACAACAAAAGTTTATGAAACAAAAAAAAATCTTTGATCTTACCGACACGACACGGGAAACCTACAACCTGTTGTAAAACACGATTTTTCGGTTTTAAAACACGCTTGTTGTACAACTTGTTTAATTATTTTCATTGCTTTCTTAAACATGTTCAAAGCCATTAATATAGTTGTACAACACAAGTTTATAAAACAAGTTGTATAGTGTAAACGCGGCTTTACACGCCATATAGTCTGGCCACTGTTACCAAAAACAGTGGCTGGCCAATGTTACTACTGTTTATTTAGATTTTCTCGCAATTTGAGAACAATGCTGACGAGGAATTTAACAAACCATGGCCCAAAAATTACTTTTATTTTATCAAAGAGTTGTGATTTAGGACTAAACTATCTTAAAAAAAAAAACAACTGCGTACCATCCAGAAAAAAACAAACTTGGAAGACATCATGTGAACATGAAAAACCTTAGAAATGTTCAATGTACAGTACAACGATGAGTATAACCTAGTTATACTCATCGTTCATTTTAATATAACAAAATAAATAGGTAAAATTTATACAAAATAATTGTTATCAAATAACAAAAAGCAGTTACATTTGATATTAAAAAAGATAATATTGATAACGTTAGCATAATTGATCTGTAAACGCTCTATTTATAATATTATAAAATATGTATCTAACTTTTTCCTCACCATCAAGAAAAGAGGAAGCTAAGTACTCATAGTGGGACTAAAAAAGTGCGGAAGTCAGTAATTAGCTTATTCGTTGGTTCCGAATAAACATTACAAGCGGTTTCATCAAACAACGAAATGAACTGCATCTGCATTGTGCGATGGGGCAGAACATGCATGACCATTGATTATTAATCGGACTCAATCAAACTGCAATCCCACAAATCCCTTAATCACCGGAACAAGTACTTATTTTGATGACAAGCATCAACTGATATGCATATAGTACATGAAACTAGGAATAGGATTATTCTGCATTTTTTGTTATAACAGTATAATCCCTCTTTTCCGGCCACCATTCATCCGGCCGTCGCTATCTGTGGAAGTTAGGGCCTACTTCTGTTAACCGGACCATTTTTAAAAGTGTTCGGCAGGAAATGGACGATATCGACGAGCAAAACCGTAACCAGGACATTTTTTTTGGGGGGGGGGGTTTGACCACGCCCGGCGACTTTTTTTTTACTTCTTACTCTGCTTTTGGGCTCCTTTATTGTCATTTCGGGAACTTTTTGGCCTGTTCCCGAGCCCCCTGCGAGCCCCGGCCCTTATTTCAACCATTTCGGGGGGGGGGGTTTGACTCCCTAACCCCCTCATTGGCTACGGCCTTGCCGACGAGTACCGCGGGGAATGACCGAGACAAATTACATTACAAAAATCTATAATTTCACTCTTTTTACGTACTGGAGTAAACATATTTAATTAATAAAATTTGGGGCACTTTAGGGCCAAATCATTATCCGGCTGAGTCTCGGTTCCTAGAGGAGACCAGATAAAAAAGCCTACCCGATGTTATCATCAAAATGTTTACGTTTGTTGTTCTCTTACTTAAGGTTCTTACAAAGTTGGCACTAATGCATAATGGATATTGCTAAAAATTCAATTGAGCTGGAGCTTCACATTTTTTCTAGAATCTATAGAAATGATAAGCAGACACAAAGGCTCAGATGTCGTCGGTGTTAAGCAATGCTTATCGAGGCCGAAAAATGGTGCATTTTTGTGGAATAAATAAATAAATAATTTTGAGGTTTTGCCTAGAGCTAAAACAGGTATGAGGGGGTATTTTTCAGCTATGTTATGATGTAAGGGACGGGGAAAGAACAAAAATAAGTAATTTCCTCCACCAGTAAATAAATATCAGTGTTGTTTCCCCCAAAAGTAATGGTTCACTTTCCCCGCGTGGCCGCTCGACAGCTTTGATCTCTGAGGGGGGAAGATAGGGGGAGGGAGATATTTCTTGTACACGAGTTTAGCCGACAGTAGGAGTAGGAGCTTTGGCAGGGGCGAGAAGTTGGGAAAGAGGGAGGTGGGGAGGTTCAAGTGCATTACAAGACAATTGGAAAGAAACGTCTTTATAAAAACCATCTCCGATGCCGCGCGCGGGACACTCGCGGGAAACGAGGAAATAACGAGGGGTTTGGACAGAGATCGATATCTCGTCGTTACAGAATAGCCGCTGAGATTGTGGCAATTGCGATGGTTCAACTTCTACCAAGTCTACCAAAAATTGTACCGCATGTTAGAAAGAAATGGATAATGCCCGTTCCTTTCTCTGTGATGTTAATATCGACATGTAAGCTTAAATGCTTGTCTAACTTACTTGTTGTCTAACATAATTGCTGTTAGGAGAAAACAACATCCTAACGTTTACTTCAATTTATATTTTCAGTTGTTTGATATTTTTGAGAAACAACTTAGATCTGTTCCCTCATCAACCTCCTTCAAAATTGAATCTCCGGAAACTAATCCCTTACCGTTACCTCAACACAGAACCACAGTTTTCCAGCACCAGACCTATTACTCTTCCAGCAAGTCTTTCAACCACCTCCCTTCTTCCCTAAAAAAATCAAACGCCATAAAATTAAAAAAATTTTGAAAGAGTTTCTTATTCTTAATAAGGAATTTTATAGCTTACAGGAATATTATTTCGAAGAAATTTGTTTTTTTACAGCGTTTATGTTTTTAATTGTGTATATAAATTGTACATATAGGCTATATGTAAAAATTGTTGACGATTGTTTTGTACATTTGTGTTCTTGATAATAAAATGATTTGAGTTTGAGTTACTTTACAGATTCATCACATCACCCCAGATTATTTCAACTATTACGGGTATTTATCAATGAATTTATTGCTTTTAGTCCCTGTAGAGTGGTCTATATCATTATTGCAGTGAACGGCAAAAAGACAAACCAGTTTCAATACCTTGAAGCAGAACAGTCGTCTCCTCAGTTTTTGCGTTTCTTAAACAGTATATTAACTTTTACTTCAACTCTTCAACATATCACATCATGACCTGAGTTTGAATAATTTATGCGGTATATAATTAGTAGAAAGCCGCTGACAGCAAAAAAGTGTCGATCGATATACAGCACGTATTGTTTATCTTATATGGTTTTTTTCTGTAAAAAGTCATACAGAAAACCCCAGTGTCCAGTGTGCTACAGTGTTCTGTTATTTTGTATTGCTCCTGAGTAGAGTACTTGTCAGTAATCGAATAATTTCCTTTTAATTTAGGTTGTTTTATTAACCAATGGGTCTCTTTAAGAAAACTCAGTATTTAAATTTGCCTTTTCTTTCTACCCCTAAATTTGTTACACAACACAATTTCATTCATTTTTAGATTATACATGTTAAGTTTTTCGTGGGGTATTCCATAGATCTGGGTTCGCAGCATACTTAATTCGCATTATAATGTTTATGCTTCACCTCAGGAACGTAGGTCGAACTTTTTATACATTGAACAACATTAGTGTTTTATGCATATAAAACTGTAAACTTCTAGTGCCATAAAAATTAAATCGACACACAATCCTTAAGGCCTATGTCACACTGGGCTACCCTGGTGGAGCCACCACGTGGTATCATTCATTGCTTCATATGGAGCATGACACACTAGGCGTTGGTGGCGCCACCAAACGCTCCACCAAAAGTGTGGTGGCCGAAGGCCCTGATTTTCTGAGCCACCAGCTGGTGGCGCCACCACGTCGTCGCATTGTTTCTTATTGGACATGACATATTCAGCTTCCAGATATGCCACCATTCAAGTCCACCACTGCAATTTCAGTTGTTGTGTTCAGTGCAGAAAATATGCAAATGAAACGTGGCTTCGATAGGCTACAGAACGTTTTATTTTGGAAATTCAAAGTAGGCCATGCATACGGGATATGACTAGCCTAGCGGCGTGTATTCAGACAGAGACGCAAAGAACAAGGCTTGGATGGAGCTCAAAAGCTCATCAAATGTAGCCACACTCTTCCTTGCATAACTAAAACCTTTGTCTGGGTCATTTCTTCAGACTATTCTTCAGGTTATCCTTTTCTATTCAGATCAACATATGTGTGAAAAACTACCCTCTAGCACCCGGTCAAGCACAAATTGATGTATCCAAAATCTACGACGCACACGTCGTTTTCGGGCGAGACCTCAGAAATACGAACGCCAAAGCACATACCTCTTCGACATCCATGTCTGCTCGGCTCTCACGGTGAGCGCTTCATTGGTGGCAGTTTTGGTGGCTGTACTAGTAGCCCGTCATAAATATTGAGCTATGTGACATAGGCCTAAAGTGCTATATTTTCGAATTAATCTTTTACTAAGAATCGATATTTGATATATTAACATATCAGGTTTTGGATATGATGACATGTCAAGTTTTGCCATCTTACACGTTGATAAATATTGTTTTAAATGTTCGCAGAAGGGGCTGTTATGACCAACATATCGAGTTATGGCACAATATACTTTTACAGAAATTGACATATCAGATTTGGTCTTGTTTCGTCACATCGCTATTATAGTGAATTTCACATATCTGGTTTTACCATCTTATAGATCTCGGTGAGACGAATGCAGTTATATTGAAATTCAATTTCGGTGAAAAATCACCATTATCAAGTTACGGCTTCTACCCACAGAAGTAATTTATAGTTTCGACAAATAACTTCCATTGTTTTATTTGCTACGCGTAATGGAAGGACTGTTTCAGTGGTTTAATAACGTCGTTGTTATGGCAGGCCACTTTTTTCTAGCAGAAAATATTGGCCGAGAAGTTGGAGTTAGATTTAGACATTTGTTAACTTATGAACGTTCCATTTAATGTAATAGATGCGTAGTTCCATTGAAATCAACTATAATTAACAGTGACTGTATAACAGGTTGGCAGTATTTTTGTCTAACACTAATACAATTTAGTTTCAAAGAGCCATTAAGTGCGGAGTGGTGTCAAAAACATAACTTGAAAGTAGGAGGGATCTGCTCTGTTCGATTCTGTTGGGACAGTGCCAAGAAATGTTGTGAGAAACTGAATACAGAAACAACTGAATACACTGAGATGTGCAATGTTATTCACAAACTGAAATTACATAATCACAAATTTGTCATATTTAAATTTATAATCTCCTTCAAAGTATGTTAAATATGGAAATAAAAGTAATAGGATGAATCTCTTTATTTTGTATTTACTGACTTAAGCCCAATTGCCATTTTCATGGTTGGGTTTGTAATGACAATATCAAAAAGCTAACCTAAATAAAATATCCATTTTATGAAATATGATTTAGCCTCCATTTGTGAAATAGTCTTCAATATTACAAAAACATTTTTCTTAAGTCATTTTTGCGAACTTCTTTTGAATGTGGAAATGAATTTGCTTGATGTTTTCTGGTAAGTTATTGTAGATTTGTATTGATATGTATTCTGGACCTTCTTGATAAAACAATGTTTTGCATGTTGGTATGTTTATTTGGGTTTTATTCCTTGTATTGTAGTTGTGGGTGTTCATCAGTAGTGGGATTAGCGTTTTATTCTTCTGAACAAAACAGGCACCTAGTAGTATGTATATTGATGATATAGTTAAAATGTTATGTTTTTTTTAAAGAGAAGACAACAAAAATTTATTTTTGCAATCTTAAAAAGTGTCCGTAAGGCTTTTTTTAAGAATACATACTTTTTTTATTCATTACCGAGTCCCCAGAACATCAGGTCATATGAAATGTGAGACTTGATATATTTTAGTTATCGATGTATTTTTAGTACTCGATATATTTTGCTATATAAACAACAGTTTCATCCAACATCCAGTGGATGTCTTCTGATGAACCCTTGTTAAATGTCATAAATTTTGTTTTAGTGTTATTTACGTTTAAATTATTATTTTGATACCAATCAAGGATATTGGAAATTTGAATATAATTTGTAATTTCTAGATCAGAGTATTCCAGTTTTGAATTATAAAACGATGTTTCATCTGCAAATAACATGATTTCACCTTCAGTGGGAGCATTAATCAATTGATCAATATGAATGATAAAAAGTAGAGCCCCAAATGTTGTTCCTTGTGGAACTCCTATATTGATAATTGATTCTTTTGATCTGTTTGTTTCTTACTGGGTAATCATTACTTTTGATTTCACTATAAAATCTTCTCTCTGTTATAAATGATGTGTCCAATTAAGGGCTTTATCATTTACTCCATAATGTTTTAATTTATTAAGCAATTCGTTGTGATTAACACTGTCGGGTCGAAAGCTTTGGATGAAACGGCTGTTTGTGCATTTGTCCAACTAAATACACATTATATATTATATTGAATCATCCATGGAAAGTGAATTTCAGAATTTAACTATGATTGTTATTACAAAATTAACCAAGTAAAAACAAAATAAGTGATTTTCCTTCCACCTTCACGAAAAGAGCAGGGAACTTATTTTTATTAACTGTCTCCAGATAGCATCTTGTTTATAGTGCTGCTAATGTGAAGACTGATTTAGTTTACCTTTTCCTGTTTTTTTGTGCGATTAACCTTTTTCCATGGTCTTGTCACACCAACACCGAGAAATGATGTTTTAAAGCTTGTTCACAAGAGAGACACACTTTAACATATTCGATCACCCATCATAATGTAGAAAATAGCTAAATTTACTTTAAACAGTGAAATTCAAGACCCCTCCGGTTGTTACCCAATTTTCTAACAAGTTTTAGTGGCTGCTCCTTAGAACGTCAAATACGGTCCATGTATTATATACATGGACATACTTACTTATACACACTTACTTACTTACTTATGCACATTCCATATATTTTCCAAACAAGGACAATGGTGCTGATAATAGCATTACGTTAAGTGTATTCTAATATTAACTCGTGGGCTCAACGTGATTTATTATCCTTGAATCCATTTAAAATGTAGTTATTTTAAACAAAAAATCTTTTAAAGGATAATTATTGGTTCCCCCACATTCCAAACATTCCTCACTTACATTGAAATTCTTATTCAAGTTTAACCACTTACAAAAGCGTCCAGTTTACATACTGGAATCTCTATCGCCTCATCATTGACGTACAAGGCGTTTTATGTCGCAGGTACAGTCGGGCCCCACAGCAACTCAAAGTGTATTATAGTAGTACAGTTCTCCGCAGCAACTGGCCCGTAATGCAGAGAATGATTTATTCAGGGTACAGTCCCGACCCCTCGCCATGGGCCGCTCACTTGCGGCCGGGACTGTACTCGATACGACACTAGTCACCGACTCAGTCTTAATTGGCGTCTGACTGATTATATTTATTTAAGAGCTATAAAGAACTAACTCCACTTGATCTAGCCGCTAGAAGAGATATTTAAAAGCAAAGGAGGTCATGAAACACAGTGACACAAGAGGCATAATGTGTGGGAATTGGACAGCAAAATGTAGAACGGTTCTGTTATTTATATAGAAATAGTTACAATTCGTAACGGAATCGACTAATTTAAATTAAAAGGATTTCATTTCTTACTTGAGGGGATAAAATGGATAGGTTGTAAGTTTTTCTATAAATTTTTTTAGTTATGATAAGATAATACCGAAGTATTAAAAATAATATTCGTTTTCTAGCTATGCCAGCTATAAACTAGAGGTAAAAAGTGCCAAAATTAGCAAAAAATGCCTTTTTGATTCACAATAGAAATAGCTTAATTTAATGAGTCTATATTGGGAATTTAATATTCTGTCAAGGAAACTGAAAGTACGTTTTTATGTTATTTTTGAGGACACAATTTTTTCTGCCTGATTCGATATGTAACAATCCTGAAAATTGTGTAATTTTGAAGACCAATGAATAACAAACAATTTCCCAACAAAATATATTGTTGTCTTTTAAACTTCTTTTTTTAAGTGCACAACAGACTTAATCTCCTGTACGTCAATAATCAGCTGCTGGCCATTGTTTTCTTTTAAGTTATATCCAATAGGATTCATCCACTATAGAAAATAGGGCTCTTCAATCATGAGTTTGGATGCATGCATTGTTTCCCTTTATCCGTATTCAACTTCAGTGTACTTTCTTCCAAATATTGGACCAAATCATTGAAGGCTACTTTGGCAAATGTGGCCGCCCCAAGGCTGTCATAGTTTAGTTTAGTACGGTAACCATATTTATCATAAACAAACACATGATCTTTCCAGAACTCTTCAATTACATTTTTTTAGCACTTTTTTTGTAAACAACCGCACACACGTGATCTTTGTGGAACCTCACTTAAGGTGATCAAATTGATTACAGCCTGTATAATTCATATCATCCACCTGTGATTGCAACAGTATATACAGCAATGAAATACTGGAACTCAGACAAAGAAACGAACATTGCCATAATGAGAAGTCGATATATTTGTAAATGCGTAATAAAATATACATAGCTATTTACAAGATTATTTACAATGTACATCTGGCCTGTTTGTAGTTCGACTTCTTTATGTACAACCGAAGCTTAACTATATCACCTCATGTAGTCGCTTACATGCTAACAAATAAATACGCTTATTTTTAAAATGATAAATACATAACAATTAAATCATATACTTTTACATGTTTAATCATTGTTCTAGAGGAACACATAAAATTGTGAACCAAAGGGATCCACAGTTTAAAAGTTAATTTGATCTTTCTCGCTAAGTTAAAGAAACACAAAGATAAACTTTATTAAAAATTGCAGTTGAATACTGCTATAATGACGTAATCATAAACCAGAAAGAACTTTCACAACAACCGGCTTTCAACGTTCTACTCCATAAAGTTTAATTAAATTCAACATAATGTATAATTGGCTAACAAAACAGCAATGTTGATCCCAATTTGCTGTCCTTAAATTAACTATTTACTCCTTAAAACCGGCTTTCAACGTTCTACTCCATAACGTTTAATTAAATTCAACATAATGTATAATTGGGTAACAAAACAGCAATGTTGATCCCAATTTGCTGTCCTTAAATTAACTATTTACTCCTTAATTATTTATTTAACTAATCAGTTAAACTTGTTTCATACGTAATGGCTTGTTAAATTTTACTCTTACTCCTTTGAATTATAATTAAGTCTTTAAGCAGATTCTTGCACACAATAATATATTAAAACAATATTTATTGATTATTTGACACTTAAAATATTAAAGAGACCCACATTATTCTAATGACAACAAACAGTAATAAACAAATTAGAAACGTTGCTAACTCTATCAAAAATGTATGCATGATTAAGTATGTTAATTATAAAGCCATTCACGACTTGAAGCCAACGAACCGCTATTATTTACAGTTATAATTCACTGATAAATGAGAAAAAAGACAGCATGGGGAAAAAATAATAATCAATATCTTCTTAAAACAGTAAAATCAAAGAACATATGATGTGTAATAAACTTACAAAAAACATTCAATATACAATCGAAATCGTAAGAAACCCTGATAGTCCTGAAACCTGAAGGCGACATTCAGTCTTAAAATTTGCTTTCAGAATTGTACAGTTGCTTACAGCTACGTCATCGTTATCAAAGGCATCTTACTAAAGGAACTTTCACTAAGTCGTCCGGGTTCGAAGTCAAAGAGTAAAAACCTTCCGGTGATCAACTGGAACTTCCGGTTTGTTCGTCGACTTCCTGTCACTTCCGGCTCGCCTCCGGACTCAACTGGGAGGGGAACATGAGCGGATGATGCGGTAGGTTCATCACGTTTCTCATCCAGTCTTCGAACTTCTTTGCGGTCAGAGGGTCCCGGGACCAGTTGTTGTTGTTGACCTGGTTCGCGAGGAACCTGCTCTGCATCTCCATCTGGTGGCGGTACAGCTGCTGGTAGGCCGCCGAGGGGAAGACCTCGGAAGCCGCCCTGGGCTCGGCGGGAGGCGACGGCGACGAGGAGGACAGAGAGGAGGGTCGAGGGTTCGGAGACGTCTTGGGCTTCAAGGTCGGAATCCGAATGGGAGAAGCTTTCGACTCGGGGATGGGGAAAGATGTCATCGCCAGCAGAGGGGAGAGCGCCGAGGGAGTGGGAGACTTCTCCGCAGACGAGGGTCGAGGGAAAGGAGATTTACTCCCGTTCTTGTTGGGCGGAGACAACCCAGAGGAAAGGTCCAGTGCGCCGCTGCTGTCGCGCCGGACGAGTGGCGCCTCTTTGCCGATAGGAACTTCTTTTCTCACCGTGGTCATTTTCAGTCCGGTTTTCTGTTTCGGGTCGGGAATCAGAGCCGGCAGTTTCGGGCGGGGAGGGGCGTTGATCTCGATGAGACGCGGGAGTTTCTTGTGAGTGCCGGAAGGTTTCTGAGGTGTATCTTTGTTTGCGGCTTCAGTCGTGGGCGGGGTGGCACTAGTAGGGGTTGCGGGGTCGCTGTCGGCCCGCGGGGAAGATTGGTCCTGGGCCGCTTTGGCTGTAGGATTTTCAGATACCCTCTCGATCGCGATGCTCACGGGCTCTGGATTCTTCCTTTTCATCGCTTCGCACTTGTTCCTGATGTCGATAAACAACTGGTCGTCCTCACTGCTGAACTCGGTGCTGTCTATCGGTTTTGCGTTTTCCGTCCCGTTTTGATAAATCTTCGACGCAGTTACACTGGGTGGTGCTGGGACCTTTTCTATTTTAACAGTCGACGCACACATCTGATCCATATTGTTGATTTTTATCTCCGAATCGATCTTTTTCATCGACGTCCGCTGAATATCGTGCAAGAACCGCTTCGTCAGCGTCGACAAGTCACTGGGTTCCCGTTTTCTCTCCTTCTGTTTCTTATCCTTCGACGGGTGTGTTGTCAGCTCGATGGATACGTCCGGGGTGACCAATCGTCTCTTCTTGGGGTCTCCGGGCCCCTCCACCGGCGGCACTCGTTTGTCGAAGGGATTGTCGTTCAATTTCCTCTTCAAGATGCTCGACTCCCCCGCGCTATCGACTCCATCGGCGTGGTCGGGGGGAAGTATCGACGCGACGGCGCGCGCAGCTTCGCTCACTTCACCGTTCAGTGTCCCGCTCCGCTTCACGCCGTTAGTCTCGGGGGGCGCTTCCGCTTCCTTTTTCTGCGTCGTCTCTTTCTTCAAACAGTTCTGGACGATCTGCTCCAGCCGATTACATTCCTTTCTGTGAGGGGGCTGGCCGTTTACAACTGATTTGTTTCCGTTCGCAACTTTTGCGGGACGATTTTGATTTTGCTTCGGCTGAGGCTGGGGTTGACTAGAGGACACTTGGGGGACTTGGGTTTTCTGCGGGGCGGGTGGGTCGAGTAGGGGCATATTTTGGGAGACAGTCACCTCAGGAAGCCTGCTCATGAGGAGTCCTGAGGGCGGCATGTACTTGGTCTTCATGATCTTCTCAGAGTTGGGCGGCGGCCTGGGCGAGCCTGGCGGGAGTTTTCCTCCTTGTACTCCACCCAGCCCGAGCGGATTCGTGTACCGATCCACCAATCCGTCACCGTTCATGAGTTTTCCGTTCAGTCTTGTCTTATCTCCGGGTTTGCCACCAGCCTTCGATTGTTTGTTCTTCACCGCGACCAATTTGCCACCGTTGAAGACGAACCGCTTCGTCATCGACTGCGGTACCTTGAACACGTTGCCGTTGGTGGTTGCCGGTTTAGGCTCCGCGGTCGTGGTAGTGGTAACGGTATTGTTTGCAGTTACAGTTGAAGTCGCGGCAGCCGCTGGCACGGTCGTGGTTGCCGTGGGCGTGGGTTCCGTTTTCGCCGATATCGGCAATTCTGGAGGCTCCATTTTTGGCATTGGGGCGCTCGGCACATGCCCTGTACTCAATGCCAGTAACTGATTCACCGCGTTGTTCTCCTCCGGGCTCATGGTCCCCCTTTCCTTCTCTTCTTTAGTCATCGTCGCTGATGCCTTTTCAGAATCACTTTCTTTCTCTTCCGCCTTCTTACTCTGCGCTGCCTCCACCGCCAACAGTGCTGTCTGCGGCTCCTCCTTCGGCTCTGGCGGCTTGGGGCGAAGACCCACGGCGTCCAGGAGTTCCGACCCGGGCAGCTTCTTGGGCGGACCCGGGTCTCTGATTGGCTCAGAGGACGGCTTCAGCGGCGGCAGGATCGTCCTAAGGGTGGTCGGCACATGGATGCGGTAGTAGAACCGCATAGGGCCGTTCTGAAACAGAGAAACACATTTTGTTGAAGTGGATCATCAAGCAGAAGTAATCGATAAAGTACTGCTGCAGAAGGAAATTCTGAAGAGAGGAACAAAACGTGTTACTCAAGCAGAAAAAGAGGTTGAGAATAAAGGAAAAATGCAAAAAGCTGTTTTTTTCCATTTTGAACAACTTTAATAATTTGAATGCAATAACTATTTCAAAGCTCTGAAAAAATAATAACTTTTGAAAAACTTAAAAAATGCTTACCCTTTTCCATGTGTAGATGTAAGCAATGTCCATCAAGGAGTAGGAATCTGGAAGAGATTCCCTTCGGTACAGAATTTCAACCTGAAACAAAAAGACAAGTTTGAAAACAAATCTACAAACGTAACTCCAATCCTTAAACTACGCGAAATTTTCCGACGTGAAGTTCACACACGTTAAGAAACACGAGCTGATTTTCTAAGCGCCCGCAGTCAATTAAGAATATGGATTAAGTTACTTTTCCAAGAGGGCCGAAACATCAAACATCCGAAGATTCAATCAATCAAACACGTTTGCCACATTGCCACAACACTGTATAAAAGTTCACGAGCGGTTTGGGCCAAACCTACATAAATTGGATCTAAATAACCCAAACAAGGCCATTTACAACTCGTTCGGAGCGCTGCAGTGGCGGTTGGCTCACCAGATGGATCAGATCAGGTCATTTGGCAGCGCGTCAAACCCCGTGAATCACTCGGCCGCACGCTGACACACGCGGCTAAATGCGGGCCGAAATTGAAAACATCAAGTCGGAAGGAATTGAATCTCGATCAAGACTGTGACTTGTACAGTATTTGGTTGACCACGATGTTATTACGATAGGAGATAATGTAAACAGTTTTCTCAACGGAATCGATTTCCTATCGTTTTTCTGGGTAATCGGTAAAAACAAGAAAAAGGAAGCTAAAGCGCCAAAGATTTCGCACTGGGGGTTTTGAGATATTTTATCCTAAAAAATCGAGGTCCAGCCATTAACATTCATAATACTATCCTATATATGTATTTGGATTAGAATAAAAATAAAGCTATATTTCTGTAGGAAATTACTGTTTACAATTCTCATAATCGGCCGGAAATAAATAGGGTTTGAATACAAATTACAAATCAGAAAACAATTCCTTCAGATTTGCTGGAACTTGATTTTGACGATAGAACGGAAATGACTCGTCAATCGAGGCACGTGAAAAGTAGAATTTTACTAGGGAATTGATTAGTTTAACCGAATTGCAATTCCTATGCAACGCTTATTACTCCTGACACTTAAATACTCTGTATCAAAATCTTTAAAATAAATCGAAAAAATTAATGACTTAGGAACCCTACCTTACTTTTTTTATCAGTTGGAAACTAAATTTGTATTTGTTAACCCCGTCTTTGGTATCGAAACAAAGTACTGTGTTACACTCGGTATCGAAAATCTTGGGAGGTCTTCAGAAAACATGTATGTCTTAGGAACCCTCTCCTACTTTCTTCATCAGCTGGAAAGTACATTTATTTGTCTTCGGTAGAATCTGTAGACAGTTTTGTATCGACAGCATGCTGCAGTGTGGCAGGGGCGGCGACGACGGCTCCCCCAGTAGGGCACGGGGTCGGATCGATAGACGAACCTCACAATACGCTGAATATCGGCCTCGGGGGCAGCACACAGCACACAGCACCACGGCTCTCCCCTCGGCGGCGATATTGCTTAAATAAAGTCTATCACTGTAGTTTGAATGTTTGATGATTTAGTTGTAGTTAATTTTGGTTAAATAGCACATTAGTACTTGAAGAAGGAGTGAAAACTCTGCATTACGATGTTAATTAACGTATGAGATAAAAATATGCACATACAAAAAAAATAAAAGAAAAACTACAGACATAAGTGCAGTATTAGCAAGTGAAAGACAGTAATGTTGGGTGATAATGAGTTAGTTAAAAAAACGATTGCCCGATTGTACATAAATGAACCGACTGTCATTTCTGTTTGTTTATTCTGGAGTGGTTAAATGAACTGATGGTATTACTTCATTAATCATTTCTTAAACCCGTTCGTATTTTACAGTCTAGTGAAGTTCAAAACAGAAATGCATGCAAGTCGATGATCAATTGTAATACGAGGCTCAAGTACTAATTATTTGTTCAAATTGTTCCAAATCGTTATATGCCATCACAAGTCAGATATATTTGCAATGAGATTTAATGTTTTAAAGCACGTTTACATAACGATTGCAATTAACAACACTCCAGTTCAACCGACTGCCAAGCAGAAAGAATAGACACGTGCAGATCCATTATGGCAGTTGCACAACTTTTTCCTCCAATTCCTGACCTAGCTTTGACAACTGCACCCGCAGGCAGGTGACACTCACTGCACATGGTGGCGGTTTGGTCCTCATTAAAAAGATATCAAGGTGTACACGTTGAGGGTGCGATAGAGAGAGGGGAGGGGAAGAGAAGAAGGAGGGGAGGGAGGGGGACGCGTGCTGCTCTCTCCTCTCCCGCCACAGCGCCACTCGACGATAAGATTTATGTCTCTTCCTCTCTGGAATGATTTACTTTTATCATCGAGGGATCGTTACAAATTTTATTAATAAACCCGGACACAATTTGTCTTGCGACTTGCGAGTTTTAAAAACTCTACTGACTGAAAAACTAGGACCTTAGTTTGCATTACTTTTACATAGTGTGAGATGTCAAAAATCTTGCAATTCTCTGGTTTGAAATCCAAACTTCTTTGTCCTCCCCTAATCCTGAACTGAGTCGTGTAAATAGATAATTTTAGAAGGTTTCTGTCAAAGACTAGTTATTTGCTACAGGCCGACCCTACAAGCGTTGAAAGGAAACTTCATGGACAACTGCTGAAAATGCGTTAAAGTGAAGCTGAATCGATCGAATGGGATCCAAGGTAATACCAAACCAAACCACGCACATCGCCTCTGCAACCAGACCCGGGAGGCTGGTGCTACCGACAACCGACCACGTGTCTCGTGTTGGTCGGCCATCTCTAGACACAATATGCGCTATTTCCAGAATCCCTATTCCATTCTCCGCCCGGCCCTTGTCAGATCAACACCACCTTCGGCTCTCAGCTGTCGCTCGTAACGTAAAGAGGGGGCAATCTTATTCTTGGCCCGAATTAGATTGAGATCAAAGCTTTAATGTCACTTACGGTGATCTAGTTTCCAAAAGTCGTATTAGAATTTAAATTAATAGAAGTTGTAAAGCTTGTTATGGACGATTGAGGTCATGAAAATATTGAGTACAGCGTCGGCAGGAATCAAAGAATATAGGGCCTCCAGTAGTTATGAAGGTAGGCAACTTAATGAAGTGCCTATTGCCGTTTTAGGTGATTTAGTTTCCAGAAGAATTGTGGTACAAAACAACGTGTAAAAATGTCCATCGATAAGTCATTAAAGGCTTGACAAAAACTGAAGGACATACAATAGTAAGTAGTTTTGAACTGCCTTTCCCCCAGCTGGTCTCTAGTCACACATAATTTACATGTACTGTATTTTATCACAAAAACGTAAAACACTCAGAGACCTGAAGGTTTATGTGTAGGCTACACTCCACTTTCATCGCAGATGCTTACAAAGAAAATAATTTACGAGTTCAGGGTATTCCAACCTGGAACCCAGCCATTTCAACGATTTTGTACTAGATCTACAACTTTCCCCGGCAAGAAAATGGTTTTAACTTCTGCGATTTGCAGAAAATACAACTCAGAGAGCTAAAACCGATCACTTTTAACTCCAAGCTACCAAAAACTCCAACTCCAACCGTCAATTATTCTGACCGACCGACCAAACCTTGAATAGAAAAATCACAATATCATCGTAACGGAACCGTGTAAAGTGTAAAAATCGGGGCCTTGAGCGTCGGCCTTGACGCCTCGGTCCCGCACAGCTGTTCATTAGCAGTCCAAAGGCGAGAATGGCGTCAAATACACAGAGAAAAGGCGGGAAAGCGGGTCAAGACCGGCGCGACGTTGCCGGCTAGTGCGCCCCACGGCCGCCAGGGGCGCATCCACGCCGACAGCCGCGATCTTTATCACCGCCAATCAATTTACCCACGAGCCGCCGATTTGATTTAATCGGCGGTCCCGATGTCCCGGGGCTTTTTGGAAATTGATTAAATTAAATTAATTACCCCGCAGAACCGGTAGTTTTTACGGTTTGAGATGACATTTTTATGTTTGAAGAGAACAGGAGTTCGGCTTGTTTTGGATGTCGGTTTACGGGCGACACAATCATTTATGTTCAGACTGCATCAGAAGTTTGAGGTGGGATTCAAATGACTTGGTAAATTGTTCGGATAAGCATGCTTCATTCATGGTAAATATTCAAGACAAATATTGAGCACCCAGAAAATTTAAACATTCTAGTCTAGCTCATTGGTTATACTGAATCTAATTGGCTCTTAAAGAAAACCTTTATCTGGCTCGATTTAAAACGCCAGATGTACCTGAAAAACGAAGGTCACAGAGATATATCACAAGCTCAATTCATTTTAATAAAATAATTACCCTGGGAGGAGTACAAGCAGTGTGAAAAATGATGGAGATTTGGTGAAAGGTAGACCTACAGTAATTCCCACTCTTCGTCTCACGCAATAATTGAAATACGATGTTCACAGATGTATGTAATAAGCTTGATTAATTTCAATTAAATAATTAACCCTAATGAGTACAACTGGTCTTCAACATGAAGGAGAGAGATGCGGTGAAGGTTGAGCTACAGTCAAATTCTCACTCTTTGTCTCACAGACTATCAAATCCTCCAATGGTCAAAATCATAAATAGATGCAAGAAAACACACATTCGCAGTAAAAAATTTGATTTGTCCCTCTATCCCATTCATACTGACAGGGAAAGTGCACATTCTTCCTCTGTGCTAGTAAACATTAGGTTCTTGAAGCGGGGTTAACATTTTAATTATAATTATGAATTGCTAAAAGACGGTGAGTCACAATTAAATGATTTGAATATCACTTCTTGGAAGCCAGTCCATAGAAAAATTGCATTCAGAGTGTGATTTTGGTTCGGGGTCATCCACTCTTTATCCAGCTCACAGTGGAAACGTTAAGGCCTCCAATCAGACTGGGTTTAGCCGGTGGCGTGACGGGCGGAGAGCGTGACGTGACGTGACGTGACGATGGCCCACGGTCGCCACGCTGCGTCGACCCTGGGTCAGAAGAGAGAGAGCAGGGCACTGCCACCAGTCGCTGCCGGGGACCAACGTTGAGGTGGGATCTGCAATCTGTGTACTGGGGGGAAGTCCGAAATTCGAGAGACGACTAAAAACTGCCGTGAAGGTCAAACCGCATTGGTGATATAATGCAAGATTGGTGAATTTTTTGTATCTGGCGCTTATCTTTCAAGGTTTGTCAAATCGCTTTCAGAAGGTTTATGGAATTAATTGATTTGTTTTTGGATGTGAGCTCAATTTATTATACCATTTATATAACAAAATCCGATGTAGGCCAACTTGTTGATTGACGAGTGGTTTAAAAGTTCCTTTTTAGGCATTTTAAGTCTACTGGTGGACAATCCAAAAGAAGGATGCAACATCAGAAACAATTGTAATTTTTTACAGGAGGTGAATTCTTCCAATTGGACTTTTTCAGAAGTTGGAAAGTGAATTCTGAAATATACAGGTTGTCTCAATGGATTACTCAACATTGGCATTGTCATACGTTTCATGAAAGATAGTTCAAAATCCAATTCCACGAGTCTATGTCAATGAATGTGGCTGGAGCCCTCACACCTATCTGATCTATAATTTAAAAAAATACAACCTAGTGAATGTATACAAGGTGTCTACCACATCAAATGCAGTGAAAAGGAGGAATTTTGGAGGACCCGGCAAGGACCTCCAGGTCAAAAGGAGGACTTGGAGGACCATTTTCCACAAGAACTTTGAGGATTTGATTTGTAACGAGAACAGAACTAGAACAGTGGCTTACCGTGCAGGCGGTGGAGAGGCCGTACTTGAGCCGCAGGAACTTCTTGAGGTGACTCATGGTGACGACCGCCGGGCACTGCAGGTAGCGCTTCAGCCCGTCCGCCTCCGAGGGTGACTTCTGCAACAAACACGTCCCCCGTCAGCGTGGGTATACATCCCATGGAAATTTATACACTTGTGAAAATGTGCTTGTAAATTAAACAACCCTTCGCTTCAGGCCGACCGCCTACGAAGGTGACTTCTGCAACAGACACGTCCCCGTCAGCGTGAGTATTCCGTATCACGAAATCATGGGATATTATACACTAATAACTCCATTTCATCAGCCGTGGCACCTGACGGATTAGAGGACCCTCGGTCTTGCAAGCGCGGTCTCCAAATCCCTTAGGTGTCATCGCCGTTTGACATAAAGAATATGATAATGTACTTGTAAATTAGATATAAGATGCATTTAAGGCGATGTTAGAAGACAATACATGACCTTTGGCGGAAGGAACGGTGCACGCGATGCGCGATCAGTGAAGCAACTGAAAATACATTGGAGGACATCCTTTGGACTTTGGAATGCTTGATACCCTTTTGAGAGCATAGAATAGAGTAACACTTCGCCCTAAATCTCAATAATTGGCAGATGTCAATGAACACTATCATTTGTAACGTCATGCAAGGGAAAGTAAAGTAGTAGACGCAGTTCGTAAATACACACGTCCTTGGCATTTGTGGCACAAAGTTTGTGCCTTTGTTTGGGGCGGCCGCAGGGACTATGAAATGAAAACAATCCCGACAAAGTTTTTTTTTTAATATTTGAGTATATGAGTTACCCGGCATTCTCTTAGTACGCATGTGAATGCCTGCCCGCTCCTTACAAATGCATTGTTCATCATTTGCACAAACAAAACGTCAGGGTCCACGTCCAGCTACTTGCTTGGAGGAGTACATTTACGAACTGCGCGTCCACTGTACTATAATGCTTTGTATAGAAGCCTAATAAATGTAAAAAAATCTCAAAATAACTCTCGCGATTGTAAATTCAAGGTAAATATTTTAGGCACAGAAAGGTCGGATTTAGGAGCAAAACGGGCGCACATGACATTTTATCATAGAAATTTATGTAGTGCAATAGCAACCCTCTAAAATTTAAAACAGCTGGTCAACGCGCTTTCGCCTTCTTCCTCAAACCACGTTCTCTACTACTTCCCTAAATAGTCGCGAGCGCTACGTCGCGTCGGCGCCGAGCAGGCAAGACCCCAGCCAATTCTCTCGGGCGGCGCTCCTTGACTCGGACAGCTTTCTCTTTAATTCCGGGAGCCGCGCGCCCGCCGCGCCAAAGCTGGCCCTCGGCGCACTTTGACATTTCAAAATTGGGACGGCAGTTTGTCTTTCGCGGATTACTACGTTCATAAACTTCGCCTTGACCACTCGCCGGAAACATTTAAATCCTTATCTAAAACATCCTTATCTAATAACTGCACGTTGAATTTTGGGTATACGTTAAATACAGTAAGCCTGAGATGCCTTGCTGATACTTCTCAAATAATTCAATCCTGTTGCGTATACATAAGATATAAACTATACTAAAACATTGATCTAAAACTTTAATCTGCAGCTGAACTTGAATTTTGGGTATGAGCATAGCCTTCTCTGCCATCCCTAGTATAAGGCCGCGGCGCTGGTAAATGACAACAGCGCGCCTGGTTCAGCTGATTAAACAAATCAGCTGAACCACCATACCATAAGAGAGTATGGATAAACAATCCATACTCTCTTATGGCACTATCTTTTGTTTACTTGAAGCCAGCTGGCTCTGTGAGGGTTTTTACCATGCAAAAAACCCTTGAACGGCGACGTTGCCAGATACACTGATAAAAGTAGAATGTGAATATTACTTTGATTTTGGATGTTTTTCACCTTATATTCAGTAGAAAATCGCCAAAAACTGGGGACAGCCTTTTAAATGTGTAATTCACCAAACAAATATAGTGATAGGAAATATTGTAGTATTCACCATTTGAGTTAAGGGTGAAAATTACCTTTCCATTTAGCGAAAATAACCTTATAAAGGACTTGCTATAATTACCTTTACAAGAGAAAATCATCTTTTCAAGAAAGGGGAAAATCACCTTTAACGGAATTGTGAAAATTACCATCAGCTGAAATGGTAAAAATCACTATTTATGGTAAATTCAAGAGTTACCTTGTAAATGTGATTTTCTCTTAATTTTAAATTGTAATTTTCACGTTTTAGAATGTGATTTTTATGTTATCAATCTAAACATTGGCATTTAAGTTTTATTTAAATAATTTTTATGTAATTTACTCACTTCAAAACAGTCACTGAAAGACATTTGAAGACGTTTTAGCGAAAATTTGGCCCAATTAAACGAAACTCAACCCCTAGTTTTGTGACAGCGATTCGTTTCGCAATTTTAGCGATTATGGGTTTCGCTAAAACCATCTCGGTAGAACTCCTAAACTCTTTCACTAAAACAGCGATAGTGGCATGGCTTGCTATTGCTGCAATCCATGGCACCTCAAAGAAAGGGTTGTATGACACTACGTAGCACAATATTGCAGGCGAAATCTGTACTGTGCTATTCGTATTATGTTTAAAAGCGATTACACGAAAGTGAATTCATACGCAAATCAGTAACTAAACTTAGAAAAAATCCGGCATTTCATAACGTAGTCATGAGCAAACATATATACTTTATATTTCTTTGATATTATACTTTATAATAGTATATTTTTTATGTTATACTTTATAATAGTATTCTTGTTTGATTTTTATAAGCAATCAAGAATACCATTGGTTTCAAGCAATCAGATTACAGTCTATTTTAGACAGGGTTGAACTGTCAAAATAGGAAGTTCGTTGTTTAAGTACGGCAAAATATTGTCTGGTTACGGAAAAGCAATGTTGGTACGGAATTAGTATATTACGTTACTAGGCCGGAAAGTACTGTTTTGCCGGACGAGCATGATAGTTCCCTCGCGAGCCTCAGGCGATGAGCGTGAGATTTTCATGCGAGACGGTAAAGCCGCTTTTACACTATATACAACTTGTTTTATACACTTTTGTTTGTAAATCATTTTCAATACAACTTTTGTTTTTAACACCCGATATTGTGTACAACAAAAGTTTTTAAAACGAAAATGTCCTTTGATCTTTCCGACACGGCTCGGGAAACCTGCAACCTGTTGTAAAACACGATTGCAGTGACAGATATACACATACTGTCGCCCGGGGCAAAATCAGCGTTTGCCCCCCCTCCCGGGCACAGAACACAAAAAATATATAATATTTATTTTCAATGTGGCTTTAATGTGATGTATAAGCAATTATCTCGTATATTACAATATGATTTTACGTTATGGCCGCAATACAACCGGTGTTCGCAGGCCACGATACAGCCTAACCAAGAGCTTATTGCCATATATAACCAAGAAATTTGCCAGCCGCTGTAAAACCAATGTCAAGTGTCTACCCGATACAAATAGATGTCCATATGGAACTCCCGACTTTGTTTCTAAGCTTTCCTGTCTATTTCAAAACTATATTCCCAACCAGTGAAATCGGCCATGTTGCCTCCTAAAACGAAAACTTGAGCCCAATTTATGTAAAGTAAAGTACATATTATTTGACGGCCGCGATATGTCAACAATATTTAACAGCTGCAACGAGACCAACAGATTTGCTAGCCACAAAGACACAGCGATTTTCTGGCCGCAATATGATTGAGGCCGTGGTATAAACAGCCGCGATGCGACCGAAAGGTGTCGGCCAAGGGCCAGCGCCGTCACTTTGTCCGCAAAACGTACGAGCGATTTTCTGCCCATCAAACACCGAGAATGTGACTGCCATGAAAAAAGATATGCTTGACGGCCGCGATGCGAAATAGATTTTACGGAGCGATGCTACTGAGAGGTTTGCCGGCCGCGAAACAAAAAAAAGACTTTAAATAAATTTTTTCACTTTTTTCTGAACCGGAGCCAGCCAGCGTTGGGCGCCGCTGTCGCCCCCTTCTGGTTGGCGCCCGGGCAGGTGCCCCCGCTGCCCCCCCCTTAGATCCGTCACTGCTTATTTGCATCGTGATGAAAGGTATTATCCACAACTCGTCATAAAAGTCCCATTTCGGGACTTGATAGTGACATGTACTATTTTCGGTTATTTTTTTCGAAGTCCACCACGAGAGGTAAAATTACCACAAAAGATTCTATATGGTTAAATTTTTATTACAGTTTAATAGTTTATTATCAAAGAATGGTATTACTTTTTTAATTCGACATTGTAATTTTTTGCTAACCATAATATGGATACTATGTAATATTTATGTTCATCCTTGGCTCACAAAAAAACAAGAAGAACACTGTAATTATATACGATTGGCTAGAAACCATAACTAGCTGAATCCAATAAAATACTCAAAACCCTCACCTCCTTGACTATAACGGAAAAACATAAACGTTGATCTATAACAAAAAGAAAATTTAAAGTGATAAATATACCATAACAGCGTTTATACTTGGGTTATGATCAACAAAACATCTCGAGTATCCTTTTAAACCCCGAGGCCACGCCGGCTAGACGGAGGGCAGAGACACAAGATCGGAGATGCCATGTGGGTGCTGTTTACAGATGACGAGTGGAGGGGTGGGAGAGTGGGAGAGTGGGGGAGGGAGAGAGAAGTGGCAACGCCGCGCCCTCCCGCACAGCTGATAAACAACGAGAGACCCGCTGGCCATACACACCGTACACACAAACCCGGCCGAGGATGAGCAAATGTGTGAGAGCGCAGCATTCGTACGGTATCGTTGTGACTTGGAACAAATTGATAATGTAAACTGCATTCATCTATACAGTAAATATTAAAACAACAAAACTGTTAGAGATATCAGATATCACACAGCGTTTTCACGATACACATTATGAAAGATACGAGAATATTTGTTGTTTTTGATCCAAATAGAGGTTTTTTATTTGTCTATTTAAAAATACTCTACTATTGGTAGAATTTGTTATTTATTTGTTTCTCGTGTAAATTTTAGTAGGTATCAATTTTGTTTGCAAACTGGATATTATTATTGGCATTTTCGTAGTAGTTGCATTGTTTGCATTTGAAAAGTTAACACACCTCTGAATATATGTAAAGGCATCCTAATCATAGTGTGGATATGATACACAACAAATATATCTCAAGAAGTTGAAAAATTAAGCATAAGAAAAATAGGAACATGTCGCCCTGGATGTCATTAAAATTAACTGACAAGTTTCTCAAGGAACTATCAAAAGAGATTAAACAACAATTAATTGACGATTGATGATTTAAATGCCAGACACCACATTAATATCGTGAAAAAACGAGGGAAATATTTAATAACTTAATAAAAGTCAATTCTTTACTGTTAAAAAGTTATAATGTCCTACTAGTGCGTGGAACAAGTGTAAAAATCTTTCACTTCCTGAAACCAGCACCATACTTTGGGGGAATTGACTAAATACATATAAAAGAGTGAAAATCAGCCGGGAGGCAAGCTTAAAAATATTTACGTCACGGGTCGTGACGTCATCAATATGGCCGCTCAGCCAACTTAATAATGTCACATATCTCGGAATTCACTCAACCGATTTTGACGTGAGACATCTTATTTGAAAGGTCTAATCATTATCTATAATAAAGGTTATTACACTTTCAGCGGTAAAATCAGTGGTTTTTGAGTAATTTGCAAAATATTAATTTTTTATCAATATTTGTATTATGATGTATTTAAATTAAAATTAATAATAAAATATCCCCGTTGCAGCAGACCTGCATACTCAGCGAATTTCAAATGCTTAAATAAATCATTCAGATGGGGCCACGAATAAGTAAAATTTACGTAAATCCCAAAATGAGAATACAACAATTTTCTCCATAGGAATAACATGGGAAATGAGTATGCAGGTTTGCTGCCAGGGGAATGTAAAATTGAGAGATTTTTTGCCATAATCCGGTAGACATCAACTAGATGAAGCCATTTACAAAGTTTCATTCATATATGTTAGAAATAAGCGAGATATAGAATTGTATTTAGTTCCTATAATTCTTTGTTTGAAATTCATTGTTGGTGATGGTGTATTTCCTATAAGGTTATCACTGTATGTTGTCCCAATGTCAACTTACAGGAAATGAAAAAGTTATATATCTCGCTTATTTCTAACATATCTGAATGAAACTTTGTAAATGGCTTCATCTAGTTGATATCTACTGGATTATGGCAAAAAATCTCTCAATTTTACATTCCCCTGGCAGCAAACCTGCATACTCATTTCCATGTTATTCTTATGGAGAAAATTGTTGTTTTCTCATTTTGGGATTTACGTAAATTTTACTTATTCGTGGCCCCATCTGATTAATTTATTTAAGCATTTGAAATTCGCTGAGTATGCAGGTCTGCTGCAACGGGGATATTTTATTATTAATTTTAATTTAAATACATCATAATACAAATATTGATAAAAAATTAATATTTTGCAAATTACTCAAAAACCACTGATTTTACCGCTGAAAGTGTAAAAACCTTTATTATAGATAATGATTAGACCTTTCAAATAAGATGTCTCACGTCAATATCGGTTGAGTGAATTCCGAGATATGTGACATTATTAAGTTGGCTGAGCGGCCATATTGATGACGTCACGACCCGAGACGTAAATATTTTTAAGCTTGCCTCCCGGCTGATTTTCACTCTTTTATATGTATTTAGTCAATTCCCAAAGTATGGTGCTGGTTTCAGGAAGTGAAAGATTTCTAGGTATTATGTTGTTCCATGCACTATACTATTATTGGTTAACAGTCAAAAAGTGTTAAAATATACTTGTCAACATGTCAAATGTTCAACGTAATTCCATTACGAACATTTATAGAGGCATGTGATTTATTACATGCCTCTATAAACAACAATAGTAAAACAATAAAACCTAGAACTGTAAACTTGGGTTATGATCAACAAAACATCTCGAGTATCCCTTTAAACCCCGAGGCCACGCCGGCTAGACACAGGGCAGAGACACAACGAAAAGCAACGATACACAACAATAAACGAACGACAACGATATACTCATTATGAATGACACGAAGAGACATACTGTCGATTATTGGGAAATTGTGTGATATTTGTTTTTATGAATGTTTACTAATTCCAGCCAAATTTAATTGATGTTGAATTTGTATGTTTATTAACGTCATTAATAAACATACTAATTATGCTAACTTATGATTGACTGTAGGCCTGTAGGCTGGCATACAGTCAATCATTGGTGTCTAATTGTTATGACTTGGGGCCAGTTGATTAATGTTAAAAATATCCAACGATATTCATTAAAACTGTCTGAGATAACTGAGGGTGTTTTTCACTATACACATTATGAATGAAGAAGAGACATACTTTTGATAGGATTGTTTTGTTTCTAGTGTTGAATTAATTTTGTTTGGTGTTAAATTCTTTTAAAAGTTCTTATAACAAGTTCTTATTAAAAGTTCTTAGTTGTATATTTTCGGGTTAACCTTTTGTTTGGTATATAATTTTTGCTATAATCCAACCTGATAATGTCAAAAGTATTCAACGATATCCAGTCAAACTGTAAGGGATACCACAAAGCGTTTTTCACGATACTCATTATGAATGACACGAAGAGACACACTGTCGATTATTGGGAAATTGTGTGATATTGGTTTTTCGTGTTGAATTATTATTGTTTGTTATTAAATTATTGTTAAATACAATATAATATTTGTTTTTAATAAACATACTGCGAATAAAAATTTGTAATTGCATTTTTTTAAATACATTTTTGATTAGATAATAATTGTTCTTTAACCAACTGCATGCCAACTGGATTTGATATGATGGATTATCTTTAAAGACAAACTGTTAACTTGAAATGTTAAAATTTCTTAAAGTATATTTTTGTAAATAGGCCCATAACAATTTCCTTGCTTGAACACTACAAATATATATATATATATCGACTCTAGGCTCGAGACTAAACGATGACAACTTTTGGTTGGTCTATGAGGAAAACTATGAGAAAAACGTGCATGTCGCCCTCTGATTCAAATTAACATGAGTGCTTACAAAGGGTATAAGTGAGTAAACAACAATTAACGACGTCATCCAAAGTGATATAATAAAACATGGGGGAAATTTTGAATGAAATAAAAAAATCTAACTGATAAAAAGGTAAGCTTAAATGTCCGGCTATTAAAGGTGGACAAAAAGTGGTTAAGTGGGCTATACTTGTCAAAATTTCAAATTTTCAATGGCATTGACTATGCATTCTGAAATTAAAATAGAAACGCCTAATTGTGTTTTTAAGAAAGTCCAAAGATGCACCGCGCCGACGATAAGAAATTCCACGATAAGGAACGCAGACTACGCAGAACTTCTAAATCGGGGTTATTAAGACCTAAAAGAAAGGAAACTCAAAACAGAGATAAAACAGTTATTTAAATTAGTTGAGAACTAATTATGCCAACTTTTACTTTTCCCAGCGCAGATTCTCGAGTCGAGCTGGCGTTTATTAATCTCGTTAAATATTAAAACTGAGAGGGGGAACATTTTATTGACCGAGTTGTTTGTTCCTGTAGGGGCTCTAGTTGTTTCAAGTTTCGCCTTACTTCTCACATTTTCCCTTAAAATACCCAAATAAACAAATCCTGATGACGCTCAATAGATAAACCAAAAACTTTTTCCATATTTGAATTTATATAAAATGAAATTCATTACGATTCGAACCCCCTCACCGAAGAACTTTCACCGTGCTTTCTTTGGACCCGAACATCATTAATTAAATATTACGTTGCCTGCGTCTCTCTAAGAAATAATGAGTAGATTCAGTTTTGTTTGCATGCTTTACAGCGTGGTTTCCTACATGGTTAGCGTGGTTAGACAGCATGTGTGATCGCCCCAACAAAAAAAATAGTTAAAATTGAATCCATTAAAAAATTACAACCACATAATAAAAAATAACATAACAATAAATTTATCTTGTAGGTGGAGTATTCATAATAGATAAAACGTCCAACTTATATTCCAAACAAATTAATTCTTGTATTTGTAAAAACAGATGCTTAAGATTTATTCTACAGTATACAATGTGGACAACAATTCATTAACATTTGAATAAACAAATTTTCTCTAAAAACCCATAAAATATAGATAAATACTTTCAAATATAACGCTAAATATTTTTCCGTAGTACAGTGGTGCCAACTTGCCGGCGGAGGCGCGGGCGATGTAAATCTCATGTTGGTATTCATCCAAGAGACCGCGACGCGACGCGGGGATATTCACGGCTACACGTGAGCGACTGTGGGGCATATCAATTGATAACACCCCCCCCCTCCCATCGACTCCATACAATACAATCGTCGGTGCAGGGGGGAAGGGTGTTATCAGTGCAATGTTCACTGGTTACTCATTATTGTTATACACAGTGAACAAAACGGTTGGCTAGGGGAAATGTTTATCTTGTAATAAAAAAAACGGGAAAAATGTAAGGCATGTGTAGACGAAAGAAATACTATTATATTGACATTTGTGATCGGCAGTTCAGCCGATCGTTTACACTGCTTTGACTTCCTCAGCGCATACAAAAAAAAAGAAAAAATGACAATGCAGGGGTCACAGAACAGAAAACAGCAAGGACGGTCGAGGGATAACCATCAGGTTAATTAGTGTTGATAAGAAATTAATGCTGTAGAATTTATTAACCATCAACATAATTTAACTTAATCATACCAACCAAAGTTTCTTACTAAAAGCATACACCAAAACCGACTCATATTTTAATAACCATCAACATAATTGAACTTAATCATACCGACCCAAGTTTCTTACTAAAAGCATACAACATAACGGACTCATAATTTAATCAAACGGAAATGAATAAACGACCCCTACCGTGAAAAGGGTAAACAAGAAAACACGTTTGGCGGAAGTAGAGAGCGCGTGGCTGAGTCGGAGTGAGCCCTCGAGCCAGTTTATATTTTATTTACGCAAGACGCCCAAATCGTTGTTTTACCGCCGCTAATAGTGCCCGACGACCGACGCGACGACCCGAGTGGCCGCCATCCCCCCGGGCCGGTAAAGTGTTTGCCGTCCACTTCGCCGTTTTAATTCCGCAATTACTTTTTTCTTTTGACTTTTCCGCCGAGTGCCATCAATTAGGCGTGTTTACCTTTAAAGAGCCCTGTTGGGCAATTAACAGAGTGGTGGGAGTATCGTTGTAGCGGCGCGTCGTAATGAAAAGTAAGATTAAATTTCGCAAAACTTAATTGACTTGAAGAATAAACCTCGTAATGGACATGTTGAAGCTAGAGTATATTTACAATCAGATGCGCTTTTAAATATTTTTTACAGAGGGACAAAAAAAATTATTCGAAGCTTCAGCATGTTCCTCGCGAGGTGTACTAATGAAGGCTGCTTAACTGATAACGCTGAATTTCGATTAGAATAAATTTCTCTTCAAATAAGCATCACGAAAAAAAGTTGTACACATCAGACTCAAACGGGTTTCAATTCGCACATAAGCCTACTTAACATCCCCGGTCTTCAAAAAAGAGGACTGAAAATTTAATTGATTTTTCTTATCCTTCGGCAAATACAGTCTATTGAGTCAATCCATGATGGAAAGTAAGATAAAAATGTACTAAATGAAACTATATTAAACTTGTATCTTTTACAAATTTCTATTGTAAGGAACACGTGAACGATTCAAAAACATTCCGACAAAAATTAAAAGTATGCATGAATAGAAAATTTATGAGAGAAACAATCAATATTCAATTGAGATTACTAATCCAATTACTTTTAATTAAACCCCGATAAAACTCTATTTAGTGACTCGTCTATTTGAAGAGGCTAAGATGGAGAAGGAGACCTTTGCAATCACGTCTGTTATTAGAGGTAATTGACTCAATTACCTGATAAGTGATAGTAATCTGATAGTTACGGCCGAGACGAGAGTGGGGGAGGGGAGAGAGAAAGAGAAAGGACCGGAGAGAATGGGGGGAGGGAGACGCAGAGTGCATCCCAATCATTTCACTCTGATAGTCTTTTACTGATAACCGTATGCAATCAAGATGGGAGAAAATTTGTCATTCCTTGCTGGGGCTCCTCTAGGGAATCTTGCAGACAATGATGAGAATATTGGTTTTATTTATTTTGGTGTAATTTATTTTCTAGAATTCTTTCTCCTCTTTCCACATAGGCATATCCGATTATCCTGATTCCACAACGAATTGGGAAGCTTTTTTTTAGGTAATTAAGTGCATTAACTCACAACAAAATTGCAAATAACTAAGCTAGGCCTAATGAATTACTACGTTATCCAAAATTGAAATTAAAAAAAGGACAACTGTTACTGTGTGTGATGAACAAACCTATCTTTCATTAATTTTCTCACGACAAAATATCAAAGAAATTTGGAATCAACTGATTTTATCGTTCCTTTCTTTTGAACATATATCATTGTTACTTCATAAACTCTGACATTTCATAAAATCTGGGGTGAGATACTAGATCACAGAATAAATTTATATCGCATGGGATCGCATTTCCACAATGTGGAAAATCTAGTTATACTGTAGTTCTTTCAGTAATTATATACAGCATACAAAAAGTACACTAAACTTAGCTAACAATGAATGTATTAGCGACCGTAAATAAACAGTATATAATGTAGATGTAAATAAATATATTTGTTACCTTGAGCGGAACGACAGGCTGCGAGCCGGGCCGGGTAGGTGCCCATTCCTCCCTCTCTCGGTCGCTGAAACACAACACACCACAGTGAAACACAACACACCACAGTGAAACACGACACACCACAGTGAAACACAACACACCACAGTGAAACGCAACACACCACAGTGAAACGCAACACACCACAGTGAAACGCAACACACCACAGTGAAACACAACACACCACAGTGAAACACAACACACCACAGTGAAACACAACACACCACAGTGAAACACAACACACCACAGTGAAACACAACACACCACAGTGAAACACAACACACCACAGTGAAACACAACGCACCACAGTGAAACACAACGCACCACAGTGAAACACAACGCACCACAGTGAAACACAACACACCACAGTGAAACACACCACACCACAGTGAAACACAACACACCACAGTGAAACACAACACACCACAGTGAAACACAACACACCACAGTGAAGCACAACACACCACAGTGAAACACAACACACCACAGTGAAGCACAACACACCACAGTGAAACACAACACACCACAGTGAAACACAACACACCACAGTGAAACACAACACACCACAGTGAAACACAACACACCACAGTGAAACGCAACACACCACAGTGAAACGCAACACACCACAGTGAAACACAACACACCACAGTGAAACACAACACACCACAGTGAAACCCAACACCCCACAGTGAAACGCAACACCCCACAGTGAAACCCAACACCCCACAGTGAAGCACAATGCACACTGTACTGAAATGTAACAAACAGAAGTTAGAATGACTGTAAAAGTTCATTTGACAATCACCTGTAAAAAATGTTACAGAAATAATAAGAAACTAGAGCTGCTACGGTTTTTAACTTAAGGTGGTTAAGTATAAACTTTAATCTTTAAAGCTTGTCTTCGGATTCAAAAAGGTAGTATAACTTAAAAATGTAGTGGTAGAAATCCAAAACTGAATTTGGACAAAAGCGATAGTCTATATTATTTTAAAACTTCCAAGGTGTGTAACCCTACAAAATAAAAACTATGGAAATAATACAGTCGGATTAAAGGTTTATATAATAGTTAAACTGATGGTATCAAAATATTTCGTAAGTTAATACTAGTCAATTTGCATCATTTTACAGCAGTGAAAAATATGGGAGAATAACAAACATAAGAAAAATGCGGAAAGAAGGACAATTAGGGACAATTATCACAACAGAGTGATACATGCAAATCCTAAAAAAGGGTTGAAATAAAACATGCGAATCATGCAATTACCAAAGAACAAATAAAAAGCTAACGGTTGAGTGTGAATAACTAACTGTAGCTAGAGACTTCTCTCCATCCGAAAAAGGACACTTTGATATACCCACATCTGTATGAAGAGATAATTTTATGGTGAGAACATGGTGATAAAAAGTAGTTATCAGGCCGTAAAATGGAAATGAAAGGTCAAACGAGCCGGATGACGCAATGTGTGGGGGAGTGGTTGGGGGGAGGGGGAGGGGGAGGGGGCTATAAACAGTAACAAGTGTCGCCGTGATACACGGTGACGCCACACGCCGCACAGCGAGGTGATTGCCTCGTGTGGACAAAGCAATCAGGAAAATATTGTTGGTCAATTTAGGAGGGGGCTTATATAACTTTTATTTCCGGGGTTCCTCCAGTTACACACCTGACTCTAGCAAGGAGAAATAAATGTTCATTAATCAAACAATTTCCCCCAGCAATAAGGTTAGGTGAAAATGCAACTTTATTGCTTTGATTCCAGCGAAAATTACTTATAGTAATGTCATATTGTTAATCGTTAAATATGAAAATCAAACGGATAAATTTTGAAATTACATGACTATCTCCGATTGGGTTTAGTATAAATATCACTTACTTGACTGCTTAGTTTTCAGCGATATTTAGAACTTCTAGTAATTCCACTTTGTTAAGTTTGGATCTGATGAAAAAAAACACAAACTGTTAAATTTTCAAACTAATGTAAATCTAATTTTTCCCCCGACCCAATTACGTTTAATAAAAAAGTACGACTTTATTGCTTCGTTTTCAGCGAGTTTTGGGAAGGCGATTGTCTCGGTTTAGACAACGTAACCACCAGGAAGAATTTGTTGGAATTTAGAAAGGGGCTCCAGTACTGTAACTTTTGATTCAGAGGTTTCTTCATGCACACACGATTCCGGCAGAAAGAAATGTTTATACTGGTCAAAACATTTCAGTAAGATTTTTAGTGAAAATATCACTTTATTCCTTCGTTTTCAGGGAAAATTAATTTCTAGAAATTAATTTAGCTATATTAAGTTTAGCTTTAATAAAAAAAACCACTGTCGTAATATAGTGATGTCTGAACAATTTAATATTTCTCTCTCTCAATATGTTTTCCTGTTTTCCTCATTAAATATAGAATTTTTATGAAACCTTTATTTTGATTACTCCCTTTTTCTATGTAATTCTGTGCTATATGAAGCACTGGTCCTTCATCCTGATTTGAATTAATTTCTATTCTCTCCCAACATAATTTTGGTGTACCGATAAATTTCCAAATCAAAAGTATCTCCCATTTCTTTAACTAAATCCTCAGAGTAATCTATCGATTTACTTGATCGATATTTTTGAGCAAACTCTTTAATCGACATCATACACTACTAAGTGACTTTTTCCTTATCAACCCGTTTTAACCAAGCATAGGAAATTACTTTCAACGACACACAGACAAAGTTCTTTGGGCATGACTTTTGATTGATATTTTAATCATCCTCAATAATGGACAATCTCTTTCATTACACTTGTGAGACGTTTTTCATCAACAACCCGTTTCAAACAAACATGAAAACATTTTCAACGAGGCTTGGGCAAAGTTCTCAAGGGTAATTTTCATTCAGCATTCAGCCTCAGATGAACGCTAAGAGTTATAAACTCCCAAACTAGTGCCTTGAGTTGAGTACACACGGGGGTTCGCAGCAAATTACTGCCGAGCGTCTCAACCGCCGTTTACACACGAGACGCTTTGCCGCGTCGTCTCAGGTGGAAAGCCCGCGTCAAAGCGGCTCTGATCCCGTAATCCTCAAAGCCGGCCATCTCGCCTCAGCCACAGCAAGGAGACATAAGTACCTCTATTATTTTCAGTTGAAGTTTTTTTACAAAAAATAAGTTGCACATAAAAAAAGTATAGAAGTACATCGGATTTTTTATTTCCTATGTACTTTATACGTGTAAACTTTTATGTAAATTTCCATTGCACAAACACATTATTCTCATCTTAATTTGTCCACTAGGAATTGCAATAATGTCAGTTTGTTTGTTTTTAAATGAGCATTTCCCCCTCAGAGAGCAGGCATACATAAGAGCCTGTATTATTTTCGGTTTAGTATTATTTTTTAAATCACACATCGTAGATTATAAAAGTACGTTGGAGATGAAAAAGCTTCCCATTGCACAAACACATTGTTATCGTCTTTATTTGTCCACTTCAAATCGAAATAGAAATAATGTCGGTTTGTTTGTTTTTTAATATTTAACAAACTAATTGTATGTATATTGTAAGTGGCCTGTAACCATCGGATGCCATGGTACATGGTACAATACTAACAGTATCACGTTCTCACAAAAAAAGTACTTCTTATCAAAAATAAGCGGGAAATCACGTCACGAACCAAGAATTTGCATCGAATCGCGTAAAGTAGTGTCTGCTTAACAGTTAATCAAACCCTGTCCGACTAGGGGAGGTTAAATCGACATGTAAAGGTAAATAATAAAATACAAAATTACACTGTTTGTCACAAAAAAATTGGAACTTCAGGATTAGTAAAAACACCAGTCCTTCATTTGAAAGTATTTCGTACATACAAGTTAGCTAAAACTTCAATTCGAATAACTCTGAGTCCCTGTAAGCCACATTTGGTGCCATATAAGTTTAACCTTTAGTTTATAGCAGTTTATCCTTTTGGATGATACCTTTTAAATTTTACATCCAAAAACAGCTTTATTTTTTTTTCAAAATAATAGCACCGAAAAACGCTTAAACACAACTAGGACACAAAACTACATTCTTGAGCTCCTCCACGAGCTCACTTCACTAATAGCACAGCATTCCCCATTCCATTCCAGGGTACAAATGCATGCATGGGCATGTTACCTACATTTTAATTGTTACCCCCCGCCCTCCCCTCCCTTATCGATCACCCCTCCCCTCCCCCGTAACCAAGGCAACGACAGCAGCTGTTCGCCGCCTTATCTGCCCACTACCTGCTGTCTTATCTTATCTCCTCTAGCTGATTACGACTCGAAAAACAGATGTAAACCAATAATTGTTTGGGTTCAAGTTTTGAAACAAATAAATAAATGGTTGATGGAATTCCTGGCCTATTCCGATAAAATGCAACTAACGTTGTTTATTTAAATATTACTAAATAAAAGTTTGTGGCAGTGGTTGCAGGCTATATTTGCATCATATTTACTAAAACATTAAGTATAACAAACATTAGGGTTATTAGGTACATTAGGTATAACATTGGGTATGATATTTTTAATTTTAGTGTAAGAAAAACAGTGATGCTATGTTATGATGAAAACTTCATTTGTAATTGAAAAAATCATTTTGGATTGATGTGAAAGTGTAGTAAAATGAATAAAATTCAGTCCCAGCCATATTAGACAATTTAACTAACCTACTTTATAGCAATTATCTGGCTGGAGAACACTTTGCCTCAGCGAACTATACATTTAACATGGTAATGTGATTAAAGTAAACGTTTAAAATATAAGACTACTTTCCAACTTATTTTAACAAAAAATTACTCTAAACCCTCCAAACATGTAAATCCGAACAAGTAAACCCAATGGTTAAATATGCAAGTACAGTACATGCGAAAGAAAACATGCAGACATAAACAAATTTGACAAAGCTTATTATAACAAGCAAACAAACCGCAAACCGCACCCTGCAAGTTGCCCCCTGGGGAGGGGGTAACTTTGGGGGCGGCTTATTATGTTTTTAAAGAAAAATAAGAGAAAAAAACTTAGAGAATTCTGTGTAGTAACTGACACAACACACACACAAACTGGGAAAAATTAATAGGGAAGTGTGAGATTAATTCAAAAACAGAAACACACAGAGTAAAGAAGAACTTACGATCTACTTGACATTTTCTCTTTTTTGCGAAGCCTTTGACCCTCGGCTTCCCCCTCAATGCTCCTGTAACAGAGGACATAATGTGTTCTCAACAATTCAAACTGTTTTACTAGATTTATTAATGTGTTCTCAACATTGCCAACTATTTGTTAAGATTTATTGAATGATACACCACATTTCAGTTTATGAGTTACTCGTTACTCATCTGCTAATTGAGAATTATGGACATTTTTGGTACGCTTATTTACGCAAAACGTTTTGAAATCATCTTTAACGGAAAACGTTTGCAGAGAAAATTGAACCCTGTTTTAAAAACCGACCAATCAGTTCTAGCTAGCGATTGCAAATACAGTTTGCTTGGAAAGAGGCTGTTTCTTAATAAAGAAATTGAAATTGTTATTACCTAGACGTTTTAACAATGCCTTAACCCTAAAAAAATCTATTTGAGCAACTAACTGTTTTCATATTTTTTATTCCTACAATTTTTCATAATGACAATGTGTGACGCGTGTTTGAATATTAAAAGCGATGCACTATGTTTGAAGTCGAATTCGGCTTCATTATCAACCGGGACTACTGGAATGAAATAACGAAATATTAAGATAAAACTTTAGAAAACTGCACAAAAAATATTTCTCATGAAGACAATATGTGACGCGTTTTGTATTAAAAATTTGAATATAAAAAGCAATGGACAATGTTTGAAGTCGAATTCGGCTTCATTATCCACCGGGACTACTTCAATAAAATGACGAAATACTATGTTACAATTTCAGAAAAGAACACAGATATACCAGCGATACGAAGAACACAAGAGGGTGCTGTGTACTCATTACACATGGGTTGATTCCCAACTACAAAGCTTCCTTGTTGTTCCTAGTTGTTAGTGGCCACATTCGTGCCCACTATCGCCGCTATCTAAAGCTGATAACGGTTTCCCAGAATCACTTCTCCGCTCGCAGGCGCGAGCGTTGGCACCACTGTGTGTGTGACCCGCGATGTTATCGCAGTGAAAGTAGACCGAGGGAATTACGCGTCTATCTGATAATGAGGTTGGCAACACTGCTTATTATAGTGTTATTTACACAGGTGTTTGCGTTCCACCTGGCTGCGCGCGGGCCGGCGCCAAACATGGCGACCCACCAGAGACGTGGGATTTTTTTGTTTGCGGTTGGCAACAGATTTTTAACACCCAAACCAGGGTGTAAGGGCCAAACAGGGCGTAAAATTGATTTTGTGGCTCAGTATATGGCTCGCAGTTCGGCCTTGTGGCATGCGGTTTGTGGGTTGCAATATGATCGACTTGCCCCGTATTGGGTCTGTAAAATTATGTTTGTGTTTCCAAGTACACTTCAAAACACCGCTCAACTGAAATTTACTTTTAATTTACACAATGTATATTTCATGAGTAAAACTAGAAACTGCAAATACTGATGGACAAGATGTATAGCATATTTAACAGTTTTTTTAACAGAGGGCCAGGCTTCGAAATAACCATGGTAATGCAGCTAGAATAGCTTATTGTGCACCCTCATTCACAGGTTAATAAAACCATTAAATTCGTTTAAGTATAAAAACAACCTCACTTCAGCATTCGTTGCCATAGAAACATTTTTCGGATTGACAAAAGTATGTCAATCCTGTATAATGATAGAAGTTTAAAAAGTAGAATTCGGATATGAATTGGCCAGAGACACTCTTGCCCATATTAGGGCAAAGCCAGCCAACTGACCGACTGAACTATAGCGAGACCCTCCCATTCCTCTTCTGAATCTTTTATCAATCCTTTATTCCCTTGTTATGTGATTTGAGCCAGTAAAAAGGGCCAGTAAGATACATTAGGGTGCGAGAAAATAGGGGAAAAGGGAGCTTCGCCATCACCGAGTGAAATGGATTAAACAGTGAGTGGATCGAGGAGGGGGATGGGGGGAGTGAACTGCAAGGAGCTGATAGCACCCTTGCCATTTTTGGGGCCGTGTACACCAAAACACGTAATACCGATCGTCACACCTCATCGCAGATCCTTAATGACGCCTTCATCTTTCATCTTCGCCCTCTGAGTTATGACCCGAGGGTGGGGTGTGGAAGGGAGGGGGGGATTAATCGTCGATTTGGCGGGTAAATGTTGCTGTGGGCGGGAAATTAACCGTCGCATAAACCGCTAATTGCCCGTATACGGTTACAGGGCGGCGAAACTGGCGGCAAAGCGAAAATCGATGGTGGTTATTGGGCTGCGAGGCGAAAATGGACGTGGAAAATGTTAATCGATGACCTCTTATGTTTTATTCCCTTTAAAGACGATATCAAGCATATTGTTTGAAATCAGTCCTTTGTTATTTATTTTTTTAAATAGCGGAACATCACGATCTACATCTTTGTTTAGCCAACCGCTAATTGCATTTTTCAAGAATCAATAACTAATTTTGATTAAATGATAAAAAATTAACATTTTAAACTTACAATTGGAGCTTAAAGAAATGATAAAACCAATTAATGCCAATTTTAATCTTATAAGTTACACTAGAATGTAAGAAAATCGTGGTTATTTTCATAAAAATTACTACAGTTTGTATAAAGAAAACATAATTTACGAAGAACGATTCATTAAAACAATACACTACAAATATGAACCGACATTACCTGAACACCTTAGAAAAATTCACAGAATTTCACAAATTACTCGAGTAGCGTAACTTTTATAATGCACCTCAAACTAACTGTCTGAACAACAAAAAATAGTCCTCGGTTCAGTTTGTCATTGACGGAGCGGTGTAGCCGGGTCGGCGTGCAGCAGCGTGGTCGTAGTAGATCAATATTGGCCACGCCCTACAGCGGTTCATTGAGACCCGCCACGACACCGCGCCGCATCTGACGACCGTCAGTATCGGGCAAAAAATCCCAAAGACCGAAACAAAACCTTTGAAAATGACTTTTGGTTCCTTTTACTTCTGCGTCTAAGCACTATTAGACGATCAAGTTGTGAGGTAAAAGTTAAAAACTCGGGGTATAAAATAAGTGGTGGAATATTTTGACAACATGACGACTTCATTAAAGGTAAATTTGTTACCGTAGGATGGGATTATTTAAAGAGTTGGGGATATACCGGGGGCTAATACGTGAATACTACATTATTTTTTTGTCTTTTTAAGAAAAACGAGATGTTTTTCCCAGCTTTTTTTCAAGATATACTACTCCTTGGGAACATGACTTGACCCCGTTAACTAGCGATAGATCCCTAGCCACTTTCAGTGATGCCGTTTTCAGGAATGTGAGGTATTCTTCAAAGTTTTAGATTAATTGGTGGTATCGACAGCAACAAATAATGTCACAATAGAAACACAAAATATAATATACCCGGGTGATATTACGTGAATAAAACACTTAATTTTAGTATGAAATTAACGAATTAAATCAATCACACATCTTGTCAAAATATTACTACTCTTTGGAAACGACCCTCTTTACAAGCTAGATCCTTTTGCCACTTTTACGTGAGCCGTTTTCAGAAAAGTGAGGTATCCTTTAAAGTTTAGTTTAATTAGTAGTATCGACCAGGACCATATAACATATATGGTCCTGGGTATCGAAAGCAACAATAATGTCACATTAGAAGCATCAAATATATTTGCTTTGCAACAATCATTTAAACAGGACATGTAATGATTATTGGGGAAAAATAACCTTTAACATAATAAGAATGTGAATAAATCTTGAGGAGTCCTGTGCAATATTACGTTATGAAAAATCACTCCAATTACCTATCTTTTACTTTTGAATTTAAACTAGAGTGTATCATTAAAAAAATAAAACTGTATATTTTTCAGTAGCCATCGTTCAAAGACATCGTAATCTATTTCGAGTATTTATGCTTATTGTTATTGACAAGATTCGAAAGCGTAAATTTTCAACGGTTAATCCTGTCATAACATTAAAAATTATATGTGCTTTACAGACCTATCAGGATCATGGCCTTTATCGAAGTTTTTGTCGAGCATATATATTTTGACAAGTTTTATTTTACATAAAGTGAACCTTTAAAATCTATTTTGCAGCGAAATGTTAGTTTTCCAGCAAATCAAGCTTCGGAATCACTTCCTAACCCCCTCCCTTTCTTTCCCCAGCGTACATGATGTGTGATGTCGCAGTCATTGATGATTCAAGAGCTTTGCGCTGAACCGAAAACACTGATTGCACCCCCTCCCCCTCCCCAACCATCGGGGAGTTTAGGGGGATTTCTCAACGATCCAGGATTGATGTACCTTGCTGACTAGAGCCATTTAACATTGGTGTTTTGTTCAAAATCTCGTGTGATGATGTTTTTATACATAGCAATTTTAAAAGATTTTCAACCATGCACATGTGATGAACTTTTTAACTGCTATCACACAAACACACGACGCACTTAGCTATATAATTGGGAATTGGAAACACACAACACATTCTACTATACCTAATAGGGATTTGGAAAATTTTCAACCCTATTAAGGCAATTGCAATATTTGACAATTTTTAGAAAATGATGAAATTTATTTGAACATTTGAAGTTATAACCTTAACTTCACTAAGTCCTAAATGCTAATTCCCAATTCTCGAGATAGACTGAATGTATTTCTACTTTACCTGTAAGAAAATGATCACTACGAATTCGAAGCGCTGAAGAAGTACTGTGTATTTTGTGTATTTCAACACCAATGGCATTTTTTAATGTTTTGATCGGGGACGGTCCAAATTAGGGTCTTGTTATTATTTAATGGCGACCTTTTTGTTAGATAGCATCATTTATTCACAGCCTAAAGACAAAAAATGGCAACTGGACACTGGACCCAGTTTCGATCCTGTCATGAATCGAACCGGCGACCCTCAGATAGGAGGTGAGCGCTTTATCCACTCCGCTATCCGGTCAATTATCAATCCAGAACTGAGCCGTCGCCGGCTAGCCCATGTGCGAATCGTCTCATTTGATTCAATGTATTTCTACTTCGCGCGATTTTTCGAGCGAGCTCGGTGCCATCTCGCAGGTGAAAATCGGTCGTGTGAACCTAGCCGTACTACATTGTAGCGTGCGTTGAATACCTTTCCCAACCGAATACTATACTGTACTCAAATGATCAAGATTATATCTTTTCTGTGTGAAAGGATAGAACTAGAAGAGATACAACATTTCACCAACAATATTATCCCTGACAGGCAACAGAAGGCCTGCTACAACTTCACAGACGACAGAAGGTCTACTGTTGTTATTGCTACTACTACTGCTACTGCTACTACTGGCCAAGCTACTCACTCGTCGTAGTACTCGAGGGAGAGGCTGATGAGATCCTCCGGCGAGTAGATGATCCTCTCGACGCCGACCCCGCGGGCCTCGGGGCTCAGGTACAGGTCTGCAACAGAGGGGCACGGTGTAGCAACAGAGGGGCACGGTGTAGCAACAGAGGGGTGACGGTGTAGCAACAGAGGGGCGCGGTAACAGAGGAGCACGGTGTAGCAGCCGAGGGGCACGGTGTAGCAACAGAGAGGCACGGTGTAGCAACATAGGGCCACGGTGTAGCAACAGATAGGCACGGTGTAGCAACAGAGTGGCACGGTGTAGCAACAGAGGGGCGCGGTGTAGCAACAGAGGGGCGCGGTGTAGCAACAGAGGGACACTGTGTAGCAACAGAGGGGCACGGTGTAGCAACAGAGGGGCGCGGTGTAGCAACAGAGGGACACTGTGTAGCAACAGAGGGACACTGTGTAGCAACAGAGGGGCGCGGTGTAACAACAGACGGGCACGGTGTAGCAACAGAGGGGCGCGGTGTAGCAACAGAGGGGCGCGGTGTAGCAACAGAGGGGCGCGGTGTAGCAACAGAGGGACACTTTGTAGCAACAGAGGGACACTGTGTAGCAACAGAGGGATACTGTGTAGCAACAGAGGGGCACGGTGTAGCAACAGAGGGGCACGGTGTAGCAACAGAGGGACACGGTGTAGCAACAGAGGGGCACGGTGTAGCAACAGAGGGGCACGGTGTAGCAACAGAGGGGCACGGTGTAGCAACAGAGGGGCACGGTGTAGCAACAGAGGGGCACGGTGTAGCAACAGAGGGGCACGGTGTAGCAACAGAGGGGCACGGTGTAGCAACAGAGGGGCACGGTGTAGCAACAGAGGGACACGGTGTAGCAGCCGAGGGAGGGAGCGGTCACGTGGTTCAAACCGAGCTAACGGTGTGAACCTTCCCAATCATCACACTTTGAACTAATGTTTTCATTGTGGAAGTCTGATATGTAAATCTACAATGATAAATTTAGTTGAAGATGTTAAAGAAATCACGAGTTGTTCACCAACGCTGGATTATGAATGACCAGGGGGTGTTTTGATTTCCTGCACGAATATTCAGAGTATTTTTAACAATCTCATTACTTAATGGTCAAACTTTGATCTGGACTTTGGCTTTCAATTTCGGTTGTGAGCTAATTTCGCTTATTCGCGCATATGCCTATTATTATTTCCACTTTTGAAATTTTTTTACAATCGCACTATTTTAGACGAAAACATACGCTGTATTTGTTATTGAGTAGGTTATTCCTAAAATTCCCACCTCCTAGTAAAACTCACAAGCTTCTGGTAGAGGTAAGAGAGCGCCTTTATTACGGAAGCTATACACCGAGAAGCCAAACGATTCGCGGTCAATTCCGCAGCCAGAGAAGAAAGCCCCGATATAGACAATGGCCGGCGGGGAAGGGAGCGATGTTTTGACGGAACGGACGCGGATATTTTTCATCAGTTTCCCCGTTTCATTACAGTTGGCCGGTCCGTTCCGCAGTTCCCCTCGCCCATGTTCCCTGTTCCCGGTTTCTGTTTCCCTCCCTCTTGTCGGCGCACTTGTTATTGTTGATAACGACGTTCCGCCCACGACAAATGATAATTCTCAGATGGACACACTTTATTCGTTGTGTAGCGTGTAAATGGGGCATGGAAACTTGGTAACCACAATTAATTATGTTTAAACTATCCCTGATATTGGAGTTCAATCACGCAGAAAGAAATATTAGGGACAAGGCGGAAATGTCACGATGTATTTTTACCTTTTCTGACATCAGACATGAGCAACATATCGCGCTGCTCATAACCAATTCCTCCCTTAGATTGTCACATTAATAATAGGTGTCTCCACAGAGAAGAAATAAATATATGAAGCCATGTTGCACATATTAGGTGTCGGGCAAGGCCGGAGCGTGGGCTCGGGAAATGGTCGCGCTCTGATGCTTTGTCTCTTTTAAAGCGAACTGTGTATAGTCTGAGTCAAATGACTTGGCCCTGTCCGCCCATAAAAGTGTTGATTTTAGCATTAGGCTTACGGACAGTCTGGGGCCCAGACTCTGGGCCGAGTTATTTTACTAGGAGTTCCTCAAAGTAGACCCAGTAAACCATAGAAAGACTCTGACAGACTGGCAATAATGTTAAGACGAAAAAACTGTATGGAAAAAAGGTGCTCACAATCACAAAATATTTGACACTGAACTTTAAACCATCGACAAACCGCCAAATCAATAAAAACCGCAGATAATGAACGAGCCGCCTAATGACAACCCACAGGCCTGTAATCCACCTGCGGCGGTGCCTGCGGCGGTCGGGCCGTGCTCCGTGCTCGTCGTACCGTTACCCCCTCGCGAATCAGTCACGGCGGGCTCGACGTTACAGAGAAAACGCATTAATGGCTTTCCCGGCGAGAACGAACCGCAGGTCGGGTTACAGGCAGCGAACAGGTTAGAGTTAATTCGTGTAATCCTGGGGTAAATGTGGAAAATGTGGAAGTTCGAAGTCAGGCGAGGGTGATAAAAGTGTGATTGCTAACGCCCCGTATAATAAGTTACCTTATAGCAGCAAAATCAGGTTGTTTATGGCCCTGGCAAATCGAGAATTCCATGTAAAGATCGTTAAAAAGTGTTAACAACTATTAACTACTAGTGCTATAAACACGGGGGACTTCATGAGGGGTCTGAGTGGCTTAGACTATTTCATAACTTTTTCAGCACATTGACAACAATAGAACCTTAATTGACCCTCAGGTTCGTACTATTAAGACAATGTGTAATGGAAATTTCAAGGAGATCTAAAAAGTGAACTTGTCATCAAGTTTATGTGTTACTGAGTGTATTCTTATCGAGTACCTACTATATTTTACATTTTTCAATATGTAAAGAAAATTGGTTATACTATTTTCAAGTTTGAATATACAACGAGCAACATCGTGAGATGACAGTACTAAGTAGCCATCACGATATTTTCTATTCCCCCACAGATTTCCCATATTTCCCCGCCAGCAGTTCACAGTAGTCCTCACGAGATTTTTCTTTTTCCCCGCACATTTCCCACATTTCCCCGCCCCGTTCCCGCCAGCCGACAGTACACGGTAGCCCTCACGGACCCCCGCGTCGCAGTCGAGATCTTAATCCGGCCAGGTAGTCTAGTTTATTGTTGACACACAAACCCGTTCCGGTTTTTCACACTAGTGGCTGTTTTTGTTGACGTTTCTACGAATGCAATCACCGGGACCCTCTCACTCAGAGGGGCCTCTGTCGGTGGGAAAATAAAGCGGCGGTCATCGTTCGTGACTAGAATATATCTGTCTGGGAAACAACACTATTTACAACTATTTTATAAGATTAGATGATAAGATTCTTCAATCAAAAATAAGATAATTAGTTGAAAGAGGTTTGGAAACGCTTCAGCGTCGAGTCGATGAGTTTCTTTATATTAAGTTGGAAAACAATGATTTCGAAGTCAAATGTTTTTTTTTAATTCAAATAGTTGAGAATTTTAATTTTTATGGGTAACAAATAACAAATTAACAATAAAATATAAGATTTCAGGATTTCAATAGCTGAGCACGGATTGGATCAGGATCATTTGAGGACGACCTCACAACTGGAGAAAGATGTGGACAGGTTTTTTGGGATTAACTGCACTATGACAACTTAGATTTCTTTCCGGCTGACTTTATGTAAACATTGGATTATTTGAAGATGATCAGTCAAAAAGAGAGAAAGATGTGGAAAGTTTTTTGGGATTAATTTCATAATGGCGATTTCAATTTCAACTTAGTTCAATCATATTCATGACGAACAGAGATAACACGTCTTTTTCGTCTACTCCTAGGTCCTTAGCTGATGTTCGTGGCCTGGCCTCGATTAGTTAGCCTTGAGCATCAATAGAAATCTTCCGAACGAGAACTGATTGATAATGCATTTTCCAACGGAGTCACACGGATCCGCTTTCTACCACTAAGTCCCAACACCTTTCACCCACCACTGCATTCCCATCCTTCCAAGAAGTATCCAGTATTGAATTTCATGTCGCAGTCTCCTATAATCCATTTCAACATTGAAGATCTAGCCATTATTGATTTCTTAAAACACGTTTCACGACGTTTCAGGATCTGGGATCTGATCCCGTCTTCAGGTGGAAAAAACCTAGGACATATATAATAAGATTAGAAACACACATCCAGGAGGACCTGGACAAAAAACATTAGCTAAAATAGAGTTTTGTAAAAGCAGTCACAAAACACAAAAGCTTGAACAAACCAAGAACACAATATAACAGAAATCATCAAATATCACCAATCAGAACATAAAACTCTACGCCCAATCAGAGCAGAGCAAAGACCGAGTCCACAGCTGAGTATGAGCTAGCAGTTTTTGCTCTGCTCTGATTGAGTGTGGACGTGTTCTGCTCTGATTAGAGCTATTTTGTGATGTATGTTATGTTGTGTTCTTGATTTGTTCCAGTTTTAGTGTTAGTGACTGGTGCTTTTACAGTTTTCTGTCTTAGCAATGTTTGAGTACAGGTCCACCTGGCTGTGTGTTATTAATCTTGTTATGTTACAGGTTCTTTTCCACCTGATGACGGGATCAGATCCCAGATTTCGAAACGTCGTGAAACTTGTTTTTCCTAATCAGTGATGGGAAATAATATGTGACTAGTGATGATTGGGAACAAATAATTAAATATATATTTTTATATACGACTTGTAAACAGTGAACTGACCTCTGTTGGGATACTTGGCGTAGAACTCCCGCCGGCGGCGCATCTCCTCGTGGTAGAGGCCGGGCACCAGCTTGTACACGATGTCCTGTAGGGTCTTGTCCGGCTTGAGGTTCAGGTGCGGCTTGGTCTTGTGGATCTGCACCTCGCAGATGGGGCAGTACGCCTTGGTCTCCAGGTACAGCACGATGCAGCTGCGGCAGACTGCAACACAAGGAGAAAATATTGTAGTGCTGAGAGGGAAAGAGATTTTTACCATCAGATTGGTCTTGGATTGTATATTGACGAATGTTGAAGATGGGACGACTGCCTGTAAAAAGAACAAGGTCAAATAAATGTAAATATCAAATCTATGACACGATTCAATTTCGCCAAGATATAAAAGTGTTTCATCATTATTCCTTGAGTGCTCATTGTCTTAAGTAACAATGGAATGTCAGAACGAGCCGGCTTGCAACGAGTGAAAAGCATTGAAGGGATTCCTATACATATTGTATAACGGACATATTGTATATCATCAAGAACCCAAACGTACCCCTTAAATCTTTGTGAATCTGTATGTACTGATGAAGTCTTTCGCCGAACCAGTAGTTTGTGATAATGGTGCTAATTTTTCAATAGTTTCACCAATATGCAACGGCGATATCTTGGCCTTTGCGGCTTTGCACGCGCATGCACAATTTCAACCCGATCCTGCCACTCTTTTCTCCAAGGTCCTCCTAAGTAAGTAGTCAAATAGCCTCCAATTACGCAGTAAAACAACTCGAAAAAAATACTTAGGACAAATCCTTTCAACAACGGTATGAAATTGTGTGTGCAACTCCTGTTATCATGGATATATAATGTCTAGAATAAATGGTCTTCGACAATTGTACTTTACAAGGCACATTCAAGAGAGCACATTCCTACAACATTCCTATATCTACAGCTAGAACGTGATATCATAGAGAACATATTCAAGAGAGCACATTCCTACATTCCAATACCTAAAGCTACACCGAGCTATCGTAGATAACACATTCAAGCGCACATTCCTGAATACCTGCAGCTACAAGTTTGTATTACTGTAGTTAGACATCGGTTAGCGAGAACCATGTTAGCAGCTCCGTCCACAGTCCATGTATTATTCAACACTACCGGATAACCCCGGTTGTGTAACAGTGTTACCTATCCGTCTCGCTCACTCCGGATTTGGATTACTCTGCTGACTCTGGCCAGAGTCGCCTCTGCCGCTGTTGCGCAACAGATCTACACTCACTTGGACATTCAAGTCAATATCTGAGGTCCACATATTCAGGCTGTATAGTAAGTTGAATGCACCATTTTATTACGCCCCATTCAATAAAACCACGAGAAACTTCCATTAGGGTATCAGCAAAAAGTAGCTAGATAGCATCGTGATAACGCGCTAGGCTTGCTAGGGAGGCTAGGGACTATAGTATTGTGATTAGACGTTACACTCGCTAGGTAGCATAGCGATAACTCGCTGAGCTCGCTAGGTAGCTTTGTGATAACAAGCTCGAGTCGCTGGGTAGCATTGTGATTACAAGCTCGAGTCGCTGGGTAGCATTGCGATAACACAAAATAAATATGCTCACTAGGCAGCATTGTGATAAAACGCCATTTCCGCTTCTTATAATCTGAAGATGATCGATCAGTTCAATGCTGAGCTAACCTTAGAAAGCTCAGGCAGCTTCAAGACTGGAACCGTTTCGATCTTGTCATCACGCTGATATGACGCTGCCTAACTTAAGATTACTCACGAAAAATTACTCATTTATAGACCATCAGTATTTCGACGAAACAAAAAACACTATGTTGAGTTTCAAAACCAGACCATTAAAGTTCCACAATGAAACAAGAACTAGAAGACACCTCAACTGAGTTATTTCTGTCGGCATTTTCCATAACGGTACAGATTTGCAGTTTATGATCTGCTCTGCTTGGACCGAGACGAATGGGAATGCGAGCAGAACCACTCCGGTTCCCCGGCGACGCCGCGCGCCTGCCAGCGATGCAGCGATGCGCTTGATGCAAACCGTCACATGCTGCAATTACCGCCACTATAACTAATATATAATTGCCCCGTCACTAATGAAGACATTTCTATATTCTAATTGCAGCCTGACGCGCCCTTTGCCGCCATGAATATGTATGCTGTACCGTCATTTTCCCTCCTTTGTCGGCCCGTTGAGCGCTCGGCTCAGTTTTATGGGTTTTGGGTCCGTTTGCCGCTAATTAACCGTAATAAACACTTAAGGTACTTTAAAGGAGAGTGTTTTAATTAAATTTACGTGTTCGGCGTAATTTTAGATCGATGAGCTATTTTGGAACATGTAGGTGGTAAGGTTTAATGGTTAAGGTGGTATTTGAAGGAGGTTAGAGCCGAAGCGGCATAAAACGTAGGCCTATGAAAGGTGCATCTAAAATGAAAGCGCATTTCAAGTAGACATAGAGTGAATTTATAGCAAAACAATTAGCAATACTTAAATTAAAATACAAATTCGAATAGTTAATCACCTTCATAACTATATTTTAATTAGATTCCACGACGTTTGCACGGTACTTCATTAAAGGAGAGTGTTTCTTATTAAATTTACGTTTTCTGTATAATTTTGGATCTATAAAGTATTTTCAAACATAGCAAAATAAGTTGTAAAGTTAAATCATAAATCAGTATTTGTAGGAGGTTAGAACTGAAGCGGCATAAAAAGTGAATCTAAAATGAAGGCGCATTTTAAGTAGACATATAAAGAGAATACAGTAAAAACTATCAATACTTAAATTAAGGCTAAACATCCCAGGGTTAGTTATAAATTCTGCCACCACGTCGCAGCACCAAAATGAAGTCATTTTGTATTAAAGTTTATTGGTGGAATTTTCGTCCGATGTTAATTTGATAAACTGATTTGTAAACAGAATAAGATTATGATTCACGCTAATCAGGCATATTTTTTACTAAGTTGCTGGTTAAAAAAATAATAACAAGATATTCATGTTACGAAAAGAAATATGCAAATCGCAGGTAGTCATTTTGTAGGCAATAATTTTTAATTAATTTTGAAATTTTAATATTTAGAATCGCCCGAGTGGTTCAATCGGTATCAACTTTTATAAATTTAAGGAGATAGTGCGTGGGAGACAAAAAAATGATGCAGTGCAGGGCCGGCCGGAGGTGACTCACGGTAGCTTTCCCCCCACCACGCGGCTCAGCCGCTGCTCGTCGTACAAACACTCCTTGTGGTGGATGATGACTTCCCGCCCTTCCATTCATGTGCTCTCGGTTATTAGTTACCATGAATCTTCTTACGAGTTTGTTTCTTCGCCTGTTAATTATTGTTATTGGTAAAGTTATTTTGTTAAACTTTAATGTTCTCCATGGCCCACGTGTTTCAAAAAATAATGATGACAAATGAATTTCTTGTTAAAATATGTTACATCTATTATTATTAAGCTATAATGATATTTCGAGGGCTTGGAACATTAGGGTTCTAACTGCCAAGTCTTAAATTTTACACGAAAATAGATTTATGATTGGGTACTGCAGTAATTAAAGTGATCAATGTTAACACATTCAGAGTATTTTTTTCTGAAATTTCTTATGCTAAATATGAAAAATATATGTTTATCTTTGCTTAAATGTATAAATAAATGTGTTAAAAACTACTTTTAATAATACGGAAGAACTGTGTTGCTCTTTGAAAGGCTATAGGGTAGTTTTATTTGACTATGTTCTATATTTCAAGTTCGTATTTCATATAAATTGTTAAATTGCCTCTAAAATTATAACAATAATAGAAAATAACAAACACGTCATGATTTTGTGTGCTTCTAGTCCGACTGATTCACCAACAAAACCAAATAATCTCTGTCAAAATCAACAGGTAGAAAACCTACCCCTACATATACAACCATTTCGGAATAAAGAAAACGGAGTTCTTTAAAATCAAATGGACGATGTTCTGCTTACATGTTCAATAATCGAAGCAGATTAGTTAGCTTCAGTGAATGATAGTTGGTTCACGCAGTTTTAAAGAGCAGAAGCAATAACAGCTGTTTCAAGCTAATTGAAATACAAATTCCATTGACTATGAATTAAGCTTTCAACCACGTTACAGTTGCTAGTTTCAATTTGGAATAAACTTATTACGTGTAGATTAGATTGAAAGTTAACCTATATTCTTATACTCTTGTGTACGACCAATGTTTGCTTGTATGCTTATGCTTGGACAATATATCTATCTATATTAATAATTCCATAAGCGATTTTTTAATAAAAATTTTGAAAGTTTAGCAGGTCGTAGGATGATGGGAGAGGGTTCAAATTAAAGGACTTAGCTTCAGGGGTCGGTAAAAACAGCAGATTATCTCAAAATCCACTAGAAAATGATAAATAACGAAAAATATCTGCCATTTAAAAACACTGGGATTTCAACACGTCTGCTGTTGTTTTTTTTTTTTTTAGCTAAGCATCAACAGCTGTACGATAATTCCTGAACCTAATACTTTGTAACCAAAACAGTGTTGCATAGATGAGTTATACGTAAGAATAGGGAAAATAAACTGTTGCAATCGTAACCGGTAAAATAATAGGGCAGATTTATAAATGCATTACCTAGAAATAGTTGTGTATGGAGAGAAATAGTGCCACCACCCTGTTCCAATTCCACAAATTCCACTTGCAGAATTGACTTTCAATGACGAAACATCAATGGGCAAATAGCCTAAGCCACGTAACATATATTCTTGTAAACATTTGCAGGTAGTCTTTTGTAGACAATAATTTTAAATTGATTTTTCACATTAAATATCGGTCTATTGGTTCAATCGGTATCATGTTTTATATATTTTTTTAATAAATTGGATATGAGCGCGCGGGAAACACGAAACGGATGCAGGGCCGGGTGACTCATTGGGCTCTCCCCCCACCTGTCGACTTTTCCGCCTTCCCGCTCTTCCACCCATGTGCTCTCGGTTATGAGTAACCGTGATTCTTCTTACGGGTTTGTTTCGGCGTCTGTCGTCTGTTTATTATTGTTATTGCGAAAGTTATTCTGTTAAACCGTTATGCCCTCCAAGGATTGCCGAGGAACAACAAAATCTAAAAAGCAACTTCGGCTGTCAACGGTGAGGAAGAAGCGCAGACTGCCTCTCGCTCTGCTCGCTGCTAAATCTAAGAGGTTAGTATTAGTGTTATAAAAAAATTATCAACTTTTTCATGGATTACATTTTAGTTCAAATGACAATCTGATAAACCCTTCGTGAAGCTAGAATATTTAATGACTTTTAGTTATTCTTAACAAATATAAATAAATGATTTGACATTGTTTCTGATTTACTTGTGACACAATTTAGGGTATTTAGAATGTTAATCACATAAATATTGTAGGTGTTATTCATTACGGTGTGTAGAGGGTTGAATGTCGTTGAAATACATTGATAAGGGTCAAGGTCAAATTGAAACCGAGTGGAACTGAAGGAAAACCGAACAATGTACTAATTCTATTGTAACTCTCCATTATACAGGGTGTCCAGTAAATATCTGGACAGGTGTATATAGCGTTATAGCTTAGGTAAAGACCAACACTTATCACTATAGAAACATGGGTCCTTGGTGCCTAGTTTTCCGTCCGTCTGTCTGTATATGTGTTTTTTTGCAAACAAATTTATAACTGCTAAACAGTTTGAGGTACAACACACAGTTTGTGAGATTTTGCACAAATGTTAATCTTATTTGGACCTATCTTCATATTAAATTATGACCAAATATATAATTATTTTTCTTATGTAATACCTCGTATTTCATGGTGTATTTGGATTATAGGCTTAATTTTAAGAACGTATTACACCTTGACATTTTTTCCGAAACTCAATAGTTAAGTAGATATAAGCCGTTAAAGTTTGATTTATTTGATATTTAATTTTTATTGTATAATTTGTTCCTTTTCCTGGGAAATCAATCATTTATAACAAGTAATATAAAATGTTGTTACTGCATTCATGATAAGTAATGAGATAAAAAGTTACAGTTTCGTAAGTAAAAATTGTACAGAAATTGTATACGAAAAACTGTATAAGTAAACTATACTTTTTACGGCAAGGGATGTTCGGAAAAATGACTTAGCCTAATAAGTGATAACGACTGTGTTCACATTTCATGAACGAGGATAATGCAGAATGATTCCAATCCTTCAAAATCTCTTGTTTCAGTAAAGAACTGACAACTCCCACACGAACAGAACCAGTGGTTCAGATAAATCTCTCATCCTCTCAGGTTGTGTCAGATTCTATGGATACATCTTCCAACGAATTCATTCCACAGTAAGTTTTTTAGTATTCTCCAGTATTAACTTGGATGTATACAAAGCTAGAGACGACACCAGTAGTCCAATTTTCATGAAATTTGGCATGTAGGTATAGAACCGTGGTATCTCCAGAGAATTTTTCATTTTTTTGAATTTTTGATTTTTAAGGGTATTTATCCCATAAAAACCCATAACAAATTACAAAAAAACCAATTTCTCAAACACGGCTCTAACGAGTTTGATAGAAATTTGTTGGTTTTTAGTGCTTAAAAATAGAAACAAAATGACGCCGCATTTCTGTAAAAATTCAGGTTCAGAAGTTAAGGGGGGTTAAGTGTTAAAAATTCATGTTTTTGAAATTTCACAAAATTTATAACTTCAAAAAAATATACCGGGTGTCCCAAAAAAACAGGGACAATTTTAAAATGTTATTACTCAGCTGTTATAATGGCTGGGGAGTTCATTGTTGCGGCAAATGAATGTTTATTTGATGCCATTTTGTGTATAGTTACCGTGGATCATCAATGGTTACCGCAACATCGTGCCTTTGTCATAGAGACTTTTTTCAAGAGTAATGAGTCTTTCATTTCTACTCAACGTCAGTTTCGTGTTCACTTCAACGTCGGCCGTCATGGTGTAACCAATGATTCATTGGTGTAACCCCAAACCGAAAAAAACTATTCAAAAATGGGTAATTAATCTCCGGAACACGGCTTCTGCACTCAAAATCAAACCTAGTGGGAGACTTCGGTCTGTTCGAACACCGTAAAACGTTGAAAGCGTAGGCCTACGGCGGTTCGGCGGTAAACGCAGTACGTTGATGGTCAATGTTATTCTAATGGCAAATATTTACAAACCGATATCTCGGTTATTTCACCGATTTTGGTAAAATTTTTTATGTATTTGTTTGATAATTAATTGTTAATTTGTTTTTTTAAGTTTTCTAATTTTAATTTACTTTAAGGGAGAAAGTATGTGTTAGTTTCCTCATACTACCGTTTATTTCGTTGCAACTCGTCAAATCTGAGTAACTTGACTATTTTAGACTATTGTCTTGAAGGCTGCGGCTATTAATTATTGCCAAATTTGTCGAATACCATGTCGGCCGTATACTTTTGACCGTACTTCACGCGCCTAAAATTCTGGGAAAGATAGATAATACATCACCTGAGTAGCACCCGCGCACAGATTTGGCTAACGGAAACCCTGAGAGCTACTGAAAATGTGAGTCTTCAGATGGATAAAAAATTCGTAGCGAATTGAATTCCGGAATTGTGAACCCTAGTCTTACCATGCCGACTACTGTAACAGCTTCTTCCATATAAATTTCGCTAATATGTATTTTGATTTCTTTTCAGACTGACCTCCACCCCCAATGTTGAAGGGAAGACAATAATTATTAGGAAACGGAGAACAGTTCCTCCACACCTGATGAAGTGGAGATTGACTAAAAAGTAAGTGTTTCTAAGTTTTAAAGAACTGGAAAAGCAGAAGCGCGCTCGCGTACACAACATCTCAACGTCCGTTCCTAGTGTCAACGTAAATAGTAACACCTGTTACTGTTACTCAACTACTAACTTACGTAAATCAGAAGTTTCTGTATTTTTATGGCCTCCCATTTCTAACAATTAACAAGGCCAGCAATGTGCTCTATATACATAATACTATACACTACAAAGTTTGTTTCAACTTCTTATTAGTACCAATTGATATGTTAATTTATAAATATTTATTACTATTTTTCAGGAAACGGATAGAATATCCTGCAAATGAGTTGACAATGAGTTCCATGACAAGTGACATTACTCCTGTCTCCAACGATCAAGACACTTTATTAACTGTTTGCACCAAAATTCCTGATGTAGAAAAAATCCCTCATATACAAAGCGAAATTCTTGAGGAAAAAACTGAAAGGTAATATTTAAATGTTATAATAATTCACAATGCCCTTTTTATATTCGTTTACTTGGTTAGAAATATTTAATTACCAGATGAAATTTATCCGGCTAAGTTTCCATTTCATTGCTGAAACCAACACTGCTGAAACCATTACTTACAATACACCACTGAAACCAACACTTAGTTGGTTTTTATTGTTTGGTTATAATTTTGATAACTTCTATTTTCGCAATATGACAATTAATTGTGTTAACAATACAAGTTCTATAAACTTTAAAAGACATGACAACGCCATTACGTTTTGTTACTTAAAAATGTCATTAAAGTTAAATATGCAGCAACTTTTATGATAAAAATTAACGTTGTGTTATCCTCTAAATATTTATTGCAGGCAATTTAACGAGTTGGTTGTAGAACCTGATCGAAGGCCTCCGAGGGATGATGTGGAAATGATTTCAGGACGATTTATTGTTGATGGCAGACATTTTGTCAAAGAAATAAGATCACTGGATTACCATAGGTTTGAATGTGAAAAAGATCGTAATGGATACATGACATTAGTTGCATCCAGTATTAAATCACTTGAATGGAGTCTCAAGTTTCGGTGTCCTTATTGCTGTAAAGAAACGATTATTAACAGTGAACCACAACAACTAAATACAGGAAGCGGGAGTAACAGTTCCCCGTCAGACGCGTCCTCAAAAATGCCTCTTGCAGACCAAATAGTTTGGGGATTTTCGTCAATCGGTTCTGGACACAGAAACATGGAAGAAGTATTATCATCGATTAACTTATCACCAATCAGTGAAAAGGCTTTTAGAGGAGCAGAAGAACGCCTGGGACAGGTAAGGTTCTTGAAATTATATTTGATAAGTGGCTTTTTAAAGTACATTTTGTTAAAAAAACCGCCGTTACAGCAGACCTGCATACTCAGCGAATTTCAAATGAAAAAGAGCATATTTCAATACAACAAAGCAAGATTTGACATGTTTTGTAAGCTCCATAAGAATAACATGGGGAATGAGTATGTAGGTTTGCTGCAACAGGTATGTTAAAACTGGGTGGTTTTAGTTCAATATTCAGTAGATATGAACATTTACCAAGTGTTATTGAAATGTGTTGAGAAATAAGCGAGATATATAGTTTTACTTATTTCCCATAAGGATAACATTGGGACAACGTACTGAGTTTACCACTACCGTTATCTCGGTAACCAATGTTCGTAGAGCAACAATTGTAGATACTAAATTATTTGTTGTCTAAGCTGAATTCAATGGTGTTAACCAAAATTACGTTATTTAAAATTTTCTATGTACAAAATCCATAAAAAACATATTTGGAGGGGTTAACCCCCCTTTACCCCCCCTTACAATTGTGAAATCAGGCTGGTTTTCGAATTCGTTCGAACAATTACTACTTTATATGTCTGTACCAAATTTTATTCAGCTTAGACCATTCTTACGCGAGTTATCTTGATTAAAGACACATAAATAGATATATATGTTTTAAAATGAACGAATGGTGTATTTTGCTTCTGGGGGCCCAAAAACGAAAATTTATCATGGTCTCGGGCTTAGGTCTTACCATGAGTACAACGGTAACAGCTTCTTCCCTATAGGGGAAATTCGCTAAAACCGATCAATTGATACCAACCAGTGACCAACCAAAGACTGGAACTACCGGACAAGTACGTGCCGACCGCGTCTCACAATCGCGCCAGGCAAGACCACACATGTGGTGTAATATAAATATCGAACGCCAATAAATATGAATACCGGCTGCCTTCACCAGTTTGGCAGGGCCGGCGACAGGGGGGGCAAGGGGGGCAAATGCATAGGGGCCCGGGCTCGTAGGGGGCCCGGAAACACCAAAAAAGGGCCCGAAAGGGCAGAAAAGGGGCCCAAAAACATGTGAAACGAGCAAAAAACAGGTCGGCAGGTTTCAGGGCCCGGAGTTGTAGATTGCAAAGGGGCCCGAATATCCTGTCGTCGGGCCTGCGGTTTGGTTAGGGTTTTTTAAATGATTTTATCAACATCATATGTGTTCTTTTTTAACTCTGTTCATCGATTTTACAATAAGAAATCCTTTTCTTTTTCAGGTATGGCAAGACGTGTTGTACGATTCCATGATTGAAGCTGGGGCTGAAGAAAAGAAATTGGCGATAGAGAACGGTGATGTGACGAAGAATAATATTCCGTTCATAACGGTAATAGTCGATGGAGGTTGGTCTCATCGTAGCCATGGTCACAGGTACTCAGCAAATTCAGGAGTCGCTTGTGTCATTGGACTCCGCACCAAGAAGCTTCTTCACATAGATGTAAGAAACAAGTATTGCTCAATGTGTGCATACTTAGAAAAGAAAGGAACCTCAACTGGTCATGAAAAATGTTTTAAGAACTGGAGTGGACCTAGTGCTTCAATGGAATCAGATATGTTAGTAGAAGCTTTTAATTCAAGCGAAAAGATCCATGGTGTACAGTATAGAAAAATGATAGGAGATGGTGATTCGAGTGTACATCAGAAAGTTAGAGAGATGGTGCCCTACGGTCGTTTTGTGGAAAAAGTGGAATGTACCAACCACATAATCAAAAACTACACTAAGAGGCTGTATAAACTGAAAAAAAATGGTAACACAGAGAAAAAATTCCTGAATATTAATGTTATCAAGCGACTGAAGGCAGCAGCACGAGGAGCGATTATTCACCATTCCAAAGAGAAGAATATCGAGAAGTTAAAAGAAGACCTTAGGAACAGCCCTTTTCATGTCCTAGGTAACCATTTAGGATGTAAGCCATATTTTTGTAAGACAGTTGGTACAGGGAAACAGCTTGAAGGTACTAGCCTGTTCGTAGCCAATAAAGTCCTAGAAGCCTTAAAGCCTGTTCTTCTGAGTGCTAACTGTGTATGGGAAAACCAAACGAGCAACCTAGCAGAAAACTACATGTCTTTGGTGGCAAAGTTTACGGGTGGAAAACAGATTAATCGAGGAAAAAGAGGTTCTTTTACATTCAGAGCAAGAGCTGCCGCTTTAGACTTCCAGTACGGTCCAATGTGGCATTACAACACTATGAAGTCACATTTGAAAAGGAGTCCCGCTCTTCTTGTCAAGAAAATAGGATTGAGGCGAATGAAACGGCTCATGACATGTAGAAGAGCTCTAATAAAAAAAATGCAGGAGAGAAAGACCAAAAGTACTGTAACAAGAACAGCTAAAAAAGAAAAATCAGGAAACAAAGACTACGGAAGCTTCTGCCAAAGGCTTGACTTGGAAGACAATGAATTTGAGGAGGAAAAGTCCGATCTTTTGAAGTCTTTGGCCTTAAGCGACGAGGAAAAAGCTTCAATTGAAGTTGACACCCGTGGACAAAGAGAAAACAGTCGTTGGCTTGAAGAAAGAAAGGTTAGACTGACTGCTTCAAATTTCGGGTTAGTCTGTAAGCGAAGACCAAAATCATTGTGGGCACCAGTTGTTAAGCAATTGCTCTACAATAAAGTTTCAACTGGTGCAATGGTGTATGGAGAGCTTAATGAATCTGCTGCTATACAGTGTTTTGAAAAAAAACACGACACTAAAGTACTTCCTTGTGGTTTATTCATTGACAAAACGCTTGACTTCCTGGCAGCTTCTCCGGACGGTGTGGTGGGTGAACAAGACATCATTGAAGTTAAATGTCCTAAATCTGCGGAACTATTGACTATACCTGAAGCAGTTAAACAGATCAAGAGTTTTTGTTTGGCACCCGATAAATCATCCAAGGAGATTAAATTGAAAAGAAACCACAATTACTACTATCAGGTAAATGGATTCATAACAATGTCCAGGTCAATTACAAATTCGCTTAAACAAAGTTTCTTGTACACGGTCTTTTTAAGCCATCTTTAATCTGCCGCAAATTCCTATTTCAAATCTTGATTTATATCCTTTTAATTTGTAATTGAAATAGTCATTTCAAAAAACAATGCAACTTTTACAGAATTTCTTTGTACACAATACGAATTAAATAATTTATTTTAATTAGTTTTATGGAGGCTACAGTGATTTAATATTTAGTAACGTATAACGAGTGTGATAGTTGTACTTGTAATAAGAACTTCACAGTTTCCTAAACTTCAGAGACAAAGTAATTGTAATTAATTATGAATTATATAAGTTGAGTAATTCAGTGCCCAGTAAAATATTATCACGAAAATACTATTACATACAAATGTTATAACCTTTTATGTTCAGGTGTTAGATGAAATGGATACTGCCGACAAATGTAAAATATTATGACATTACTATTTCATATTTTTACCTTTTCTGTTTTTAGGTGCAAGGCCAACTGCACATTGCGAACAAAAGAAATTGCTACTTTGTTGTCTGGACAAAAAAGGACATACACGTAGAAGCTATCGAGCGAGATGACAAGTTTTGGAAAGGAAAAATGGAGAAGGCGTTATGCTACTTTTACAACTGCGCTCTTTTACCAGAACTTGTAGATCCTAGAACCTGTCGCAGTATGCCTATTAGAGAACCACAAATTCCACTTGCGGAATTCGAGCCGAAAACATCAAGGGGCAAATAGCCTAAATCACGTAACATTTGTAAACATGTTTCATGTAAATTTTTACACTGTGCATTTTGTGCATTAAGTAAATGAAGGTCTTTTGCACTAATTATTGTTTATTTATTTATCATTTTCATTTACTGAAAGGTAACTTTTATTTTAAACAAGTGACTTAACTAATTAATCATTTAATTTAACATGGTGTTATAAAGCAACAAAAATAATGGTAATTTTGTTTGTGGTAATATTAATATTGAACAATGAACCCCTAGATAATGTCATAAATCCTCTTCCTTGTAATGAGAGGATTAATTACAAGAGTCTGGTCTAGTGTGCCCGGCCAGAGTGCGAATGCGACTACTGAGTTGACGAACGATACGAAGTAGCAGCGCCGCGCGTCAGAGCGGCCGGGCAGTATGGCGGTGCGCGGGGGGGGGCGGCGCGGGCGTGAGAGAAATAATGGTAATATCTTTAAAAAACGATTCCGATGCGACCATTTGACCGATTTCATATCTGAAAACGCCAAAATTATTTTAAAATTTTTGTTTACAAAACGACTACCTGCGAATTAGAAAAATGATGATAGTAATCGTATTCTTCTCAAAAATATTTTTATTAAATAACTAAAAAATTTTTTACCCATATAGCGTATATTTCTTGTTCATGTTATATACAACAAAACTTACAAAACAAAAATCGGTCAATAACTATGCATATTGTCTTTAATACAAATTTGCCACAGAGGTGCTGCTATCTATCGGGCCAGAAACACAACTTTTTCTGGGATGTTTAGCCTTAATATATATATTCAAATAATTCATCACCTCCAAAACTGCATTTTAAAATAGACTCCATAACGGTTGCACATTATTTCATTACCATGCATTTTTCAAGTCTTGCATTGCACACAGATGATCTAATCAAATATCCACAAAAGCTGCGAATTACAGTAAAAAGCTGTCAGGAACAAAAAGGCGACGTAAAAGGTTATTTCACGGTTCTAATCCTTCAGCAAAGAAGGAGGGCGACGGATATGCGCCATTTCTGGAGGGTGGAAGTATTAAAATATTCAGCAGGCCAAGTTTTTCCCTCGTTTCGCAATTCTGGTCGCGAATGCGATTGCCAGTAACGTTGTGAGGGGGCGGCGGGCTGCCGGCCCCCGCCCTATCAACATATTGATGCGATGGAATAGGATAGATGTTAAACCAATATCTTTATTGGATTGGTGTTTTGCGACATCGCCTCAAACATGCCGAGGTATTTACAGTGGAGTCGCGCGAAAAATTATATTGTAGGGGTAGGGGGGTAGGAGGTCACCTGATTTTCACAAACTCTCGTCCTCTAATTTCCCAACTCTCGAACCTGAATTTATCGACAAAAATAATTTCGTTTAATAAACATGCATGTTTTGCCCGCAAAGCCACTGTCGACTCAGAATTATTGGAAGCCTATGTACTAGTAACAATAACCACCAACAAAAATAGATAAACGCACTGGTTCATATGCGTGCGTAAAGTCCGTTCGCTGTTGGTGCCAGACATAAAAAATGCTTACGTACCTCCGCCTTCAGCTTCAAAAAAATCCAATTTTTTGAAGCTGAAGGCGGAGGTACGTAACCTATTTATAATTGTCTTATCAGCTTCGGAGGCTGAACAACATGAATAAATAAAAAATGCGCTCCCGCTCCTCCCACAATGTCGATCATAAGTTGGCAAAGAGTTTCCAGTGCATTTCTTCTGGCTGAAATGTCTGGGTCATAGTGCTTAAGGATTTTAAGAAGGTCTGTTGAACGTTGGTCAGATGCATTACTTTACCAGATGCAAATTTGCAATTCAGTTCATTTCCCTCCAGAGCGCACTTTCTCCGACTTTCCCTAAGTTATCCGTCTTATTGATAGTTATTTTAATTTACAATCGGGTTTTCCTACTCGGGATGGACTCGGGCTTGAGCTTCTCAACTTTTTGCTAGATTTTGAAATTCAAAGAGGAGGAGCCTCCCTACACTCCCTACAGAGCCACCCCTGATTATGAACGGTGGGTGTTTGTGTGATTGTGTGTTGAGGGATTATGTAGTCGTGCTTTAATCTGACAAAACAATTATTCGCTCTTAAGGGTTTATTTAAATTTGGCGAATTCTGCAGAAAAAGATTTGTTAGCCAAGTGGAAACATTTCAAGATGTAGACATAATTAAATAACTTCTAATTAAATGCTTTAATTAATTCACAGTGATAAATCATCCTTGTGATCATTAAAAGTACAGTAGTATACAAAATTATAACTGCCTTTGAACTTGTTGCAAAGACATCTCAAAGAATATCTATTACATACCTATAAATAAAATAGTTCGATTATAAACTACCATAAATCATAAGGTGCGGAAGGTGGAGGTGTACCGCACACCCAAAGAAATAAACGCTCAATTTCATAATGATAGATTTTGAACGAGTCGTTACAGTGTCTGTTTTCTACTCCCCCGAGGCACAAAGATATTTTTAAAAAATCAATAACTTTTAATGTATAACCTTTTACGTGGACATCAACTTCCAACAAGACATAAAGACAGAAAAGAGGCCTCTTTAAAACCTGAATAGGGAATCCCATTGCACACCTAAAATCCCTTTACGAATCCCCAGGGGACACCCGCTATTTCGCGGGTCCTCAGCCAGCCCGAGGTAATGGCTGCGACAAGGCACGGGATAAGCAGAGTCTGGCCGGCGGGAGTTTTCCGGGGATTTACCCGCGGAGTGGCGGGGGAGGGGAGGGGTGAATAATAGATCAGCTGAGTGGATTGTGACGAGGTCTGACTGTCTGTCTGCACTTCCCCTTCCTCCCCCGCCACAGACTGCGACGTTCCCGCCAAAATAACGTTCCCGTCGACCCCGAAAGATGACTGATGACCGTGTATTATCTGGGCTGCTGGGTCGAGGGGCATTTACTTGAAAAAGAAAGAGTGGAACATGGAACACAACTAAGATTTTAATTCGGTTCGATTAAGAGGTAATGTGCAAATCTTACCCTATAATAACCGCTATGAAACATAGTTTTCACCATACCAGCAACCACATGGGACAAATAATGTGGTCGCCACTACGATGTCATCATCTAATTTAAAAACGTCAAATGGTGACCGAAAGCAGTTCTTTTCCGCCAGCAGAGGGCCGAAAGTCAGCTTATCATTTATTTGCTTGAAATAACGTGAGAAAACACATAATTATATGGCATTCAATAGGTTACCACGACCGGATGGTTGCGATCATATATGATTTTCTGGCTCTGTTTGCTTAAACCATGACAAATAAGTTGTATTATCGTCCATAATCTCAAAGTTTGTTTTTTCAAGTGTGTCAAATTAACAATCAGATTTTTTACGTTATGTAGGGTAAATTTAGTTTTGTAGTGTGGTGAAAAATAGCGTTCACACCTCGACCGAAAGGGTTTTGTAGCTCTATATAAATAGATAGTATCAAGTTCTCGAGTTCGTCTCGAATTTGAAACACAGGAGCCTCGAAATAAAAACAATCAGATATTACTAAGAGACGATTAAATAAGGGGAGCAGCAAAATTTACGTTGTGATAATTGGTCGAAAAGAAGAAAAATTGTACAAAATATATAGTACAGACTGTGCATATCCCCATAAAAGGTTTCTCAATCGGTTTTCATAGCTAAGGAATTAATTGATTTAAATCATAAAAGTTAAATTAATATTTATAAAAATTTATAGCCAAAAGTGGAAACTAATACTGTGGGGAAGGCTACAAAATGTATCGGGGAAGGCTAAAAAATGCATCATTAAGCTACAATAAATAAAATTACATTTTACAGTTATTATTCTTAGTTAGTTTTTACACATATTATTCTTACTGCAAGAATAGTCATTCCAAACTGAAATCGTCTTGAATTTTGAACTAGTTCGAAGAACAAAATTACGGAGCAAGACTTACTTATTACACATATATATTGATGTTGTAAAAGATATAATCAATGCAAAAACACTTCTAAAACAGTAAAATGGACAATTCTATCAGCATATAAGTAAATCGACCGGACGACATGTTTTATTGAAATAAAATGTAAAACCTCAAAGACGCGCGGTAATTTTCAAATGCAAATACGCTGAGATACCAGGTGCCAAGTCCGCCGTAATGTATTAGACGGGGAGCGGCGGGACGGAATCGAGTTAAACGGGCGGAACGGGAAAATAATTCGATTCCAGAGAAAAATCGGCGGCGATAAAGTGGATCTGAAGTGGCGACTTCATTGGATAATCATTTTGCGGCGTTAACTCAATTTAAGAAACGGGTCTGTTGGTGACAATTGTTGCATGCACTGAAAATAATATCACAAAAAGGAAAAATTCATGTATTAAATACAGTAGGGTACCTATGATACTGCAGTCAAGTTAGACAGGAAGATAAGGGTGCAGTGCAGTAAAGGTGCAGTAAATATGGACTGTGGGCTCAAATTTTCTCCTAAAATGTTCGTCTTCTTATGCCCTACAGTAGGAGGCTGAGCGGCACAAAAAACGGCAAAATGTATTTTTCAGTACAGTCCTGAATACTAGAAATATATTAAAGTAAAGCTGATATAATATATTGCATTGATCAAATTTCGATTAACTATTAAATTTTAAATCCTTTGTCGTTTCTAGTAGATTTATTTTGAAATATACACCTACTATCGTACGAAAAAATATCTGTCGAGTTTTCTATTAATTGAATAAGCCATAATGGACAACTAAATATTTGTTTTTATTTTGTCACAAAATTAAATGTATTGCACCTTTTGTAGCTTAAGATTACCCTTCATGATCGCGTCAAATGAAGCGAATTAAAAAATGAACTAAATGTTACAAATTAATAAGAAATAATAAAAATAATAATTTTCAAAACTTTATTTCCCATTTTAACTATCGATTATGCATCACTATGTAATTTTATCATCTTAAACACCAATTATCTCGACCTAACTCCACCCTTCATTCCCAGTCAACTTACAACTTCCCTCTAGAGATATATTCTACCCACCTAACATTCCCTCACCACCGCACAAAGAAAGCAAAACCAATCCGATCTCAGCCTGATCTAGCACTCCCGACCAATCCATTCTTTCCTCGCAAGGACTCCCCAACTCTACTCCAACATTCCACACAAGCTTATCTATTCAGTCCCTCCTCCCCCCTCCCCTCAAGAAGTAATGACACCACCCCAGCCCTCCTTGACAGTGTAATCTCCCGCCAAATTGATAACAAACGAGGCGTCCTGAGGTAATTACCCCCGACTTTGCACCTCCATCCGGGTTTTAATTTTCCCTATCATTAGCAAATGAGAGCGGCCCGAGGCTCCGGCGGCGAGGATCAATTCAGACGCGCTCAGCCCCATTCAACCGCCGCGTTTGTCCCATTGTTGGGTCCTGGCCACTCGGCGTTTTGGAATCCTCCGGTATTGTGAACGACTTATACTTTGGGATCGCCGATATAATATAGGCAGCGAAGATGTGAATTGAGCGCTCTGGATACATTTTTGTGTCCAGAATTATTTCTAGGAGATTAGTCTGCTGACGTCAGATATATATATTATAAAGAATTTTATAATTCAAGATCAATATGGCATGCACCAAATAAATAACATAAATTAATTGTTTTTAAATGGTTCTCGTGGACTTCTCAAAGCCTGAAATCTAAAAGCAAAGACCGGTTTGAAATCGGGGAGGTTTTTTACCCAATGAAAAGCACGAATATATAGATATACTAATAATTCTAAAACAACGGTTTATTTCCTAAAATTTAGGATGGGTGAACACTAAATATAATAAACAACTTAATTAACAACATTAAATCTTTTGTATTCAATGAAATTTAATGTAAAATGTTCCAGCCGAAGGGTTTGGAAAATGTTAATCGCCAAGCCGATCAAACTTAAAACGTTAAATGGCGTCATAGTTCTTAACTACCATTTTAAAGCCTCAATCCTTGAAAGCCTGTTTAATTATCATTAAACTGAATTCCATTCAATGTAAGGCTAAAATTACAGAAAAACAACTATTGAGGCCCCAGACTCCGCAGATAACAAATTGACAACTACTATTATAACCCGTTTAATTGTTTTAACAATTAGATACTATGAGCACTGGCGCAATGAGATATTAAGGCAGGTGCTTTTAATAATATATTGACTTAGCCTAAAGTATCAACATTTTTTAACTAGAACTGTAAATTGTCCATATTAAGCTCATGTAGAATTGAGATTATTGTATTTGAATTGTCCCACATTTAGTAAACTTAGGAAGTTTTTTGAACTTGATTTGATTTGATGGTTTATTGTATTATTGTATAACGTCGTGGCTTATGTTGGTCTATCAGCTCAACAGTTTGTTTTTCTCAGAACAAGTTTCGGCCTATATCACGTCTGATGAGCTGATAGACGTTTTTACTGTACGTAGTTTGGTCTTCAGCTCAGGGGCTAAAAACCATGGAAAACGGAGGTTCCACCCAAGAAATGATTAACAATACATGTAACCAGTAAATTACTTTTTGGTTTTATAAAAACAACAAAGAAACCTCATCCCATAATGGGCGGCGGCGGTAGAAATTACGGACGACAGTGTTTCCTTCCAATTAAATTAATACCGATTAGTTAATAGCCTACATTATTATGTAATTTTGTAAAACAACAAAGAAACTTCATCCCACGATGGGCGGCGCGGCGGCGGCGAGCTGTAGGATCCCGGGAGCCGAGCACCTGTCCCCCCGGAACCGGAAACCCGGCACCCTGCCCGGGGGAGGGGGAGGGGGAATACATTACTGGACCACTGTGTACAAGCCGCGGCGACGACGGAGAAACGCGTAGCCAGCAGCATAGCTACTGTGTAGTAAGCAGCATAGAGATCGCTGGTAGTAAGTTGTAGGGTTCGTCGTTGGTCGTTAACACTCGCGGTGAACTGTATAGAATGTCACTAGCGTTGTTTACACGAGTCAAGCTATGCAAAAAAGGAAAAAATAACTTTAGTGTAATATTTAATTACAGGTTTTAAACAATAAGTATGACGATACCATAATAACATATTGACTTAGCCTAGAGTATTAAAACTTTTTTAACTTTAACTGAAAATTTACAACAATAAGCTCATGTATAATTGAGATTATTGTATTTGAATCGTTCCACATTTGGAAAACTTCCTAATAAATTTGTCTTAATATTTTAAATAAAAACCTATGTCATATCCTGGCATATTTACTTACGAGTTATCTTGCTGCTTTTTGGTTTTTTTATTGTTTACTTAACGTAGCTTGGAAATGTATAAAAAAACCCGTCTTTAAAAAGAAACACACTGGTTGTCGGTTTGAGTCGGTTTGTTTGAGTAGATTACAATGTTATCTCCCCCTCGTGCGACCCCTTATCACGGGTCTGCCGCGCTACAGATAACACATCTGAAAACACGCTGATAATCAGTGAAGTTTAAGGAAACAACTGTCGATTAATTTTGGAAAGGCTACAAAAATGTAGCCTAGTACATTGTTATACTTTGTAATTATTCAAAATAGCTATAAAGAAAAGTTAGTTAACAAAATATGAAAATGAAACGCTGTTCTAAATGAGTAAAGCGGAGTCATTACACCGGTGTTAGTCGCCTCATCACGTTTAGTGATAATCCCGACGTTGGCCGTTAGTTAATGACACCTTTAATGACTACTTGACAACTCTTCCACCCTCCGACAATCCACTAGCCGCCCCCCTCGCTCACTCTGTCTTGTCCTGTAACAAATGGTGTCTCTGGGGAGGCACGTGTGCTGTCACCAAGTCGTTTAGCTGAGCAAGCTAACAAAAAGTCACCTTAAATCAAATTTTAAAAGGAAATTAGCCTACCACAAAAAAAAACAAATATAAAAATAGCAATCAATTATTAAAATAATACATATTCTTGAACATGTTTTTCGGAACATACTGTGTATATAGAAATAAATACATGGTTTAGAATGACCAAATTGTTGGCAAATTTCGAAAGTTTTTCAGTTTTAAATTGCTGCAGTGCACAGAAAAAAAAGATTTGCTGGAACAACAAAAACATTTGTAGATATACAACCTGCAAATGTTTTTGTTCGGTTTACCAATGTTTTTGGTGGAAAAAACAAAATAGATTTGTTGGAACAACAAAAACATTGGTAAACCGAGCGAAAACATTGGTAAACCGAGCAAAAACATGCGCAGGTTGTATATCTGCAAATGTTTTTGTTGTTCCAACAAATCAATTTTTTCTGTTTGATGTGTTGTGAGGAAGCGTCGGCGTCGTCATGATCTTTACTTTAGAAAAATGATGTTGAAGACACGAACAAAACAGTTACAAGTTAAATAAATAAACAGTTGTTCTTTAAATACTGACATTTTTAACAGTATATTACGTGTTATATTCTTGTCAGATATTTTTATTGTATATATTGTAAAATACTTTGATTTTTCTTAATTGTTAGGTAAAAAAATATAAAACAAACTTACATTTTAATTTGACTGGAAAGCATTTTGAAATTATATAAACAGCTATAGGTTTATAGTACAAACCAATATTATATGTATAAAAAGAGAGTTGTGTGTTGGTATATTTCGGGCTACAGCCAAAACTACATGTCGTAGACACTTGATCTCGGTGTCAAATAAAAGCTAGAAATCTCATGATGTGCACTATGGTGGACTAGTTTTGATATATTCAAGAACTCAGGCACAGGACCGTCCCAAAGAGACCCATGTCAAGGATTTTGGGAGTTCTTTGAATAGTTGCTATGGTTACCATTTTAAATAGCTACTATGGTTAATATCAGAATGCAGCTCAAAGAAACAACTAGAATACAAGAAACATAATCTCCCGGGTAAAACCGGGGTTATTAGCTAGTAATATTCTAAAAACTAAAATAATAATAAATTATTGCTATTTAGTCATCAACGAAAGTCTCGTAATCTTTCCCAACAACTAAACACATACAACACGAAATCTGTCGTGACCAACTTCTTTCTTCGAGTAAAAGTTAGCACATGGAGCGGTAAGGAGCGAGCGAGCAATCATAACCGAGGAGGAGGTAATTAGTCAATTAATTAATGCCCGGCGGCGGTGGGGCAGCGCTGCGCACGCGCGTGCGGGAGACGCACATACCGGCACGTCGCGGCCCCGGGCGTGGGCAGCGCTACTTCCTTCCGCCCCAGCCGCCGCCGCCGCCGCCGCCACTGTGCTGTATTGGGTGCGGGGGCCAGGAGTCCGACTTCTGTATGTGGTCGCTGTCCTGAAATACGGGACCTCCCCCTCCACCCCCTGTCCGCTCTCAGATTCCCTAGCGGCCTCGGTGAGTTCTCCGAGATGTTGCAGGTAACACTCAAGGGAGCAGCGCTACTTCCTTCCGCCTCAGCCGCCACTGTGCTGCACTGAGTGCGGGGGAGCCAGAAGTCCGACTTCTGAATGTGGTGGTCGCTGTCCTGCCTCAACATACTGGACCTCCCCTCCACCCCCTGTCGCTCTCAGATTCCCTACCGGCCTCGGTGACTTCTCCGAGATGTTGTAGGTGACACTCAAGGGAATCTGAGAGCGGACAGGGGGTGGACGGGGAGGTCCCGTATTTTGAGGCAGATACAGCGACCACTGAGTACAAATGTTGGTACTGTAAATAGAAACACTTGTACTATGTGGCCGCTGGGTAGACAGCAGTGAGTCTTCAGAACGGAATAGAGGATCGAAAGCTATAGATCGTTTACTAAAAGATTCCATGGCACTTTAGAATCGTTTGTAGTTCACAGTATGAGCATTGTGAAGAACACTAGAAGGATCAAGGGTAAGAATCTCAGTCATGGAACTTGAGTCGAATAGAACTACAATCGACTAGATGGACGTTTAACTTTATTTATAGAAGAGCGCAGAGGGTGGAGGGGGGAGGTCCTGTATTTTTTTAGGCAGATACAGCGACTCCATAGTACAAATTTTGGTACTACAAATACAAACATTGTGCTATGTGGTCGCTGGGCAGATAGCAGTGAGTCTTTAGAACGGAATAAAGGATCGAAAGCTCGATGTCGTTTACTGTAAGATCCCATGGCATTTTAGAATCCTAACTATGAGCCTTGTGAAGAACAATAGAAGGATCAAGTACGAATCTCAGTCATGGAACTTGAGTTAAATAGAACTACAATACACTAGATGGACGTTCAACTTTTTTTATGGAAGAGCGCAATTAAGTTTTACTATGGCAAAAGCTTTCAGCAAATTGGTCATTAGGTAATCTGTCTTATTCAAAGTAATCATTTATAATATCCTATCATCCTACCGCCATTTCACTAGCCCTCCCTCCCTCCCATTCTGTAATCTTCTACTCGGGAGTGTTATCGAGCAAGAGCCCCAAGCACACAGATAACTACAACTCCAAGGAATCTTCTGGCCTACATAAGAGGCTACTGTAAACGAATTTATACATACATAAACCTTTTTCACTATAGGTCTTCTGAAAACATTTTACATACAGAGCGCTTGTTCTATTATTTTATTATTGTTGTTGTCTTTCTTTTAGCCTGATAATTTTACATGATCAAAACTACGACACACTGCTCGACTTACAAGAGTGGGGACACTCCGCCATGGTAGTGGCGTCGATGAAGTAGCCATGGCATAGCACGCACACCAAGTGAGGGTTGACCTCGGTCAGCTTCACCCGTCCCCACGACTGCTGCATCCTGCGGACATAACAGGGAACTTGGTTAGACCGGGAGGAGGTAAAAAAACATAGAGTGGACATCAAAAACATACTCATTCAGTGAAAAGACGATAATCATGCAGCTAAGAGAGTAAATTGGTGCTGTATTCAATAATTTCGACTAGAGACGGGACAGAACTGCAAGAGAAGATTACATAAAGCCACATAGAAGAGGAATAGTATTGTATTATATTATAACCCCTATTGAAGTCCTCGGTCGATTTTTTTGGTGAGTAGATTTTATTTTCTTCACGGCTCTCTATCTCGGTATTTATCTTCCAAAATACGACGAAGAAATCATTACATCTACAGAAATAGAGAGCTCTTCATTAACACAAACTCTCCCTTCACTTGAAAACTGGATTAAAATCTTGATCCCGAAACGCCGTGAAAATTGTTTCAGTGATGGATAATGCCCAAATTAATTCTTCACCACCAACAATGAAACGAAATAATACACTAATATCTAACTACGTTAGAGATCTGCAACAACGTCTGGTGGTCGATGGTCTGATTGTTACGTTTAAACAAGTACCTGGTGGACCGAGCCTTGCTCGGTGTTATTTCATGTTTTCGAGTTCATACAGTTACTATAAAATATGTCAATGTAATGCAATTGATAAATAAAACCCTTTTTTATTGCTCCATGGACTCTTCATCCTACTTGCTGTATTTTCCCTTGATTGCTGTAGATTCCAAACAGCTGTTATGATTACTTCATTTGTTTACACTTTCCTTGTTTATTTTCGTTGCCATCACGGCAACCCATAAGGCCAATGTTAAAATTTTGCAACTATTAAATTCGATTTATTAGGCCTACGTTAATAGATTTTCTCCGGCCAAGTAATCTGCATAAAAGACGTTTTTGAGTCAGAAGTTATTTATTTCCAGACTTTGAAGGAAATCCTCGGAGCCGTTTTTGAAATCGATGTGCAAGCAAGCAAGCAAGCATACAAGAACGGACGATAACATTGCTCATATAAGAGTATAGGATAGGATTATGTTGTGATACAATTAGTTTACACACTTGACGTTCGCTGGTGACATACGTGTTCTCCCGAAGGCTGCCGGAAACACCCGAGTCGTTTACAAACATGTTTTGAAAGCGAATACATTCCTATATTTGACATATAAAAGGGAAAAAACTTAGTTCTGCCACTGCTCATTTCTCGGAAGAAACACAAATCCGTGTCGACCGCGACACGCGGCACGGAAGCCGTAACCGCGAGACGAGATGAGGGTTTTATTGAGAGTGCAGATGCTACATCACCCCCCCCCCCCCCCCCAGCCTAGCGCCACGCATCATCGCATGATAAACTGTTTATGTAGCCATCGCGTCGCGGCAGACAAAACTTCACACGCGCGGGCTGAACTTGTGTAATATGTTAACAACGTGTTGATGTCGATGCAGGCGGGGGATTTCAGGATAGTGTTGGGGTTTATCTTCTTCCGCGGATTGCACCTATGCGGTTTCAGTGTAGCGTGTAACATGCAAAAACACTCGGACTTATTCGAAAAAGGGAATTTTATTACTCCATGCAATCTGTATCCCCACACGCTGTATTTTTCCTGGATGGCTGTAATTTGCAAACAGTTATTATGGTTACTTTCATTTGTTAACAAATTTCAATGTTTATTTCGTAGCTATCAACGCATAAGGCCAATGTTAAAATTTCACAACTTTAAGTTCATTTTACTTCGTTATTAAATGTTCTCTGGCAAAGTAATCTGCATAGAACGTCATAAATTACTTATTTCCAGACTTTGAAGGAAATCCGCGGAGCCGTTTTTGAGATTTGTGCAAGCACGTAAGATAACATTGTTCATAAGAGTATAGAATGATTACTTTAATATAGGCCTACATACTATGGTTTGCCCGGAGTGAAACAATTCTTCATTATAAAAATATTTTTATGAACAATCTATTATGTACCATGTAGTCATATTACCAACGTGATTTGCAAAAAAATCAAATGTCAAAGCTTACATAATCCTTGAGTTCTGTAACTATACTGTCATTATTTGTATTTACTGCGTAGCCTATATTAAATTTGATTGGATTTTTTGTGCTGCATTCAATCCATAATGACGCATTCAATCCATAATGGCGAATATAGATTATTTATTTTTGACGAATCAGAATAAAATATCTTGCACATATAAAAAACATTCATAAGGACAGTTCCACACGATTCTCGTTATTGTTTGTAACCAATAATGACGATTAACTCTTTGCATATTAAAAAGTTTAAATGACGCACATATAAAGAATTATAAAATAATAAATCAACAAAAACTCAACTAACATTTAACTCTTTCTTTTACTGTTCATTCCTCAAAGGCACATAGGCGTGCATAAACGCAACTACAACACTAAAACCTTTTTTTACGTTCCACAAAAGCTCAGAGACGTAAAAACTATTACCATTTCCACTAGGCTACCTAGAGGCGATAATAATAACAAGCAGCAAAAATATCAATAAATAGCGATGATACCGTGTAATCACAATCAATGGTTGCTAATTAGCCAGATCCCCGGCACACTGAGGCCAGTTCACAGCGCGCCGCGCCGTAACGAGCGTGTCCGGGTTGATTCACGAGCGTCCCGTCCCCCATTTTTCTTCTCAACTTTTTTATCGTCGGCCAAGCTGCGATTTCCAACCCCGAGTCTTGTCGTGCGCTCGAGGAAATGACCCTCCTGCCCGTCTCACCCCCCCCCCTGCCCCCGGCGCGCCCTTGGGACGCAGCCAAAATTGCTAAGTACATCGTTACTCTTATGTCCCTTTCACGGTCGTTTGCCCGATTGAATTTCTAATTTACGGACTCGGTCGGAACGATCACATATTCTAAGATCGGCTGTTGCGATAATTTTTATTTTGTTTTTAATTTTTCTGGTGTGGTGGGGGTTCCAAGTGGATGGTGTACTCGATATGAAGTTGTCCTCATATCAATCCTGATGAAGACTGAAAATTTTCATAGCTTGTTAAAAACGTGGGAATTGATTTATTATTGAAGAAAAATTATAGGTACTGAAATAGTATATTACGTTACTAGGCCGGGAAGTACTGTTTTGCCGGACGAGCATGATAGTTCCCGCGCGAGCGAAAGCGAGTGCGGGATTTTCAAGCGAGTACGGCAAAACTTCCCGGCCGTGTAACGTACGATATTTTTCATCATACTACGCAGAAAAAACATACCTTCAATCATAACGTAGCCCTTGCATAAACATACGTTTCTCAATCCTTCAAACCTAACCTATAACGAACAGAATAAACATTTGCTAAGGATGCAGTGCTGCCACTACATAGACTAGATTCCTCTAAAAAAAAGTAACCAATAAACAAGCATTAAGCGTCGGTTTGCTTCAAGTCAGCTGATTGTTTAATTCCGTTCTAAGAGTTTATCCGGCCTAGGCCGGCAATGGGTAACTTTCGAGCCAACAAAAAGGAACTGAAAACAGATGTTTCTGTGTTAGTATGATGAAACAATCATTAGTCATGATGATGACTAAAATTTAATCTTAAAGGTCGTAAAATGTATTTCATTTAAAAAAGTCGGATGTCGGAATAAGCATCCGTCACAAAGTCGGACTGTGTGAAAGCGCCCATTTGATGATTTGTTCCAGTGGGACTATCCGACTGCCACCGGGCGTCCGTCGGACCGACAAAAAATTGTAGTCGCACAATGTGCAAGGCTCAATACCCTTATTTTTTGCTTCAACTTTGCCGGAATGACAAAAATCACATATTGTGAAACTGGCCTTAATGTTTAAAGAAATCCTCTATTCTTTAGTAATAAGTCTTTCTCAAATTTCTGCGTATGAAAATTCTGACATTCAAAATGCATTGAAGAAGGTGTATTTTTAAAAGTGGCAGCTAATTTAACTTCCGATTAACTGCCATGTTGCAAATATCCAAAGTCCAAGTTTATACAGTGTGTAAAAAAAGTCCGTCCCCCCCTCTTTAATTTTTTTGTTTGTTACGACAAACAATTAACCTTTGGGGAATGATACTAACTCAACCCAAATTATTTTTTGACATTACCAAAACTTTTGAGTGTCCCCCAAAATGGGGGACTTTGGGGGCAACTCAAAATTTTCAAATGCAAACCCCTTTTGAGTGACCCCTCATTTTAAAGAGCTTTAAAAAACTAGACGAATGGTGAAAGTTGGAGGTCTCTAACTTGTTTCTGTCCAAATTGACAGCTTGTCGAAATTTGGAATACAAGACTTCCTTGAAACCTGGCGTCTAGGACGTTTGGAGTTTTAATTCACCTGTGGTGACTTAAAAATGAAACGACCCTGGGAAAAATGTTATTAAATGAAAAAGTGGTCTCTTTTGGTGACACTTAAAATGTTGAGTTGCCCCCAAAATCCCCCATTTTTGGGGGATACTCAAAATTTTAAATATCACCACAAGAGACCACTTTTTTATTTAATAACATTTTTCCTAGGTTCGTTTCATTTTTAAGTCACCACAGGTGAATTAAAACTCCAAACGTCCTAGACGCCAGGTTTCAAGGAAGTCTTGCATTCAAAATTTTGACAAGCTGTCAATCTGGACAGAAACAAGTTAGAGACCTCCAACTTTCACCATTCGTCTAGTTTTTTAAAGCTCTTAAAAATGAGGGGTCACTCAAAAGGGGTTTGCATTTGAAAATTTTGAGTTGCCCCCAAAGTCCCCCATTTTGGGGGACACTCAAAATTTTTGGTAACGTCAAAAATAATTTGGGTTGAGTTAGTATCATTCCCCAAAGGTTAATTGTTTGTCATAGCAAACAATCAAAATAAAGAGGGGGGGGACGGACTTTTTTTACACACTGTATATTCAATACACGATTATTACGTAGAGTACACATTTAAAAAAAAATGATGATTTGACTATTGTAAAAAGTGTTAACAGTTACCCAGTTGCATTTAACTATTTGCACCCACCCCGATAAACTAAAAACATAGATCTCATCCAGCATTTCTCCCTTCACGTCTACCTCGGTGAAGAATGTTTATCTCGAAAGCCCCCCGCCTGTTAATCTATAATCTGTCAACAGTTATCACCAGAGGTGTTAATGCCCCAGACCTCACAGAGAGTGAGGGAAGAGGGGGGAGTAATAGGGAGAAAAACGCCGGAGAGAAAGAGAGGATACACAGCAGAGGCAAGGAAACACAACAGATGGTGGGTTTAATTTGGTAAGTGGATGGGCGGGGGGGGGGTACGTGAGAGAGAGATGGCAAGGGGTGCGAGAGAGAGAAGTGGGGGCGGGAGGGACCGCGGCTGCAGTGATGCAACTGGGGAGCCTAATGCAATTATAATATTCCTATTTGAATTTCTGGGGAGTGAAGGGAGAACCAAGAGCGGTGACCGACTGAACAACACAGCGACCGTCAAGTCAAGCGGAATGATTTCCATACAAGATCATTCGTAAAGTTCATGTTGTTTTAGAGAGACATAAATGAAGGTCATAGGTCGCACTTGAAAAGGTAAGTGAAAATAAGCAAAATATAAAATTTAAAAATTCAGTAATTGCATTGACCTTTCCGGCAGGTTGTGAAATAATAAACTGTTGTAAAATACAGAATGCACAACTTTAAAAAGAGAAAATGTGAACTTTATTTTCGTTCTTTTAAGGTATGGTATTACTGTATTGCGTCAAGTAATGAAATACTGCAATTCAGCAAGAAAATAAGTAATTCTTTCATGTGCGTAGAAGACGTAAATAATCAAATGCGCGTCCGACTACTAGAAGTTATGTGGTTTTGTAGTTTTGTGGAGTTCATGTTGTTTTATTTTAGATGGATATAAAATAAGTAGTTGAATTAAATACGTGACATACTGAATGATATTTAAGTCACACGGACAGAAAAAAACACATAACGAATTTAGAGATGTGAGCAAAAATAATCAAAATATAATATATAAAGATTTAGGAAGTGTTCTGACCACTTCAGGCATGTAAAATACAGAATAAATAATTATTAAAAGACAACGTGTGCACTTTATTTTCTTTGATATATGGCATAACTGTATTCTGACACTGTAAAAAAATATAATACCGCACTACAGCAACAAAATACGTCTTTCATGTGCGCAGAAGTCGTAAATAATCAAATGCGCGGCGCACTATACATGTGGTCATGTGGTTTATAGAAGGAAAATGGTAAACACTCGATTGTAGTTCGATAAGAGCTTGTGTTGAAGACAATAAAGTTCATGGAATAATTTAATGTATATTTCACAAAAACAACAAAAGTATAAGGTGGTAGACATCGCTCTATTAAAACCAATTAAAATCTACATAATGCAAAAATATTTTCAGGGAGTTCATCCCTTTCCGTGACGACTCGTCGACACTCCACTAATATAGAACTTGGCCGACAATTATCACGTGGGGCGGGACTGGTTAAAGGGCTAATCCAAAGTTATGCGCAACTTGAGGGCTAAGTTAGTTTACAAACTCCCTGCCCCCCCTCCCCGCCCTCACGGAGCGCATCCCAACACAGATTTGCCTAATCCTGTGACAATCGCGGGTTGGGTCAATCAATTAGCCTGTTTGGCGCTGCAAGTGTGTCACTGGGGGCCGTCACAGCTCCGGCTTATCAGCCGCTTGTGTGGAAGTATTGCTACGAATTTAAACTTGCTACTAAAGACTCTTATCAAAGGAGATTTTCGTCTAAAATGACATTATTAGCATATCATCCTGGTTAGTCAAAATCTAGATGATTTGTTTAGTATCAAACCTCGATGTGCAGATGTATTCGCTGGTAAAAATGTGATTATGTTTTAGTACTTTAAAAACCACATGTCAAATGAACTTTGCCTAGTCTAGAATTAGTCTAACTGTTGTATACTTAAACGCGACAGGGTTTCTTTCAGGAGTCATAACTCGATAACGGCTAAGACGTGTTCAGAATTTTAAGAAAAGACAAATTGTTTAAGTACAATAAAGAGCTGAAGTTCTGGATTCACTTTGCTTACGACTCACCGACTTATAAGGGTATGCTTTGAAATAAATAACTGAAGGTTAATCGCAGATTGCAGAACTTTTATAAAGAAAATCGCGGAACGGAGCGCATCCCAACACATATTTTTGCCTAATTCCGTGACAATCGCCTTAAGGGTCAATCAATTAGCCTGTTTGGCGGTAAGTGTGTCACCGGGGGCCGTCACTCCGGCTTATCAGCCGTGTCGTATCAGCGGCTGTTTGTCAGCGATAAGCCGCGCGTTCGCTGTACGGGAGGCCGCTCGGCGTCGATTGATGGTGGATTGGGCTGTTTATTGGTGATGAAGCCGGGAACATTCTAGTTTATTTTTTAGCTGAATCCATCTAAGAGTTACATTTATCACTGGCGTTGTATCCCTTTTGATGACTTTACAACACTTGCTTTCTATTAAAAGCAAATAGAACACTTGCTTTCTGTTAAAATATGATGTATTTACATCAATATCTCATCGATGTATCAAATTAAGATGAATATTTTAGTATCCATGATGTGCGTATTTTCTTTAACTATGAATAAAATTCAATTTTAACACCAAAACTAAGCTTTTATTTTAAACTCATTTTTGGTGTATCTCGATTACATAAAATTAAATTACATATTGTCTGTTCTTTTAATACATGATTTTAAAACCAAACCAAATACTATAAAACTTTAAGATTATTTAATCATCTCCCTTTTTGTTTGTTCTGCTTGCATGAACTTTTCTTAAGTGGCAAGAATTTCATATTAAGACACTGCTATTGTCTAATTTTACTAATTTTGAACGAGTTTCAGTCAATTCATAACAATTTCACCGGGATTCCACAACCTCGTGGGATTAAATTGAAAATCTATACTTATTTAATACGCGAGCAGTTTTTTTGTTACAAAGACTCCTCCTAAACTACTGAACCGATTTTCATGTTTTTGGTGTCATTGGAAATAGCTTGGCATGAAGTTTTGCAGGAAATAAAATTTAAAAAGGGTTGACTAAAGGAAAGAGCCCTAGACGCCCTTAAAGTTTCATATTAGCCCATAAGATTTAACATGGGAATAGACATTTCAAATAAAACAGCTGATTGGAGCAAACAAAGTTTTTCAGCAAAGCCATATTTTGTTAATGGAATTGAAACCATTGCATGTAGAGCTGGAGGAACTTCAGTTGATGGAAGATGTAAATAAATAAACTATTATCCTAATACATACTTAAGGTCAGAATTCAGTTTTAAAAACATTTATTTTGAATAACATGTGTGAAGATCTTAATATTTACATATGTTTATATTCCAAATAAAAAAAAGTAAAAACATTCTTAAGTATAAATACTATCAATATAGATAGAAATTAAAGAAAAAGAAGCAGACTTAACATTCATTATGAGTATAAATTTATTGAACCATTTTAGTTCGGTTTTAAACTAAGACAGGTCGTACGCTACTTAGGGCCGCTTTCCCCAACTAAGGTTTAAAGTAAACGTGAATTTAATTTAAACCATATGAATATTCTAATTTTTAAATTATAAAACATATTATCAGGAAAATTCAAATGTTACTAAACTTAAGTTTCAGAAGTTCAAATAAAACTAGATTTGGGGAAAGCAGCTCTTAGTAACATATATACCCTACTGAATTTCAGAAAGTTTTACAAAAATACATTTAAAACAGAATAATACATTTTTTACCCATTTAAGAACATTAGAGTTGTCTAAACAAATTTGCAGTCGATTTTCATATATCAATTTGTTTTGGTTAATTTTCTTTCATATGGTGCTGGGGTATTTAAAAAATAATTAATTTATGTGTATTTCATCTTGATGAACTTGGTTGAGTATACGCTTCAATTGGAGTTTATGGTGAATGATAATGTGAAGCGTTTATGAGCAATTATCTACAATTATCCTAAAGAAATTTACATGAAAATGTAAATTAATTTAGTTAAACTATGAAATGCTAACCTTGAATGATGTAAACATGTAAATAATATAATTTTAACGATTCTTTTTGTGTTTAGTGATGTTCTATAGTAAAAAGAACCCAGTTTCCAGTACATCCTGTTTAGGTAACTAGGTATAGGTGTAGGTCAGGGTCAGTCCATTACATATGGACTACTGTATATGTGGCGGCAGGTCAAGCCAACTCCTTCGAGGTGCTCATAATATTCGTAGAAAACACTAAAGAAACATGGACATCTCTTTAAATATGAATGAGTATTCACAAAAAATTTAACTAAAAAAGCTTTTGTAAAAAATTTTAGTACAACATGAAATTCAACCATAAAATTAATAAAATAGTTCTAGAATACTATACCATGATTGTTTTTATGTTGAAATCAATACATAACAATTGCTCGATTTCGAGCAACAGGTTTACTAGTTCCTTAAAATTTCAAAAGTATTTGGTTTGGTTTTAAAATCATGTGGCTAAAAAAAGTAGTAGGGCCTACAATATATTAATTTTGTGCTAAAAATGATGAAAATCAAAATATTTAAACTAAAACTTAATTTTATTAAAAAAATTGTATTCATAGTAAAAGCAAACAGCGCCTATGTCTCCGTTACCAAAAATACGACATCACGCTGTTACTGAAAAACAAAAATGTTAAATACGGTACCGATAATCTGCTTAAATTTTTCTGAAAATTCCCCATCAGCTGCTGTTTGGTTCTGAGAGCTTCTCCCCGCACACACCAAGAAATGTAATCTATGGCGTTTTTTCCACTGAGAGACCTTCGCTTGCCAAGAAGTTTACTTTGAAGAATAACTGCTTTTTCTTTAAAAATCGGTCCATTACTTGGGAAGTGGAGTCCCTCTTCTACGTTCCTCCTTAAACCAAATCCTAACGAATCGTCGACAAGTTCGTTGGCTGGTTTGTTAATGTTAATCAAGTAGAAGGACTGATTCCCTTTTAATTCATTTGCATATAAAAAGCCTCGATCGATTTTCGGTTTTGTCTCCAGACAAAATTTCCGTTTTGCCTCTCAACTGATTCGCCCTTACCTAAAAACTGTAAAGCACTAAGTCTGTCTTGCATTTTTACTGATGTATACTTCCGTTTTTCATTTATTTTCGGGTAAATCGGGTAAAAAACATTTTTACCAACTATCGTTTTATAATTTAAGATCTCTAGAAATTTTATAAGAACAAGTAAAGATAAACGTTTTTCACCAACGACAACGACGACGTTTTTGTCATTTACGACCTCTTGAGAATTTTAGATGTACATTATTTTCATTTATATACAGATTACGATTATATTGTCTAAAACAAGACATAACCATTACTGATATAAATTAGGATCTTTTACATTCAGTACAATAAAATCGTTGCACTGGAAGACTGTCTGTTGGTACCTTTATTTCGGTATAAATCTTTCGGTGATTCCCAGGAGACAACGGAGAGCCAGCGCCGCCGCGGCGGAAGCAGAAGATAATCAAGTGATTACAGCGGAACCGGAAGTCGATGTGCCGGAAACTGTTATGGTTATTGCGGCAGAGGGAGTGTCAAATGCGACTGACGACATCGTCCGAGACATTGTAATACCTTCATTTTTTAGATGTTATCATTTTTTACATGCCTTGGGTTTGGATCTGATACGACATTTGAGTGATGTCTCTGCAGTAGTAATTAATTTGTCTGATAAGAACCAATAGTACTTTCACAGCCAAGAACAAGAAACAAACATTTTGGCGAATGATATTTTTTTAAACTATAATGAAAAAATGTGAAATTATATACTTTTTACGCTAATGACAGAGTTTAAGGTATTAAATCCTAGGCGTATAAATGACCACAGTTTTTTAATGTACATATACGTATAATGAATGGTTATGCTGAAATACGTAATACTGAAGTAAAGTAATTTTATTTTCGCAACACTACACTAGTAAGTAGCCGATTTCCGCTTCCGTTTCAGTGTGGGAAGTCGCCGTTTACAAAAGAGTACGGCAAATATCAGCTGTAGTGAGGTAACAAATCAGCTGGAGTGCGGTAAATGCTCAATGTTGCCAACTCAAGAAAGAAGTAGTATATCACACAATTTACATACACATTATACATAAACACAACATACACACTTTAACTATGACGACCATATCTCAATCAATTGTAACGAAACTGGTTTCCCAGGTTGCGACTACGTACAGTTAATAGCGATAAGTTAATAAAGAGCAATATTATTTAATCAATTGTTGCCGTCTGTGTGACGATAAGACGTATTCCTAGAAAGGCTTACTCGGTCGCTGGACAGCAGAGATAACGCTTTTTGTTATCTCCCCCGCACAGATAAATGTAGTTTTGTTCGCATTTTCTCTGTTCAGTTTATTTAATACTTTTTTAATCTTTTAACTTTCATAGAAGTGTAGTGTTTTTTACTTACCCTGTATATTTGTTGCTGGTAGTGTCGCGAAAACTATCGTACGCAACTCATCCGGGAAGGTGTTTACGTGCGAGCATGATTGTTCACGCGCGACGCTTGCGGAGCGCGGGAATTTCATGTGAACGGGAATTTCATGTTCTACTTCCCGCACTAGTTGCGTAATATACTATTACAGATAAGAGTTATTACTTAGGTTGTAAATGTAACGATGATCTGCCAGTCAAACATCGTTGACCCAAAACGAAATTTACGCTTTTTAAGGGATGTAATTATCAAATACAAACACTTATTCGTTAACCCATAACGGATTTTAAGGGTGTAAATCGCAGTGTAAAACTCATTAATCATACATCAGCACTTTCTGACCCAAAACGGATTTTAAGCTGTAAAGGGTGTAAATCGTGGGGTAAACTCATTAATCAATCATCAGCACTAATCTGACCTACAACAGATTTTAAGCTTTCTAAAGGGTGTAAATCGCAGTGTAAAACTCATTAATCTTACATCAGCACTTTCTGACCCAAAACGGAATTTAAGATTCCTAAAGGGTGTAAATCGCAGTGTAAAACTCATTAATCGAACAGCATTTATCTGACCCAAAACGAATTCCAAGCTTTTAAAATGGTGTAAAAAGCAGTGTGAAACTCACGAAGACTGTGAAAGCACTCCGTAAGCGTTCCAAGTGGAGACACGCGCGTAAAATGATGCCGCAAATGAAAACTAATTTACAGAAGGAAGTGGTTGCGCAGCAGAGGTACGAGAGGTATGCAAAGCGTTCACGCACGGCGGAGGCTGTGACGAGAGACGGAGTGTCAGCCAATTTCCCTCTAATTGAGCGAGCGTCAGAGAGAGGATTATGTGTGTGAATCTGACACCGGCGTCGCAGCAGCGTGAGGGCGGCACGTGGGGGGGCAGCTGACAGTACTTACGTAGCGTTCAATTTGTGTACGATATCACAAGTTGGGAGCAGCGTTTAATTAGGGAATAACATTTGTTAAGATTCAAGGCTTTATTTGCCGAGAAACAAATTCACTGCATGAGCATCGTCAACATTAATAACAAGCATAATATTCTAAAACTAAAACTGTATATCTTTAGCATAAAAAAATATAAAACTGCACAAAAAATCTGAAAATCAAATTGTACCTACTCTCGAGGACGTCATGGGTACCGTAGTATGCCTTGACTATTGCGTGTAGTTTGATCTGTATGCTGATTTATTGGATGTTTCTCGGTATTCATTTTGATTAACAAAATCAAACCTTTTGCCCTGGAGTCAAACGCTGAAATGTTGGGACAATGTACACTAACTTAATAAGAACCCGGAGTCAAATAAGAACAAAGGATATTCCAATTTTACTCAGGAACCAGACAATAATATTAGACGTATCAGGTAAAAAAGATTAGCTCAGGCTAAACCATAAGGCTGAATGGATGTAACATTGAATCGAACAAGCCGGTAAGTACCGCGCCGCCTGACTAAGTAGGCCGGGTCGAAGATTGACCTATTACACCATCCAGGCGTGAACGATGGGCCGACAACAGCCTACCCACTAATTTTTACTGATTGCTTTTTAATGTGACGACCTCTCACTCATCCTCGCTTCTCTCTCGGCCTGTCTTATCATTCCGATGTGTCGCTATTGACTTGAAAGACTCTTATTATCGCCACTAAATGAACGTGAGAATTACTGTTTCAAGTAAAAATTGCTAAGAAGACTCCGATTCTACTCGATAAGAAACACCAAAGCACGCTAATGGATATTTAAATGATTCTTTATTGTATCATAAGATAAACGGATGATGAAAATAATCCTCGAAAATCCTAAAATCCCTCGAAACACCAACACGCAAATCATCCTGACCTCTAGGATTTCGCCTGTCGGATTAAACTGTTGAATCCGGCCAACAAATCATCTCCAAATATCGAGCCGGCCGTTCATAACCATGTGACAAACTGACAAACTGCCTGGGCCGCCGCCGAGTTCGACGGCGGGGGGAGGGGAGGGGGAGACAAGGAGAGAGGAGAGAGAGACGAAAGTAGGTGAGGTGCTAGCGTACGCCGCGCGCCGTCCTTGTACCGAGCTATTTATGGTGATACGCGTTTTTGTACGCCCTTCAGTCCCTTTGCGGACTCCGAATACCTCTAGCCTCTCGAAGAATTGTGAGCGAGGGGTGTTGGCTAGGAGACGAAATATAGATCGTTGTGACAATCTATGTGTAGTTGAAGAATGGCCAGACTTTACCTGATGGTTTAAACTATCCTATACTCCTATATATATGAGCAACGTTATTTTGCGTGCGTCCTTGCTTGCTTGGTTGTTTGTTTTTTTGTACAATTATCTCAAAAACGGTTCCGAGGATTTCCTTCTAAGTTTTGAAATAAGTAAATTATGGCTCAAAAATGTGTTCTACGGAGACTACTAGGCCAGAGAAAATCTAATAAAGTAATAAAATGAATTTTAATGATGCGTGAAATTTTAACATTGGCCTTATCTAATGAGTGGCCATGATAGCAGCGAGATAAACAAGGGAAGTAGAAGCAAATTTAATAAAGTAATCCTATAACAGCTGCTTGCAAACTACAGCCATTTAGGGAGAATACAGCGTGTGCGATAAAGATTGCATAGAGTAATAAAAATATTTTATTCATCAATTTTATGACGCAGAAATATTTTAAAGTAATTACAGATGAACTGATAAACATGAGCAAAGCTCGGTCCACCAGGTACTCTTCGTAATTGTTGTAGGAACGCCTTTTAAAGGAATCCGATTCCGAAGAAGGGATCGCGATTCCTTATTTAAAGGAATCGCGTCCCACAAGATCAATAATATTATATACATTAAAGGGGTCGGTTATGTTCTAAAAATTTTAATATTCTAAAAGTGGTGTTCTTCACAAATTTATCCTCCTGAATTTGAATGAAGCGCAGGTTTGGAATGGAGGTAAATTTCATCTGACACTACTTAGAAGGATGAAATCGGCCTACGTATTGACAAACATATTATTATTCGAAAAAGAGACGCTACAACTCAATCAAAAAGAACAACATTGCGCCGACGCGATGGTGGTTGTCAAATAAAACATTAATGGACCTTCACAAAGCAAAAACTGTTTTAATATTTTTTGTATTTAAACTACTACTATAAATAAATTAACAGTCGCAAATATATTATAATGCCTATATACTATTATTATATTTGTTAATAAAAAAATCATCGTTTGTGGACTTAGTACATCAAAGTAGTTAAATAAACATGATACAAAGCGCGCGGATGTATCAATCTGCAATATTGATATCGGAAACCGATAATTGTAAAGCGAGTTAATGGTTATACGTTGCCATCTCAACAAAGAGCTGTAAAGAGACGTTGTTATTCTACGCTTTATCCAACCTGAAATTATCAACTGTGGAATTGAATGTCAGCCGTAAAAAAAGTGAATAAACCTAAGTTTTTTTCAGGTGACGTAAACGAGCGTTGCTATTAAATGCATTATAATCAAACCTGTAATCAACAAATGTGGAATTGAATGTCAGGCATAAAAGTGGTAATAAACCTATATATAAGTCTATAGGTTGTAAGTCTTTTCAGCGTAAATTGGACGATTATAGTACGTTAGATTTGTGCATTAAGGGTTTTATTAGATGAAGATTAATGTCTTTGTACATCTTCAAGAGATTCCCAAGGTTTTTATTCGTTGTATCTCACCTCGTTGTTTTTACGTTTGTGATTTTTTAAAGCGTTTAACAGTAAACCTCATGAGTTATTTTATTTTTTATTTTCAAAGGTTGCTTCAAGAGGTTGCTTTCAAGAGGTTACCACCGGCTCTTCTTCAAAAGTCAATTATGGTTATTTATTCATCGATCAGAAGTGTTTGGTGTAGTAAACGTTAACAGAATTACTTAGGCAAAGCACGGGATGTTTTTGTCTTCCTATACTCCCATTCTATGCCATTCCAAAATCAAATTTGCTACAGTACAAAAAAATTTAAGAAAATCAAATTAAATGTAAAAAAATCTAAAATTTGCTACCTTTTAGTTTAAATTTAGTGCTGGGTTGGGACGTATGTTAAAACGAATTTAACACATACTGAAAACACATCCAACCGCGATAAAATCAGTTTAACAATACGGGTGACCATTTGGGCGCTCGTAAGTTCCACTTATATCCCTCGGCTGGCTTCCAACGTTGGCTTCACCCAGCAAAATAAATTACAAATACATTATGGCGTTGACGAGATTTTCTATGCTCGCCTGATTTACATAAGGTAAGAAAAGTTTAACATACATTTTTTGTTGCATCGCACTCGCACAGATTGCCAAATGAGGTTTAAAAACGGTACAGTTCTTTGTAAAATTGTAAAAAGGCTTTTAGAGTAATATGATATTTATTGGATGTGCGAATGTAAAGTGGTAAAATGTTCTACTAGCGCACTTTATACCATATCCCAAGAAAGTCGTAATGTCGCATTATATTCTACTTCCTAATGTCGGAATAATGTGATTTCCAATCAGAGGTTACACGAATCCACGATAATCCTCATAAAACCACAGTAATCATCTAAAATAAGAGTTAAAACGTCGATTTAATAATATTGCTCACTAATTGGTGATCTCGGCTTCTCACAGTAAATAACAAAATCTGCAATCTGTGTTCAACCTTTAGAACTACAGTATTTCAAACCATTTATGTTTATTGGTAAACAAACTGAACTGAGTTTAGTCATTGACTTTGAATCTGAAGCAGACATTCCATCACATTATCAAATGTGAAAATGAAAATGAAATGAAAATGAAAAATGTCTTTATTAAAGAGGCGAAGTTAGGACTTCAAAGTCCTCTCTGCCACTTAACCTCAACGTGTACCAGGTTTTGAGTGACCCAGGATTACAACAGTTCCTAGTTATATAGTGAATCACCGACAGAGTGTACTGATGCCGCCATTTAATTTAGGGATTAGAAGGAGGTGAAATACCATTTAGTGACACAGAAAACAAACAATAGTCAATTAGTTATTGATTTATGAAATTTACAATACAAAATGTTAGAGTAAATAGTCAAAATTAGGGGTTAACAGAAGCACCCTCTGGTAATTAATGAAATTATGACAAGTTTAAATTCTGGGTCACCCAAAACTAGCTACAGTTGGGCCATAAGCATAGGAGGTCTATTAAAATTATTTATAGTCAAAGGTTTAGTGCAATGTTGAAGTACCGCCACTATTCCGAGAATCCAGCTCTTTATTTTATTTAGAGGTCTTGTTATAAATTCAGACGTAAATGATAAATCAACATAAAAATACCTTTTTAATTTGTCATGTCAAACGTTAAAATCCGTCCCGTCATTACTGGATTTTGACTCTCACGAAAAAACCCTAGCGTATTACGAGACAAAACGAACTGCAATTCCGAACAATGATTATCATCGTTAACAGTTAACATATTTTATATTCCGCAATATTCCTCGGTAGGACGATACTTGGAAAACTCGACTTTTCCCTACGTTTCCTCCTTCCCACCCCGTGCCGCGTTACGCGCCGGCACGGCCGCTGCATTACAGATAATGGAGTAGTTATCGCCGCGGCTCGTGGCACGGAAGCGATTGATGAGCACGCGCGTGCGTTAGCGTATTTTAACGCTTGTGTTTTTGTGTGCGTGCGGGGTCGGCGCGGCCGGTGCCGCACCCATAATTTATTTAACCCTTCCGCTCCTAAACCGTTGGCTTGCAATACCCTCGCGCTGGGGGCGGGCAGGTGGGATATTTGTTCAACACCGTTTGTTTATAATTAACAACAATGTGCATCGCCTCGCCTCGCCTCGCCTTAGCCACAACCGAAAATGTACACCGATTGTTTGTGTTAGTGTTTGGCTGTCGACTAACAAATCACGGTCGATTTGAACGGATAACAGTTTGTAAGTGGCAATCAAAAGAACATATTATCCTACTAACAGGGCTTGTAACAGTTCTTAAGGTTGAAAAAAATAAAAAAAATAACTAAAATGAGAAAAAAAATAACCAAAAAATAACCTTTTATAAACAAAAAATGTTCCTACAAATTAGTAAACCGGCGTTAAATTGGGGATAATACAGTCTTAACCTTGGTAAAAAAGAAAATCTCGACAGACTAATCACAAATCTGCCTAGATTTGACGGCGAGACTTGGTTTTCACGCAATGTAGGATGACGAGTTTCGTCGGGCGCGATGCTGCTACGAGACTGTCTGACAGACGAATAGTGTGAACAGGGCTTGTAGCAGTTATTGAGGTTGAAAAAAATAAAATACCCCCGTTGCAGCAGACCTGCATACTCAGCGAATTTCAAATGGAAAACAACGTATTTCAAGCAAACATAGCAAGATTTGACATGTTTTGTTAAGCTCCATAAGAATAACATGGGAAATGAGTATGCAGGTTTGCTGCTACAGGTATATTAAAACTGGATGGTTTTAATTCAATATTTAGTAGATCTGAACTAGAAGAAGCCATTTACCAAGTTTTATCAAGATACGTTGAGAAATAAGCGAGATATAGAATTTTACTTATTTCCCATAAGGTTAACATTGGGACAACGTACTGTGTTTACCACTTTCAATATCTCGGTAACCAATGCGCATAGAGCAGTGATTCAAAATACTAAATTATTTGTTTTTTTGAGCTGAATTCAATGGTGCCCACAACAATTTGATAAATTTTATTTTTCTATGTAAAAAACTCAAAAAACCCATTTTTGGGGGGGTTTATCCCCCTTTACCCCCCCTTCCGGTGGTCCGATCGGGCTGGTTCACGAACTCGTCCAATTGATTACCACTTTACATGTCCGTACCAAATTTCATAAAGATCGGACCATTTTTGCGGCCGCTATCGTGCTAACAGACACATAGATATATATATATATAGATATATATATATATATATATATATATATATATATATATATATAAAAATTCGAACGAATAGTGTTTTTTGCTTCTGGGGGCCCCAAAACGAAAAGTTATAGTGGTCCCGAGCTTATGTCTTACCATGAGACCTACGGTAATAGCTTCTTCCCTATAGGGGAAATTCGCTAAAAATAACCTAAATTCAAAAAAAAATAACCAAATTCAAAAAAAATAACAAAAATAACCAAAAGCAAAAAAATAACAAAAAAATAAAAAAATAACTTGTTACAAGCCCTATACTAATATTATATTATAAACGTAAAGTTTAGTAAATAAGTCATTAATAATTTAGTGAGAATTTTTTTCGAATTAAGAATTTTAAATAAGTTTACTTTCAATTTCGTATTAATACACGTAATAAAACGATAAACAAAATTATTGCCTTAAAAGAATAGTTCAACGCTTGTGGGTTGTAAATTTGTATCGTAGGAAATGTGTAATGAGTTAACTATCACTGAATAGGCCTTATTGGAGAAACATGGAGAAAATCGGGTCTGAAGGTTCCCTATGCCAACAACGATTTGTGTGTCAGTTTTTAACACTAAAAAATTAAGATTTCATCAGACTAAAGAAAACGAGGGCTTAAAATTTTCAGTGGCTGCAGCGAAAATTTCAATTAAATTCCCAGATAAAATTTAATTGAAAGTAAGATTCAATTGCGTAAGATTAAAGTAAATTGAATTATAAGGATTATATTGCAACAAAACCGTCCGTATAACGGCATCACGCGCGGCGTGCTCAAGTGTGTTTACTCGCCACCCTCCCCCGCCCTCCCACTGGCGCGGGATGAGGTGGGATGACAAAGTTCTAATTGCCGGGATCACAGTTCACGGCGCTGGTTGCTGCTTACCTCGCAGATCGCCCGTCTTATCGCCCCTGCGAGACCTGGCATGCCGCCGGGAGTGATTCTGCGGTTTGGAAAATTGGTTTAATAGGATTTCTCCTGACCTGGGTCTTTGAGTCACTGAACTCGTAGATATGGCAAGCTTATCAAACATCGACTTTTCTGTTTGATATATGTGCCGCAAACTATACCGTGTGTTTCGTCAATCTGGTTTGAATTCATGTATGTATTGTAATTACTGCACACAAAGTGGTGTGCTTACAATGCATTTACTATACAACATTATCTGGTTATATCGATTAAACTATCAAATTTTAATCACCGGTGTGTTTTTTTTTGCTGCTCTTTTATATTCCTACTTAGGGCCTATATAAGAAATTGATCTGAACTACCTTGGCAGCTAATCTCTATTCCCGCGAGGACTCAAGAAGATTACAACTACGTTAAATAAAAACTGTTTCTCCGTTTCATATGAATATTTTATAGAATTACCAAAAAAAAACCATTCCTAAACAATAATTACATAACAAATAATCGAACAAACACCCTACACAATTGAAAAAGACATTTCAGAAAGCAGAAGAGGATGCACCAAAATAAAATTTAATAACACTCATCCAAATCAATTCAAGGGGTGACAGACGGGTTGCGTTATGAATGAAAACAAAAAGTGGGAAACGCAATAAGTAAGGCCGACGGAATGCGAGAGAGAGCGAGGTAAACACGAGCGTCCCCGGAGTGGTCGCCGGATGAAATTCCATCCGCAACTTATTGAAGGGAGACCTGACATTTTAATTTGATAAAGAACAACCTTGCAGCCTCCCCTCCCCCCCTCACACTCCCAACCCGCCTCCCGACCCACACCTGACGCCGACATGACGGGTTACTAAGTGAGACGAATTTGTCGGGGTTTTAGTCGCAAGCAATTTTACATTTCCTAAGTTATGTTACAATATTTCATAAAGACTTTAACGCAAGGTCGGATGGTATTAAATTAATATTTTGTGAATACTATTTAAGAGAAGCTAAAAATGTCGAAAAGGAAACGTAAAAAGAATGTTTTGCAGTGGTTCTCAATACTTAGGTGCTTTAATTATTTGGATGGTATCACTTGTCAAATCCGTGCATGAAAAACGTTCTACAAAATCAGTTTTAGGAACTGTACATACCTTCTAAGCAATTTACTGATTTCAATGAACAAGTTACAGTATTAATATTCAAATATGATTTCCAAAACGGACAGACCGTGCACATGAATGTCTCTCAAATCTCAAAATAAGGTACAAATTGCTTTGATATAAATAACTTGTGTATCGGTTTCATAAATGTGTGTGATATATGCATGTGCACTCAACACAATGTCATAATCAGAAAAGAATATTAAATTTCAGTTGGTTAACTAAGGGAGATGAAATGTTTCTTTGGAAACCCAGGCAGTCTCAAGGCTGGAAATCGCAGTCCCAGGCAATCTACAAACACGAGGTACCCCAAGCATGGACTAGATTCAGGATAACATTAATCAGATAAGATAAAAAATAACACGACTCGTGCACGCATTAAAACCCCATAAACCCCCACTCATGCACACAACCATCTCAGCCAACCATAACCGTCGCCCTTGACCAATAAAATATTCAAAAGCGTGCAAACAAACTCGGCCAATTGTCCAAAATTACACGCGAACAAATCACAAACACACGCGGCACCTGTCGCCGGGCCGGCTGCAGTAACAGTGTTTAATTAAATGACACCAGAGCGTGCTGCTAATTAATCGTGACGAGGGGGGAGGGGAGGGGAGGGGGGAGATAACAGTCGATACCCCCCCCCCACTACGCCCCGCTGCACTCTGTGTCGTCTTGTTTTTCTCGATTCTATCACCGGTGATCGATCCCCGCACCCACTAACGAACGTAATTCCGGCGAAGGAATCGCAGGAATGTGACCGCAATTAGGTCAAATGGTGTAGGTAAAAGCTTCCTAGTGGTTTCTAAGAATACGTTATGCACTGTGAGCAGCACCACGTAGCAATTCATTTCAAATTACAGGTGGTTATAGTGCATGTTATACTGTAGCCTACATACCGGTGCAGTTTCACTTGCAAATAAATTCCCTAATATTCCTTTAATACATGAATTAACTGAAGAAATTTACTCAATCAATCGGTGCATTAAGTAGGCCTATTTAATCATCGTAATTTTACATTAATTATTTATGATTTTGTACTTTTTCTTGTTCTTTCATATTAATTCTTAGATTGAAATAAGTTAAATCGCATAACACCGACACCGACGTCGTATTTAATATATACTTAATGGTGCAACTTCTTATACTCTTATATGCTCGCTTCTTTTAAATAATTAAGATAATTAATATTTGAATAGTATTTAATAATAAATTCATGTTAATAGAATAATCAATTTAGACGTCATACAAACGTGTTTAAAAGTTTAGTTCTCGCGGGAATGCTATTGCGACGAGAAGGCATTTATACACAAGCGGCAGTTAATGCTGGCGAGAGGACCGATGCTGCTAGGTGTCGAAAGAGGTTGAATTCTCTGCTCTAAACAAAGCTCATAATACAATTATATTCGCTGAATGGCGATTTAATTGACCACTTACACCTCAGTAGTAGAGTTCGTTCTCTTTTATCATGATGAGGGTTTATTTTTTCATATCGGTTAGAGAACCCATAGGGTAATGTCTTATGAATGCTATTATAAAAACTATTTAGTAATGCATTTAACTTAGCTTATGTCTTTCTGAATGGGTTTAGTCCATAAATATAAAATGCAATAAGAGTAGGGTACAGGGAAAACAAATGAAGAGCCAATTGTTTGTTGAAGTGGAAAAATAAACAATAATTTGTCAAGTGTAGAGAAACAATTGAAGTGGTGCAGCTTCAATTGCAATAACATTCACATTTCCAAATGGCTCTACTGAAACACTGTTTATTCTTAACGGATGTTTACGGTACTTTAAATTCATATTACAATGTTGATCTTTAGTCCAGTCAACATAAAACCTCGCAAACGATTTGACAACCAGCATTTATTTATATCTCAGTACCCATTGAAGTAATTTTTAGCCAAAGTTGATACGCTAAAAACGGTTACTCCCGTAGTAAACGAAATGCCTGAAAACCCTGGAATTTTTCCACATTTCCACGTACCATCTTGCAAACTTATCACTTAAACTCTGAGACATTCTGGTACTTTGATAAAATATCTAAATAAACACATTGGAAACCATACATCCTTAAATATTAATCCAGTTACAAACTTAAAGAAGAATGAATACTGTAAAATTGAAGTGTTTTGCAGCTCTGAAGCTTTGATAGATCGCGAGATGTAATTCTTCAATTATAGGCTATACAAATCCATCCAATGGACTAACATTATTAAAGTCCATTATTAACACAGGAAATCTGAAAAGATAAAGTCATTTTTTCATATTAATGTTTACAACTAAACAGAGTTTATTGCTAACAAGTGTTGTTCATTAGTCTCAAAACAATTTCATGCTAATAAACAACCAAAATAATAAGTATGAACTTCATTAGTTCTCGCTGAAGTGATGTAGCGACGCGTCGGCATATATACAAGGCGGCGGTGAACACTGGTGGGAGGACCGATGCTGCTAGGTGTCGAAAGAGACAAACCTCTACCTCAAAACAAGGTTCATTCTGCAAATATATTCGCTGAATGGCGATTTAATTGACCAATTACACCTCAGTAGTAGAATTAGTTCTCCTTTACCATGATGGGGGTTTATTTTTTCATATTGGTTAGAACCCATACGGTCATGTCTTTAGAATGCTATAGTAAAACGATTTATTAATGCATTTAACTTAGCTTGTGTCTTTCTGAATGGGTTTAGTCCATAAATATAAAATGCAATAAGAGTAGGGTACAGGGAAAACAAATGAAGAGCCAATTGTTTGTTGAAGTGGAAAAATAAACAATAATTTGTCAAGTGTAGAGAAACAATTGAAGTGGCGCAGCTTCAATTGCAATAACATTCACATTTTTAAATGGTTCTACTGAAACACTGTTTATTTTTATCGGATGTTAACGGTACTTCAAATTCATATTACAATGTTGATCTTTAGCCCAGTCAACATAAAACCTCGCAAACGATTTGACAACCAGCATTTATTTATATCTCAGTACCCATTGAAGTAATTTTTAGCCAAAGTTGATACGCTGAAAACGGTTACTCCCGTAGTAAACGAAATGCCTGAAAACCCTGGAATTTTTCAACATTTCCACGTACTATCTTGCAAACTTATCATTTAAACTCTGAGACATTCTGGTACTTTGATAAAATGTCTAAATAAACATATTGGAAACCATACATCCTTAAATATTAATCCAGTTACAAATTTAAAGAAGAATGAATACTGTAAAATTGAAGTGTTTTGCAGCTCTGAAGCTTTGATAGATCGCGAGATGTGATTCTTCAATTATAGGCTATACAAATCCATCCAATGGACTAACATTATTAAAGTCCATTATTAACACAGGAAATCTGAAAAGATAAAGTCATTTTTTCATATTAATGTTTACAACTAAACAGAGTTTATTGCTAACAAGTGTTGTCCATTAGTCTCAAAACAAGTTCATACTAATTAACAACCAAAATAATAAGTATGAACTTCATTAGTTCTCGCTGGAGTGATGTAGCGACGCGTCGGCATATATACAAGGCGGCGGTGACCACCTGGTGGGAGGACCGATGCTGCTAGGTGTCGAAAGAGGTTAAAACCTCTACCTCAAACAAGGTTATTTTACAATTATATTCGCTGAATGGCGATTTAATTGACCAATTACACCTCAGTAATAGAATTAGTTCTCCTTTTACCATGATGGGGGTTTATTTTTTCATAATGGTTAGAACCCATACGGTCATGTCTTTAGAATGCTATAGTAAAACGATTTATTAATGCATTTAACTTAGCTTGTGTCTTTCTGGATGGGTTTAGACCATAAATATAAAATGCAATAAGAGTAGGGCACAGGGAAAACAAATGAACGAGCTAATTGTTTGTTGAAGTGGAAAAATAAACAATAATTTGTCAAGTGTAGAGAAGCAATTGAAGTGGTGCGGCTTCAATTGCAATAACATTCACATTTCCAAATGGCTCTACTGAAACACTGTGTTTATTCTTATCGGATGTTTACGGTACTTCAAATTCATATTACCATGTTGATCTTTAGCCCAGTCAACATCAAACCTCGCAAACTATTTGACAACCAGCATTTATTTATATCTCAGTACCCATTGAAGTAATTTTCAGCCAAATTTGACACCCTGAAAACGGTTACTCCCGTAGTAAACGAAATGCCTGAAAACCCTGGAATTTTTCCACATTTCCACGTACCATCTTGCAAACTTGTCATTTAAATTAAAACTAGGTTACAATACCTTTCCGTCGATTATGAATAAATTGTCATTTAAACTCTGAGACATTCTGGTACTTTGATAAAATATCTAAATAAACATATTGGAAACCATACATCCTTAAATATTAATCCAGGTACAAACTTAAAGAGGAATGAATACCCTACCATAAAATTGAAGTGTTTTGCAGCTCTGTAGCTTTGATAGGTCGCGAGATGTGATTCTTCAAGTATAGGCTATACAAAATCCATCCAATGGACTAACATTATTAAGTCCATTATTAACACAGGAAATTTGAAAAGATAGTCATTTTTTTATTAATGTTTACAACTATACAGAGTTTATTGCTAACAAGTGTTGTTCATTAGTCTCAAAACAATTTCATGCTAATAAATAACCAAAATAATAAGTATAAACTTCATTAGTTCTCGCGGGAGTGATGTAGCGACGCGTCGGCATATATACAAGGCGGCGGTGACCACCTGGTGGGAGGACCGATGCTGCTAGGTGTCGAAAGAGGTTAAAACCTCTACCTCAAACAAGGTTATTTAACAATTATATTCGCTGAATGGCGATTTAATTGACCAATTACACCTCAGTAGTAGAATTAGTTCTCCTTTTACCATGATGGGGGTTTATTTTTTCATAATGGTTAGAAGAACCCATACAGTCATGTCTTTTGAATGCTATAGTAGAACGATTTAGTAATGCATTTAACTTAGCTTGTGTCTTTCTGGATGGGTTTAGTCCGTAAATATAAAATGCTACGAGTAGGCTACAGGGAATACAAATGAACAAGCCAATTGTTTCTTAAGTGGAAAAATAAACAATTATTTGTCAAGTGTTGAGAAACAATTGGAAGTGGTGCAGCTTCAATTGCAATAACATTCACATTTCCAAATGGCTTTACTGACACACTGCGTTTATTCTTATCAGCTACTACTGCCCTAGTAAACGAAATCCCAAAAAAACCTGGAATAATTTCCATGTACCATCTTTTGTGATCTTGTCATTTAAATCCTGGGCTATTCTGGTACTTAACATTTCTACATTAACATATTGAAAACCATGCATCCCAAAAATATTAATCCAGTTACAAACTTAATGAAGAATAAATATCCTAAAATTGAGGTGTTTTGCACCTCTGTAGAGCCTTGATAGATCGCGAGATATGATCCTTCAAATATATGCAAAATCCTTCCAATTGACTAACATTACGTTCATTATCAACAGACATTTGGAAAATAAGGTCTTATTTTTTAATTAATGTTTACAACTATAGGCCTACAGAGTTTATTGCTAACAAGTGTTGTTCATTAGTCGCAAAACAATTTCATGTTAATAAATTACCAGAATAATTAATATTGATTGCATACAAACGTTTAAAAAAATTAGTTCTCGCTGGAGTGATGTAGCGGCATGTCGCCATATATACAAGGGCGGCAGTGAGCGCTGGTGAGAGGACCGATGCTGCTAGGTGTCGAAAGAGATTAAAATCTCTACCTCAAACAATGCTTACAACAATTATACTCGCTGATCAGCAAATTAATTGATAATTACACCTTAGTAGTAGTAGTATTTGTTCTCTTTTACCGGGACTGTTTATTTTTTTCGCAATGGTTCGAGAAAGATACTCGATGGTGCAAATCTTGTACCCTTGTGTTCACTTCTTTTAAATTAATAACAATAGTCAGAATAGTTTTTATAAACTAAAATATAGTTTAATGGAATAGAACTATAACTAACTAACTAACTAACTAACCTTTGAGTAGAATAGTTTTTAATTTAGAATAGTTTTTGATGAGTAAATAAATGTAATGCCTTATAACCTTGACCTGTCACTTTCTGCAAGAATGTGCTTCAGAAAAATACAATCCTATAAGATTTATTACAGGGAAACAAACGATCGATAAAATTATTGCTGAAGGCAAAAATTCTCAAAAAAAATTATTGTTGAAAGTGGCTATGTCTATCGTCCATGTATTTACTAAACTAAAAAATACCAAAAACTTAATGTGTTAAATTAATAAAACTTTAAGACGTGTTAAAATATCTAAAGCTATAAATACATCACACGTAAAATTAAATAATTACGTAAAGCGATGGAATTATTTACGCGTAGGTGTATTTAGCAAAATAGCAATTTGATAAACTGTGACTTTGACTTATCAATTACTTGTTTCTGGAGGTGTTTTAAAACGAAGTTCCAGACAGAAGACGGTATTTGTTTATCAAATAACTAAACAAATCAGAATCCATTTAATTAAAATCACTAAATCATGACAATTTAGAGATTAAACCCATGAAAATTACTTAAACATAACTATCATATGGAACACAAAGTTGAGTTTATCCGAGTTGGCGATCCGATTGAATGAAAAGTGCGGAGGTCCCCAGGGTGGTTGCCACGGACGATCGGCCGCGATTTATTGTCCGCGATAACTCTGCTCTCCGACTCTCGGCCATCGCCGACCGTTGGGCGCTTTCACAACCGCGGCCCGTGATTGTGTGCGACTGATTCGGCCAAATGAGGCGAAAATTCGCTTCATTTATGTTACAGTAATACCTAAAGAGGGAATTTAATTAATGTGAAGACGGGCTGTCGAGGTTTCGAATTGATAGTCAAGATTACTATCTAAAATTAAGAGACCTTAGGAGTGAATTTCCAGTTTCATATTAATTTACGTTTGTTTTTGTGGGCCGCAATCAAGATTAGATTAAACGTGAGATAACGAAATTTAAAATAACAAATAAATCATATCAAAGTAAATCAGTATTGATATATGATTCAAAACGTTTTACAAATTAAATGGTTTAATCGTAAACGTATCTCATCGAATATAACTTCTTTAACAGTCTAGCACCAAAGGTTTGAAATTGTGCCATCGTATCCAAGCATTTCGTATCGATAATTTAAAACTTCACAGGTTTATTAAATGGTAATTTAAACGTATCTCCTTGAGTATAACTTCTTGATGTTTTATTGGATCAGATATTTGTAACGAATAGTTGCACCATTATCCAAGGATTGGGTAACGACAGTTCTGAACTTTTTACAGATTCAATAAATGGTTTAAATATGTGATCTCGAATATAACTTCTTAAAGACTTTTGGACAAAACGTTTGTAGCGAATCATACCCGTAGGTAGTATAAATTAAAACTTTACAGCTTTATAAAATGGTTTTAAAGTGTCTCCTCGAACATAACTTCTTGATATCTAGGATCAAAAGTTTGTTACGAATTGAGCCATCATATCCAAGGATTTAGTGTCGATAGTTCTAAATGTTAGACAGGTTTATTAAATGCTTTAAACATGTCTCCTCTGATGTACTTCTTGATGTTTTGGACAAAAGTTCGTAATTGTGCCATCATATCCAAGTAATTACCATCGATTAAGCAAAACTTGTTACAAACGTTTTACAGGTGTATTATATGTTTTAATGTGTATCCTGAATATAACTTCTTGATTTCTTGGACCAAATATTTGTAAAGAAATTATAACATGATATGCGTGGGGTTAGTATCAATAATTTACAACTCGAAAGATTTATTATTTTAAATGGTTTAAAAGTGTCTTCTCGGGTGTAACTTCTTGATGTCTTTGACCAAAATATTTTATCGTAATTGTGCCATTGTATCCAAATATTTACTATCTATAATTAAAAACTTTGCGGATCCATGAAATAGTTTAACGTGTCTCATGGAATATAACTTCAGGATGTCTTTGGCCAAAAATTTGCAATGTAATTGTTCCATCATGTCCAAGGATTTAGTATCAATAATTAAAAACTTTACAGATTTATGAAGTGATTTAAAAACGTTTCCTCAAAAGTAACTTCTCGCCATGTCTTGGACCAAAGGTTTGTAACGTAATTGTGCCAACATTGGCTTGGAAATAACAACTCCCCGAGCTGCAATCCATCACACGGCAAGTGTGGGGGCTGATGTCTAGGGAGGGGGCTTTTACTGCAAGCTCGCCTCTCCTCTTGACGATAAAAAAGTTAATGTAAGAATACGAGTATTTTAACCATTTTTATTGAAGATTTAAGGTGCTTTTTTGATGAGACTGTATTCAACGACATCCTAACTGAGCCAATTAATCAGTTCAAACTTACTACTTAACATAATATGCAATGTTAAAAAAGTCTATTTAGGGTGATACACTTTTAAGTCAAGCGTCAATTTATTTAGGTGTACTAGTGTCTTATTGCTATAATATGCAATGTTAAAAAAGTCTATTTAGGTGATACAGTTTTAAGTCAAGCGTCAATTTATTTAGGTGCACTAGTGTCTTATTGCTAAAAGACAAGCGTTAATAATTGAATCGTGTGTCAAGAGTGAAGACAAGAGCAGATTTCAGATCCCAGAACGTTGCTAGATCATGTTTTTACTTAACAGAGAAGGTGACAAAATCTCCGAAAAAAATCAAAATCGAATTATAAACTCACTATCGCTAACAGTGAAATGCAAACAAATTACTTAGACGTGGAATAAAAATGTTGCACTTAATGACAGCAATAACATCAATGTTATATGCTGTTTTCTCCAATATAAATATACCAATATCTGGGACTGTGCGGTAAAGAAAGGCAGAAGCCGAAACAGACAATATTGGATTCCATTAAAACAAGACTTCTCAACCGTTCACCCTTTCGTGGCTGCAAAAACCATCCTACGTCCAATTAACAGAAACACAAAATGACTAATGAACCGAACCGAATCAATTGGGGAGGCCCGATCCATCTGGCGGGAGCGAATGTGTTCACCCTTCCGCCGATAACGGGGGGGGGACCACACGGGGGGGGGGGGGGGGTGAAGTTAAGTTACTCCAAACTTGCGCCCCCCCCCATCCACCAAGCACCCCCGCCACTTAAATGTGTCTAGAATGGAAATGTTCTTATTGTTGAAGACTACAACTTTAAGAGTTTACTCGTCTGTTTCAAGAAGCGGAAAGTAACTTTGGGCAAGTGCTTTATTCTTATGTTATCCACTTAAAAGTGACTGAATACTTTATTAGTTGCGAAGAGCTGTCAATCGACATTAAAAAATGTTGTGAAACTTAAGTAGGTAAAATTTTAACTGATGCATTTTTAACATAGGCGCATTTTATTTTTTGTCTAATATAGGTTCGTCGTATTTCCTTCGATTCAAATGTAATCTACTTCTATCGTGGTTATCTTCCTGAAAATACTCAATCAGAACAAAAAAAAACAAACAATAAACGAATCTTGCAAACTTAATTGAAATAAATTATTTAATTGCCATTAATTCTGTGATGTTCACTGTGCTGTAAATAAAATATACATGTAAAACACACCTTACACACAACAATAATTAACGAATACATAAAAACCTTTTGATTCATCCTATATATATTACGTCGTATAGATAATCCTGACAAACGCATTATGCTGAAAGTACTTTATCAAAGGCGAATAAAGCTTGTAAGAAGAAAGGGAGGGCCAACTTTTCGGAAGGAAAAAACATATACAGAACTGGAAATGTAACAGCTGGCCAAGTTCGTTGAATGGCAAAACGATTAAGATTAAGAGTTTATACTCGTCTGTTTCAATTATAGCGGAAAGTAACTTAGGTTAAATGCTTCATTCTTATGTTATTCATTAAGGACTGACTGAATATTTTATTTGTTGCTACGTGCTGTCAATCGACATAAAAATTACTTTCCTTTACTCACTTTAGTCTTATCGTGAAACAGCCTAAATAAAATTTCAACTTTTTTTTACCGTATAAGTATAAGAATATATTCCGTATCCAATAGGAGCTTGTCGACTTTCCTTCAAATTAAAATTTCACCCACTTCTATCTTTGGTGATCTTCATTAAATTACTCAATCATAACAAAAAATCGTAGTCAGATTGTTTTTGTTAAATGCTGATTTGCCATTCGTTGTTAACCGTGCTTTAAATAAAATATGTATTTCACAACTACATGTGCTAATGAAAAGATTTTGACCTATCTTCAATATTACGTCTTGTATAAAATCCCAATGAAAACACATTATGCTAAAAATACTTTATCAAAGGCGAATAAAGCTCGTAAGAAGAAAGGTGCATGGGGCCAACGGGTCGGAAGGAAAAGCAGAGACAGAGCCAGGGAATCTAACAGCTGGCCGTGTTTGCTGAATGGTAAAACGATTAGGATTAATTGTGGCAATGGAATGGATGGGGGAAGGGGTGTGACTCACTGATAAGAGGGGAGGGAGAAGGTACACAGGGGGTCAATGGTGGTTGCCAATCAGACCAGGGCACCTTTAGGGGAAGATTTCCGCGATTTAGGCAATGATTTAATGGATTTTAGTTCCATACGAGTTAGATGATAGGATGCCTCTTTAGAGGCGGCCATGAACGTAAACCTGTTTTCTGTTTCAAACCTTAGTTGATGCTGTTAGAACTTTCTATACCATATTTTAATGTAGAATGTTGAATACATCGATCTTTTATTCTTAAATTCCTTCATTACTTACATTACAGGGATTACTAACATTATCCCTGTTCATGCATTACCTGACTGACAGGGTTAGAAATACCCGAGATATCAATAACATCATAAAATCATAACATTACAAAATTCTTTCCTTCGCATTTTCTTCATACTACAGACAAAAAAATCATAAAAATATACCCATGTTCTCCTCGAGCACGCATTAACTCATACAAATCACCGGACATCACAACGCTGCAAGCACTCAAACATCCAGTTTGGCAAAACCACAATCAGATAACCAAGTTTGAAGCGCCATCATAAAATTAGCATCAAAGGAGCCGTGGTTCGCCGGGACGGTGGAACACCCGTGGGTCGCAGGCATTCGGAAAAACGTCACGTCTCGCGCCGATCCCACTCAGCACATATCGCATGGTAACCAATGTGCGTGCCGATTTCACACCCCGGATATGGTAAATGACACGTTCCGCTTCCGGTCTCCGGTCTCCCCCCTTACCTCCTGTTTGTATGTCTTTGACACGTGTTTTTATTGCTCGTTGAAATCCCTGAGTCATTCCCTATAAGGAACGCCTTTATGTAAGGAGTTGTAAAAATTATGTAAATTTGGTCGAGTTCCATAAATAAATCCCTAACTCTGTTACTTCTGTTTACCCATTATGCATTTCACTGAAATAGTTTTGGTGATTGTAAAAAATTGTTGACATTTTCATTGTATTATCATTTAAAAAGGAAGATATTGGTGTATTCAATAGTTCAAAGAGGATATTTAGAGAACAATGATTCGGATATAATGTGAATGTTGCATAAGCTGATCCTGTCACATTTTGTATCATTTAAAAATACCAAACCTTAAGAATCTCTTTGAAAAATATAAAATTCCAGACGAAATCAATGTCACATTGACTTAGAAATTTACGATTTTCCATTTTAAATATGTCGAATCTGATAAGAGTTTTTGCAACCATTTTGATGTTTATAAATGAAATGAATAATTGACGCATTGTGTACTGTAATTGCCGCAAGAGGGGATTTGTCCTACAGTACTTGCGTGAAACCAGGGGGCAGGTATAACATCAAAGAAGGGCTTTACCTTATTGGCGTATTGTTTACCTAAATAAATAAATATAAAAAAAAACTTATTGCAGTATTCACCATCGGTATACTGCTACAGTGCTTTTCTTCTATCCTAGCCTCTTTGTAATAAAACTGCGAGCACAAAATACTGACTCCTACTTTAGAAACCAATGACTTAGTGTACCCTTTTAAGTTTTCAAAACCAACACAACATTTAAGAAACCTCTAGTCGAAAATTAAACTGAAATCAATCCCTTCAGCAAAGAAAGACTACTCCAATACAGCGCGGGGAAAGAACGGGAGAGGATCACGCTCTTTGCTCCTCCATAAATAAATACGTCCTCAGTCCCGAGTACAAACCGCGCCGTACAAATCCGACGATCCATCTCCGCGGTATCATTCCTCCCGCCGCTCTTGATCTCCAGTGATTCCGACAATATTTACCTAAGTTCTCTTGAAAAGTGACAAGTAACACTTCCCTTTTCCCGCCTTTCCAAACATCGGTGGAAGTTTAAGTCTGCTTAGCAAAATTACATTTAATAAGTTTTAAATTTTAGACGTTCATGCATTTATAGTAGGTGCAACAGTTGAAACTGATACATTGTAAGCAATGAAGTATTATGTTAAGTAGTAAATTGTTAAAGTAAATTTTTTTAAAGCAGATTTGGAGAGCGATAATTTATAGCAGATATAGGCCCTAACATATAAACAAAGAGAACACGAGAACAGTATAGCTGTATATTGAGACAATAATCACTGTCAGTAGATGTAAAAAAATAGTTTAAGTAAGAAAACGCGAAATGAAAACTTTCGTTCTACATAATAACCGCAATTGACCAATGAATGCTTGAAACAACTTAGGTCATTCTTTCAGAATTGAATTAGATGCATCATGATTCTAAATTATACCAAGTGATCATCACTAAAAAATCAAATGTATTCAACCAAAATAGGCCATCTCAGATGCACACCAAAGTCAGTAGGCCCTAATAAACATCCAGACTATCTGCATCTGTTTCAGACCAACCCATTAATTTTTGTACATTTAGAGCAGAACATTTCTTTAAAATCGGAAAATAAGAAATTTCCTTGGGAGGGGCAACTGAACTGAGGCGAGCAAACCGCGAGATCCATTTCCGCGGTTCCGTTGGCAGCCCTGTAGAGCGGCGCGCCGCCGCGACAGTCAGGTGTACCAACATGACTCACGACTGTCCAATGGATACAAATCGTCTACACCGCACTGAACCGTACCGAACTGAATGTCGATGGTTCACGGACCCGGAAACACGGTCGTCGAACTCTGTTTGTCGATAGTTTGGAATTCATTAGGTGTAATAGCTTCCGTATCGGTAATCCCCAGGGATTTAATTAAGCTGAGATTAAATTCCTCTATTTTGAGTTAGAATTGTTTACACATCAATAAGGGGTTTCAATTAGTAATGAATTTATCCTTATCATCGTAAAGCTTACAATTATAAACTTGAATGTTTCAATAAGCTTTGAAAATAAAAACCAGCAATTAACAGATTACTTGCAAGCAATTACTTGGTAGTAAAGTCTAAATTTTCATGTGGATAAAAACAAGTAATTGCTAAACACAGATTGTTTGGGGTTAGTGAACTGGTTTACCCAGATTACTGTACACCAGTTTTCTTTTTTTGCTTGGAAGTATTGTAACTTGAAATAAATCCCAACTTATGAATCAGCTTTTAAAAAACAGCTATCTAGACACTTGCAAGCGTGGCAAAAGGAGGAGTTGGAAATAAATAAGTAATGGCTTAACATCCAAGCATTCACTTTTATATTTACATGTGTTTCACATGTTCACTAAGGGTTTGCTTGAGTAACAAGTGATTACTTTAATCACGTAATAACAAGTAATAACTAGATTGCTCGTTTTTATCACCAGACTAGACTCAATAGAGACAATAATGTGTTAAAATCATGCAATTCAACTAATCTAGTACGTAAAATTTATTTCTACTATCTGGTCTTAAATGAATAATTCTTCTCTATTTTAAAATTTATCATTAATTTCAGGTACGCAAAGCATCAAACTTCAGGTACGCATTTTTTATACACATTAATAAGACAGTTTAATGCAAACAACAGGTTCAAAATGACTCTTCTATTTATACGATTTTTATAGTTCCGCCCCTTTAAAACATATACAAGGAATGAATTTGGTTACCTGGACATAATTCACAATACTCAGCTCATAATGGTGTACCGAGGCTTGGAGATGGATACCTCTGTATGGCCACAATATCGGAAAATACTCAATTCGTGTTTACCACGCTGCCACCACGTTCAGTAAAGAAATAAGATTTTTTTAATCATTACTAGAAACCAAAGTAAAAAAAAGGAGAGACGACACAGGAAGTGCCCCCCCTCCATGCCAGCACAATCTGCATACAATTCCGACTGATGAGTGGCACGTGCACACACGCAGTCACGAAGTCATCGGTGGTGAAGCTGGAGGTAATATTGGGTGGATGCCGACTGCGACCCGAATTTTTTTTGTTTTTGTTTTTGACTAGGGCATACTAAGGTAAATGGGATTGATTGACTAAAACAATTTAACAATTTTAAAGTGTTCAAGATAAACCTCCCTTCATCAGTTGAACCATTTTAACTAGACAAAGAAAATGAGGGATCGAGAAAAAATGCCGGAATGCAGGAAATTGGCAAAGTTGTTAATTATACATTAGACCCATTGTGGACCTCTAAGTACACAAAGGGGGGGGGGTCGAGCTCGAGATTGAAACAGGGTTTTCCAGAAATGAAGCTGTAAGTGTGAATGTCAATTAAATATGTCTTCGCTGAAAACCTATGGTAAATGGTAGATAATTTAAAGGTCTTCACGACACGAACATAATGCTGAAAACGCATTGTAACCGTTCAAGCGTTTGGTTTGCAACTTTCCAAAAAGTCAAGGAATTGTGAATTTAGCTTATGTAGATTTTTATGGGAATTATTTTTGTCAAAATCAAATTATTTTAAAACTTTTCCTGACATTATTTCTCTATTAACGATTCATAGTTTCTTAAGGTCAATAATCAACAAAGAGGTTATTATTTCATTGTTGAGATGATCATTGAATAATTAATTAGGTAGGCTATCTACTTTTACTGTCCGAACATTGAAAAAGCAAACACATAAAAATATGTTCAAATACAAAACCTTTCCGTCGAACTGAAATTTTTATAAACATTTATACATGCATATTACCTTTACATTACATTATAAAGTCGTCGCTACCTACCCCAAAACGTCGTCGGAGATTAAATTCCTGATGAAAAACAAATGTAAATAGAAGCGGGATCTACAATATGGGAGATTACGATAAATAAAGCCTGCGATGTAACATTTCAAATAAGAGATACAAGTGGAAGCAAAGCGGAAGTTTTTTGTCGAGTCTCAGATTTATATTATTGCGGTGAAATATTTCCAGAACATAAATAAAAAAGTCGATATCCCGTGGGGCGAAATACTTGTCGGTGATAAGGTTAATTGTGAGAAGTAAAGCCGGCAAGAGAGGGAGCGAGTGCCTAAGGCGGCCAATTAGACATTACAGGAACGAAAACTGACGGCGTCTTACCCGAGTGAATCCGGCCCAGAACTGCGCTTGGAGATTGAATTCTGGCAAAATTGTGACTGAGATTTATCTGACTGAGAGGAGTTTAACTGTTTTATCATAAAATTATTCCAAACTGCAAATTTATTCAAGAAAAAAGCTACTGTACACTAATTGTGTAGTTATACTGTATATTTACCATGTATCCACCGCAATAACAAAAATATTTTGGCGTTTTACCCATTTAAAAGACATAAAATAATTGGTTGTATTTATTCCTGACCTAAGTTTGTTTAGAGCCATCAACTTGATTGGGTCTCATCTGAATTGCCATACTAAAATTAAAAAAAAGCAAATATTCAATGTCAAATTTCTATATTCAGTAGGGTCTATCACTTCATTCGATTCTCTTTTATATCTATATTAAATTGTCATTTCGTTTGTGCCTAAGTAAACGTATAATCTATTAATTATTAATAGATTGCACTGCCACACCGTTACTTCCTTGTCAAAGATGCACATAAATGTCTACTTATCGAACTGTGAAAAAAGTGTAAATTGTACAAAGCCTTCCCATAATCAATTTAGAGACGCATTGCCACACCGTTACTTCCTTGTCATAGATGCAAATACATAATCTCCCCCCCCACTCGAGGTCCGCCCGACCTAAGCGGGACACTGAGGGGCGATGCGGATATTTTATTCATGATCCATCATAACCTCTTCTCCTGTGTTGTTTCGGACGCGAACCGTCATGCATAACAACGCCTGCGAAGCTCTGTCCGACAGTCTCAGGTCGGGAAAACTTTTCGAATTTTCTTGCCGACAGGATTGCTGTGGGACCGGACAAACATAACTCGCACTGGAATCGTCACGGAGTCATAAAAAAGGGCGTTTCTTGATTTTTACGTCGGGGTTGCGAAATAACCTACAACCGAGGGGACTAACGAATCGTCTCCAATTGAGATATCGCTTTCTTCCTTGGGGTTTAAATGAGATTTATTCCTTTGCTTGTTACTTTCTACTTAAGCGAAATATCAAATAGATGTTTTTTACTTTCAGCTTGAAAAACAGAAATACATGTAACGGTCATATTCGAACGTATAGTTTATTTAGTTGCTAAAATCGAAATTTTTTTTATATATTACTAATAGTGTCAAGTGATTCTTCACATTAAAAATATAGCTACAACTTTTCACATTTCGTTACCGGCTATAACTATTCGGAGGGACACAAGAATTATATATAGTAGAACAGGTAATATCTCGCAAATCGGCAACTGCAAACCCGATTACCTAATACGATTGAAGGTTTTAACGCAACACAATTATAATAAAGCGACTGCAGCAGTAGTCTTATATAGCGGACAGAGGGACAGGGATATCAGCGTTATCAGTGGCAGGACGTTAACACTGCGGTATTTCGCTCTCTCTCGCTCACCAACGATTATCTCCCAACTTTTCTGCTTCCCCCATACTCTCCTCTCTTTCTATGTTTCCCACGTACTCAATCACACTGAGAAAAATTTAGTCCTGAAATACGTGGAAAATACACGTAAATAAGGGTGTGCGGGTTACCCACTGCAATCTGGACCCGGCTCAATGCTCCGGCAGTGAGGCCGCCACACGGAAAATCAGGACTTAGTTTGTCTACAAAGTTATGACGTCACTGGCTATGACGTCATTACTATCGGTTGTAAGTCCTGCTAATCAGAGTTGGCTCTCGTAATTGCAGAGACCTTTCTCAAAATATCCTGCGATTCACTTTGCCTTCACCACAGTTTATCACAGAATATACATTCCTATTCTCGTAAAATACAACCGGTTTCTATGCACTGACTTGCCTAGTCTCTGCATTTACCGGTATTTTTGACTTAAAATCAGTAAAATATGTCTGGTTCCTCCCCTAGCGGTCACCCATCCAAGTTCTAACCACGCCCGATGTTTCTTGACTTGTATGTTCAGATGAAGACTGCTATATCCATTGCGTTACGGCTGCCTGTTGACGAATGTAGTTGTTGAATAGGATCTGAAGAAGTGATAAGTGCAGTTTTACGCCTAATGGTACTTCTCTACAGTGACAATTTATTGCGTAATTGAGTCTAGACTAGCCCTCCGTACGTGTCGTGCGTGTTTCCCGGTATCGGAATTTTTATAAAAAGTGATGTTTGTTCGTTGTGTGCGTCTATCCGTTTGTATTACGTGGGTATGTGTCATGATGGTTTTTAATGCTTCTTGGCGACTTCCACTGGAATGAAATTTGATTTCCATCGCCTGAGGAAGATCTCTCTGAGATTGTAACTGTCGTAGCCCATAATATGAGACTACAAAGGATCACTTTGACAGTACAAGGTATTTACACCATTAATAGTAACAATTTATTGCCCTGGCATATTTATTTGATATATTTAAAAGTGGCAGTAAACCATTGCTAGGTTATACTCGACCTGCATTCTATTTCTTACAATTCATCTTGTTTAAGACTTTGCTAAAAGTCCCTGAGTTATTAAAATCGAAGCAGGATTTAAACAGTGAAACTACTTTTTTTGGTGATTTGTTCGTGTAAACTTTGGGCAGATAAAATTAATCTTAGGTCTAAAACTGATCAATGCGTCCTTGCAACTATTTAAAAATAAAACAATATTTATTTAACATAAGTACTGCTGGCAAATAAAACTATTTGATTTTCTTAAAAATCTAACCTTTTTCTCTGAAAAAATGGAAATTTGATATTCTTTTTGACGTTTTACTACCATTTACTTTATATGTATTTACTATCAATGGTACTACATTAAGTAAGACTGTAAAAAACATTAATAAAATTTGTATTATAGAAACCAAATGTTGTTATACAAACTTATATCACATTTGTAAATGTTAAGTCCCAAATATAAAACTAACACAACGGCCTTTAAATCAATCCAGATTAGGTTAAAAATATTTATTCGATTGAAATAAAATAATGATAATGCGAACAAAAACAAGGTAAAGACTAACTGCTTTTACCAAATCACATGGAAATAATTTGAAGATCTCATCCTATCGTGAATGCAGTGAGCTGAGGCAGAAAGTAATCATGGATAAACTTATGACGTGTTTTGTGACGTATACAAACCATCTATGACGTCACTTTAATGATTTTTCCTTAAAATCATGGTAAATTCCCTGATTATTTGCAAATACGGCAGTTCGAGCGTAATTGCAGAGAAAACGTTCTTAAAGAAGGACTGCGAGTCCTGCGTCTGTACTAATGCCCAAAACTCTGCCGAGTCATTGAGCTGGGTCCAGACACAACACTCCTGTACGTGAGCCAAGTCCTTATTTACGTATTGCGAGTACAGATTCTAGACTTGGGGCAAAAACTCTGCTTTTCTGCTAAGATATTTTTCTCAGTGCATCAGAACCTTCAGCTATTATTACAAAAATGTAATACAATTTCGAAAATAAAGCCTTTACTTCTACACCCTTCAGCTCTTTTCTTTTTTATCCCTCTATATCTATAACCTTAACCACGTAAAGATCATGCAGAAAAACTTTCAACCTTTTACACAGCAATCCAACAAAGTCATAAAAAATCTCCATTTCAATCCCTTCACGCCTCCCCCCTCTATACCGCTGTCACGTGCCCTTAAAGGGATTAAAGTCTCCTGTTATTTGTCACCGCAGATGGACGAAATGAATTACCTTTAGAGGATACCAGGGTCAACGTCCCTCGAGGGGTGTTCCATCGCGAGATTAAAATGTGATAAATGTGACGGTCAAATCGATGTGTTTGCGTGTGTTGTGACAAGTATGTCAAAGGCACTTTTATTATTTCACGTAACAAATTAGAGAATGACTGGCGATTATTATCATTATCGAAAGAGCGAGTCGAATTTCCGAATACAGTATCTTAATATCAACTAGGACAACTGTTATCATTTTTTATTTTTGCTTTTAAAAGCTGGACCTGCTTTTATTTTGCATGGATCCATTGTTATCATTTCCGTCATACGGTAGATGAGTTAATTCTCATCGCGCTCTTAAATGCAGCATTACTGTAGTGTCAATACTGCATCATTCTATATTTTATTAAAAGAGTAATTATTTCTTAATAATTGCATCGTCTTCATTGATTGAATTTAACACAAGTAATACACAAAACAATCGTTCCGATAGGTTTTTAACTCATATAGTCTGGTGTTAAAATACACGACGCGTTTACGAGTTTCAGTCGCCCCAGTGCGGTCTATTCCGTGGTCACAAGTCGTCAATCCGACCAAACGACTTTGGTTATCTGAGGGTCAAACAGAGGCCAAAAATGTGCCCTCCCCCCCTCACGTTCAAAGTCCCTTGTGGTAAGTGGGGTGGAGTGGGGCGACGGACTCTACGGCTCTACATTCCACAGATTGTTTATAATGTTCAAACGTTTTTTAGTCTTGATTTTAATTCTCTAAGTTTGCGATGTTAATTAATAAAAAGTAAATTAAGGTACACTGGCAGAAACAATGCATTTATCAAACACCGACTGATAAGTCGCAGTGCTGTTGGAACATTTAGTAATAAAGCAACACGCAAGCATTTGAGAAAAAAAGTTGTTGAGCTTGAGTGACGAGAATGCGACTAAAAATATAGGAGTAATTATTCCACGTTCCCTAATTTAACAAACGGCACGACACAAATTGTTTAACAAAACAGTTTTTTAAACAACTTGAGAAATTCCACGCCATTAGTCGAGCTTAATTGCATCAACTATAAAAAAGCAGGGTAGATGGATTTTACTTATGTCAATAATGAATATGGATAATCCAACATTAGGATGGATAATCAAACATTAATAAAACATCACGTTTCCTTGAAAATAAAAACCAAATTAATTCACAATCGATGATTAATTGGCCAAACAAAAGAAAACAAGTCCAAAACGGGAGCGACGAAAACAGTAGCAGGTTGTCAAGGTCAATCGGCGGCCTTGTTGATAAACAGTAGCGGGTATTTAGCGCTATCAGGTTGGCCAAGCTGGCGCTAGCGGCCGGGCCGTTCGGCCAGCCTCGGGTGTTTCCGTCGCCGCTCGGGCCCGACCACGCGGCCGGGCCGCCCGCCTCGCTGTTTGGCTGTTTTGTTTGCTCGGCGAGTCGGTCTTCTCGGAAACGACCGACGGAATTTAGAGCTCTCTTCCAAACAAGTCGCCTCGGTACTTGCTGGAATATGAAACGACCGTTTCGAAGAAGAAAGGTCTAATGTCTTCCAAAGAAACTTTTTAACAGTCTGCTCGATATGCATGTCCGGTAGGAAAAATTGTCTGCTGCAAGGTGAGTTCAAACTTGCAGCTGTATTAGCTGCTTTTGATTGTAGTACAGAATTTTAAAATTATGTTTCAAGGAACAAAATATTGAGGCCTACAGCAAACATTAGATTAAAGACCGGTTCACACCGGGCATCCGTCCATTCGCTGGACGGACGTCCACGGAGGGCCACTTCACACCAAAATGTCAATCCGATGAACAGGTGGAAGGTTATTTTCTCTTCGTCCTCAAGTTCTCCTGTGTCTTCGGCCAGGGTAGAACTGTCAAGCCAGCATGCATGTGCCTTAAGGTGAAAGTTTTTTAAGTGTTTTTTTTTTGGTCAATGATAGCTCAAACAGTGACGATTATGATTTAGTTCTGATGTGTTTTCTAATTAGATCTACTGGGTGCACCCGGATCAGCAAGAAAAGAATGTATGGAGAGTTTCATCGTTTGTTTTCCGATTTAGAAGTTGATGAATATTTGTTCGGGGGATGTTGTTAGACTTAACACGGAACAATTTGACGAAGTGTTATCATTAATCGATGATGACATCAGGAAATATGACACAAAAATTACAGTACAGTCTATAACTAGCAGAGAACGACTAGCTGTCTGCTAATAAGGTAAACTGTTTGACATTATTAAGAAAATGATTGTTTGCTTAATCAACTACGCGTTAGACTATCAGTCTCATCAAAAGGTTTTCGTGTTTTAACTAGTAGTGGTAAATTAATTTTAAATAACTTGAATTGAATTCAGTTACATCAACAAATGACCAGAAGTGATAAGCTTAACCTAGTAAAGTAAAAATAAACTTTACACTATAATCATTATTAACTTTATACGTATGTACGACATTTATCAGACTAGATTATCTATTACATATTTAACACAATGAAGCAGAAGAATACGTCCACGTGTATGCGAGGGAAAATTGCTCGGAAACCAATTCCGACACATTCATCCAGTGGACAGGTTTTGCATCCAGCGAATGGATACACGACGGTGTGTGTTGCCCCATTGTGTAAGCAGGCTCGCGATCTTTTCGGAACATCCATCCAATCCGTCCAATGGACAGACGGATGCCCGGTGTGAACCCGCCTTTAGGCATCGCATATATTCCATTGACAAGAATCAGTTTACCGCATTTAAATGTGTTATGGAGATCATGTAATAGAGTAGAGTTACCAGTTTGGAAGGAGACACTAGCATCTGGAAAGGCAAGCAACCCATTTTTACAACCCTCCCCATCACAAAATCATAGAAACGGTCATAACTTTTTAATATAGCACAGGCAAGGCAGGCTACGCTTGAAATAACTATCGTTTTGAGAGGCTTCGATAGAGGTCTTAATTTCAAGTGAACAAACACTTATTTTTACAAGCTGTCCTAAATTCAGTTGATATAACTATAACAAACAACAGACATTAAAGATTGCAACTACATAGGGCCTACAATTAATATTGAATGAAATTTGGCTATAGTTGGATCGAAACTGGGTCCAGTTGCCATTTCTGATTGGGCTATGAATTAATGATGCTATCTAACAAAAGGTCGCCGTTAGATAGTAGGGCCTAACAAGACCCGGGTTTGGACCGTTCCCAATCAAAACGTTAAAAAATTCCACTGGCGTTGAGACACAAAATAAAAAAGACACAACAAAATCCAAGTCAAACCACTCAAGTAAAACTATAGAAATGCCTATGTGTGTAAGTGAATAAGAAGTAGGCTACAATACTATGGCCAACATAGATCAATCCTTTTTTTTACTGTCAAGTCAGAAGTAAATTGTACGTACATTGTGGGGGTCAAAATGTATTCAATTAAGGTGTGGTAGGAATAAAAAGAATAAAACGTCGTGAAGTCGAACTTTATAAATTTTGGTTCAAACATTATGTTTGACGGCTATAGTAATACTCGCTTCGCTCGCTGGGGGCTCCGCCCCCAGGCCCCCGTTTGTGTTCTCCCGCAGTTAAACAATACTCCGCCCCCAGACCTCACATTATGAGTCCCAAAGACGGGAGTTTTGATTTTGAAAAGACAAGACCAAATTAATTTTTTTTTGTTGAAATAATTTTTCTACCTCAAGATATCTTAACATGGTAAAAACCACCAGTGCAATTGCAAACTCATTGCAAGTTCAGATTTAGAGAACTTTTTCATGGAGTTGAAATGGGGTTAAGTTGGCGAGTAGATTTTGCCTCTGATAACGCCGGGCCAGGTGTGAGACAAAATTGTTGTTTTAAAATAGTATTGCCAAATTTTTGAATAGTACTTGATTTTTCTTCTTTTATGGCGGGACTAGGAGTCCGTAGCGTTTAAAAATTACAAATAATTTAGGGTTATTCATGGGAGGTGACAATAACAAATCCCTTCTGAAAAATTGGGCCTCTCAATCAAATAATAATTTTTTTAACAAGAGAAAATTTCAAGATGTAAAGGTTCAACTTAAGACAAGTATATTAAAAGTTAAAACGGGGTAAAATCGGCGAATGACCTCTGATAAACCTGAGGGGTAGGGGGGGGGGGTGTACCCCTCGGGTTATTAAAAATATGTACGAATTCTCGGCACAAGGTATGTTGGGGTTCGGGAGGATGTTTGGTGGTGGGGATTGTTGGTTGTGGAAGGTTAATTATTTGAACGGCTAGAGGGTCCGGGGGCCAGGGGGTTAGGCAAAAGTATTTTTTTAGAAATAACAATGTCAAACATTTGAAAATAGTATAATTTGCTACATTTTTTTGTTGTATGCAGGGGTTGAATGGAGTGAGAAATGGCCAAAGACTCCGCTTAAACGTGGGCGGTGACACCGAGTAATCCCAAGTCAAATATTGGGTCTCTCATTTAAAGAATATTTTAGAGAAAACCACGAGGAAAATTCAAATTTTATGAAAGTTAAACTTTAGGCCTCTTTTAGGGGTTGAAACGAAATAAATTGGTGAATGACCATTGATATGGGCCTAAAACTGACTCCCTCCATGTCAAAACTTTGAATCAAAATAAAAAATAAACTCACAAATAAAGAAAAACCAAAAAACAAAGTTGAAATTTACAACAAATTTATTTCAGGGCCCATTTTAGGGGTGAAGGAGGTGAGATAGGGCAAAACAACCGAAAATCAGAACCAAAATTGTAGAAAAACTAATTTAAATACAGTATTAATCTTTGTTTTTCGAAAGGACCACTAGTTTGGTGGTTGTTAATTATTTGAATGGGAAGAGGGTCGGGGGCCAAGGGTTAGGCAAAAGTATTTTTAGAAATATCAAACATTAGTATAATTTGCCACATTTTTTGAGTAATACCAAGTCATAACTTGGGTCTATCATTTAAGAATATATTAGAAAAACCCACGAGGAAAATTCAAATTTGATGAAAGTTCAACTTTAGGACTCCTTTAGGAGTTGAAACAGAAGAAACTGGCGAATGACCTTTGATGGGGCGTAAACCTGAACGGTAAAACTGACTCTCGTCATGTGAAAACTTATAATCAAGATTAAAAATTAAATAACAAATAAAGAAAAACCAAAAAATAAAGTGGAAAAGAACAAACAACCTGTTTTAAGGGCCCATGTTAGGGGTGAAAGAGGTGAGATCGAGCAAAATATCCGAAAATAAAAACAGAAATTGATAAAAAATTTATTCAAATACAGTATTGATCTTTGTTTTTCGATAGGATAACTAGTTAAGTCATATTTTGTTACATCTTAGTCATTTATTAGTTGGAGACGTGAATGTTTATGTGAACTATTCCTTAATTAATGCCATTTTCAGTAACGCTGGTTGTTTAAATTATTTCGGATTTCCAGGCGGAAACAGAATACAAAAATTATTATGTTCATTCTAAGCAATGTTTGTTTGGCAGTGACTCCTAACAAGAGCATGTATAGTCGCCAAACATAACACCCTTTGAGTTTTGAACGTTGAGTTTCCTGAAGAGTAAGGTTTTTGCTTCGATAACCACCTTTGTCAGAAAAATGGCATTAAATTGAGAGTCGTTCCTACAACATTCGCTTAAAAAATAACTGAATAATACAAATATCAAAGATCGGTTTTTTGTTTAATGTTTTGATATAGATTTTGATCAGGCATTTGCCATCACTAATTAGTGAAAACTAACCAGTTTGGAAGATTTTTTATTGACCACCCTTCATTATTTTAATTTGGCATTAATAGAGAGAGAAAGATATGTTGAGGTTTAAATAATACAAATGTTTTGTTTCGACGGGTGATCTAATATTAAAATTGTAAATATAAAAGATTGGAGAAATTTCAAGTCGACAAAAACGTACTGCATTTTCACGATAATGTAGAATAGAACTATATCTAAGCGCGGTAAAACTGAACCAGAGAACCACACTACCAGATGATGTTTATCTAATTTGGGCACGTACTGCATTACCGCCGTTATGAAGTGAAAATAGCGAGAACCTAAAAGTAAAATCATTGTTTTAAATACAATTAGCGCATGATAGAATCATACGATTGAAGTAATTTCAGGGTTAAAACATCAACTTTGGTTGTAAAGAATATTTATTTATAAAAGTTATTTATCATCTTTTTACCGATAAGAAACACATTAGCAGTTATGAAAGTTGCATTAAACAGCAACTTAAAAGAACATGTCAGGTGGGTTTAACGAGGTAAATTTCAAAGATCTTTTAGCATTAGATGAATTTTTATGTTAAGAACTAATTATATTATTGGTGATTTGTAACATATATGCTGTAAAGACGATGTGAACCAAATTTCAGCCCTATACGTTTAATATCAAGCCAACCGGAGCTAGAAAACCAAAGGAAAATCATCGAAAATTTAAATTTCTAGAGCAATCTAAGGGTGAAGGACACGAGATAGGGCAAAAAGTCACAGGACTAAAGTTGTAGATCGTGAAAAATCCGTGACAGGTGGTGCAGTCTGTTTTTCGATAGGACCATCCGTTCGGCCACTAGAGCTCAAAATAACAGTTGTTTGAAAAAGGCTTATTTTAACGATTTTTTAATAATTTTTTTGAGGGAGTTAAAATTTAAAATTGTGGGTTTTGATATTTTTCCCCGTAGTTTGAACTAATGAGGAACGTGCGTGCCAAATTTCAGGTTCCTAGCTCATCTGGAAGTAGAAAAGAATTCGTATCCTTAATCAGTTACACAAGCGGCCGTATATATATTAGATATCATAATTTGGTTAATTTACAACGCATAAACCGAACTTGAATATCATTTTGAGTTAAAAGTTACAGCCAGTCCGACATGATGACTTTGCTAATTAACAACGCATTCGATGACGCTATTCGACTGATCCAGGACGAGACGCACGAGGGACGCTCTGCTCCTCCGTATGTCTGTTATCTCCTCGGGCACCGATTGAGTTTGAATCTCAACAAAATAAATAAAGTATTTAGAAACTGAGGATCATCTAAAGAAACGAATGATTCATACTATGTGCGTAGGAAAGAAACGGATAAAAAATAAGCAATTTCAAGTGATTAACTACTTTTGGACATTGCCAATGATCAAAAATCAACAAGCATTTCCGTTACATTCTTTAAGACTATACAAACTAGGATGATTAAGCTGGGTTGAAAACCGCGGAATGTGGATTTATTTTTTGTTGATAATAAAGCCGATCAAGAACAGTTCACTAAGTTTAACAACAAAAAACGAGTTAGGCCTAAATAAAAACAAGAGAGAGAAATAACCGCGCCAGGGCAAAAACAAAACAAATACAATGCCAGAACTTTAATTTTGTAGCGCCTCCTCCACTTTCAAACCAAAGGATTACACTTCAAAGGCATTATTTCCCGCAGATTCATAAAGGGCTTTAGCGGTTCTATACTCGTTCGCATCTCGATTGTTTAAATTAACAGTGACTTTCCTTTCGTGCGGAAAAGAAACTTAAAACTTAATTTATAAAATAACTTTGAAGATAACTATTTTGTTGAGATACAATTCCCATACAAACTTTAAGATAAAATATACAGAATTGTTTTCCGTTTGTTTAGTATAACATTTGCAAAAAAAGCGGTTGATTGTATCCTAGTTTATTTTAAAAAGACGAATTTTCAACCACACGAAGATCAGCCAATTATAGTTATTCCTAAGTTGTATAGTACTATTTCAAAACAATTTTGTGTTATATCCATGAAGCTATAGCATAGGCCATTCATACGCATGAAACGAGCCTATTAGGTCTTGTGCACATGCACATGAGAGCGTTAATTACACGATAATGGAATATACCAATGCGATAGACGTGTTCACATGCAACGCATCTCAAATTAACGAGATGTAACTACGAAACGAGACTGAAAACGCGCAATACCAAACAAATCAAATGAAATACCCACGAATGCAATGCCATTAACGGCAAGTTCATGGTTATAAAACATCTATAGGGTCGTTTGGATACGATGTTCAAACAAATATTATGACGAAAAGCTTGCAAAGATTGTTTAACTATAAACCTGGATCATTTGCAAAAAACAGTATATCTCATTATAAAACACAAAAGACTAAAAAAACATAGTTTGAGTCAGACTACATAATACAAAATTAAAACCGAGGCGAAGAAACAAGTAAAAATGTAAAACGGACTTGAGACAAAACGAACAGCGGGTAAATCACACAGACAAACGAAAATAGGAATACAATACTGTGGCACCCTCTTTGACGGCGGGGGGAGGGTTACAACGTGGGATCAGTGAAATAATGGTGTAAAAAGCGACACCGATAAACAAGCTGCGAATGGTGGCGCGGGGAAGTTTAGATGTGTCCAGATTACGTTGGCAAGCCTGCAAAGCTGTTGTAATACGAGTCTATCTCTCACTTGTGCAAGAAAGAGAAATTGCGCATCGCTCAGCTTCTAATGAATGGAGAGGTTGTATTATAAGCTTAATTTGCACGTTCCGATTCTTTACTTCAACTTCCGGAGCTTGCGACGATTTTTTTCCATAGTCGCGATTTTGTTTGAAACATCGTAACCATCTCCTGTTGACACGTAACGATAATTTGCAACGATATTTAATGAAAATAAACAGTACCAATTTCTAAGATAATGAAAGTTAGAAGCTTCTAGAGAAGCAGCTAAGAGTCAAAATCATTTGACACGAATCTCGATTAAATTGAAATTGTATCATTATGATGTACTGACTAGCAGAGGTGCCCATCCCCCCAAGCCTCATGGCGCCCTCCCCCAAATTTAGCAAACACCTTCCCCCAAATTTGGCTAACTCTCCCCCATTTGGTTAAACCCCTTCCCCTTCGTCATCAGCAATAAAATGAAACTGAGTACGGTATGAAGGTCTGCTGCAATGGTTTTTATTTACTATTTAGGAGCCTACAGAGTTTTTGCGGCTCTCACTTGAATAAAAATTAATATAGGTAATAAATTATAAATTATGATTATAGTTTTTTATGCCTAACATTAAATACCTCACGAGATAAATATTTCTGAACCAATAAGAAATAAATTACATCTTTTAAATTTCATTTTACAGTTAGAAAATCACAAAAAAATTCAGTTCTATCACATTTATTGCCTGTGTAAAAAAACAGTTTATTTCTTGATATTCTTAATCAGCTATTTCTTAATTTGTTCATGACAAGTACTGTCCGCAAGAGTAAAGAAGTCCCCCGAGCCAGAGTGATATGCAGCAATGTCCGCATGTTGCCGTGCGGTGTTTCGGCAACGGAAAAACGAAAAATGCAGGCGCCGAGTAACAAGCGCCTGCAATTGTTCGAATAGGCCAGGACTCAGGGGACTTCTTTACTCTCACAGACATTTCTGAGTCTTTATAAAGTCCTGATTATTTTTATTGATGGAATCTTGATTTTGGAGCCGACCGTCGCGGCCAATATTACGGGTGACTGTCGCTGTTCGTGGCGTTCGCAAAGTCATTTCCACTGTTTTTCGCATTAGGCCTAGGTAGATAAACTATGTCAATAATAATGTGCGTGAATGCACAGTTAAATTATAGTTAAATAACAATGCATTTGTCAATATTAATAGTAATGACCATCCTTGTGAACATACTCGAAATTTAAAATACTATATGATCACAAAATTCCATAATTTTTATAGTTCAAAAAATCCCCCAAATATTTTATTTGATGGACCCCTGAGCGCCGTATTTCCCCATTCTGGGTAACCTTGCTGACTAGAAAATTTACAAAATTATTACATTACCAATCTCTTCTAGACATCAATAAGAAAAAGTCAATTCATTAGTGTGCTTTCATAGAGTTTACATTACAGTTCATTTATAATAAATTTTATACAATATATTTATACAATGTATATTTATTAAATGTATTTATTTAATGTTATTTATTGATGACTGCATATTTAATCAGCCGCATAGAGGACATACGTCCTTGGAGGGTACATGATATATCCTCCTAGCATATGTCACAGTGTATGAGTGAAAGTCTCTATGAGGATTGACCTTTTCCCAGCGTAATTGCTATCATTTTATTTTAAACCTGCAATGAATCTGGATATTTAATACCCATAACCACTGAGTTGTTAACTAATCCAGCATTCATTAGATTATCATGGGTGCTTACAAACCATCAATGACCAGTCAATAACGAATTAAGTGTCAAAGGCCTACAACTTGAAACAGAGTCAAATAAATCTGACTTATCCTTTAACATGAAAATAATTTATAAGAACATCTATTTATCTGACCTAAAAAAATTGAATACAAATTAAGAGTATAAAGTGAAGTGATTTGTCGAACTTAAATTAAATATGCAACATAGGAATTCCCTAACAAAATCAGCATGAAGCAATAGGTTTTAATCTGACTTTTTCATCACGTAATTTCTCGATTTCTTTTAAGAGATATTAGATTTTCAAACTCAAACCGTCCTAAAACTTTCTTTTAAATCTCTTTCAGAGAAGAGACAGAGTAAGAATTCATTTTTTATAATGTTCAAATAAATCCACCAAGTGCCTCGTAGTAATTTTTTTAATTTATTCTGATAATTATACTTGATCCTATAAAACTTTTACTTCACACATATTCATGAATTTAATTTAACAGTCTTACATGGTTGGCGATTATTACTTTAGAATTAAATATCTAACAGGATTCCAGTATTAATTCTCCCTAACTGGACGGTTCATAAAAGCCAATATTTGTGTGAGATAGGATTCAAACACGCGTTGACTTCGGAGGTTATATTCACGAATGTTAATTCATTCTATTTACAATGCGTCCGTTCAAATATCAGTACTTTTAATATGCTCGCATTCCGAATTTTCGTTTGAATTAAGTTGTTCCTAAGTAGGTAAATCAATAAGTGGAATGAATATTTGAGCAAACGTTTGTTTAAGATCTACATTCAGTAATTATCTTTCTATAACATCAGTAAACTCACTATCCGGCCGGCCTTTAACCGGTCTGTTGGTCTATACGCTACACGGAAATAAATGCTCTTCAACCACCCGATTAGTGTTGGAGCGTCGGATTAACCACACAAGAAAAGCAGGAAATTGGCATCAACGTTTTTTTCTTTGAAGGTATTAATTTCTTAAAAGTATTAAATTACGAAATGTAATCGGGTCGACTTATAGGCTACAATGTGTGTTAGATAAACAATTAAGTGTTTGAAGCTCATTCAAGTAAAATTTTCTTAATCAAAAATCTGTGAACTTCACAAGTTTGAACGAGTGTCGGACGAGCTTTCTCGCTTTCTCTGTTCTGTGGAAAATTCCAAGATGGTGCGGCAGCCCGGAGTCTGATGCGATGGAAGGCTAATAGAGAGCTTAATTGCTGGTTGGCTGATTTCATTGATATTTATTTACCGGTGCTGTACCAGGATATGAAGCTGTTCAAAAGTAAAACAAACGTAAGTCATTCTATAAAATAACTATAACAGTCATACAATTAATCAGTAGCCAGCCGATTATTTCTTGTCAAAACTGTAGGACCTGTGTGGGGTCAGGGGCCGTCACGAAAACTGTGGAGACCCCGGAGCGGCCGGGGCTTAACTAGTGAAAAAGGTGCCTAGTTCCTTACAATATAAATAAGCTCAGTGAATTTCATCGTACAATTACAAGCTGGTGTCAGAATTCTAAGAAAACGTAAAGTTAACAGTTTGCAGTTTCTACAAGTCCAAAAATTTACAGAAAATACAATTGTAATCTTATTATTCAAGTTTAAATATATTTAAACAGCAGTTTGCAGTACAGTAATCAATACATAAAAATATTAAATTATTGCTTAATTAAGATGCTCATATTAAAATAACCTTACAGCCGATTTTTTCGAAGCTGTTTCGCACGTGTTCACACCGCGATTTGTGGCTCCTTCGCCTTCAAGGCACCGCCCCTATTGTCCTCCCCCTCATGGTCCTAACGGCCATGTCATATGGCATTATCTCAAATACTCAGCCTACTTAAATAATATTAATAGCTTTGTATTAGTACATATTTAAAAATAACCTCCGTCTCAACAGCTCTATTAAAAAAATACAAGTCCATTAACACCCCCAAGTGAAGGGATTCCACGCCTCTCTCCCGGGCAGGGGAGACGCGGGCAGGAAGGAAGCGATGTCGCGTACGTTGGCAGCACTGGCCCCTCACAATGGCAGCGCGGTTGGCAAGCCTGGCGCAGCTGTCGTGCGGCCGCGACGGTGTAGTGGCACCACTGCCACCATTGTCGGCTGCCAGCCTTTTTTATAGCGCCCAGATAACCTTTTCGGGGCCGAGTACACAAACGCGATACGGACCGGACTACCTGCTCGCCGTCGGTTCGGATATCCTCTTCATCGCGGACCTTCTGCCCGCGGGTGCTCGGGTGTCGCGGGGTGACGGGGTGACGGGCGGACAATGGCTGGGGTGACAACCGCGGTCTGCGCTTTCAAGTTGAGGGTAGAAGTCGTTAGAGCCTTGGGAAAACATCTGACCTGTTCGCTAAAAAGGTTGCCTAAAAATAATTGTTAGGTAATTTATGCGTATTTTTTCTCTAATCAGACACCAGTGAAGTCTGGAATCAATGAAATTAAGGTTTATCACTATAAGACATTGGTGACAATGGTTCTTATGGCTTCTTTGCAGGATAAAAATAGTACCTACCTATAACTGATTTTTTCAAAGTATTTCAATCCTTAAGGACTTGAAAAAACAATTACGATAACTACCAAATAAAATTAGTTGTAAAATAGAAATTATCATAAAATAGCTGAGGATGAGAAGATGAAGCCGCTGAACAACTAACTTTAAATACCAAAACTTTTAACTCCCAATTCCCAAATGACTGCACTCAAGTTTACCGGTTACCAACGAAATGGGAAAACTGAAAATTAAAAAAAGCAAATTTGAATACACTTTCAAATTTGTAAATTGAATACTCTTTCAATATTGCAAAGAGAAGCAGACGCGAACCATGTAGACCATCGGAACTTATATATCTTTTTATAAATAAGAAATGAAATGGACCCAATCAACGTGAATAATGAAGAAAAAGGAGAACAAATCTTGATGCTAAGGTGTAAGTAACCAATACAGCTCAATTATGAGCAAGTACTGAACAAGCAGATTTTACTTGGTAGAGAATTTAATCTCTTTCGACGCCTAGCAACATCGGTCCTCCCCCTGCGATCGGTCGACGGCTCTGTATATATCACGAGACGCCGCTACGTCACTCCAGCGAGAACTAAACAATTATAATGGTGGTGCTGCGGAGAGACAGCACCTAATTTAATGGAAGTTCTATCGTATCTGATCATAGATTAATGTGAAAATGCATAGCATCTATCTTAGCTTCGCTGTACTGAGATAACCTAAACCAATAACCTGTAAACCAATATGTGGAAATAAATAAAGAATTGAATTGAATTGAACGTGTTCATGGTCAGCCCTGTGCTTGTACGTATGCCGACCAGTAGCGAGTGTAACGTGTGTTTTGTAGTCATTATCTGTTAAGTGTATGCGATTTTACAAGTTTTCGACGAATAAGTGAATTATTGGGCAAAAATTTGAATTTTTTTCTGGAATGCCAATAAAACTGAAGTATAGGAAGTAAAATGTAGACAGTTTTACCACTAGTTATCTGAATTAATTACAGTAGGAACAAGCACAGAAAAAGGAATGGGTTCTATATACCCTTAAAATATACAATGGATATATAATCAATCCCTTTCTCTGTTGTACAAGGTAGGCTATGCAGAGGTTATTTCAGTAAAAGCATTTGTATGGATTGAGAAATCAGGGCACGTGCCCTTAAAAGTATTTTCGGTATTAATAATTTTTTAAACATATAAATTTGTTTTACACTGGATTTATGTGCACACTTGCTGCACTGAAAAATGAAAGTGTATAAAGCCATATGACTACATTTACAACAAAACAATGCTAAAACTCATAATCTGTATAAAGCCCAAACTAACCGTACCGGTAACTCTCAGAAAACCCAACACACGAAGGAAAAGTCTCGGCGGGAAAATCCCAGGCAAAATATTAATTATTTGATGAAATTTTCCCTAAGGGCACAAATTTGAAGAAATTGGCTGACCTGCTGTTTTATTTGACTTCATTTACTTTTTATTTATTCCCAGAGAAGCGGGACACCATCAGCTAATATGTGTATAACTCTATTAAGGAATGTTACTATGGTTGCAGAACACGCTTTGTAATATTCTTGACACCTAATTCCAATATAACCTTTCCGCAAACACAAGTTGCGCTTTGTAATACTCTTGACAACTAATTTTAATATGACCTTTCCACAAACACAAGTTGACATATTGACAACCTGTGACAACACACTATATTTTCAACGAAACGCTACACTCGTTTATATATTTTTCGTCTGCATAAACGTTACACTCCTCGCGAGCACGTCGCAACCCTCGGAAGCCCCCGGACCGAGGGTCGATGTCAATTTGCCAGACAGGTATTGCTGTCGCAAGGGGCTTTCAATAAGACCTTCGCTCTCGTGGTATAAATCAATCGCCCCGTCCTCCCGGCCGCTTGGCACGCACGTCGCCGCTCTTGTAAACACGGCTTTCTTTGGCGTCCAACGCGTTACGGATTAGTTCTGGTTCCACTTAAGACGGGCTAACGTTTGTTTGCTTTGTGGAATTATTCTTTGATGGCTCCGTCCTCTATTGAGTCATCGTTTCTGGCGTTCTCTAAAATTTGAGATTTTCGACTGATTGCAGAGATATTGTGAGTTGAATCACTATGCGATAATACTGTAAACATATCATATTTAAACTAGTATTAAACAGCACTGTTATGTTTTAAATTCATCTTATTACCTACCAGTCGTGTTTCTACCCAGAGGATATGATACAAGATTCTATCACTATCACCTTAATACCACACTTTACAAACATCTGTTTGTTGCATTTCCGCATAGAGAAAATTGCTTCAATAATTTGTTGTTTTATAAAGATCTTTTACAACGCTTTTCAAAATCTTGTATCTTCGCACTCAAAACAGTACTGATGTACCTTTAATAAACCTTCCAGACTTTGTAACGCTTAAAATACGAGCGTCACGTCGTGTGATCTATAAAACCCCAGAAAAAAAACTTTCAAACTCTTATGCTAATTAGTGTGTGATATTTTGGCAAGTGAAATGTTTTAGTGTTCGATCGGGGCTTACATTGTCGTACGTTAAATCTTGCTCGAACAGGCGGATTCAAGTAGGGCAAATAAACAAAATAAATCTCTTTCCTTTATCTCTCGTTATCAGTTACAGCCCGTGGGGTGAAAGTATACCACACAATTATCCCCGACATTCCCGATCGCGATTTCCACATCAAAGCCCTCCGGCCTCGGACCCTTATCGGCCACCAGGCGAGGATATTGGCGCGGGCAAACAGGATCAAAGAAGTCTTATAACAGGAAACTGTAGAGGGTGCGCGGAGGGTGGGGCGGGGGGCGTAATCAGCTGATGGGGGAGGTATTGTCTGGACACAGCGGGGCTGCTGTCTAGACACGGACGAAGCTGTAATGGCCCGGTGCCAATAGTGATGCGGGCCGAGGCTGTGCCGGGGATCTGGCCTAGTTTGGTGAATTTGCATTTTGGGATTGTAAGGGCAGGATTGGTTTGATAAGCAAGCGGGAGGAATAGTGATAATAACGCTAGCCTATACTTTTGGCGATGCCCCCCCTGTTTTGATTGTCCTTAAAAAATTATCTCCCATTAGAATAAGTGCGACAGACCTTTGGATTACAAAACAATTTTACTACATGTCGTACGGCAGGAAATCATTGTCCAATAAACCATCGCCGGTCAAACTCAAGTTCAACCCAGTTCAAATTTCAAGTTGTTTGTCAATTAGCATTTAAGATAAAGGAAATATGCTTTCTCTATGTGACTACAGTATGCACAGTCTAGTGACAAAATCCAATAACTTAACCTGGACAAAGCATTAAGTAAAACATCAAAAAACTTGACAAAATCGAAGAATTTTTAAGTCAATTAGGCCCTAAGCAATTCAATGAAGCGGTTATGGGCGAATATATTTTTCATAGCGTGAAACTGGCCAACCCGCATTAAAATGTCAATGAAAGTGAATCTATCTGGTTTTGGCACGAAAACTTCACAACCCTTTCGTTCAGTTGTATAAAACCTTTTCCTGCTTGTTTAAATTCACGCACTTCCTCCTAACTTAGACACTCCTCTGGAGAGTTTTAACATGTAAATAGCCCGATGCACCTCCGTTTAGAGCTGCTTTGAATGTAAAGATTATACCGGGAGACTCTACACTTCCTTCGCCCCACGCTTTTACCTTTTTTACCGATTTTCTATTCAAATTTAAGGTGTGCTTCTGAAACCAATCTATTGTGGGGGATGGGGCTTCCCCGCATCCGTATGGGAAATATGCGTCCGGTAACTTGCCAAGGCGAAGACTGACAATTGTTTTTCTTTTAAAATTCAGAGTTTAGGCCATAGAGGACATCAAAAGCTAAACTGTAGCGTTGAACTCATTTGACAATTTAAGGTAAGTCATAAAAATATATTTAGCGCCTCCAAACCAAGCAACTAATACGCTTCAAACACTAGACTACACTGCCAATTCTTACAATGCTTGCGAGATAAAAATCAAAACTTTGCTTAGTGTATTTCATTACAAATATCCGTCTTTCGGATAAAAAAACACAGAAAATACGAACAAAATGATTTTGTTGATGCTTTTTTTTAAATTTTGAGTCAGGATTAATGTAGGCTTATTATAATACTGATTGTTCTAATAGCCCCATCAAACGTTACAACTTACAAAGGTTTTCTCCGTCTTGGACTATCCAGAGTAAAACAAAAACTACGTAGAAAGAAAAAGGGTGACCGATTCCAGATACCTCAATATGTTCAAACTACAAACAAACATTTGCATATCAAGATCATCTTAAATTAATTTCCAAATGGCCCATCAATCTGTCGCTCTTTCTACTAAAACCCCAGGCGTTTGATGATGACCAGCGAGATTGTCACGGTAGGCAAGAGAGTGTAGCGACAGCTATCTCATCCGGCGGGATCGGAAACAGTGCCGGCAACTGCACAACAAGATATTTCCTCATTGAAAGAATCAGCAGAGCCGTCCTGGCAGATCGGCACGCAACTGACCACACGCGACCCGACAGTCGCCGAACATGGCCGAACTTTGACGAACGAGTGAAATTGGATGACTGCCGCTGTCGTAAATAATTGAAATCCGGGCTCATTGCTTGACCAACTGGGCAGAATTTTTAAAGTGGAAGGCCATGATAACTTTTATTTCAAACGGAGCATTTCATATGAAACGTTGAGAATTACACAAGTTTAAATGTCAGTTTACGATGTAATGTAGACATTAAGAAAGAGGATAAGACCTAATAGGCTACAATTACTTTGCCACCCCCTTTAAAAGTACAACGAAGATTAATAATACACAACTTTAACAATTTACATCGCTATAGAGGATTTAAAAGAAAGCACCTAACACTTAATCGTATAAGCCCTGAAGCAAAAACACAACAAAGCCTAAGTAACAGCGTGAACTTGCATTATGTCTATTCATTAAAACATATTCGCGCGGAGGGGAGTAGCAGGGGTGGCTCCCCCTCCCTACAGTGGGGCACAGTCGACTGATGTGCAGTGTAGCGGGAAAGCGGCATTCGTGGACCCTACAGTCCGTCCCGAGACCGATCGTTAGATTAGAGGCCCTTGCCCTTACCGGATTGTCCACTGACGTCAAGGTTTGGAGAGCGAAGTGGATTGAAGATTAAACTTTAATGGAATTGTTTTATTTATATTTCTCCATAATACAGTCTGAGGGATATGACTATCGATGACGTTGCAAATAAGTAAGTGGAGAAAATAAAAATAACGTTATCATAAAAAATAATTTAATTGATTCCCGGCTAAAACTTAAATTACAAAATACAGTAATCAAAAGTACTTAAGAGGTTTTAGGAAGCACATTTCTTACACTGCTGACCTAATAGGGTTTCCAGGGGCCCATTTCATAATACATAAAAACACCTGATATTTAGCAGTAAAAGACTTAAATTCAATGAATAATTTTACCAGCCCTGTAGGTATTTGTATTACCATATTTGTTAATCACCAAGTAAATCATTTTAGGTTACCTGACAGATAATACACTGTAAAAAATTTGAGTGTGATTTTAACACGAAATAGTGTGCTAAGTTGATTGTGTTAGAATTTAACACAAGCGCGTGTAAATTCGGATAATAGTTACACGCCGTCGTTGTGTTGGAATAAGAACGTGTTGATTCCATAAATTCAACACCCATATTGTGTGTTAATACTGCAGTGTGTCATTTTGACCAACCAATATAACACATAGTTTGTGTGGACCTGCTGTGACTAAAGGACTGTGTTGATTTTGTGTTGATTTGACACACAAATTTTTTACAGTGTACTATATTTAAAAGTCGCAGGAGAACTTGTAACCATGCTCTCGTATAGTGAGTGACCACAGTATCTAAATCTGCACCATAGAAAATATAGGGGGACAAAGAAAGACAGAAATTGGAACCGTCCGTGAAGCGATCGCTCAAGGCGTGTAAAGTGTAATACACAGCGTGAGATTTATCAGGGTGAATTAATCAGAGCAAATGAGAGGCCGAACCGTGAAACACAATTATAGTGATTACCAGAGGCCATCACGCCCCCGCCCACAACCGAGCGGCGCCGCATACACCTAGGCTGTAGGACGAGTCAAACAACGTGGTCCGGCCCGTCCGTATGAGAAAAATTGATTTTAGCATTGGGCTTATGGCTGGCCTGCGCCAAGTCATGTGACTCGAACTATACTCCGTTATACTTGCATACTACTATCATCTTTATCCCCTAATATGTTCAGCACAATAAAGCCGATTAAAATGTAATAAATTCAAATTTTGCTAAATTTCAGGCATCAGGACACATACAAGTAAAAGCAAGGATTATGTTTAAAAACCCAATCAGTGTCATAAAGAAACATAGGCCTAACTGAAAGACACGGTTGTAATTTTGTAAAATAACAAATTGCATTTACAAGTTAAATATTTAGGTTAAATATCATTAGTTTGGGGCAAGCACACATATTATGAACACAACTCATGGACTAATTGGTTCTTTTGATGCAGATGACGAACGATGTGGGTCCAAATGCTGAGTCTTGAGGAACTTCCGTTTGATTTTATATGCTATTGTTTTTTAATGACATATATATAACAGTTTCCGTATCACAAAATTAATTGTCATTGTCGTAACAAATCAACAAATTCGATAGGCTTATGAAATTCGTACATATGCATATTTTAGTTCGATGGAAGCTAGTTCGGATATTTATACTGAAGTCATTATATTTATTAGATCGTTGCCAATGCTTTTACATCGGCCTACAGTGATCGGGGATTTGAAAGGACTTCGCAGAACGCATCAAAAAGTTGTCTTCACCGAACCCTATCGCTTTGATGATATACAATGATGTTTGTCAAACCCAAGCAAAAAAGAAGTCTCTCTTAGAACCAACTTTTAAAGTAAATTACTTATTGCAGAGAGAACCGAGACAGGTCTATTTTCAGTGTGATTAAAGGATTTATTTTCGACATACGGTATTTTACTTTACACTTTAACTTCTATCAAAATTGTATTTATATTCTGAGGTACGTGTGTGATATTTTTCAATTGATTTGCGGTTTTCACTGCGGTCTAATCTATTTTACACGGCATCGAATCGTCTCTTGAAAGCTCCGTAAAACCGTTTCACGAACCGCTTAAAATTTGATTCCTGGAAATATTAAGCCTATACCCCCACACATAAAATAACGCTTTAAACCAGAAAATATATCAGGCAGACGACCCCTTTGTTTGCTATCCGCATATTTACCGTCAGATCGAAATTGGGGTACAAATAGAGGGAGGGAGACGTCAGCAACAAGTCCAGGCCTTGGGAGAAATCGCCTACGTCACGAGGGCGAATCAATCGCTGGCTGCCCGCCCATCTGTCAAAATCATCTCGGCGCTCACAATTTCTTCATCGGCTCCGCCCCGACCGTCCGCCTGTGGTCTCCTGATAACGGTGATGAGGGGATTTATAGATAGTCATTATTTTACTCGGAAACTGGTATCATTGACAATACACCTGTAGTAGACTGCTAGCCCAATGTACAAGAACAGACGCAAAGTTTTGACGTAGTTATGACAGTCCTCAAAAGATAGCGCCACCAGAAAACAATGTATTCAGCCAGGGTGTAGTTGAAATATAACAATAGGTAGTTACTGAGAATCAAAAATTTAACTGTACCATATCTAAGTTACTACCACGGTTTTTTAAAATAAACCGCGTATCCATCTTCTGTTTATAAATATAAATAATTTAGGTGAATCAAGCACATTATTTTTGGCGATAAGTGTATTATTTATTCTGTCTAATTCAACAATCGCTCATTGGCGACAAGCTGCACAATACTGTTTACCGACCTCGATTTTCTGACCGCTCTCGTCAGGTAGCTCTAGCGTCTTTGCTCACATGAATCGCCATTAGGTTTTGCATCTATTTAGAATATATATAATCAATGCTGGTATTACTTCCACTTGAGCCTATTAAAAACTCCGAGAAATTGTTTAAGGCTCATAATTTTAAATGTTCTAAAAAATTGTTTGTACATGTACTAAGCTACTATAGCTATAATTATAGCAAGCTGACGGTATACAGTTTAAAAAATTGTAAAAAGGTCCCCCAGAGATGACAATTTTGGTATCAACAATCAATCTAGACCTCAGGTGTAACCGCATTCCACATCTTATGAGTCCTCCCAACCCACGGCAGTTTTCGTTTTTCTGCGACACTAGCGGTGACTTTTGGAACTTCGGCTCCATAAAGAGCCCATGCTAAATCAGTGCACATTTTGTGATGTAAGGTTTCGCGCGGACCCATTTGGCGCCCATATTTTTTAACACATCCATTCTATGCGATATTATTTAAATAAATAATACTCTAAACTACTGGATTTGTTTTTTTTATTATTTGAAAAAGATCATAAAACACGTTATATTAATGTCTAAAGTTGACTATTTTCAATTGATTATAGGGAAAAAACATTTGAGCAATCGAAATTCCAAATAGCAATTCTAGTAGTTTGGACATTACCCGTTACAACTACATTGAATTTTCCCTTACCTCATGGGGCGTCTATATGGGTCTGCGTGAGAGCTGTTTTTTTACATTTTTGGCTGGGTAGGGAGGGCTCTTAAGTAATAACTGCATTGATTAATCTTTGTTCAGTAATAATTACAGTTGAAAAGAGAGTTTGTTGTTACCCCCCTTTAATACTATTCACATACTTTTATGATTTTTTCATTCATTCATTTAGTTATTTCTATTTGGGTAATTGTTAAGAGATAATGCCGAGGAGTTAAAAGTATTTTTTTTGGATTTAAACTTTGCAAGCTAAAGAGGTCAAAATACACTAAAATGGACAAAAAACTCATTCCTGGTGCATAAGTTACGGGGAAACCGTTTGGCCTACAAAGTCTATATTTGGGAATTATTTATGATTAATGAATGTCTTAAATCTAACATATAGGAAAATTAAAAAAATAATTTGGCCTAAAGCGTTTTTTCGGCCTGATTTGAGTGTTTCGGCATTTGAATTATGTCTAGAAAAATTTTTACTATACTGTATTCAAACTTGTTCCTGGTAAGATGCACAGATAATTTGAACTTTGCACCTGTACAATGTGATAAGGCAACCAGTATTAATCAAAAAACTGCTGATAGAACGTTCATACCACCCATTCCAGGGACGACACATGTACTGAAAAACCCCCTTTGTTTGAAATTGATTTTTGGTAATGGTGATTTCATATTTTGATTTTTGCGGATATTTGCCATCACTGTCTGGTGAAAAACGAGTTTCACGACGTTTCGGGATCTGGAATCTGATCCCTGTCTGCTCTGGGCGTTCGGCATTGGGTGCAGAGTGCTCTCTTCTGTGTAGAGAATCTTGATACATGTGATTTCTGAGTTATATATGAGTTCTTATTTTCTTTCCACCACCCTACGACGTAATAACCTGTTTTACAAACGTCCTTCGGTCTACCCTAGGGCCGAAAGTCAACTGATCGTTTATTTGCTTGAAACGACGTAAGCACATCGCATAATTATCCGGCATTCAATAGGTTCCAAAGACAGGATCGTTGCGATAATATGATTTTCATAGCTGTGTTTGTTTAACCCATGACAATGAAGTTGTCTCGACTTCGTCTCGAATTTGAAACACGATATCGAGCCTGCAAAACCTCATTTTCGGCCCTTGTTGCGAAATATTATTTCAGCAAAGTGTTTTTGTCTTGGTTATCCTGGCTGTGTTTTCCTAATCTTTACTGGGTTCTTTCATCCACCTGGAGAAGGGAACAGATTCCAGATCGCGGAACGTCGCCGCGTGAACCTTGGTTTTTTTAATAATCAGTGATAGCAGATGTCCGCAAAACTCTAAAGTTCATAAAAGCGCGGGCGCCGTCAAACAAAGGCGCGGGAAACTATATTCCGCCAGAGGGCAGGACAGTCTTATAATATTTTTCTTCCTTTATAATTTCTTGGGATATTGTGTAGTATTCTTTGGTCTTCAAAATGACATAGGCCTAATTTTTAAAGCTTTGACTCTTGTAGTAGGGCCTACGGGAAAAAAAATTCCGACAACAAAACTTTTATACACTATTTTTTTATTCTATTATTTTTGGTTTAAAACATTAATTAACCAGGAATAATTTCTAATCATAGGCTTTGAAAGTTAAACTGCGTCCTCTTGAGTAATGCAAGAAAAATGGGAATTGTTGTCCTGCCTTTGCACTCTTTACGTCTGTGGCTCGTTTACATCGAAACACTTAATTTGGAGCTCACGGCACTATCATATGAAAAATAGGCTAGTAAAAAATTAGAAAACATTTAAAAAATATCTAGACTGCAAAACCATAATTCAAAATTTTATTATTTCACAACTGTACATCGTAGCTTTGTTGACTTATTAAAATGCCGCTATACATACAAGTCACGGCACGGCCACAATCGGCGATTCCGAAGGGGTTGCTAGAAGTTGCATTCGCAATCGCTTTGGGCGCGACGTCCTCCTTCGCATTCGCACGGTACGCGACATCTTAAGTCGCGGAAAAACGCGCTATTCGTCCGTGGTCCGTGTATTATTGTAGGCTCCTCGATCATAGCAAGATTCCGGCCGTGACGTGATGTAGGGGCCTACAGGCGGTTCCATTCGATTAAACAAGGATAGTATAACTTGTAAATGGACGGAACGTGACGTGTCTATGTAGCCTTACCTCTACTTCTACAGTAGGCCTAGGCTTTCTGCGTTTTTACGCTAACCGTCGGTAGACGAGGTTGACAGCAACGACGACGGAGTAGCCAAGAAAGTAGTGGAGGTAGGACAACATTTATGGTTTTAACCATGGATAGCCTAATAAACACTTCCACCGCCTATTTTTATGGAACAATTGTGCCAGAATACCATCCAGGGCGGCGCTGTAAAGCCTGTTAGTTTACGGCACGCGGTAAACTGAAGATATGCGAGCAAAGATCCTGTAAAAGTTTATGGCAATTTTATCTCTGCCTCTTCTTGTAAAATATGTTTATTCACCGTAAATAGGAAAATTGCATAAAAAGGTTACGAAAATGCTTCTACAACAACTGTTGTCAAAAGATGTAGGCTAACATATAATTACAATTAATGATGAATTTAGGCACGTAAAATGTTTTAGCAAAAAGATATCTTCATGATAAAAATCTATGATAATCTACAAAATATGAGTAAGAGAATTCTCTATTTGACAACATTGCAAAAGAACATTATTAGGAATGTTAGGAACATGTTAGGAATGTAAGAACATTATTTGAGAGTTGCAAAAGACAACATTATTAGGTTGAATTAAAGGGTACGTGTACCTTCTTTATACCAAAATTTACCTTAGATTAGCCTTAGGACATTCAACGATTACAGCTAACTTACCTTGAGCGATCTTTGGCACGAAAAATTATTAACTGGAAGTAGACCTGGATAACTAAAGTAAAAGAATGACACAAGGGTGAAAAAGACAAGTCCTCGTACAGTTCCCTAAACAATGTCAGCACAATAAAACTGGAACTAATGTATTTTAACTATCATGGAACTGAAATCACTTGTAAAGGCTTAGTAATTGTATAGTGTTTAGCTAAGTCCTCAAGCAATCATGCGTATTGAGTTAATTGATAGTCCGACCCACTAGAAATGTAAAAAATAATTCAATTGTTTAAATAAACAGCAACATTCGTGGTGAATCAGTGAAAAAGATCTCTTATTAACTTGATAGCCTACTTTAAACGCAAATTTAAAAAACAGACCAGCTCCTATAGACACATTAGAGGACACCTGCCATCTACAACAATATAGGAACCGACAACAGCACGGAACACAGAAAAATGGCCCAAGACCCTGAAATTATAAGGACATTAACGATATCTAATGAATAACGCGGGTTGAATTAAATCACAAGCCGGCATTATGCGGTTGAATAATTATAGCTGGGAGCGGCAAAGAAAAGGGCCGACCGTGTCAGCTGCTAGCGGCCCTAGGTAGCGCTGCTAGACCTTCTAGGAAAAGGGCGAACAAATATAGGCCTGGCTCTAGCGTGGAACTCACAGGCGTACCAACATAGCAGGGTGATATTTATTTATCCTGTTTCGGTTCAAATACAAATCCAAAACACCAGTTACGACTCCGTAAACACAGAAAGGAAAATATATTCTGATTGATTTAGACTTGCGATAGCCCCTGCCTTGAACCGTATCACCGAAATTTAAATAATTAAGAATATTTTCTACGTTAGGATCAACAGGGGAGTTGAAATAGAATAATTTACATGTAGATATGATCGGCTTGTTTCCGAACGCGTTGTAAAATCGGTTCGGCCCTAAATAAAAAAATGTAATGATTTTTTTTTAATAACAAAAACACATTTTATATAGGCCATTTTTTTGAAATAGTTTCAAAACAACCCTTTAAAAACTTAGTAAAACATGTGCTTGAAATTATTATCGTTACTAAAATCATTGACTTTGGTACGGTACTTAAGTGTACCTTTATTATCATTGCTAATAGGCCTACACTACACTTTCGTGCTCTCTAAAACCAGGGTTGCTGTATTCCATAAAATGCATCATGTCCGGAACAACTTGAAGAAGAAAAGTGTACGGTAACCTAGCAATGACACTAGGCCTACATGAGAAGCAAAGGAGGCCTACTGGTCTCAAGCAAAGGAGGTAAGTTGTACAATTCATAAATTAGCAACATCATCTCAGACCGAGAGAAGTAGCCTAATATTAATTTAACGAAACTACTCCTGGGTGTAAATAATCGTTCTTTACATGACGAGAGACAAGAAAAAAACATGTGTAGCCTACCGTGGTACCGGTGTTTCGGAGATGAGAAAGATTCGGTTAGTTTCAAAAGATCCGGAAAATCAATGGCATAAACTTCAAATGTCACAAATAAACCAATTAAAGAAGTTTAACTATAAGGGCCTAAGTTATTAAATTTTGAAATCAAACCCTTATGTTTTCTAGACGGTCAGTAAGTCAATGAGAAGGACATTGACTTTTGTTAGATACCTAAGTTACGTAGGCCTACTCTTTACAGTGTGAATTTAAAGACATGATACATTTTAACTCTTGAACTTTCGGGAAGATCCTAAAAGCTACAAAACAACCTAAACTCCAAAACAACAAAACACACGCACTAATTAGAAGTTACAAGCAAAGTTCAAGCGAAAAAAAATAAGTCTGGGACAGATTTACACAGTCACACGGGAATTACAATACTTCTAGTGGTAACATAGCAAACTTTCACACATCGAATAAGTAAGAATGCCAAGAAAATAAAATCGAGGAATTTATTATGTGCAACATGCAACACTTGGTTATCAACTATAGTAGAAATGTCATGCAAAAAAGCTTGCTTGCAACGTCTAATTTAAAAAAAATATATACAAATCCGGTTTAAACACATTGTGTACACTTTACATTGATAAATATGTTATGGCTTGGGTTAACATGTTCATGCCACATGCCAATAATTAGCAAATACGAAGACACATCATGCAAGCAAAGAACAACAAACAAAATACCAAGTGCCCTAACTTACAGTACTACTGACAAACCACCACAGATTTACAACCAAGGCCTAATTACATCACATAATTTAAGTTTTAACGACTTCATTACATTTTTATGTACCTGAATAAGTGATTATCCAAAATATCCAAAGGTACTGGAACTGGAGTAATCCAAAGTAAACACAAGGCACTATACAATTCTCACGCGCACACCATTGCGGCAACACAACAGCTGATCCATCGTACACGATCGCACAGCCTAATTGCACCGGATGCGACCCCTCGCATAGAACTTTCCACCATAGACAACGGCCGGCACGTCACAAAAGAAGGGCTCAAAGGAAAGCTAGGTTAGAATTACTCGGGGAGACGTCGGAGGGGAGAGGGGAACACAAAAGCAACCTCCAGGCTTGCCAACGCACGCGGCTGCAGAACGAAAAACGAAACGACTAGCGGGCTCGCTTCCCCATTTACAGTTATGTCGTTTTACGTGATAAAATATCAGAAATTTTCAATCAGAAGTATTGTTTTTGAGGTGTGATAATTGCTACATAATTATGGACATCGAAAAAGAGAAAATTCAAACTTTTGGCCTGATTTTACCACACAGTATTTTAAGGTAATTGATCACTGTGTCATGTCCTAGATAACTACAATCCAAAAGGAGATAACGTTGGAATGTGAGTAAAGTGGCATAAAAGTAGAAAACGCAATGTCACAAAAACTCGAGAGGTGAGATCAGGAAACGAGAAGCGGCGTGGGTATCGGCACACGATGTTTCGATTTGACGTCACTTACAACAATATTTCCGGGCAACGATCAACACACAACACAAAATAGTCTTCCACAGTCCTTTCACACCGAGTTTCCACACTATTAACACCGAAAAACAATTAAAACACTTTAAAACGACGTAAAATATCGGCGGCACTTCCGCTTTCAACGAGAATCACCACTCGACTGAGGCGGCTTTCCTTGCGCCGTTATCCCTTCCCCTCTTTCACCTTCCCCTTCCATCACACGACTTCCCTCCCCTCCAGCTCTCAGCCAATGGGAAACGCAGACGTCACCGTTGCCGACTTGAGCACATCCATCGCGATGGAGAAGGAAGGGGCTCTTGTTTGGAAGCCGTTTAATTTAGAAAACGTTTTTCAACTAGAGGACCCTCCTCGCGGCGGCTATTTATAGTTCGTTGGCGATGGAAAGGCCACGAAATCATTTGTTTGTGCCAACTGCAGCTATATACGACAGATGGGAAGCAGGCTGGCCAACTGTGCGGGACGAAAAGAGAGTTGTGTCGTGGCGAAGCTTCATGTTTAAGACACCGGATACGTTTTATTTAACTAATGTATGGTAATTGCCAGTTATTTTTGTTACATGGAGTATTTTTGTATACTACCGGCTGTATAAATCTTTATACAGTGAACAGTCAAAGGTTTTTGAAGCAGCGAAAATAACATGGAATTTTTTATAAGCATAACTAATGGCCGTCCCCCCCCGTGGCATAGCTTCTGTCATCCGTTGAGTTGAGACTTCAATTTCCTTTTCAAGCCCTTTTTACTGGCAAAATTAAGTAATCTGCCAGAGCCAGTGACATAGGCCCGGGGGGAGATCAGGGGCATCCCCCTTTGGCCCCTTGACCCTTGACCCCTGCCCCTGCTGTTTGTAAGAAATGTAGGCATAAACCCTCTTGATGTCAAGCTTCCGTCCTTTTGCGTTTGTTTGAGAAAACAAGAGATAAACAAACCAAAGTCCTAAAAATTGTTTGTGTATGGCCGTAAAAAAACCAAGCGAATTTACCGATTGCGGCCGATTAATTATGGGTACCGGGTCAATGACGCCGTGACGGGAGTATTAGGCCCTAAACGTTGTGAATGGCGCGAACACATGTACTAAACAATCTCACATACACCAATCGCGGGTAAATGGCATTGAAAGCCGCATGAACGTCAAATACGCATGTCAGTTTTACCAACTGGCGGAAGCGATTGAGAGTTAACCCACAGCTAATTAGTATAGCTAACTATCCCAATTGCTTCAAAATAATTTCTGTATAACCTGCTTATAACACTATAGCTAATATAGCTATAAGCTATAATATAATAAGCTGTAATACAATTTTCCTACCACTGCATGGAAATTATATCACATCGCCACACCTGTCAACTGTACGCAAAACTGTTCATTTCCGCTTTCATTTCATTCTCGCTCGCAAAAGCGAGCGGGAATGGTCGTTCTCGCTCGCTAAATCAGGGTTACTTATTAGGTTAAGGTGGCACACAAGAGAGATAACTATGACGTCAAACACAAAAGAACAGTTTCTATTGGTCAGAATTCCCATGTCACTCATCGTATTCTAAATTCTAGTTGCCTTGCTCTAAATCAGCTGATTTCACTTCGGCGTTTCTACACACTAACTTCCGGTTCGTTCCAATAAAATAAGCAAACATAACCTCAATGAACCTTTATCTACGACCATTGCAATAAGCACCAATTATGGTATTACAATAAACATTATAATGATATACATTAAAACACCAAAAACCAAGCAGTACTCTAATGACGACTTTAGAGTACTGGAATCACTTTAGAGTACTGGTTATTCTAGACCAATGAGAGCTCGGCATTTGACGGAAGTAGTGTCATAATAACAATTACGCAATTCGCACATCAGCTGATTGTTGCATTACGATTCATGTTTGAGTTTACTTATCCCATCAGCTGATTGTTCCACAACGATTCATGGTTCAGTCTGCTTATTTGCCTAACCTCAAATTTTAGTTGACCTATTCCATCATTAGTAAAAGTCATGAGTTTTGTTTAACTTCGGGGGAAATTTTGTCGTATATTGTTGGTCGTAGATAAAATAGTGTGTGCAACGATTGTATTATGCCTTTAAGCCACTCGTAAGATATTTAGAACTCACTCGTGGCTTAAAGGCATTCATTATACAATCGTTGCATAAACTACTAATTTTGTACAGGTTAGTTAATAAGTTAAATTGTTTAAATAATGGTGGTAGGAAAAATATTGTGTGTATTACGAGCACAAATAAATAGTCGTTGCCGCTCCCGAAATGTTTGGCTGCACTCAGCTAAAGCATCGTGCGGCCATCTACAATTCTCGAGCGGCAATGACGTACTTCGCGCTCTTAATACACAAATAGCTATTCCATGTTCACAATTTAATCAGCTATAAATTTCCATATTTCCTTCCAACCTTCTTGTTTTATCATTAAATTGTCTTTTGCGTTGTCCGATTCCGCACCAATCCTCACTACAACCATCTTTTGACTGTTCTCCATCAATCACAAATTACCTCCCCATTTACTGGCTCCTGCTAGAAAGTCTTATGAAAATAAATGTCCTGTTGAAAAAAAACATAAACATAATTTCGTATATGATATTTTGTCTGAAAATAATAATGCAATGAAGCTCTTTTTCTTGTTTTCCGTCGCTAAAATTCGCAGAAAGGGTTTCATGTTCCTTAATCCAAATCGCTTTAATACACTTACACAGGAATTTGACCAAGAGGTAGAGTCCTGCTGATCCGAACTAATATGACCTCATCGCCCTACATGAATTGTAGGACAGGATTTTTTTTACTAATGTTGGCCTTTCCTCTCGGTCATCACCCAGAAGTTATGTCGATATCACGATGGCTGATTTCGCACACCCGATTTTTCTCGACCATTTTGTTGGCCGACACAAAATCACGAGCGTTCTCACACACCGACAGATCCGTTGTACCGGACACCAGTCTTGGGACAGATCTGTTGTACCGTACCTAACACCAGTCTTCGGAAACTAGACCGCGCGCGGTCGCACTGCATCTTTTGCACCGTCGTTTGAGGAGGAAAGAAGAGGAACCGTATTCACTGGGCTTATTCATACAACCAAGAGAGGAATTATATTTTTTTATAGAAGCGTTTAATGTCATATGAAGATTTGAGGAAATTTTTTGTGTTCATGGATATTTTAGAATGTCCACTTCTTTGTTCGACGAGTTGTATCGCAGGCTGAGAGGAGAAATCCAACGGCAAAACACGAAGGTTTTCTAGTTAGATCCCTGATGTTAAAATCATTCAGTAACTTGTCCCAGTGAACTGGCCTTGCCTGCAATATTGTGATTATAACATTCACGTATATACAGCTTCGCCATTGTAAACAAGAGAGGACAAATTAAGATCCTAGGAACAACCGTTCGATCTTACGAGCTACGCAGAACTCGAGAACTGACTGAGCCAGGGCTCAGTGGACCAAAGAGGCTCAGCGGAGCACCTATAATAAATAATACAATTAAGCGAACGGTAATAAATCTGTTCTTTACCCTCCTACTATATAAGGCCTTTGAATTTTATCTTGTCGTCTTTCTATTTTTTCACACTTCGACTTGCTTGCGCGCCGGTACTTTTTCGCCCGCACTTTGGTCTCCCCAATAAAACGTGCCGGTCGTCCGCCACCGACAGTTGTAACCGTTGGTCCGTCAAATTTACCGGTCGACCAAAATGTTGATGTGTGTGAACACTCTGCACCTCTGTGATCTACTATTGGATTGATTTGACCGCCTTTTTGGTCGGTCGACTAAAGTCTGTGTGTGAACTTGGCCGACTTCGGGTTGGCGGAGTACGAATGCGGTATGAGCGATAAAAAATATAACTTGGTCTGTCGCGGTTCAGTGAGATCGGCTATCACTAGTTTGGATTTGTTTAAGCTTAAATCAACAAGATAAAATTTTTCATGTCTAATATGAAACAAGACTCTCCGTCAAAGGTAGTAAAAATAATATTATCATCCTTTGTGTTGATGGTAGCGACAGAGAGCCGCGAAAGTCCTATTTTTAATTTCCGACTAAATGTTTCAATTTTGTCTGGTAAATATACCCCCATTGCATCAAAGAACCCTCTTAGCAATGATGAAATGGATATTTTTTTTTATTTTGATTAGGATTTTTGCGGACATTTGCCATCACTGATTAGTAAAAAACAAGTTTCACGACGTTTCGGGATCTGAATAGGTTAGGCCAAAATAGGTTTCACAAAGAATCGGTTGATATTAAATCCAGACAACAATCAAAGCTAGAAAAATTAAGACCTGTCGAAATTAGTAATAACTCTAAAAATGATGAACAGATTAATGATGCAAATAATCAGGTTGTGAATCTTTCTTCACGAAATTTAAATTCTAATGAAATTTCCGTTTTGTCTAAAGGGCTGAACTTTTCTGTTGTGCCTAAATCAGTGAGGGCGCTTGACTTTGTTACGGGGATTGAGTCCGCTGTGTCTCAGCTCCCTGAGACTCAGGGGGATCAGTTTCGGTGCGAGGCCAGCATCTTACTGAATAAAATTCCTGTCCCAAAGCCCAACCTAAAGAAAGAGGAAATCAAGGCAGTATCTATCCTTGGGAAAGATGATACTATCAAAATATTGCCCGCGGATAAAGGAAACGCTACTGTTGTCTTGGACACAGTAACATATAAAGAGAAAATATTGGAAACTCTCCAAGCTGGTAAATATACTGAACTAAATAAAGATCCTACAGAAAGTTTCGAGCGTAAAGTTGCAAGCACTCTTAGGAAGCATAAACAGTTTTTTTCTGATAATCAAAGAACTCGTTTAACACCGCATCACTCGAAAATCCCACACATGTATGGGTTACCTAAAATTCATAAAACTGATGTACCTCTTAGGCCTATAATTAGCTCTCGCGACTCACCGTGTAGGGAACTGTCTAAAGTCCTCCTGGACATCCTAAAACCATTGGTAGGAAAAACTGACTCGTACATAAAAAATTCTAAAGACTTCGTTGAAAAGTCAAAGGACATAGTGCTGGCTGAGACGGATAAGCTGGTTAGTTTTGATGTTGAAAGTCTGTTCACGAATGTCCCAGTTCCTGAAACCTTAAAAATAATCGAGTCTCGGCTCGAAAAAGATGAAAGTCTAACTGAACGTACTAAACTTCCTGTTAACGTCATTATGGAACTGCTTGAATTATGCACTCAATGTAACTATTTTGAACTAGAGGGTAAATTATACCGTCAAGATGAGGGGATGGCCATGGGGTCGCCATTGTCGCCTATCTTTGCTAATATCTTTATGGAGGAGTTTGAGCAAAAGGCTTTGTCTTTGGCTCAACTCAAACCGAAGATTTGGTGGAGGTACGTCGATGACACCTTCGTGGTATTTCCGCATGGAGACGATGAACTAAAAGACTTTTTAGGGCATCTTAACAGTATTTCTCCTTCCATCCGCCTGACAATGGAAGAGGAAGTCCAAAACAAACTAGCATTTTTGGATGTGTGCGTAGAAAAGGATAGGGACACGCTTAGGACAACTGTTTTCAGAAAAAAGACACACACAGGGCAGTACTTAAATTTTCAATCAAACCATCAAAAATCTGTCAAAGAAGGGGTAGCTTACTCACTATTTGACAGAGCAAAGAGCATTTGCTCAAATCAAGATGGATTAAATCAGGAAATCAAAAAAGTAGAGCAAGATTTGGCTAAGAATGGATACCCTCAATCCGTAATAAGAAAGTGCAAAACCCGTAGGGCTAAACAGAATGAGTCAGAAAACACTGAAAAATTCGTTCCTATGTCAATCCCTTATGTGCCGGGATTATCGGAAAAAATTAGAAGAGTTGCTAGGAAGTTCAAAGTTAGAACCGCGTTTAGGACACAAAACACTCTTAGGCAATGTCTCGTAAAAACCAAACCAAAAAATGGCACTCAGGGATCAAAAAACTGTGTTTACAGAATAAACTGCAATAGTTGCTCTAGGCCGTATTATGGCGAGACAAAAAGACCTTTAAATGTTAGAATCAAAGAACACAAAGATAACACGAGGAAGGGCTTAGTGGATAAATCAAAAATTGCTCAACACTGCTGGTCTGAAAATCACCAGATGAATTTTGACGAAGCAAAAATAGTACACCGCGAACCTCATTTTTTCAAAAGAAAACTAATTGAAGCTTCATACATAAAACTAGCAGACCAACCAATCAGTCAATCTTCACTTGAAATAAGGCCAGTATGGCTACCAATATTAAACAAAGAATTGAAAGACAGGGAAAATAAAGTGTCAGCAAATAGGGTAATTACTAACAATTCTGTTCAAAATTCTCATAACATGTTAACCCGTAGCAAGGCCAAGGGGCAAAATCAGGTTAAAAATTAACTAAAAAAACACAAACAGACACACGGAATTTGCATATCACATGTCTCTGTTTCAGGTTTTCGCCACCGGTAGCGCGCCGTGATTTGGTTGGCTGTGGGCGCCGCCATTTCCGTTGCCGCCGCCATTTGCTTTCCTCCCACCAGTCTCAGCTCAGCTGTGATTGGGTGTGGACGTGCTCTCTCCTGCCTGGTGATTCTTGATACTTGTGATTCCTGTGTTATTTTGTGTATTGTTTTTCTTTTCAGCTTATTGTTTTCGTGACTGCTTTTACAGTTCTCTGTTTTAGCTGTGTTTTTCTCCAGGTTTTCCTGGCTATGTGTTACTAATCTTGTTATGTTCTAGGTTTTCTTCCACCTGAAGACGGGATCAGATTCCAGATCCCGAAACGTCGTGAAACTTGTTTTTTACTAATCAGTGATGGCAAATGTCCGCAAAAATCCTAATCAAAATATAAAATCACCATCACCAACAATGAATTTCAAACAAAGAATGAAATGGATGTTTCATGCAATTATTCAAAATAAAGAGCCTGAACGTTTTGAATCCTTCTCTATAAATACAGTGTAAAAATACAACGAAGTTCAAATCTCTTAAATTTGATTAGGAGATTAACTTTGACAATAGGCTAAATAGTGTTATTCTAGAGCGATTTCTCTCGAAGGACATTACATAAGTCGGCTAAAGTTTTTTTTTTAATTAATTGACACACTGTTAGCGAATTTCCTTAAAGAAATAAGCTATTACCGTAGGTCTCATGGTAAGACATAAGCCCGAGACCATGTTAACTTTTCATTTTTTTTTCACCATGCACAAAACACTATGCGTTCGAATTTATATATATATATATATATATATATATATATATATATATGTCTGTTAACAAGATAGCGCCCGTAAATATGATCCGATCTTAATGAAATTTGGTACAGACGTGTAAAGTGGTAATCACTCGGACGAGTTCGTGAACCAGCCCGATCGGACCACCGGAAGGGGGGGTAAAGGGGGGTAAACCGCTCCAAAAATGGGTTTTTTGAGTTTTTTTACATAGAAAATAAAAAAATATCCAATTTTTGCTAGCATTTTTGAATTCAGCTCAAAAAACAAACAATTTAGTATTTTTAATCACTGCTCTATGTCCATTGGTTTCCGAGATATTGAAAGTGGTAAACACAGTACGTTGTCCCAATGTTAACCTTATGGGAAATAAAGAAAATTCTATATCTCGCTTATTTCTTAACATAGCTTGATAAAACTTGGTAAATGGTTTCTCCTAGTTCAGATCAACTAAATATTGAATTAAAACCACCCAGTTTTAATATACCCGTAGCAGCAAACCTGCATACTCATTCCCCATGTTATTCTTATGGAGCTTACAAAAACATGTTGAATCTCGCTATGTTGGATTGAAATATGTTGTTTTGCATTTGAAATTCGCTGAGTATGCAGGTCTGCTGCAACGGGGGTATTTATGAGTATGATTTGTCTCCACTTTAATATTCAATATAGGCCCCCAACTCAATTATTTAAATAGAGTTTTTTTCTATTGATTGCTTACTCTGATACTTCTTATACCGTAAAAGGGTCCTACACTATAGTATAAGCCAGATTGAAAAAGAGAGTGTCCGACCGGTCCAGTTAGGCCCGGACAGCCCTACTCCGCTGTTGTCACAAAACCTATTGTTGTAAGGCCGACCGGCGACGGGGGTGGGCAGCCCCCACGCCTGACTCAGTGACTGCGGGCCGCTTCGAAATTCCTTATACCAGGAATAACTCAAGAAATAACTCGCCGGCCGGCCTCACAACAATAGGTGTTGTGACAACAGTGGATTAGGGCTGTCCGGGCCTACCTGTACCGGCCGGACACTCTCTTTTTCAATCTGGCATATACTGTACTTGAGTCTATTTTCATTTCACAAATTCTGTGTATGTATGAACCATTGACTATGAATGTGTAAGTGGTAGTCAATGGGATGAACACAGACTAGCCAGGGGCATCCGAAAAAAGGAAGTAAAGAGAAGATTGATTTTAAAAATAATAAAATTGTGTTAAAACTGTACGATGAAGCTTCCAACTAACAAGCACCATAGAGAAGAATCTAACAGAGGTCGCTTTTAAATGGGTCTTTTGTAGTGCCCAAGTGCTTGCTAGTTACAGTTAAATCCAGCAACAGTTAAGTTACTAGTTACTAGTTACATCCAGTTACTAGCTACAGTTAAGGTAAATTAATTAGGAGACGGCAACGACGGTGCTGCTCTCTCGTGGCATTAATGGTGAACTATTTTTTTAAAAGTCCTCGACACCAGCTGAGCGCAACATTATTAGAAGATACCTGTTTGATTCTCCTCTGTGCAAGCACAAACTATCAAACTGTTTTAATAAATTAATTGAAGTAGGACTTGCGGCAGGGGCGAACCCAGTGGGCGGGGGGATAAAGAGGATATACCCCCCCCCGAAATTTTGGAGAATTAATGAATCCAGTCATAGGGTAGGCCTGATTATCATTTAGAACATTGATGCGGAACAAAAAGTTGCGTTTCGAAAACATCTGCCATAACAGTGGTAGGCTTTCATTTGGAGCAAAGCAAGGATGGACTAGATAAATTATGGCAATATCGAGCCTACACTCCTTCCTCAGGTTCCACCCGGTGTGAAGACCGTCGAGACAGCAACAAAACCACCGACTCCGTCCCGCAGCACCCCCCCCCCCTCCTTCCTATCCACACGTCACACAGCCGACTCACAACTGCTGCACCCCAGCAACACCGTTCACACCAGCGAGCACAGAAAAGAAATAGAGGGGCTACACGTATTCAGCCAACATTACGGACATTGTAGCCATGTTCCCCCACTCCTTATGCGGACAACTCGCGCTAAATGAGACAAACAGCGTTAGAAAACCTTTTTCAAATACACGATGATTAGAAGCACTTAGAGTGGTCCTAAAATTACCAAACTTGGAACATATAGTGTTTACTAGCAGTTGCCCGTGGCTTCGCTCACGATAACAATTTTAACATCCGCTGCCTAAATGAACACCCGGTGCCACATACTGAGTTTACGATTAAATAGATAAGGTACAAAAACTATTGGTGACTTTAATATAGTACATATCACCTAAAAAAATTAAAAAACAACCATGATAAAAGGAACCAAACTATTAATCAGCTGTAGAGACCTCTCTGTATGTAAAGCGTAAACCGCCTTCTCGATTAAATGAAAATTGACAATTTAATCGAAAGATCATCCATTAAATTATACAGAAATATTTTAGACCGTTGACCCCCACCAAAAAACCCTGAAAACTTTGAATTTTGAAAAACCCGTGCTCAGCGGATGCTCACGCCCTATAGGAACGTCCATGAAAAGTGTCAAGGTTCTAAGTCAAGTTCAAGTAGTTTGGACTGTGTGCGATGATAGGTCGGTGGTATTTGAAAATTGAAAGTAGATATGCTTTCATCAGCCAGAAAGATGTTTTAGGAATCTTCTAATTGTGTCGCTGCCGACGGGAGTAGGTAGAAATATTGCTGTCCCGCCGCACGAGGCATTTTTATTTGGCCCCTCTATACTAAACATGCCAGCACATTCCAGCGCCCCGCCGACAAAACCCTTAAGGGTGTCGCTGCCTGGGAAGACTTATACTCAGTAGGCCTATCGTTGAATCTGTGCTATAGTACAGAGTGACCCTTAGGCAAGAAATACCCTCTTCGCAGCAGACCGTGCGTACTTAGTGAATCTTAAGCAGTTTCCTGTTTCATGAAAGTTTATGTACGTAGAGTAGAAAATGCCTTGATTAAATGCCACCAAAGTATTTTCTAATGTTTTAGGGTCTATTTTGGAACAACAACAAAATAAAAGAGCCGTCCCGCAATCTTTAAAAATGGTTTATATTATCTCTTTTATTAACAGCTGTTGGAAGGACTTTTAAGTATCTCTAGTCAGTGATTTATTTTATTTTTTACAGACAGCTGGCTTTACATTTTATGAAATGTCTTGCTTTTAACATCTATTTGAATATAAACATTTCATCACTTATAATTCTGGCATAAGGATATTAATATGTGATCTTTGAGAGGGTATGTGCGCGGCCTTGGTCTGTGGTGGAGTCCGAGAGTCAGATCAGGATGAAAATCCTGATAAATGTACAATGAATGGGAAAATATTAACTTTATATAGTACATGTCAACTAAAAAGAAATATTATCAACCAAAACATAAAACTGAATGAAATCATAAAACATCTGTAACGACGAATCCATCAGTGAAGGTAACTACCATATGCTTGGAACACTGAAAATGTAAACAAAACGTCAGTCCCTTGGATTATGGGGAAATTCAAAACAAACTTGGTCGAAATCAAATAAAACTCGGTTTTTAGAACCTTGCTATTTAATTTCAAAAAGACTTACGCTAGTTTTAAGTTGTCTAAAACCTTCTCATATGTGCATACTACACAGGAAAAAGGTTTCAGCCATAACAGTACTCTAGTTTTTGTGTGAAAAGCGGTCTAAAGTGTGATGTTGAGCGTTACCAACACACATCGTGTGTCGGGTCCTGGAAGCCGCGACCCGGACCTGGACAAATTAACTAGACATGAATGGAGATACAGGTTGCCAATTTTAGCCCAAAAATCCGTGGAAAATATGTTGTCAAAATTACCCTCGACTTGCCAGCTTTATGAGCGTTTTGATTTAATCAGAATTATGAATTAACTAACCTGACCTTCGACTGTTCAACTACGAATTTAATAATGATCTAGCATGCCTGGACAACTAAGCCTGAAAATGAAATTTAAGTGCCATGGCTAACAACAACCCTACCAATTTGGAATTTAGAATCTGTGGACCGATTAGTTGCCAATTGGTTTAACCTAAACCCTCATCCCCCAAAACCCCTCCTTTCGGAATCTGTACCTAGCAACCCATAATGTTAATTTAGATACCTGACCAAATGATGTTGAACCGGCGATAGCTGGTGGAGGAGAGAGCTTGAAGTTGGGCCGTTGGCGGTATTTTTAATTGGCGCATGCGCAGAGGGATAGTTAACTAAATGATCATTCATTTCTTCTGTCAGCTGAGGGTGCAGGTATACCAACGGCATAAATGTGGATATCCCACAGATCTCCCCCCCTCCCCCCAAAAACAGCAAAAAAAAAGGAAGCTGGGGAGTGCGAGATAACTACTGCAATCTGAAACTTGAGAACTTAGGTTTAACATTTAGAAAAAGGTTAAGTACATGTCGGTTAGGTCAGGTTAATTTTACCAATAATAATGGTAAGAATTATTTTGGGATCCCATAAGCAAATACAATAATAAATAATACACAGATCATGAGAATCACAAGTACATATATTAATAAATGTCTAAATGAATAAATAAATGCATAAATGAATAAATAAATGCATAGACCTAAATAAGTAAATGACAAATAACAAATTGATGGGACTGAAACTATTGTAACTGTTGAGGGTGGCAATTTCTGAGTGATGAGCACTTGTATCCTTGACCTGCTGCAGTTAGTCAAGGGGAACAATCCGCTCTTCCCCATGGGCATTGGTTATGCATTGTGCTAGAAGTAACAAAAAAATTCAAAAAAAAAAGGCCTTCAGCACAATACACAGGCTTAAAAGGGGAACCCTAAAATGTCGGGGGGAAAAAAATTCTCTAATCCAATGCCACAGGGAAGAGCTGCTGCTCGGAGAAGATGACACAGCGGGTCGAGGACACCCACCACCCTCTGAAGGCACAGCCTACGCGAAGCAGTACCTGAGTCACAGAAGGGGCGAGATGGGCACCGCGGCCAGGTGTGTCTTTGGGTTGTGATTTGATTTGGCCTAAATTAACTATAACTAACTTAACCTAATATCACTGCCGAGGGTCAGTTACAACATACATATCAGGGAGGTTCAACTGAGATATCAGTTAGTTTGTTGTCGGGTCCTACTTTCTTGTTGGGGTTTTTCTTTTTGGAGAAAGTTTGGTTGGAAAAACTTTTTTAATTGTGAGACATGTGCTCTTCTAACCACCTTACCCGTGGAAGGATCTACTAATATAACTGTAACTGGAGAGGTGTAGGCTTGGATGACTGTAGGTTTGGACCAAAGTGGGAGGAGCTTGGCATTGATTTTGTCCGCCGCCTTACTTTGGTGATGAAGCCTAAACATGACCCAGTCTCCTACTTTGAATGATGGGAGGGTCCGCCCTTTGTTGTATTGTTTTTGCCTAGCTTGGTGTGATTTAGTGAGATTATGGTGAGCCTTTTGCCATCTGTCTCTTTGAAGTTGTGGGTTATGATTCCTTGGGAGTAGCTGATCTAGATTCCAATTAAGTTCAAGTGGATGCTTAATCTGGAAGCTAAGAAATAAGTCGGCTGGAGAGTATCCGGTACTCGAGTGTTTCGCTGAATTGAATGCAATCTGGAAAAAGTGGAGGTTTTTATCCCAGTCAGTTTGATGTTCTGAATGAAAAATGCGGATGGCTATTTTAATGTTTTTGTTCACTCTTTCGGCATGGCTAGGATTCGGGTAATACGGAGTCGTAGTAATATGAGTAATGCCAAACTGAAGACACATATCAGAAAATTCTCTAGAAGTAAATGAAGAGACATTGTCAGAAACTATAAATTTAGGGAATCCAAAGTAGGCAAACAAACCAGATTGCAAAAGGTTGACTGTGGTTTTGGTTGTTGTGTTTTTGGCGGGCAGGAAAACTGCGTACTTAGAGAAGGCGTCTACAATTGTCAGGATATAGCGGTTGTTTTTGCGTGACTTAGGAAGGGGTCCAATATGGTCGATGAAGATCTTTTCAAAAGGCTGTGTTGGGACTTCAGAAGAAAGGAGGCCAGTTCGGGTATTAGGGGCTTGTTTTGATCTCTGGCAAGGTGTACAAGACCTAACCATGTTGGATATGGTTTCCTTTAAGGTGGGTGACCAAAAATTGGGTTCTATCCGGGACCAAGTTTTTTTTATGCCTAAGTGAGCTGTACTAGGGGCTAAGTGGTAGTATTTAAACAACAACGGAATAAGGCGATCTGGGACTACTATTCTAGGTTTAGTTTGGTTTGGTTTTTTATGAACTAAAATGTCGTTATTTACAGAGTAGTTGGGGGGTGGTTTCTTTCCTTTTAAGCTACGAATTATTTTCTGAATGTCTTGGTCTTCTGCCTGATATTCTTTTAAGTCTTTAAAAGCTTCCGGAATTTTGAAAAGAATGTTTACTTGCTGTGGTTTTACATTTTGATTAGTGATGTTTGAAGCTACTGGGGGAGTTTCTTCGAACATTCTACTCAAACAATCAGCTACTACATTACTTCGCCCACGAATATGATAAACCGTAAATTGAAAAGAGTTGATTAAGGTGATCCATCGAGCAATTTTGCCTACTTGTCTCGGATGGTTTAAGAGCCAGGTTAACGCATTGCTATCTGTGTAAAGGTCAAAGTGGCGATGTTCTAAATATACTCTAAATTTGTCGAGAAAATAAGTTATAGCTAACGCTTCTAGTTCGAAGGCACTGTAATTCTTTTCATGGATATTAGTCGGTCGGGAACCGTAAGCAACAGGGAAGAGTTGATCGTCATACTTTTGAGAAATTACAGCACTTAGACTAGTTCTGCTGGCATCTGTGTGCATTACAAAAGGCAAATCAAAATTTGGCATTTTTAAAACTGGTGATGAAGTTAGTGCGTCCTTGAGCTTTTGAAAGGCGGTGTTTTGCTCTTTACCCCAAACAAATTTTTCTCCTTTTTTCTTTAGTTTGTTCAAAGGTGCTGCAATGCTAGAATAGTTGGGTATAAATTTAGAATAAAAGGCTGTCATCCCCAGGAATCTAGATAGTTGTTTTAAGGTCTTGGGCACGGGAAAATCATCAATAGGTTTGGTCCGTTCCCTACTAATAGTCAATGAGTTATTTTTTATGACATGACCTAAAAACTCAATTTCGTTAGAAGCTACTGTCATTTTGGTTGGGTTGACGGTGAGGCCTGCTTTACTGAGGCGATGCAGTACTTCCTTAATGTGGGTAAGGTGTTGCTCAAATGAATTAGAGTAAATTACTAGGTCGTCGAAAAAGGAATAAACATACTTAAACTTTAAATCTCCTACTACTTTGTTCATTAAATCAGTTAAGACCATACTACCGTTTGCGATTCCAAATGGAACGAAATTATATTCGTAGAGCCCCCAGGGAACTACAAAGGCAGTGTATTGTTTAGACTGTTCATCAAGGGGAATTTGGTTGTAAGCCGAGTTTAAATCTAACAAAGTAAACCACTTGGCCTTGCCAAGATGTTGAAAGGCAGAGTCTAGAGTGGGCATTGGTACTGCTTCAAGTGACAGACCTGAATTCAAAGCCTTATAATTTACTACCATGCGGGTTTTACCACCCTTTTTGGGAACAGTAAAAGCTGGAGATGAAAAGGGGGATGTTGATTCTCTAATTACTCCATTCTTTAGAAGTTCGTCGATATGCTGTCTTAATATTTCAGTCTTTGGGGGGGAAAACTGGTAAGGCCGTGATTTCACCAGGTGGCCTGGCTTGATGTTGATATGATACTTTATAAGATTGGTTCTTCCTAATTTTTTGGTTATTGTATTTGGGAAAAGATTAATTACTTCCTGTAATTTCTGGATTTGGTCCCTAGTTAAATTCTCTCCAAACTTAGGGCCTTCGTCGTCCACTGTTGGTTGATCTGGGGATTCATTATGACTAAATGAAAGAATCAAGGGCTGGGTGTACGGGAAAACTATAGTTTCTTTAGCTATATTGATTATTGCTCTAGTGTATTTCACAAAATCTAGTCCTAGAATGGCTTTCACAGGTAAGTTTTCAGCTACGTAAAAAGGGAATGACCAAGACAAATACTGAACTCTAAAATGTAATTTTACTCGGTACTTGAAAGGCAATGGATGATTTGAAGCAGTATTGGCCGAAGTAGTGACTTTAATTGGTTGTTCTGATACGACTCCCTTGGTCGTCTTAATTTTATCAAATACTTCTTGAGATATGATTGAGCAGGACGCTCCGGTGTCTACTAAGGCTGAGGTAATATGTTTGCGAAATTTAATAGATAAAAAGGATTTGCTACTTATTTTAACTTGGTGGTTGTTGTTGCTATTACTAGTGCTTTCTGACTTGAATTTGGGAGTTGATTGTGGATGAGGCCTGTATGGTTGGTAATATTGAACACTATGATTCCATGAGGCAGGCTTAATACTGTAGGGAAGGGTGCTGCCTATTGACCTCCCCAGCGGGGGTTTAAATTCCGCTGGTAGAAGTTGGGTGGTGGCCTATTTGAGTTGGGTTGTCTTGGATGTGGGTAGTTGCTATTGAAATTTTGGGGTGGGGGGTAAAATCCCACTGGTGGGTGATAATTCATTGGTGGTCTTGGTCGATATTGATTGTTATTGTAAGGGAAAACTGGTGGACCTGAGTTGTTTGGAACGGGGTAGTTATAGTTGTTCCTAACTGGGTTTTGACGATGTCGCCAATTGGGTTGAAATTGGTTATTATTTGGTGAATATTGTTGGCGTGGCCTATTAGGGTACCTGTCCGGGGGTTGTGTACTGATTGGGTGTTGACTTGAAGCTACCGGTACTGATTGGGTGACTAAACTGGCAGAGAGGGGCGCAACATTCATTAAGTCTTGGATTGTGGTCATAGGCTTAAGGCCTGCAAAAGTGGTCCTAGTTTGAGGGTTTACTCCTCTGAAAATGGTTTGGAAAACCTCAGTGTCAGGTGTTTTCGGCGACAGAATAGTATATAGAATTTGAATGTCTTTTACATAATCTGCCAAATGTTCGTTTGGTCGCTGTGGCCTATATAGATACTGATTTTGCAATTCCCTAAGGGTTTCTGTTGTAAAAAAGTTTTCTCTAAGGCTTTCAAGCGTTTGTTGCCATGTAAGGTTTTGAGCTACTATTGACATCCAGAATTCCCGAAGTCTGTTTGTGGTGTACGGGACAACATTTAATATTATGAGTTTATCTTTCATTAATTTCATGTCTATGATTTGATGTAACCTTTTTAGAAAAGTGACTGTTTCGTGTTTGTTTTCCCCTGATGATTTGGGTAGTTCCTTAAGCAAGTCCCTTACATAGGGTGGGCATTTGTCCTCTTTGGTTTGAACAGGATTGATTTGTTTTATTTGTTCAGCAAGTGATGTTGTGGTTTGAGATACTGCGTTTAGTGTCATTGCTTGGAGAGACTGTATTAAGGTTTGTAAAGTGGGATCCAAAGTTAAGGGCTGTGGTGGAAGGTTGAACATAGGGTTCGGCGGTTGAGTTAGGGTTTGTAATGCAGGATGGGTTGACATTGTTGGACCAAAGGTGGCGTAAGTAGTCGAAGTAGATGGTGTAGTGGATGTTAAAATTGAGACAGTTGTAGCTTCCGGTATAGTGGAAGGCAGGCAAGTAGTCACTGCCGTTGTAACAGGAATCTGATCTAAGTTGAGTAAGTTTGCTGTCTGTGGATTCGATTCGTTTGGTGAAGATCCATCCTTGTCTGGATCAGAATTAGAAGCTTTGACACCTCTGATGAACTGTTTGATTATTACTCTGTTTTCCTCCAGAGTAGATGCTGGAGTGATGCCCCAAGCTATGCATTGCGCATTCGCTTGGGGAGCAGTAAGGGTATTTACCCATGCAACTGTGTCTGGGATATTATTTAAGTCATATGTTGACATTGGATATTTCATAAACATGTTTCCTTTGGGAGGGGTCCCAAAGAGATGTTGGGGAGGTAACTGAAGAGAAGTTATTATTATTATTTATTTATTTTTTTTTTTTTTTTTTAACAATGCCAAATGCTCGTTCATCTAAACTACGCGGTTTGGTGTACTAAGTGACAGCCCATCCAGGGAGATCCTTGATATGCTACTCGCCCTGAGCTAAGTTTGGATCGAATGACCCAGCTAAAATTCAGAACAAGTCCCTATTTCGGTTTCAGACTATAAAAGGTTAGGTGGCGATAACTGGGATGTAATAACTGGTTATATTGTTATAAAGGTTGGTTGGAATATTGGTAAGTTCACATAAACATGTTACGATAATATGTAATAATGTTTAGGATTTAAAATGATAGATGTTACAGTCATTTTTGAAGCAAAAGGAAAAGAAAAAAAATCAAAGTCTAATTTGGCGCATCGATGCTGATAGCACTTCTGCTAGAACCAAGGTTGGCAATAGAAAAGTTAAACAAAACCCTAAGTGCTTTTGCAATTTATTTATAAAAACCATTTATTTGTTTTATATTAAAGTAAAATAAATAGTAATAATAATTATTATTATTAGGCCTATAATCATTTATTAATATGTTTGATAGCTTTACTGTTTAATGACAGAAAAAGAAAATATTTAGTTTAACTATTAGGTTATGTTAGCTTAGGCGATTAGCTTAAGTTTTTCTATTGATGAATTCAATTCATGCTGCTATTTCAGCTTGAATTGATTTTGTTAAATGCAAAAAGGCATTTGAATTCAAGTGAATTCCATCCAGCCTACCAGAAGGGTAGTATTTCCTTTCGAAAAATTCGCTTGCGCTGCAGGAGGATGTAGGAAGTCGTAAAATGCGAGTGGTAGTTGTCTGTAAAGTTGCTATAAATTTGTTTATTTCATCAATTCGTCCAAGTACCTCACAGTTGTTTGTAAAACGTTGAAACTTCGGTATGGTCAGGATAAGAAAAAGGTTAGGTGAATAAAGTTTTCTTACAAGTCTCAACAATGACACAAATTGATTTTTGAAAGTTTTCAAGGGTGTATTGCGCAAGATGTCATTGGTCCCTATGCACATCACAACGGTTGAGTGTAACGGGGGAGGTGTTGTTGCTGTTTTTAAAAGATTCTTAAGCTCAGCCGTTGTAATTCCAGAAACACAAACACTGTGGTTAACAGTTAATAATTTATTTACTGAACCTTTGTGTAAGAAATTTTTATATCTGCAGAATTGTGAATCTCCTAGCAAAATAATATTTGACATTAGAAATTTGATTATTTCTTCGGGGTCTCAGGGTGGGGTTAAATAAGAAGAGGGGGTGTTGGGCGATAACCAAAGGCAATGAAACGCGTCGTTGGTGCAGCTTAAGTAACACCTTAAGTTTCGGTGTGTAAAGAAAATAAAAGATTCCATAAGACAATAGGATTAAGTTAATTAGGCGACAAATCTATATGATCTTGGTACTGGTGAAATCAACTTGAAAAATTTGGGAAGGTGGGACCAGCCTACTGGTTTAGGGTAAACTCATGCATCACATTTTTTGTATTTTTCTATTTTTTTTATTTTTTATTTACTTTTATTTATTTCCTACTGTGAAACGGTATGCGAAGTAAGGAACCATTACTAATTTTTGGGTAGCCTACAGGTCCTTACATTAAACTTAAGCAGTATTTGAGAAGGATGTTCGCATACCTACTAGGCCGAAATAATATAAGAGAAGCTATCCTTTGAATAAAATTCATAAGTTAGGCCTATTTACTGTCATTTTTTTGGTGCAATGCATGAGTTCTACATCCTTAACCAAAGCCTATTAAGATTTTATTTAGGCCTAGTCTGACATTGACCCACAGAAGGTGAGTTTCCAAGATCAAGAACTTCGTTAGCCTAATCAATTTTTTGTTTTTAACAGAAGGAAACATATTGAATGCAAGGCCTAGTTGCAAAAAATGTCCTGCCTAAACTATTTTCAAAATATCACAAGGTTTCTTACATTCATAGGATATTATACTCATAACCCTGCATCACAAAATTGTGGGCTTGAATAAGTTGCATCGTATTTTAAATGGGGGACTGAAATGGTAGGGGTAATCCATCGGGAAATAAAAACATCTAGAGTACAAAATTGGTTGGAGGCATTATAAAAATAAATATAAGTTAGCCTAAAACAATTTAAACATAATAGTATTTAAAACTATAACCTAAAGAACACTTTACTTACGTGGGTTCACTGCTGCAATGATAAGTTGAAATCAGGCTGGCAACGGTTGGCCTTGACAGGGACGGCAGAAAATATACCCATAGGCGCTAGAGGCTTCAAACCGCTAAGAAATACCTGATTACTGGCTTCAATGATAGGCTGAATAATTGCTTTACCACAAATAATATTTGAAAAAAAGTTTTCACTTATATGAAGGAAAATATATCTGGGAATGCAATTATATTAAATTTTTGGAGGCTACTTCGTACTAAGGGTTTGGATTTATCAAATTTAGGTTGGTGTGCAAACCCTTATTATACCAAGTCTGTCGCATTAAAAATAATCAAACCTAATTCTTGGGTCAAACAGAACTAATCTATCTTGTGGGCACAAGGACAATGACGGCTAATAACCTAAGAATGGAAGTATTTTTCCTTATACCTTATTTGACCCATGGACAGACATGTTTTTTTTTTTTTTTTTAATCTAGTAGCCTAATTTTTTTGGGCTGCATTCAGGATGTAGAAGTAACTTTTCAAACGTTAATTTGATGAAACAGATATGAAAAATTAACTGTTTAGGAGATAAAAGAAATTATTTCTGGGCTAGGCCTACCTATTGTCGCAATTTGATTACCCATACCTACGAAACTGGAATGGAAGCTAAGTTTTACAGAAATGAGCAAAATAATGCTAAACGGTAAAATATTTTATACATTTCAAGGTTATGATTTAAATAAACCTAAGTTTGTTGTTATGAAAAAGTCGTCATGAATCATGAAAATATACGTACTTGGTAGGACTGCTGAATTACACAAAATGGACTTAGGAGCCGAAATTGAAGTTTATTAAACAGGGCTAAAATATTAATTTAGATTGGATATGCCGTTTACATTACGAAATTGTTTATGAATACACAAAATATGAGACTAATATGTGATGGTTACCTACTTAGAAAATGACGCTAAGTAACTGGCAAGCCTGCAAAGACAGGTGGCGAACGTCTGCAAGCCAAGCTTGCAAATGGTCTTTCACGGTTGAAAATTAACTTTTTCTTCACAGATTTGTTGAAAATAGACGTGGGAAGCTTATCAGGGCATTATGACAACAATTTAATGAGTTTTTTTAATCTCTGCTACCAATTGTCGGGTCCTGGAAGCCGCGACCCGGACCTGGACAAATTAACTAGACATGAATGGAGATACAGGTTGCCAATTTTAGCCCAAAAATCCGTGGAAAATATGTTGTCAAAATTACCCTCGACTTGCCAGCTTTATGAGCGTTTTGATTTAATCAGAATTATGAATTAACTAACCTGACCTTCGACTGTTCAACTACGAATTTAATAATGATCTAGCATGCCTGGACAACTAAGCCTGAAAATGAAATTTAAGTGCCATGGCTAACAACAACCCTACCAATTTGGAATTTAGAATCTGTGGACCGATTAGTTGCCAATTGGTTTAACCTAAACCCTCATCCCCCAAAACCCCTCCTTTCGGAATCTGTACCTAGCAACCCATAATGTTAATTTAGATACCTGACCAAATGATGTTGAACCGGCGATAGCTGGTGGAGGAGAGAGCTTGAAGTTGGGCCGTTGGCGGTATTTTTAATTGGCGCATGCGCAGAGGGATAGTTAACTAAATGATCATTCATTTCTTCTGTCAGCTGAGGGTGCAGGTATACCAACGGCATAAATGTGGATATCCCACACGTGACATAAATTGAGTTAAGGCTTGATTCGGATTCTCTGACCTTCAAAACGCAAAAATAACCAAAAATGTCATAATTCTAAGCAATGTACAGACAAAACTCTAATTTTATTTATATAGATTAGTGCTACTCACAGATATTAAGGTTAAAAATTTAGTATATATTCTATTTTGCTTTTATTAATCAAAAATACCTAAAGAAATTATTAAATTTATTGTGAATACATGAAAAAGTTAGTCTGTGAGGAATTTTTTTATTTTTTGGTCAGGAAAGTTTCGTCTGCAGCAAAGTTTGAGAGCATTAGTTGAACCTTTACATATATTTTTTGGAAAATTCTACGATCATTGGTAACGGAGAAAAGCTAGGTTGAAGAGGATACAAAATCTGTCCTACACGCGGCCCGGGAGCTAGGCGCTGCCACTGCGTCCACGTTGCGTAGCTCACTGCTGGCACATGAGTAGAATAATGAAACTTAACGTTTTCACTATATGGTTTTTATGCTTACTTTTTTCTCCTCTGGTAACAATAATAATAGTAATGAATGATTTAGGGTACAAGAAAATAAGCTGGCTTTTGTTTTAAGTTTTAATTCTGACAAGTAAATAGCCTTAATTACACATCTAACACGTATTTATCTGCCTACTGACCTAAAAAGGTAAGAACTTTAGTCAGGTGGTTCCTAATTAGCGATTGGTGTGAAGTTTATTATTGTATTGTTTACTGAAATGATATAGTCTTATGATCAATATATGTTCTTATATACACCGCCGCGCTCGGCTGGCCTCTCTATTTCTTTTCTGTGCTCGCTGGTCCACACTGAGAAGCGACGGCTGCAGCTGCAATATAGGCCGGTGGCTTACTGGTTTTAACGATGAAACACATAGGCCCGTATTATACACGGACACTCAGCGACCCAGTGGCTGGGTCGCCGAGCGACCCGGACACTCGTTTAACATTGATCAAATGGGAGTGTCCCGCGAGCTATTATACACGGACACAGTTGGCTCGGTCGCAGATCTGCGTCCGAAGTGTGTCCCGACTGTGTCCGAGGGCGAGTCGCAGCCCGGACACACGCGGGACACAGATCTGCGACCCGGGTAGCAAATCTGCGTCCCGGCAGCTGGGCCGCCACCGTCTCTAGTCAAAATTAACATTGAATCTTATGGGAGTGTCCCGCGAGCTATTATACACGGACACACGGTGTCCCGGACACTGACTGCAGCGCAACGCCCGAGAGTGGTCGTTCTGATAACGATGTCACCTCAGTTCGTAGATAACCTGTGACTGGTTGAGTCGTACAGTGTGCACGTACTTGCAGTGTGTTTAAGTACAGTTAATCTTGTGTAAAAGTAATCATGGACGACGAATTGGAACGAGCAATAATGCAAGAAAATTAAGAAAACATCAGTGAAATCCGCGAAGAAAGTGATCAGGATCAGGAAGAAGCTGACGTTGAAACCGCAACGACGTCAAAAAAGACCGGAACGAAAGAACAGAAAAAAATCAGGAGGTTTACATAAAAATGCAAAAATTAATCGACAAAAAAGTGAACACAGAAGACTTCATCTGTGAAGTCGAAAAATTTCCATGCCTCTGGGACACAAAGTTGGAAGTATAGTGATTTGGTGGTGGGGCGGTGCCGATGCGGTGTCCCTGCAGCGTCCCGGCTGTGTCCGGGCCGCTAAACAGCTAACGGACACAGCGACCCGGACACTTCCGGGTCGCTGAGTGTCCGTGTATAATACGGGCCATAGATCATATAATCGCGGGCATCAAATAGGGCGGGTGAGTGAGTGCGCTGCTGGCGGGGTTATTGTTAAATATTTGTTTACGCAGTTAATCAACTTACATGATCATATGTTGAGAAACAACCAATTTCCACATGAAAGGCTTTGAAAAACGTAAACAATGTTTTGAAATTACATCAAAAACATTTAATTTAGTCATTTCAGCTGCGGTTTAGCAGGCAATTGATGAGTTTACAGTTTTTGCCACCCCCCCCCCCCCCATTTCGTACACTCTCCTCTAGGGGCCTTTACATTTAGAGGAGCCTTCAACGAAAACTTTAAAATCTCCCTAATTTAAATAAGGTTCGTGAGTAAGATAAGGAATCAACTGAGTGTCATTTTTTTTATAAATAAATTGGTCACTGACCTTACGTCTTCAGTTTTCAACCCAATAATCACTTAAGGATTTTAGTTTCGGGACTAATGTCCCATTCTCAAATCCTTGCCTCAAAATTTTATTATATAAACACTTCGTCGATTTGGTAAAATTTTCGCACATACTACACACACGCACATGGACAAAAAATACGAGAAACATTTAATAAAACTCGCTTGGCCGGCCACGCCATAAAGTTTATTGACGCAAGAAGGATCTGAGAATGGTACATCAGTCCCGAAACTAGTAATCCTAAAGTGATTATTGGATTGAAGACATAAGGTCAGTAACCAATTTATTTATAAGTCGATTATCAATCCAGGAGGCAAACCATGAATAAATCATATTTCATGACATTATAGCATAGAGGTGACTTTAATATATAACTCCCACTTGCCTAACAAAGCCAAGGCTATAGATACAAATTTAGTAGCTGGAGGCATAAAACAAAGACTCACCCAGAGGTTCTTCTTCGGAGAAATCCCTCTATGAATTCCTAGAATTATATTTGTAAATAGGTGTTTACACCAAATTAGTCTATATACGCATACAGAGGACGGGGGGGGGGGCAAGGTGACGTGAGCGTGGTCAAGAGTTTCCTCTGGTTAGTACGTCTATTACTACTACTGTACTGCTGAAGCAGCGGAGGTGGATTACCAGCGATATGCAGTACTAATACTGTTCCTAAAACTCAGCTTTTTAGGATACCAAGTTTGTTATTACACTTGGTCCTCCAATTATATGGGGATGCCTAGGGGCCTTGTGGAGTCCACAAGGTCCCTAGCCATCCCCATATAATTAAATGTACTGAAGCAGAGGTCAGGTCTCAGGTGGTTCGGTCATCAAGTTGCTAAATCATCGCCTACTTTTGAGATCGAGTTTGTAATTTAGCGACGTGGCTCAGTCCCCTATTTTAATGTGGGTCTAGGTTCGGGTATATACCAACGAGACATAAGAACATTTTTCAGTACCATATAGTGGTGATAGTTTACATAAAATTTAAATCATGTAGGAATAAAGTAATTGTCACATATTCAAACTTAAGAATGAATTACTAGATTGAAATTTACAAAAATTAAATTACATTATTCCCAAAATTTTAAGTAAAGACGCTTTATAACGTTTCAGAAAATAAAACTCAATTGATAAAAAGTAAAAAATCGAAATGTTCGCCGGTATCACCGGCGTATCACGTGTTGAAGAGAAATTAAAAGGAGAACATATCTGCAACTGAGGTGTAAGTAGCACGGTACAAGATCCTGGAAACCCTCACGGCTACCGACGGCCCGTACTGGATAAAGAGGCTAATATTAGGTAGGGAATTAATTCCCTTTCGACACCTAGTAGCATCGGTCCCCCCAGCTGAGTGAGACTGGCGGCCCTGAATATATCTCGGCACTGCGCCACCTCACTCCTGCGAGAACCAAATGATTATTTTTTTCAATTATAAATGCAATCTGGTGCTTTTTGTAAATCTGAGTTATTAAAAGAACTTAACATACTGTAGAAACTGCTTCAGGGATCAGTACTAATTTCAAGTTTGATAGGGCAAAACTAAACATTGACTTTTAAATGTTAAGGCTAATCATTTTAATCAACGGAGGTTTATTTTGAAAGTAGAAATTTTTAACATAATATTGTAACATTAAATGATCAATCTTTGTATTTAAAGTTTGCTAGACTGTTGTTGGTATTTGTTGTTTTGTTATGTGATGAACGGACTGCATGTGAGTGAACCATCGAACTATTCGAGAACTCAACCCCACAGTATGGCCTTTCGGTCTGGTGAGGAAATCCCTTAAATTTGTTGCATTTTTTTTGGTTCTTTAATTTTTTATCATGGAAATAAAAATATTGAATGTTAAATCTTTAAATACAGAATTTATAAGTTCACGAAAGGAACCCTCACACAACTTGATTTTGCCAACAATATATGTCCTTGTCGTATATCATGTACTTGTTTGCCTGCAAATTATATGTTCAATCTAACGCCGAAATATTGGTTCAAAACAACATTACATTATATAGCCACCACCAAAAATTTCTCAGGCCTACTTGCTCAAGATTTAATTCTAAATTGTCCAAACGCGAACGGTACGAGGAATACAGATTCATCACTTGTGCAGAGAAGATTTCCATATAAGACACCGACCACTAGATATCCCTATGGGATATTTTAAGACAAATGTTAGTAAAATATGAAAGTAAAATGGATGATATGATAACTCGTACTGTATTTTCCTCATAATTTCAATATATTTACTGTTTCTACAATTTCCTACAATAGTACAGTAGCCCACTTAATATATGTTTATACCGCAAAACCTCTTCCTCAATGAGTGACACTATATTCAAATTCAGTCAATATCAATAAGCTTTTTTAGTTTTATGTAGGCTTAGTGTTGAAATGCTGGTAAAATTCGAATTTAGATGCAGTTATAGTTGTAAGGATGAAATTATCTTCACTTACACTCAACCCGAAAAATTAAATATTATAGGCCTAATAAGACTTTCCATACTTGAGTAAAATTTATCCTCTGAGTCATACTAAACTTTGATTTTGAATACAAATCAACTAAAATACTTAAACGAAATTGAGATCAAGATAAATACAAATAGTTACTACCCAAGTTACTTCCAGTTTGAACCTGGTTATTTGCAGTCATTTATAAAGATGAGGGAGTTTGATTAGCTGGCCAAAGGTTTTTAAACTACATAAATCATAAAAGCGTAAGATCCAATTATGGAAAGTTTGGATATTAGTTTTGAAAGTTTTTAGGATAAATATTTATACTTTTGAAAATAAAAAATAAAAAACTCCACACACTTATTGAGTTATTGATAATATTTTGTCCTTGCATGCCAGGATTTGTTAAAATACGGTTATGAACAGAGGGAGAAAACATTGTTTATTCCTCAAAATAAAAATATTAGAAAACTCACTCCCTTAATACCGTCAAATGAAAAAATCAAGTATATTATCTCCGCATCCGGTTGACGTGTTCCAAAATCAGAATTTGGATCATTTATCTTTCAAACCAGATTTCAACGGTTAAAAGTAAAGATTTAAAATTTTAAGAAGTTTTAAAAATGGTTTTTTATAGACATAGGCCTACGAGAAAAGTAATTTTGATTGTCTTCTTGAACACTGCATAATCTCAATTAATTTAAGTCAGTTTCATCAAATTGATTAGCCAGATTCCTTAAGATATTAGAATTTTGTTAATTTTAGGGGATGAATAAGCCTACCCTTAAAATAAAATATTTAAAAAATGAAAAAAAAACGCCTGAAGATATCTTGGTTTGATATCTAGGTCTTCATTTCAAATTTAATCAAAAACTGAGTATTGCTGTCGTGTCTATTGTTCAATTTTTAAATCTACTCAACCACCATACACACATACACAGACGGACGTCGGACAGACAGCAATCCGAAAACCAGTTTCTTATCCGAGGCAACGAAAAAATCCAACATCAACTCCAAATAAACAAAAAACTAAAACAAATCTTTAATCTATAAAATTAAAATGCAATGCAATCAGGGAAGTGGAACTGAAAGTGATCGGCACAAGTTGTGCTTGGCCCGTTGACCTATGTCAACACATTCCAATTTATCTGAGAGAATTGCATTAGAGTGAAACGCAATCTGGAGAATGTTCCACTCGGAATTGGAGAGGCAGATTTGAATTATATCAAGTTATATAGGTCCAGTTATCCGACGGGGACCTGTTTGGTCCTTCTCAATCGCCAGAGCTTCTAGATTAATGCACGGGTCAATTTAGAGTTTAAACCAGGCTGAATTATAACTACTCGTGAATATAGACCCGCCGGCTGTAGACCTATTTTAATTTCTATATAGTGGGATTTTTGAATTTAAATTAAACTTATATTTTTGATTACGATGAGAGTATCCTCCAAATTTATTTTTATATAGTGTATATCAAGGTTATTGACATTTCATGGACCCATTTGTTTAGAGAGAAATGTTATCAAAGTTTATTAATGTCTACATGTTGTTCAATACCAAAAAGTTAATTGATAAACAGCTACAGAATCTTCGAAGAACGTAAGCTAATCTAACTGGAATATGTAGACTGGATCGAGCTGGAACTCTACAATCAAGTCGTCTTAAGAGATAATTTGATGGAGCTAGCTTCGGCTGACCTTTCTAACTAGATGCCGATGGATGCAACATGATAGGCTATATTAGAAAACCTGAAACAAGACTAAACAATGCTAGTTGTTAAACACTATGCAAAGGTTCAAGAGAGCAATCAAATGCTACAGTTTTGGTCGGAACTACCCTGACCTATGTTAATCCCTAAGAATCCCAATGTATGTTAATCCTTTGTCAATCCCTACAAAGAATTTTCTATGAAGGTAGAGCTGTACGAGGATCTCGTATATAATTTGATCGAGCTGTAACCACAGCCAGTACATGTTGAGTAGTCCGTGGAATTAGTTCCCAGAATCAGCAAAATATTTCACTTTTTGATACCGCTTCGAAATTTTTTTTGGTGATTATACATGTAATAATAATCAAGAAATCACCGGGAGACACTCGATCACAGGCCAGGAACTCCCTGTTATGACGTCATCAAAATGGCCGCCTCGAAAAATTATATGGGTCTGTTTAAACGCATATATCTCCATTATCAAGTGTATAAACCCCATAAATGTTTATATTTTCAGAAAGATAATTAAATTTTAAACAAAGAGTGTCGGTAGTTAGTTGACATCAGACTAGCCGTTTACGAGATAAAGCGACTCAAACTTCATTTTCTTCAATTTTCACCACTTGATATATCAAAGAAACGCTTAATTCTCCTTAAATAACCACAAAATCCCCATAAATGTATATATTTTCTGAAAGGCAATATAAGTCTTAACAAAATTTGCCATTATATTAGCTTACCTCAGGCTAGCCGTTTCCAAGATATTTCCACTCAAATTCTTTTTGTAATTTTCACTACCCCATAACAAATTTCAAAGAATCACATATTTCTCCGTTATTACCCATAAAATCCCCATAAATATTGAGATTTTTGGAAAGGTAATTAAATTTTAAACAAAATATGTCATTATGTTAGTTTACCCTAAACTAGCCGTTTCAGAGGTACTTCGGCTTGTTTTATTTTAGGTCTAATTTAAAAAAAAATATTTAAAATTGAAGGTTAGTGTGCACACGGTGTTCCTTGAGTGCGTCACTTGACTTCATACTTTGGTTCTTTGGGTCAAAATAAAGAAAAAATTTCATGTTAACATAGGTCCTATCTCGCTTCGTTTACCGTCTGTCGGTCTGTACGTTTTTTTTATATAAAACAACGTAGCTTTAAAACGGCTTGAGATACTGGCTTGAATTTTTGTGTGGGTACTGAGATTATTACCACCTATTTAAGTACAGGGAATCAAATTTCTACTTCGTACCCATTCAAAATGGCGGTCATTTATATTTTTCAAAGCCTAATATCTCGGAAACCTTACCTTATATCAACAATTGTTTTAAGAAAAAGGTGCAAAATTTAATTTTCTTTACAAAAATGTATAATTTTAAATGGTTTATTGTATGAAGAGCGGAAAAAATTAATATTTAATTTTGTTAGTACACGAAAATAGGGCAAAAACACGTTAATTTTACTGTATTAATTTTTGAAAATGAAAATTCAACCGTTATTCATCATAGAAACCCTGTAAATATGTATATTTCCAAAAAGACAATTAAATTTCAAACAAAATACACCATTACACTGGTACTTATCAGGCTCGACGTTAGGGAGATATTTCAAATAAAAACTTAATTTTTATTTCCATTACACAATATTAAGCTCAATATCAAAGAAACACTTTTATCCCTGCTATAACGCATAAAAAACTAGTTTCGCAATATGAATTGATCAACTCAATTACCACATCAATAAAACTCTATTTTAATCTTTAAAAACAAATAATTTTAATCTGTACATTGGCCCTCACATTTACACAGCAAAGAGCATTTTAGTCCAGATTTTGTACATCTACAGCGAGTGCACATTTGCTTGCAGTTGCATGAAATCAGTTCTTGTAATCTGGCCATCGTCATTTCACTGTCAGAGGACCAAAGAGGTTTGTAGCAATTTCCAACTTTTTTCCAACCCCATTTAGAAGGATCCAGAGGCTGGAAGTTTCTCCTCAGGCAGTTAGTCCAGACAAAACATTGCAATGAAGCTCTTTTAGTGTGTTGAAGCAGAGCGTTACTTGTCGGAGGAATATTTTCAACTGGTCTATGGTGTTTGGTAAACAGGATTCGCCTGGCTTCATTTACCGTCTCTGACGAACTTGACGGCTGATACATGATGTTGACAAATCTTTGTATGAGTCGAAACGGAGTGTCATCTTCTGAAATGGTGGTTGGTATATTGGCATAGTGGGCAAATGCCTCATCTACATCTCTAAATGTCATCCATGCTTTCCAGGACTTCAATTTGCCTATTCCGGCAAAACTCCAGCCTCTGGATCCTTCTAAATGGGGTTGGAAAAAAGTTGGAAATTGCTACAAACCTCTTTGGTCCTCTGACAGTGAAATGACGATGGCCAGGATACAAGAACTGATTTCATGCAACTGCAAGCAAATGTGCACTCGCTGTAGATGTACAAAATCTGGACTAAAATGCTCTTTGCTGTGTAAATGTGAGGGCCAATGTACAGATTAAAATTATTTGTTTTTAAAGATTAAAATAGAGTTTTATTGATGTGGTAATTGAGTTGATCAATTCATATTGCGAAACTAGTTTTTTATGCGTTATAGCAGGGATAAAAGTGTTTCTTTGATATTGAGCTTAATATTGTGTAATGGAAATAAAAATTAAGTTTTTATTTGAAATATCTCCCTAACGTCGAGCCTGATAAGTACCAGTGTAATGGTGTATTTTGTTTGAAATTTAATTGTCTTTTTGGAAATATACATATTTACAGGGTTTCTATGATGAATAACGGTTGAATTTTCATTTTCAAAAATTAATACAGTAAAATTAACGTGTTTTTGCCCTATTTTCGTGTACTAACAAAATTAAATATTAATTTTTTCCGCTCTTCATACAATAAACCATTTAAAATTATACATTTTTGTAAAGAAAATTAAATTTTGCACCTTTTTCTTAAAACAATTGTTGATATAAGGTAAGGTTTCCGAGATATTAGGCTTTGAAAAATATAAATGACCGCCATTTTGAATGGGTACGAAGTAGAAATTTGATTCCCTGTACTTAAATAGGTGGTAATAATCTCAGTACCCACACAAAAATTCAAGCCAGTATCTCAAGCCGTTTTAAAGCTACGTTGTTTTATATAAAAAAAACGTACAGACCGACAGACGGTAAACGAAGCGAGATAGGACCTATGTTAACATGAAATTTTTTCTTTATTTTGACCCAAAGAACCAAAGTATGAAGTCAAGTGACGCACTCAAGGAACACCGTGTGCACACTAACCTTCAATTTTAAATATTTTTTTTAAAATTAGACATAAAATAAAACAAGCCGAAGTACCTCTGAAACGGCTAGTTTAGGGTAAACTAACATAATGACATATTTTGTTTAAAATTTAATTACCTTTCCAAAAATCTCAATATTTATGGGGATTTTATGGGTAATAACGGAGAAATATGTGATTCTTTGAAATTTGTTATGGGGTAGTGAAAATTACAAAAAGAATTTGAGTGGAAATATCTTGGAAACGGCTAGCCTGAGGTAAGCTAATATAATGGCAAATTTTGTTAAGACTTATATTGCCTTTCAGAAAATATATACATTTATGGGGATTTTGTGGTTATTTAAGGAGAATTAAGCGTTTCTTTGATATATCAAGTGGTGAAAATTGAAGAAAATGAAGTTTGAGTCGCTTTATCTCGTAAACGGCTAGTCTGATGTCAACTAACTACCGACACTCTTTGTTTAAAATTTAATTATCTTTCTGAAAATATAAACATTTATGGGGTTTATACACTTGATAATGGAGATATATGCGTTTAAACAGACCCATATAATTTTTCGAGGCGGCCATTTTGATGACGTCATAACAGGGAGTTCCTGGCCTGTGATCGAGTGTCTCCCGGTGATTTCTTGATTATTATTACATGTATAATCACCAAAAAAAATTTCGAAGCGGTATCAAAAAGTGAAATATTTTTGAGCTATTTCTATAAACTAGAGCAGTAGTTTAGTTGGAGGAGGTAATTTTTTGGCGCTAGCTCGGCCGATCTTTGTAATTAAATATAGACGATGATGGATGCAGCTTGTTATATTACAATTGTAGAAAACCTAAAACAATACCAGAGTTTTTAACCATTTTCCCAAGATAGTTGTGATATAATTATCCTAGACTGCACTAAACTATAGGCCTGTGTTGAACTTTACCCACAGTTGACTGATTGTTATAATTTTATTATTGTTTGTGTTTAAGTTTGCTATCCAGTTTTTGTATCTTAATACTTAAAGAAATAAAATGTAGAGTTGCTTTTGATATTAAAACAACTATTGTTATGACTAGTAAATACATTACAGTAATATAAAATGCTATTTTCAGTAACAATAATCAGCAAAATCTTCAGCAGGCCACTAGGGAATCTTCTAAGAAGGTAGATATTAAGCTGTAACCTCAGTCAATCCTTCTTGAGCAGTTGTTTAATTGGAAACGGTAATTTGATGGTGCTAGCTCAGTCTGATCTTCAATTAGACGTTGATGGATGCGACATGGTTTATTACAGCAGATGGAAAACCTGAGAGTAACAGAGTTTTTTAAGCACCATCCCAAGGTGAGAGAAGATAATCAAAATTTAACAAACAAGTACACAATCAATTATAAACAATCACTCGTTCACGGTGACTCCACAAGCCACAACAAGGTCACATCGAGAATGCAGGAAACGTAGAGAGAAAACAACAAGGGGATCCTCAACTTTTAATTGCACACCCCTATAATGATGGGGTGAGCCAAATCATATCTCGGGGTCCCCCAGGGTGGCGCCCCGGGGCCACCGATGTTGCTGGCAGCGCCAGCCAGATCGATACGCAGCTTGATACACGAGGCGCTGTATTTAGCCTGGTTTACGCGCGGCTCACCCTCGCTATAGGCGCGCTCCCTCGTGAGTCATCGTCACAATGGCGCTCACTCGCGGGGGACAAAGGCGCGAGGGACGCAGTCCCGCGGGTATAGTGGTTGTAAAACTATTAAGTTTTTGGACTGTGCGGTTGGCGAAGAAGTAATAATGTACAGACGGTGTGTTTTTTTCTTATCGAAGTACAAATAGTGTTAAATGGGAAAATATGGATGTTTGTGTATTACCCAATGTTTCATCACGTGAAACCTACTGGACCGATAGAGCTGAAAGTTTGCTGGAATTGAACCCATTAACCAGTTATGGATATGAGCCTATTCTTATTTTGAAAAACCGCTTGAGCTCTGCCACTCTGGCTTCCAAAGTTCCTACTTTATTCTTATACAAAATATTGTTAGAATAAAATCTAATGACATGTTTACTTGTATAGGCAATCTTTGGTCAATATAACCAAAGGCATGGCAACGTCTGCCGGGTTCAACTACTGTACTTTATAACATTATAACTTTATATCGTTGAACAGGAAACATTCTGAAGATAGTTATTCCTTATTTTGTGATCTTGCAGGTAATGTAGGCCTACTATCTGATTGGCAACCCACTTCGCTTGGTATTTTCATTAAATACCAGTTGTTGATTGATATAAAACAGCAGACAACTTTGAAAAAACAATCAAAACGCTGTATTCTCCATGAACAACATACTCAAACGTTTACCTTTTACCTTTTGCTGGGGATAGCCCTAAAGAGCTTCCAATTAAATCCAGCACTGGATCACTATACTATACGATGTATAAACATGACAGTTCCGCGCTTCTTATTTCTTCTACTAAGTTCTACTAAGTTTTTCAAGTTCAATGACTTGACCCAGGTCAAGTCATTGAACTTGGAAAACCGTCTTGATATAGATTTGAATCAAACACAAACCTTTGCAGCAGTTCGGCGTACTCAGATCCTAACTAAATGTTATGAATACGACATTTTCCATCTCTCATTCGTGACATTTCTTGACATCAGGAGAGGTAATGATCATTTATGGAAAATTAATGTAGCATATACAAACAAATTAGTAACATAAAATCACTGATAGCAATAAATTGAAAAACAAAGATCCTATGACTCTCTTTTAGAAAATAAAAATAATCCTGTACAATTTTATTCGTAAAATGAAACATAGAGGACCCGCGAATAGAGTTGAGAGGATATTTACTTTACTGTATTACATGCATTTCAATTCCACTGAGGATGCAACTTGACTTTGTGATTGTTGCTGATAGAATGGTTTCAGAATTTTCGGGTGATTCAAGCAGATATCAAAGAACTATTTTGGGGGATTTCCTTTGCCATTACAGGGAACCTTTTGCTTGAATGTAATTTCAAACGGATTTCGATGTATATTGTATTATAAAATATTTTACTAATATCATTATTCTCATCAAACCCTCACAAATAATCCGATATGGATTATAAAAAAAACACGAAATGGAAAAAAACTTAATTATGTGCTGGGTTATTAATTTCTTCCTCCGAAGGGGTAGCTTCAACAGTCAAGCGGCACCCGAGTTGTGTTGTGGCCGTGTTGCAGGAGGGGGAGGAGATGTTGGGGGGAGGGAGGGATGTTCCCATAGGCAACAGGTGGTAGTCGCTATTGATTTGTAGATTTATCCACCGCTGCGAGTTTTATCGCAAAGTGCTTCTTACTTCTATAAAGTTCTTTATAAAATCCATAAATTTATATCCTTAATTCCTTCTAGAGGCCGAATAATACGCAAAATTATGGCCAGAGAGAATATGGCATGTTCCAGACTTTTCAAAAAAAGTTCAGTACTGTACTTTTGACCACAATGAAAATCACTTAGGATAAGTAAAATTTTATATAATTTACTTATCATGAAATTACTGTATAAGTAAATTGTTCAAACTTCTTTTATTACTCAAATCGCTGTATTAAAAGAATACATTGAAAATTTTACACTTTCAAGTGCCTCTTCCGTTTCCTTCTTTTTGTTACTTTTTTTGTGGATAAAGAAGTAGTCAGGGATTTTTCGACGGATAGTTTTATTATGCATACAACTAGCCTACATTAAACATGTGGAAACATTAAAAACATTAAATAAATGAATAAACATTAAAAAGGGGGAAAACCTGCAAAAAGATCTGGGGGTTTGATTTGCTGCGTGAGTCTCTTTTGCCCCACGGTTAAGGGTCACTTTGAAAACATCGCTTTTGCTCCACGAGAGAAAAAAACAATATTGTTTAAAAGTAATAGCTCACAAAAAAAAATAGTATTACTGTGTCTCATCCATCTTTCATTTATTTTATTCAATAAATCACAGTTATAAACAGGGAAGCCTTATAACACAAGATCAAGCTTTTAAGCATAAGCATGAAATTTAAGGTCACTAGATTTATTCAAATGTATCGTTTTTGCAGATTGCCACTTTTTTATGGTTTTTAAATAAACCATAAAATAATGAGACCTTGACCCTCCAATTGATTTCAACTTTACGTTTTATAGGTACACCAATATTGGTCCCAAAACAACTTTATTAATATAAAACAGAGTAGTAATAGCAGATCGAGAAGGAAGACAACCATACTAAGCTTGAAGTTTGTGTAGTTTGGTAATTTAAATAGTGTCTGATGCCCGTCGAAAATATACTCTTACGGCTCACACGTGGCTTTCTGCTCCACGCTCATGCCTAAAATATTTATCTTGTGTCAAAAGGCTTCTCTGTTTCTGTTTCTAATAGTGAATTATCGTAAAAAATAAATGAAACGTTAATAAGTATTATAGTGACACATTTTATCACGCAAGTTATTTGTTTTACACAATATCGTTTACTTGCGCTTACTCTTACAATTTAAACAGCTAAACATTCTTTCAAAAATCAATTTTTTCTATTAGGCAAAAAATTAAAGTTGTAGAATTACGTTTAAATGACATTTTTGAAGTAAGAACCTGGAGGAGAGCGAAAGAGAGAATGTGGGTGAGAGGGAGCGCAGGCCCCCCTCTCGTGGAGCAAAAGCGATATATCTGGCGGTTCTGAAATCTACCTGCTGACCCATTAGCCCAGTCAATAAAGAACCAAATATACCATATTTTGGAAATGTCTTGGGTAAAGCTGATTTTTATTCCAGGGATACCTTCGTAAGAGAGGGACATTTTTACAAAAGTCCCCTAAAATCCCCTTGGAGCTTTCCCCTCCAGTCCCCTTTCCCCCTCTAAAAGCCAGAAAATGCAAGCTTTCACTGCAGAGCCTATAACTCGTTTGCTACTTATGGTATATCTTTAAATATGATGTTATTTTAATCCTTGATAAATTACTTAAAAAATATGTAATAAACATGTGTTTCGAAAAACTTATCTTTTTCTTGTTATTTTAGTTCAAACAGTTTTTTTTTAATTTTTAAACTATGTATTTTAGTTTTTTTTCTGTATGTTTTTATACATTAAAGAAATCGACACTATTTTTCCTGGAGGTTGTAGTCCATATTTTTCCGCATCTATTGATATGCATAAGTATACGGTAATGTTTTTATTTGAGGCATCGGGCTCAGTTTAAATGCGTCAGATTCGCGGCCACCGCACGAAGCGACGCGACGCGACGTGACGCGAGGACGAGGCGGCCGGTCGGTCGGTCGGCGCGGCGCGGTGCGGCGCGGATTCTCAACAGGCCTTCAGTCCAGCCAAACCCACGGAACCGCTGAAGTTTCAGCAACTGTAGGCCTACAACTTTAATTTATTTAGTAATCTGCATTCACTATATTTATAATATTTAGGGTTAGTTGCAACATAAGAAGTTCTACATTTCTAACCAATTAATAGTCAATATCAGGAAATAACTTCCTTATCAAATCTGAACATTAAAAAGCTTTCAAATGAGACATCTAAATACTCGTAAAAAGGCATTTGTTAACATTATTACTCATTAAAACCTTGATTAGTGTATAAGTCGCTCATTGATTAGATTGCAATTAAATATGGAGGGGAAACGGTAAAAGTATCAAAAATACGAATATTAATGATGCTTTAAAAAAAATTAGCGCTCTTTAATGTATTTTAAAATTAATATTTCCAACCACTTCTTTTTTTACAGTTAACCGTTTTCAACATCAAAAGCAGAACTATTTTGGCATGATCAATTGTGAATTTATTTACTCTATGTTTAATGATTAATTTGAAGTGACATGTCAAAGACCACTAAAATTCATTCCCTCACATACTTCCTGTTAAACAACAATCATTGTAGTTTAATCAGGTGATTCTTGACGCATATGGTGTAGTAGTAAATTAATTTGTTTATTAGAGTTTTTATATGTAAACAGTGATGGCTAATGTTTTATTTAAAAAAATCAAGATGTTATTTAGTTTAGAAAACGACTGCAACAGGCCTGTAAGATTACGGTACGTTTAATGGACTAAAAATTAGGCAGAATTCTTAAGGGGATGGCCGTTTTTGGATAATGTGAACTTTAATAATCCGCTTTAAAAAGCATAAAGCCTTAATCTATTTTATTTAACAATGCATGCTTTGCTTTTACATCGTATTTTATTTTTTCAAAATGTGAATGCCTTGTAATATTTATGATTGTGTGTTTTACGGTGGATGCTTAGAAACAGACTTGGCTTGGATTGAGAAAGGCTTAGGTAATTTTAATACACATTATATAGTTTAAAAATAAAGGAAGGCCTCAATGAATGAGTGAAAGTTTGATCCTGAAGATTCAAGATGTTATGGTTCGTTTAATGGACCAAAAATAAGGCAGAGTTTTCAAGGGGACAGACGGTTCAGCATTAATGAAACTGTAATAACCCGGTTAAAAAAGCAAATGGTATGACTATATTTCAGGTAATAATACGGCCATACTTTTATATTTTATTTTGTTAGTTAATTTTAGAGAAAGTTTGCAAATTGTTAATGTCTTGTAATAATGGATGCTTGTGTGTTTTGCGGAGCGCGCTTAGAAACAGACGTTGTTTGGATTGAGGAAGGCTTAGATAATATTATAGCTATTAGTTTAAAAATAAAAGATGGTCTTAGTGAACGATTGAAAGATGTAAAAAAAATTGCTGCCCATAAGGAGTGTAGGAAAAAGTACACGAGGCCAACCTCAGTAAAGGCTGTAATCGGGAAAAAGGAAAACATTGATGTAAATACACCCTCAACGTCTTCTATTTAAGATCAAAAGAAATATTTGATTTTAAGAAAGAATGTTTTTTATGTGGGAACCCTGCAACTGATGACACAAAGGTACCTTCTCATCGAAGAAAGTCAATTCACATCGTAAATACTGTAGAGTTAAAGGAAAAAATCCTTATAAAATGCATTGAACGAAATGACATTTGGGGAAGAACAGTAAAATTAAGGATTTCCAGTGTTTGTGACCTAGTGGCCCCAGAAGCGAGGTATCACAAATCCTGCTACAGAGATTTTTTCCGACTGACGAATGACCAAGACTCAACATCTAGTATTAACTCAAAGCTCAACAAATCTATCAGTAAGTTATGTGAACACATATATAGAAGATAGTGACGAATGTCAGTTCACCCTAGAAGAACTGAAAGACCTTTTAAAAGAGTTTTCTGGAACTGATCAAACTTATACCGATCGACACTTAAAAAATCGTTTACAAGACCATTTCCTGGACCGTATAGTAGTTTCTAAAATAAATGGAAAAATTGTGGTATGTCTGACCGACAAAGCAAACAAACTGTTGAGTCAATGGTACCAAGAAAAACTTTTAGATCCTGAGGCTGAACGCTTACGAATTGTGACGAAAGCCGCCGATATTATAAAAGAGGACATACAAAAAATGATATACGACTACCAAACATACCCTAGCTTAGACATGATAACAGACGGAGGTGAAAATCTCGTTCCTAACAGCTTGAAAGTCTTTACCAGCAGAGTTGTTGAGAAGAAAAATAGCGTACAGAAAACTAAGCGAAAGTGTGCAGTGATAAACCACGCTATTATTTCTGCCACGAGGCCGAGATCCTTTTTGTCTCCAATCCAACTAGGAGTAGGACTAACTCTTCACAGGTTGTATGGGTCGAAACACCTTATTGATCTTCTTGCCTCGATGGGTGTCAGTGTATCATATAATGAGGTTAATGTTTATTTGAATTCACTAATAAAAGCAGGTTCACCAGCAATAAATGAAGGAGCGTTTATTCAATATGTTTTCGACAACGCGGATATTAATGTACGTACTTTGGATGGATTGAATACTTTTCATGCAATGGGAGGTATAAAATGTATTACTCCAAGTACATCTGTAGAAACTCAAGTAGAGGTAGAAAGGATCCCTTCAGGAACATTTAATCCCCAAACTATTCGTATACTCAGCTACGCTAAAAACAAAATGCGCAGTGGTCTTGCAAAAGTAATGGTCGATGACATAAACGACTTAAAAGCGTTTAGTGAAACTGAATTTCAACCAATGAGAGTCATGTCTTCAGTTAATGTTATGTGGCTTGCGGCTTCGAGTATTCAACCTGGATGGAACGGTTTTATGACTTCTACAATGAGTTCAAAAGAAGAATGTGAGAAAACCTGCATACTAGGAGTTCCATTCATAAACATGGACGCCAGCAACCCGTCAACGATATTTTCTGCAATCAGCCACGCTGCGGACCAATGTACTAAGCAAAATAGAACTTGTATAATTACATTTGATCAACCCCTATATCTAAAAGCAGCTGAAATAGTGGCAGCAGCATCTCCCAATACTGATGTATCCAAAGTTGTTCTTAGACTTGGTGGGTTTCACCTTTTGATGTCGTTTATGGGGTCAGTAGGAAAAATAATGGAGGGCAGTGGATTGGAAGAATTATGGGCGACAATTTACGGGCATAATACCGTCTCTCATATGATTAACGGTCATGCTTATGCACGTTGTGTTCGTGCATATAATTTAACAGCTTGCGCACTTGTAAATGTAATGAAAGACCAGTTCCCTGAAGTTAAAGAATGTATTGAAAACCTCAAAGCTTTCTCCATCGAGCTCCTAGAAAAAACACGGAGTGAAAGTGAAATTCTCGAAGATACAAGTGTAATCAAAGCATTAGATCAATTCAACGAGTCATTGAATAACATCAGATCTCAAAGCAGAACAGGAAAGCTTTGGATCAATCTTTTAAAGTGTATCGACCTTATCTACATGTTCATTTTTGCAGAAAGGACTGGAAATTGGGATCTGCATTTAAAAACAACAATTGAAATGCTCCCATACTTCCATGCAGCAGGTCATCTACCTTATGCCAAGTGTGCTCATCTCTATGCTCAAGATATGATGAAACTTGACTCTAAGCTCAAGCCCAATGAATTGCATGCTTTCAAGGAACAGGGAAACTTTGCAATCAGGAGAACGGGAAAGTTCTGGTCTGGCACGTGGTCGGACATGAGTATAGAACAAAGTTTAATGCGACCAATGAAATCTGTTGGGGGCCTAACTCATGGCCGGGGTCTGAAAGAAACTACCCTATCTAAGTGGATCCTTGGTACTCCGTTTTTTTTAAAGATACATGAGGCTGTTGAAGATTTTTTCGGGACATCTATTCACTACACAGAACAACATGTCGAACTTCGTCCTTCTAGACAAGAACGAGACCTTTCTGATTTACAGAAAATGGAAGCTTGGTTACAGCAACACAATCCATTCTCAAAGCTGTCAGGTGAATTGATTTCTTTATCGTCAGGATTTGTGTGCGACGCCTCAATCAACTGTGATGATGCCTACGATGTCGGGTTGTCCACTATAACAAAAATGAAAGGTACGAATTTTCAAGATGTGACACTTCACAGGAAAGACATGGTAAAGACTCAAGCTACTCAGAAATCAGTGATAGTTCGATCAAAATCAGTTAACGTTAACTCTCAACAGCTTTTCAACCGTATTTTGTGTGTATGTGACAGTCCTGGAAAACTGAAACACTATTTATCATATGAACTTGCTCCTCAACCCTTATCCCTTTTTGACGAAGCATCTTTAAGAAAGGGCACTAAATCAGCCTTAATGAAAGTATTTGAGGAAGGAATTACCGACAAGGTACAAATGAACGGAGCAACTTATATCATAGACGGAGGATTTCTTCTATACCAAGTACCATGGCCTAAGAATTGTTCTTTTGGGATCATTTTAGAAACGTATTACAACTACGTAATCAACAAGTATGGCTGTAAAACCGTGGTTGTTTTTGATGGATATCCCAACGAGCCAACAACAAAAAACGAAGAGCAAAGTAGGAGAGCCGCAAAGAAATCTTCCTGTAATATCGTTTTTGACAACAACACTATTTGCGTGACTGGTAAAGACGAGTTCCTGGGCAACAGAAATAACAAGAGAAATTTATCTCTAGCTCTGGCGGCAGAATTTGAAGAAAGAGGATTGGAAATTGTTAACTCTCCAGAAGATGCTGACATCCATATTGTCATGTCTGCAATGAATCATAATAATTCCAATTCCAATGTCATTGTAGTTGGAAATGATACTGACCTTGTGGTATTGCTAACAGCTTTGGCCTCTCAAAATTCTAACATATACTTTTGTAAAGAGACATGCGGGCTGACTCATTCAAGACAGTACTACTGTATTGACAAATTGATCAACAAATTTGGAGATAATCGCAAACTGCTTTTGTTTTGTCACGCCATGACTGGTTGTGACACAACATCATGTTTTTATGGCTTAGGGAAAGTGAAAGCAGTTGAACTAATAAAACGTTCTGAAATGCAAAACATTGCAAAGTTATTTTTGGATGGTTCATCTACATTAGAGAATATTGTATCGGCTGGTGAAAAATTTGTGTTGTGTTTGTATGGGCTGGACAAGCATCAGAACTTGAATGACGCTCGATATTATAAATTTACCTCATTAACAAAGAAAAGTTCACTTAGATCAAGTTTTGATCTTTCTAAATTGCCTCCAACCACTGAAGCCTGTCGTGAACACTCTCTTAGAGTTTTTTTGCAAGTACAAACGTGGATAGGGAATCAACTCACTGCTACCGATTGGGGCTGGAAGATGGAAACAGTTAAAGATAACTGCGGATACAAGAGGACATTAAGACCAATCACCTCATCAAAACCATTTGCTCCTGATGAACTTCTCCATTTGGTATCATGTTCTTGTAAGGAAGGATGTGGACGCTATTGTGCATGTACTAAAAACAAACTATACTGCACGGCAATGTGTGAGCACTGCTGTGGATTATCTTGTATTAACTCCCAATCACACTGCGAGGATGGACCGGCTGAAGTGTCTCCTGCTGCAAATTAACAACTGAGAGTGACTTTAACTTATATGGTATATTAAAAATTTATTTGAAGATAGGACTAGTTGGGGTTCAAGTGCTAAATTTATTACAGAAACTATCTTGTAAATGTCTATAGAAATTTAAATGTATATAATGTTTATGACAAATTCATTATTATTAAAGAGTTAACAATACATAATGTTTGGGTATTTTCAATTGATTCGTTAGATTTTGTTTTAATGCAAATCTTGATGACTAAGATTTGTAAATGTTTCAGAGGTTAAACATCGTACTCTCTCTTGCATTATATGGAACTTAAGATATAATATGCAATATACAAGATGTTTGGATGTGTTAACCTGTAACTGAATACTAATAAAAAAAAGGCAATTTACAGTGAATTTAACTTTACTATGAATTATATTACTTTTTTGAAAATTAATTATTTTTCAAATAACTTGGGTTGAAATAATTTTATAATAAAAATATTTCAGTTTATTTCGTTAAAATTTGCGCTTAACGGACACTTGTTACCTTAAATAATGGAACAAATTAAGTTATGCATCAGACGTCTAAGACTGTTCTCCTTTGAAGTACCTAAAATTAGTTCAGTGTATTAATATACATTTAAAATAAAATAAAATACAGATTTGATAATTATTTATAATATATCATTGATGATTTTTCTTAAATTATATTTAATTCAGCGTTCATTTATTACGACATTTAATGAACCTCAGTTATTTTATATTAAAATTAAAAACTCTTATCCTCTGTTCAGACTCTTTCAAAATAAAATATATCACTCTAAAACAGACTTAATATTTCCTTTATGTGCCATTACCGACACTGAATTAAATATTAGTTCATCAGTAAAGACTCTATTAACAAATAATAATAAGATAATATGCTAAATATTACTTATTCACACTATATTCGGCAGGCACAACACGCCAGTCGCCGCGCCTCGGCTCCGGGCCGGGCCGCGTCCGCCGGCGCCGGCGCCGCCGCGCGCGCTGCCGAGAACGTCGAACTAGCCTGTTTTTATTCAAAACCTGGTGTTTAAATTACATCATAACCCTATATTTATTCATATCAGTGTACTCGTAATAAAATTCTCTACAATATTTTGTTCACTGTTAATGGATTTTCCCGTGTTTGACCAAGTTACAGCGAAAAGGACAAAATTTAAGGTAACATTTTTACAAAAATTTTGATTTAACTCAAAATTGTGAGAAAAGTATTAATTTTTCTCAAAATAAGTGTATTACAAAATTAGTGGGAAATTTATTGAGGAATATAACGAGATTACAATTAGGACTATACAATCAATAACAAGGAAGATATGGGCTCCGCAGTAAAAGCTTGCACTTTCACACCTAAAAAGCGTGTAGCGCGGGAAGCTCCAAGGGGATTTTAGGGGACTTTTGGGAAAATACTCCTCTAATAGTGACCTAACGTTGGGGAAAAAATCAGCTTTACCCGAAACATTTCCTAAAAAAAACCTTTATTGACTGGGCTACATGGAGCAAAAGCGATGTTTCCAAAATGACCCTTATATCCGTGGAGCAAAAGCGATGCAGCCGATTTTTGCTGGTCAGAACCTACCTGCTTCCTATGAGTACATAAAGCAAGAACGGACGATCAAGAGGCACATGGTGAGCTTCGTCTTCAGTGGCAGGGGGCTCCTAAATATCATCGCACCAGTCGTCTGGTCCGAAATATAAGCACTTACGTCTTACTGCTGTTAACTAAGAAAAAATGGCTAAATTAATTTGAATTCATAACATCTAAACCTAACCTAAGATATTTATGTTATGGTAACCATAAGTAAAATAGGGGAAATGATGCAGAGTAAAAATCGCCCCATTCGCTGCACTGGTCTTGGTTATGTGTATGATTGAACATCACACATATATGAAATTACATCAAGCATCACCACGACAAATCAAAGCCACGCCACAACGCCCGCGACACTGTCAAAGTACAACGGCCACCGGTATTTTGCAAATATCTTGAAAACTTACGTTTCATAAGGAGCTGTGTTACACCCTACGGTTTTAGGGTCACAATATTCATCCAAATACAGCAACAATAAGGACTAATTTGGTTAAAATTATATGTAAAACTCGCCCTAACCTTATTTCGTAAAAAGATTAACCTAGTCGACTTTTATGTTTTATTCAATAAATATTTTAATAAACAAGATAGACGTGGGACAGCGTTTTATTATGTAATGCCTTCTTTGCCCCCCTCTCCGCACCTGGGGAAGTGATGTTGATTAACAATTCCGGAATCACTAACATTCATATGATAACACACAATATTCAGAAAAATATCCTGTCATACTTTGCTGCATGCTCAAACCCCAAATACTAGACTATACTGATAAAAAAACCCAAATACTAGACTATGCTGATAAAAACATACGGAACTGCAACAGAATCATTACGACGAGACCCGAGGTTGCGGCTCGGAGGGGCAAAGTCGAGCAAACACATTCAATTGACATTATGTAAAGAAAGATCGGGCTCCAACCGGCCCCTGCCGCGGGTCGTCACGTCACGTCACGCACACGCTCACGCACACGCACACGCTCACGCACACGCGCGGTTCACACGCATCTAGTCTTACTAGAGTGCCGACTGACATGCCTTTCTTAATATTAGTAGGGATAGTTGTAATTGTTATTTGATCGATATTTTTAATTGTTTGACTTCATTATAATTATAAGTTAACTAACTTTAATGATTGTTTTCTTAATTGACTGAGGGAAATTCGGATAATTATCTGCAGGTATACAACCAACTTTCATTTATTTGTATAGGGGAGTTCTAATTACGTAGATCTTTTTATGGTTGTAGCTCTACGAAAGCTTAAAATGATATAATCATCTTATGTAAATTCGATTTTTTAGGACTAATCGTGTGTTTTACTTACAACCCTATTCACTGCGCCATCGAAACGTTAGCCTACTATATAGCTACACAGCACTGAAAATCAAGTAAAGACTCGAGTTAGTAAAGAGACGGTGACGTATACTTTTAGCAGTACTGTTCACTCTGGTACTGTACCGGCTCACTCCTTGCCTTTGTTTGATAACGGCCACGCACAGATCGATAGTCTATGTGGGCGGGGCAGAGGTAAGGTGAAAAAGAGGTCGCCATTGCACCCTCTTTTTATTACAAAAAAGCCAGTTTCAATGTGCCACTCTACCCAAAATTATGGATGTGCGAGTAGTGATTTTTGAGGTCGAGTCAAGTCGAGTCGAGTTTTGAAAAATACCCGCGAGTTTCGAGCTTTTTTCGAGTCGATTTTTTTAAAGTTTATAATATAATACTCATCATGTTTCTACATAATGGTCAAAAATTATTATCATTACTCAAACACAAATTACAATTTTGAGGTAATTAAACTTTAAAAGAGATACTGAACTAAGAGCAGACATACAAATAAATGATACCAAAAAAGAAAGAACACCTTTTACTTAAACTCACAATAATTCTTGATTTGTTATATTTTTCAAGCCTAACTTGTGTTTAAGACTTTCCTGGGTTTTGAAATGAAATGAAAACACTATGACCATAAGCCATGACCTGTAGTACCTGACTTAATACCTGACTCAATTCATGATTAAAGTGTTTCCTTTGAGTTATTCACACAAGTACATTTTTATTCATGTAACTGTCAACAAAAAAATAAGTTTTTATTTATTTGGAATGGTTTCTAAAATATAACAAAAATAATTTTTTAAGAGATGTAACCTCAAACTCAACAAAAGATAGAGTGATTCAAAAATTTATATGTCTTTAATAACTACGAAGAACTTTTTACATCAAATATAACAAACGAGATTTCAGTTATATTCGTTAAAGATGGATTGACATTGTGTAAAATGGCCGTAATATTCTTTCGCACGTACCGATTTACCGATACGGCGGGAGTAACTACTCGACTCGAACTTTTGAGTATTTTTCAATAAGTCGAGTCGAGTCGAGTAGTGTATACTCGACTCGAAAAAAGCTCGATTCTCGAGTACTCGCACACCCCTACCCAAAATATTAATTTAATTTTAGTACTTGGCATACGGAGTCGTTAGGCTGCTATGTCCTTGACTCAAAAAATCGAAATAGGGAGCGATTTTTCTTAGAAATTTCAATATGGCCGGGCCAGCAACATGAACATGTTTACGGACGGCTTAGATCATGTCATTTGGAACCGACTGTAGGATCTGCAACGGTCGGCGGAGTTGCAGTTTCGTGTGCCGCACGCTCCTCTCGCCGCCACGTTTAGAAAGTTGTGGTCCCAGTCGTGCCCGGATTTCGTAATGGGTCTTGAGGAAGAGGAAGGAACAGCCAACACACGCTGCTCTGTTTCTTCATCATCGTCTTCAGCAGATGCCTTTAAAATATAGTCAAACTTCCTTGCGTACAGTCACACAAAACGAATACATTGACTTCTAAAATTAAACATTTCGCCGAAACAATTGAAACCAAACAAACAATAATATTGTGGATATTCTACCGGAATCTCATCACTGTTAAAACAGATTTATTTTGTAGGCTATAGTAAAAAATATTTACAGTATATATTTGTTATTTAACTCAAGTATTATTTAATATATAAAAAAATATAAAACCGCTAACTGCAATCAATTTCCGATATTTGCCAAAATACATATAACTGTTTAATTTACCCCCAATTTGTGTCAAGATAAAAATGTCAAACAATTCAATAATTGGTTCTCGCAGGATTGAGGTGGTGGCGTGGTCGCATATAAAGAGAGACGCTGCCAACTCTCTATAGGAGGACCGATGTTGCTAGGTGTCGAAAGAGCTTCATTCTCTAAGTGTACATATAGTCAGTCATCTCTATCGATGCACACCCAGCCTGGGCCCTGCATGGACACTCACACCTCAGCAGCGGAATTTGTTCTCCTTTTGTGTTATTCTTGGAGTTCACATTTTACTTACATACAGAGGGTTCTGTTCATTAATTATTTCAGCCTAGAAGCTGATTAAAATACTATATTAAAACTCTTAAAAGGGATGTTTAGCTCATTATACATTTTTGTTTGTTAGTAGACGAGTCTTATACAATTATTTTTCTATTAGAATTCGCCTTAAAATCCTGCTTAATTTAAACCATAAAATTACAAAAAATGTAATTTTACAATGTGAGATTTTTTAAATCAGTGCACCATATTATCATCGGAAAAATAAAAATGTTACTGAAAGTATTTTCAATCCCTCTCCACCCGCTACAAAACCTCATTGCACAATTTTACGAGCATACAGAGTATCTTCTTTTTGGCAAAACCGGAACCCTCCTTTACTACTCAAATGCTTATTTATTTGGTTGAAAACAACATGATACCCAGAAATATACCTCATTCTTTTTATCACAATGTGTTTCAGACAGAGTTTAGGGCTTGCAATCTATATCTATAAAAGAGGAAGTATGTGTGTGTGTGTGTGTGTGTGTGTGGGTATGGTCCCTATAGACGCCCAAACCGCCCAACGGATTTTTATGAAATTTGCAGGGATTGTTTACCATGTTCCCAGGATGGTTTTTGTCAAGTTTGGTGTAAATCCATCCACAGGGATCTGCCCCACGGGCTCCTAAAGATACCATGTTATTCAAATGAGCTTTTGGTTTGTTTACAAAAAAACATATGATTATACTTAAAACTCCAACACACTGTTCTAAATAAGACTGTGACTTGATGTAGTTCCTCATTTTTCCTGCAGACTGCATCACACACAGATACAAATTGTGTGTTTACAATGAACAGCTGACTTGATGATCCTTTTTCACACAGTCTGCAGCACACTTAATTTTCTATATTTCTTTGTCAAACTAACAGCTGTAGTTAAATATTGAGTTTGTTATTATGGTTAAATGTCAACAAACCAAATAAATTATGTTTACCTTTTTGTGCTTAAAAACGTGATTTGTTATGTTTTACATGTTCAAATTCAAATTCAAGCAGTAAACTACCCAGTAGAATTTCTGAACTCAACAGAGCCACCAGGAATGCCACCACACTTACTTGAACTAAAAGTAGGGTCACCTATAATACTCTTGAGGAACCTGAATCCACCAACAGTATGCAATGGGACCAGATTAAGAGTGATGAAACTGTCTCCAAATTTAATTGAAGCAAAAATCATTAGTGGCAAGTTCAAGGGAGAAGAAGCCTTAATTCCAAGAATACCTTTGATATCCTCTGAGTTACCATTTGATTTTAAGCGATTGCAATTTCCATTACGCCTTGCTTTTGCAATTACTATTAATAAGGCACAAGGACAATCCCTAAAAATTGCCGGATTGAATTTGGAAAATTCATGTTTTTCCCACGGGCAATTATATGTTGCATGCTCACGTGTTGGCACGCCCACAAATTTGTATATCTATACACCAAATGGGAGAACAAAAAACGTTGTATATCCTTTGGCTTTAAAGTAAATTAAGTATTCTTCATTTTGATGTTTCATTTTTGTGTTATTTTTAATATAGTAATTTAATAAAAAAACAATTTTCATACCTAGCATTAATCAATATGATATTTTTTATTTAAATATTTAATTATCATGGGCGCAGCAACGCGCGCCGGGTAACGCTAGTGTTAATATAAATCCATATGTACTTCGGACAAATAAAGAAGAAAAAAGATTATCTAGTATCCAAGGAGGACATAATGCAAGATATCTTTTCGAACTGGCCAGGATTTACCATATTTGTACTCATGCGTCCATACGAAATAAATGAACAACCACACGACCTGACAACCTCGGCCTTCTGACAACCGCACACGACCTGTGCCATGGTAGATTGTCATGAAAATTGCACAATAGCTTTTAAAGTTAACCCTGTATTTTCGGTGTTCTCAGCAGAGGCCCTTGTCATTCTTCACTCTCTCTGTTTCAGACAGAGTTTAGGGCTTGCATTGTTAATATAAATCCATACTTTGGATGAATAAAGAAGAAGAAATATGATCTAGTATCCAGGAGGACATAATCCAAGATATATTTTCGAACTGGCCAGGATTTAACCACATTTATTTGTACTGATGCGTCCAAGAGTACTTCTGAAAACCACCCGGCCTGTGCCATGGTAGATTCTCATGAAAATTGCACAATGGCTTAACCCTGTATCCTCGGTGTTCTCAGCAGAGACCCTTGCCATTCTTCACTTTCTCTATTACGTGGAAACTAATTTGACCAAAAAAGTTCTTGTTTTATCTGACTCCAAGAGCGTACTTATGGCCTTGAAAAATACGAAAACTAATTTTAAAACATTCCCAATAATTATCAATCAAAAGTAAATATTTGGAACTTTCTGACAGATGGTTTGAAACTCACTTTGTATGGATTCAAGGTCATTTTGGGATATAGGGGAACGAAAACGCTGACACAGCAGCCAAAAATACCAACGACACATACACAAACCCGACAACAAACACATATTTTAATATTACCACCCGACAACAAACGATTATTTCCCTATAGTCCAGAAGAAGGCCAAAGTGGCTTGGCAGGGATACTGGGCCTGGTCAGGCGAAACTAAGGGAAAAAGGATACACAGTCTAAAACCAACGTTAGCATCTCCACCATGGTTTGAAGATTACGCGAGATGCAGGCGCTTCACGTGAACTATATATCCAGACTAAGAATTGGACACTCAATTGCAAACAATCACTTATTCAAGATCAACATAACTACCAGTCCAGCATGCGCATGTGGTGAAGAAAGTGGTAGTATTGACCATATGTTATTAGCATGTCCTCTGTAAAATGAAGACTCCAAAAATCGTGTATTAGAAATTTTACCTACACTAAAGATTGGAATGTCAACAAAAAGTTCTAAACCTTTTGAGCATTAAAAAAATTGAAATTCTGGACGCTAGTTTTAAATTTATCTGCAGAGAAAATTTGACCATTTAACTTAAAAGTTCCTTAACATTACACGTATTATATTGTGAATTGGAAAAAATTGTTAGTATAGGCATATGCTTGATATAATTGTATGATCTTAAGCTTAATCTTAATATACAGGGTGTCCCGAAATTATGGTAAAATATTTTAGCATATGATAGTAGAGGTAAAAATAAGAAAAAAAGTTCATTTAAACATAGGTCCTAAATTGCTTCGTTTTCCGTCTGTGTGTCCGTTTGTGATTTTTACATATTTAATCATATCTCACGAACCGCTAGACGTATAAACTTCAAACTTGGTATATGGATTACCACTATGAAGAACTATTTTTGTATGGATTATCAAATTTCTACTTTGTACCATTTCAAAATGGCGACTGTTTTTTGTTTTCAAAACTAAATATCTTAAAAACCGTAAATTTTAGAAAAATTACACAAGAGAACAACTAATAACAGAGAAATTTTAATTTTTTCTGAATAAAAACATGCAAATTGCAGACAAAATGTTGAAAAAAACCATGTTTTTATTCAGAAAAATTAAAATTTCTCTGTTATTAGTTGTCCAAACATCATAATATTAATATCAGCGTTTATTAGATTAAATTTTGCAACTTTTTTGTCCCTTGTGTAATTTTTCTAAAATTTACGGTTGTTAAGATATTTAGTTTTGAAAACAAAAAACAGTCGCCATTTTAAAATGGTACAGAGTAGAAATTTGATACTCCATACAAAAATAGTTCTTCATAGTGGTAATCCATATACCAAGTTTGAAGTTTATACGTTTAGCGGTTCGTGAGATATGATTAAATATGTAAAAATCACAAACAGACACACAGACGGAAAACGAAGCAATTTAGGGCCTATGTTTATATGAACTTTTTTTCTTATTTTTAACTCTACTATCATATGCTAAAATATTTTACCATAATTTCGGGACACCCTGTATATAAAAGAAGAGTTGTGTGTTGGTATATTTCAGGCTAGAGCCAAAACTACATGTCATAGACACTTGATCCTGGTGTCAAATTAAAGCTTGGAATCTCATGATGTGCAATATGGTGGTTTGGTTTTGATAACTTTAAGGGCTTAAGCGCAGGATTGTCCTAAAGGGACCTATGTCAAGGATTTTTGGAGTGCTTTAAATAGTTGCTATGGTTAGAAATTAGAAATAGCTACTACTATGGTTACTAATAGAATGCAGCCCAAAGACACAACAAGAATGTGAGAAGAAAAAATATTCTCCTGAGCAAAGCCGGGGTTATCAGCTAGTTTATGTAATAAAAGTTGTAGAAAAGGCCAGACTATTAGTTTGTCGAGGAATCACAATAGAATTTTATATTCTATCACGGGTGTCAGAGGAAGATTGTGTTTTCCATGAAGATAAATTGAAATTTAGATTTGTGATTTGAAATATCTAAAAAAATAAGGGGCAGTAAAATAAATAAATAAATTATAAATAAATATTACTTTTTCGATAGTTTCCGCTTACAAAACATTTCATAGCCCACCAAATCGTTTGGATAGTGCACATGCAAGTCACTCTCTACTAACGCGGGGTTATGCAATATATACCTATTAATATTAATAATTAATTACCCCAGCAGACATTCTACCACCTTTTGTCATGCCTTTGATTATTAACCAAATATCACCTGTTCAAGTAAACTCGTTAGTACATAGCTTTTATGTAAACAGTATTTCTGATAAGGGTTATATGGGAACCCTTTTGGATCTCAGTAAGACAACCTAATAACCAACACCATCATTAGCCTAACTCGCAACAATGCGTCCATTGATAATTATTTCTCTGAGCGTCAATAGAATTTCAGAACGTATCCGTCTCTCGACTCACACAAACGCACAATAGAGTTTTGTTTAACCGTAAAAAAATCTACATTTTTAAACGTAATAAGCACATAATAAATAATACATAGCAGCCGTGCGAAAAGGAATGAGAACCCAACTTGAACCTTCCCAGTGACGGAAGGGCAGGACCTGATTGTGTGCAGTGAATGAATTGATGAATTTCATCGCCCATCAGCAAGCATCAAGCATCTGGGAGTATAATAAGGTTGAGCCGAGCGCAGGCGGAAACGGACGAACGTCGCCGAACGTCGGCGGAGAGAGCCGAGCGCAGCAGGGCGGAAAGGCGGAAAACGATGAGACCGGATGAAGCGTTCCAGGCATTCAGCCAAGAGAACTGCTCGAGCGGCTCTCAATGTGCTGTCGTTATGCTCTGTCCCACATTCTCAATACACATGCAACGCATGGAGTTTCAGCAACAATGAAAGTTAAAAGCAGTTTCGAGTTCTACGATAAGACCTGAAGCCAGCAAAATTATCATAATGTAATTTATTTTTTCAAGCTTAAAATATTAAAATTTATTTAAACGAATCCATTAAATATAAACTAAAAAAAGTCAAAAGACACCGCAGACATTAAAAATGTGATGTACAAGAAGAAATTAATTATAATTTATTTCACATGACAGGTAAATACAGTACACTCTCGATTATCCGAGCCCCGGTTATCCAAGACTCTGGGTTATCCGAGGCAACTCTAAGCTTAAATATACGTTATTATTTTCTTACTAAGCGTTATAATAATGCGTAAAAATATCTAATATAACATATCTAATCAAACATTTTGAAGTGGTCTTATTACAGCCCAACCTCAAAACACACGTAAACTCCGTATTATCCGAGGTTCGTGCTATCCGAGGTAGCCTCTGTCCCGAAGACCTCGGATAATCGGGAGTGTACTGTAGCACAATCCACTTTCAGATCACATCTCAGGATCGTGGAGAGACGAGTGTTGTGCCTAGTCAAACACGCGCCTTACAACACCGACTTATCACATGTCCTGGACGTGGAAAGACGTGTGCAAGATGTAACAATCTTAACGATTTGAATCTTACAAAAATGCGAGGGAAATATGAGAATAGACCAACTTATCACTTGTCCAGATTTTAGAAAAATATGAAAAGTCGTTCATATTTTTCAAACTCATAGTTATGAGTTTCAAACTCATCAACTTATCACTTGCCCAGATCATGGAGAAAGTCGTGTATTGAGAAATCCATTGACTCATCATAATTGTCCAGATTGAAAAAGAATGTGAGAAAGATCCTTAAGTGGCGTTTCCACTGTGCCTCATATGTCGTGCAACATTGCATGCGGCGTTGCATGCATCTTGCCTCTTGCAACATACGTCTTGCATCTTGCCATATAACCTTGCCCCTAGCTGAAACAACCAACTAGTCTGCCACATGAGCGTTAGTGTAAACAATGCCGGTTGTGCGTAATGTTGAAGCTGCTGGTGTTGCTGCAGCTTTATAATAATAATTTTAGGTTGCTCTTAAGTTGCTCAATTGCAACTTGCTCAATTGGATTTGCTCAATTGATTTTTATTTGATTTTCTCAATTGCATGGGTCGCTCTCCACAACAATGGACGTTTTTGATATTCGTTGCAAATGTCAATCGTTTTTGCGGCATTCCACTCCATCACTATTATTAAAAAACACCTGTTTTGAAGTCAAAAAGCAAGACGCAAGTAGGTAGCGTGCACTGCTGTCTGGCAATGAGGCACGGATGGGACAGAGTGCTCCCCGTCTCCGATGGGGAGCACGTGCGCCTACTTGCGTCGACACTTGCAACTATTTTGTAGAATGCGGCGACGCATGCAACACCGTGCGCCTAGGCGCATGAGGCAAGATGCAAGAAAATGGGGCATAGTGGAAACGCCCCTTTATCTACAGCACTGGTCACTCAACAGTATATGCAACGGTATGGAGCAGTAGCATATATTTATGCAGTTGTATACACGATTTAGCAATAATACAATGCTACAATAGTTATGAAAGTTATATACAATATTCTTTCAATGTATGAATTAGTTTTAAGTGCCTGAATTAGTTTCAGCACCTAAATCATTCTAGAACAGTACCTGTGCCGTTCCCTTAATTAACTAATGTAAACAATCTATATATTAATACGCAAGCGGTTTTCTTTTCGCAGTCCAACCGCAGTAACGGCTGGGCGGATTTACATAAAATTCCCTTTAATTTGACACCTCAAACGTTAAAATCCGCCCAGCCGTTACTGCGGTTGGACTGTGAAAAGAAAACCGCTTGCGTATTAATATATAGATTTTATGTAGATTTGTCAACAAGTCTCAGAATTTTAAAAAAGGGCGTCACTAAAGTACAGTAAAGGGCTGAAGTTTCGGAACAGTGGCGCTATTCATCGAAATTTGAGCAAGCTCAGTTCACTTTGTTTACAAACTGAACATATGGTCAAGCCTGTCAAGCTCTGAAATAGTTCTACAGGTAAACCACAGATTGCAGCACTTTATTTTTTTCAAGAAAAGTTTTTGTTTTTCAAGCTGTTTTGGCTTTCAACAAAAAGATTTATTATGTAATTTAGGTTATGTTATGAAGTGTTTTTAAATGGCTTAAACATTGCAGTTCCCAGTTTTACAATGTAGTTTACAATATCCCAGTACATTTCAGCATAGTGTACTTTGAAGTTTTATTAACTTGAGCCAATTTATTTTTTGATATGGTGCGGTAATAATGCCAATAAGAAGAAGGCGAATATTGACCGATCGGAAGTAACACGATCGCAACCGCCTACAATCACCCTCCCGATATAACATTTGATGCTCCTTCCAACCTCAGACCAATGAACTTACAATGTTTTCATCGCGGTGGGTTGCATTTCAAGAATTAAAAGACTGGTAGAGATAGTGCGTCATTTACGCGTTGTTGCCACAAAGGAAAGGATCCCTACAAAGACAGCCGTTCCCTATGATTCCGGTTTGGCGATAACTATCAAGGTGCAGGGGCAGTCCCTAAACAAATGAGGTCTAAGCTCACGACGCCAGTGTTTGCTCTCGGTCAGCTACATGTTGCTGTAAAGCAGAGCTCGATCTTTTGCCAGTATTAAAATATACATTTCAGAATAAAAAGAACATGGAAAATGAAGGTGTTTCCCAAAAAGTCGTTGTCCGGAAAATCTTGCAGTAAATCAAATGAACTTTTAGAGTTTCAATGGTTTAGCCATAATTTTGCTATTGAATTTAGCCCTTTGATTAAATTTCAAAAGTATACAAGTAGGCGTTTATTCTTCTTATAAAAATCCACACACTTTTGCTGCATAAACAATATTGATGAATAAATAAATAAATATTCTAAAACTATGTTGTCTTTTATGATTCTTAGTGATTTGACCAGGTATTTAACTGTATTCAGTAGTTTGATTATTTAGTTCACCAAGGGATACCATGTAGGCCTAGTGTTTGATACAGTAAGTACTGAACCTTTCTTATTATCTATGTTTTTTTTTTTAAGAAAACAATTTTACAATAATAATATTGATTTATTCAAGAAATACAAGAGCATCTGATTGAAAAAGGGGACACATGGATAGTACAATAATGGGTCTTACAATTAGGCTGAAGGCTAAATCAAAATTGAAAATGTCTCTATAAATAACAATTAAATATTGTTCCAGGCTATACTCAGGGTAATTATAGGCCTTTCTCAGGGGGAAGTATCGTGCCGGCTAGACAAATTCAGTTTTGAAATAAAGTTTATAAAAAACATAAATAAGTCCAAATGGTTAATGTTTGAAAATGTGTTCAACAATGCAAAGCCAATGGTCAGCTTCACAATAAGATGGCCGAATAGTAGAAGATCAATGTTCACTTCTTGAAGTAATTAGGCTGAAATGTTATTAAAGTTCAAAATTTGTAGGCCTAGTAAAATATTCTTCTTTAAATTTATATTTTATTAATTATTAAATTGTTTAACAGTTTCTTCTTCTCTACACTTGCTAGTAGGAAAATATAAGGATATGGTTGGATCTTACCAAGCTGCTACAACAATCTTCACCAAGTACCAAATATCATAATCTTGAGTGAGGAACAAAAGGGTTTGACTCGAAAAATGTACTTGGCAGAGTTCCCTACTAATAATTTAGGTACTGGCCATGCAATTCCAGTCCTCTGACTTGGGATATTTTAAAATTAGGAACAATGTCCTAAGTTAATGACTCTACACATCCTCTTAGTCTGGCTTCTGCTGCAAGAGTCCCTCTGGAAAGCTGGGGTAACTATTGTTGCACTAGGGGTTCACAAAATACTCATCACTTATATTCTTGACACCAAAATCACTAGACTTTAGATTATTATGAAGCTGTAAATTTTGAATAAATTTATATTATTGTAGTTTCCATGTACATATTATATATATATGATTATGATATTAACTTAAGAAATTAATTAACTCAGTAACTATTTATTTAACATGATTAAGGACAAGTTTAATAACAAGAATGAATTATTAAATTATTTATTTAATAAAATTAATTACTTATTATACTAGATGATTAATGATTTTCTGAGAGGTGATTACACATAAACATATTAAGGGTGGTTATACATATTGATTATACAAGCAACATTAAATTATCAAGGAATATCATAAGTATCATGGGGTTTAAGGATCATTATCTATATTCAATCATGGTATTCATTCATTTATTATTTATTGTTTATTGCATTACACAAATACATAAGACATTATACTAAAATATTTGGTTATTTACGATAAAAAAAATGTATGATAATGACATGAAACATTTCATTCTTTCTTTTCCAATATGATTTTTTGCTCGATTTCGAGCTACGTGTTATCTAGTAATAAATATACTCTAAGTACAGTTTGACATATTGTATTTGATTTTTATAATTTTGCCAACTAACTTGTTGTAATTTTTCTTTCATTGTGTCATTGTGTCTCAGGCAGAATTATAAAAATTATCAAAAAAATGATCTTTTAGTTGAATAAACATTTTATTTAGATCGTTCAGGTTGTGAGGGTATATAGAATTAGTATTTAAAATTTACAATCTATACATTTAATTTAGAGGTTATGAGGGTTTATAGAAATACTATTTAAAATTCATATTTTATCCTTTCATTCAAAACTTATACTAATTCGATATAACAGTTAAGGAAGCATTTTTTCATTCACCTTTGCCAATGACGTAAGTGTATCTATATGCTTTGCTTTGGGTACGAAATGATTTGTATTCCGTACCCAATCACTTCGTACTCAATCACTTTGTGTCTTCAAGTCAATACATCCTATATGTCCATAGCACACCTAATTTGTAATGTACACTTTTCAGTAAAACATACGCGAATTATTCATCTCAATAATAATATCCAATAATTTTAGTAATATTATTTTTTATACAAACGGAAATTTAGCAATAAATTGAAGGAATCCTAAAACTTAAACTATTAAGAAACAAAAATATCTTTGGGGGAAGTTGAGGAAATAAAGGACGAGATGAAGTGGGGAGATGTTTTGGCGAGAGAGTAAAATCCTCATTACATGACATCATTGTTACAGCATCGCCGCTGGCGGGGGGGCACCCCCCCAACCCCCCCTTCACCACCCCCTCACGCAGCTGGGGGGGGGGGGGTGCAGCAACCAAATAATCCCCTCAGTCAAACTTGTAAGTCCTGGCTTTATACTTCCGACCTCGCAGCATTGTTCAGATTACGGCTCACAATTAACTTCCGATCTCTCTCTCGCTTCACCTGAATTTCACTTACCTCAAGTTCTTGCTCCAGTCTTCAAATATGTATTTTTACAGATTTATAAACTACATATTTTCTACGAGGAAGTAAATTGATCATATGGGAAGAAATCCTTGATAAAATTTAAGTTAAATTTAACTCCAACAAACTTGAATGATTTATGTCATATTTTATCATCCTTAAATCCCTCTTCACAATTCATGTAGTAATGATATGAAAAGCATCTTCAAATCTCAGCAGATGATGTGAAAAAGTATTAAGAAAATGGAAGAACTACAATTGCTACGGCTACTCGCCAGTTTTCCATATTTTCTACGAGGAAGTCAATTAATGGGAAATAATTTTATGGGAAGAAAGATTTGATAAAAAATAAAGTTTAAATTTTACTCCAGTTAACACCAACACGACCAGTATCTTCTACATGAACGTCTATGCTTCTTTGCAATGCATATAGCGAAGTGATGTCATTTCAGATGTGGATTAGGTAATGAAAGGTGTTTTTAACTTGAGGTAACAGACTGACAAACTATTTTACGCACTGGATCTGACTCCTTCTCCCTGATTTTTTGTTACCTAATATTAATAAATGTTGTTAAATTACCCCTAATTTTCCAGGATCACATCGAAATCCCAGAATTAAATCCCATCAGGAACGACCAGTCACGACCAGGGGAGCCGGTCTGGTTGCGTCAGCGGCGCCGGGCGGCTTCAATTTTTCAAAACTGGGACGAAGTGCAAAATCCGGCTGTCAATAAATGTCAACCATTCCTAATGTGTAATCGCCACCAGTCCCGCGCGCTGATTGGAGTCGCTGGCGAAACTTGGCTCTTGTTCGATTTCAAACTGAACTAATAGCCTGTTTGATTTGTGGTTTGGATTTGGAAATGAATGTTTTTTTATTTTTCGTTGTGCTTGATGTTGGGCCAGTTAATAGTGTGATGGGAGGAATGTTAATGAAGGGTATTTAATGTATAACTTACTATGCTTGAGAATTGTTTTATCCGAGGATAGTAATTTTAAAAATCGCGTGAATGGTTACTGTATTAGCTCTTTATAACGTATTGCTTTGCAGTTTTTCAATAACTGATGTGCACTGTTAGCTTCTTCCTGACCAAGTTTGACCTTCAATAATTGCCCCATCACGATTATCGAGCAGAAAACAAAACTACAGTAAATTTTAAGACATACTTTTTATTATTGAATCCTCTCTACAGCATGGCGTAATTTCTTTACACTAAGCAGAGTAGCTAATCAGGTTGGAATTTAATATATGACAACTATTAATGAAAATAGTTTGAAAAAAATTGTATGTCAACACATCCTGCGCGGTCGGGAGTCCGGATGAAGCTGAGCTGAGGTGATGACTGGTTTCTGCTTGAGCGAAGGATGGGGTGCGAATGAGGGGAAGGATGACTGCCCTAGTTGTGGGAGGGGTGGTTCAGTGTCGAATTCCTTACTTTTTATCCACAAGAGCTGGAATGTAGTAGTTTACTTTGTTATGATTTTCATGCAATTCCTGGGGCTTTTAAATATCTTTCTTATGTCTACCTAACCGATAATATTATGCTAAGATAAAAGACATGTTTGAACAATAAGCTTTATGAGGACCTTCGATTAATTAGTGATTATTTTTGTTGGTTAAATTTGTTTATTTTCTCTCCTTTAAAACCTTGCATATATATAACGTGATCCCGATCCATCAAAGAGATTCCTATACAGTCTGCAGAAAACATTTCCAATTTTACCCCAACAAAATCAAACGCATTTAAGAAATTATTTTCTTCTTCTAAGAATGTTTATCAACCTTAACTGCATTTGAAATCGATGTTAAAGAGGCAAGATGAATAGAGAAATAATTAGACATACAGGGTGTCTGTAAAGTCCGTCGCCAAACTCCGTAACTTGGTTTTATTGGGTCAAAATAAGCAAAAAAGTTCATATGAAGGTATATCCTAAAATGCATATTTACCCATATATCCGCAATTTTGTATTTTTCACAAAATATCTTTTCTCTCCTAAGTTTGTTGATAGATTTTTTTTGAAACTTGGCAAGTATCTATAACTAGTCGAGGTTAGTTTATGGAAAAATAATCAGCATAATCGAATGGTAAATTTCAAAACGGCGGCCGTTTAAAATCTTTAAAATAAAATACCTAAAAAACCGTACGTATTACAAAAAAATATAAAAAATTCAAATGCTTAGCAACTTTAATTTTCAGTCTAATGACACCAGAATTATGAAAATCGGTTAATAAATAACTGAGTTGTGGTCAAATGTATCTAACGAAGCAGCGTAATTGACCTATGTCAGCGCATGACTCAATGCAACAATGGGCCATTTTTCTTCCAAATTATGCTGCCTCGTTAGATACATTTGACCATAACTCAGTTATTTTAACCGATTTTCATAATTTTGGTGTCATAAGACTGGTAATTAAATTTGCTAAACATTTTAATCCTTTATATTTTTTTGTACTACGTACCGTTTTTTGTGTATTTCAATTTAAAGATTCTAAACGTCCGCCATTTTGAAATGTACCATTCAATCATGCTGAATATTTTTTCATAAACTAACCTCGACTAGTTATAGATACATACCAAGTTTCACAAAAATCGATTGACAAACTTCGGAGATAAAACATATTTTGTGAAAAATACAAAATGGCGGATATCTGGGTAAATATGCATTTTAGGACATACCTTCAATGAACATTTTTGCTTATTTTGACCCAATAAACCAAGTTATGGAATTTGGTGACGGACTTTACAGACACCCTGTATATAGAGGGGTCCAGTCTCTCCTTGATTCTTCAATAACACCAATGTAAACGTACAAATTCAAGCATACTACTATAGAAAATTTTAATCCTGGCTTGTAACCAAATGGTAAATGGTAGGCAGTTAGCTGGAGCTCCAGGCCCCAGACACATTTCACATTCAATCAACTACACTGAGAAAAATATCTTAGCGGAAAAGCAGATTTTTTGCCCCAAGTCTAGAATCTGTACTCGCAGTACGTAAATAAGGACTTGGCTCTCGTACAGGAGTGTTGTGTCTGGACCCAGCTCAATGACTCGGCAGAGTTTTGGGCATTAGTACAGACGCAGGACTCGCAGTCCTTCTTTAAGATCTTTTTCTCTGCAATTACGCTCGAAGTGCCGTATTTGCAAATAATCAGGGAATTTACCGTGATTTTAAGGAAAAACATTAAAGTGACGTCATAGATGGTTTGTATACGTCACAAAACACGTCATAAGATTATCCATGATTAATTTCTGCCTTTATTTTTAAATAGTTGCAAGGACGCATTGATCAGTTTTAGACCTAAGATTAATTTTATCTGCCCAAAGTTTACACGAACAAATTACCAAAAAAGAAATTGCACTGTTTAAATCCTGCTTCGATTTTAATAACTCAGGGATTTTTAACAAAGTCTTAAACAAGATGAATTGTAAGAAATACAATGCAGGTCGAGTATAACCTTGCATTGATTTGCTGCCACTTTTAAATGTATCAAATAAATATGTTAGGGCAATAAATTGTAACTATTAATGGTGTAAATACCTTGTACTGTAAAAGTGATCCTTTGTAGTCTCATATTATGGGCTACGACAGTTACAATCTCAGAGAGATCTTCCTCAGGCGATGGAAATCAAATTTCATTCCAGTGGAAGTCGTCAAGAAGCATTAAAAACCATCATGACACATACCCACGTAACACAAACGGATAGACGCACACAACGAACAAACATCACTTTTTATAAAAATTCCGGTACCGGGAAACACGCACGACACCTAAGGAGCGCTAGTCTAGACTCAATTACGCAATAAATTGTCACTGAGGAGAAGTACTATTAGGCGTAAAACAGCACTTATAACTTCTTCAGATGCTATTCAACAACTACATTCGCCAACAGAGAGCCGTAACGCAATTGATATAGCAGTCTTCACCTGAATTTACAAGTCAAGAAACATCGGGCGTGGATAGAATTTGGATGGGTGACCGCTAGGAGGACCCAGACATTTTTTAATAATTTTAAGTCAAAAATACCGGTAAATGCAGAGACTAGGCAAGTCAGTGCATAGAAATCGGTTGTATTTTACGAGAATAGGAAAGTATATTCTGTGATAAACTGTGGTGAAGGCAAAATGAATCGCAGGATATTCTGAGAAAAGTCTCTGCAATTACGAGAGCCAACTCTGATCGGCAGGACTTACAACCGACAGTAATGACGTCATAGCCAGTGACGTCATAACTATGTAGACAAACTAAGTCCTGATTTTCCGTGTGGCGGCCTCACTGCCGGAGCATTGAGCCGGGTCCAGATTGCAGTGGGTAACCCGCACACCCTTATTTACGTGTATTTTCCACGTATTTCAGGACTAAATTTTTCTCAGTGTAGACAGTGAAGTCGGAATTGGCCAGCCTAAACGCTCCGACTGACCATCTGAAATCGTTGACTTAAAAATAAATTACTTTTGAAAGAGCAAACGAAAATTCTATAGCTAACTCATTGAGCACAGATTTTATATGAATAACAAACTCGCAAAGGGTAAAATTGGGATTTTATAATTTTAATTATTGCCATAACAACGTTCTGCTCGCTGAAAATTCAAAAGATTTTTGCTATTTCAAATTAAAAAAGATTATGGATTATCGATTTATACTCTCTAAGGAATTCATTAATATTGGCCTCTTGAGGAGTAGGAAGAGGTTTTTGAGTATTTTGAATACTGTATTGATTTATACTCTATAGGGAATTAATAGACTTAATAGACATTAGCCTCATAGAAGAAGTAGCAAGACATTTTTGTGTATTTTGTTGATTTGTTTGTGTATGTTAACACTTTGTGTTGTTTTAATTTTTGTAGAATTGAGAGAGTAAAGTAAAATAGTGTCTCACGAGGGAAGTAGTTGTCGTCTGAGGTTTGCTCTGAGAGTATATTCCGAAGGGGAAATTGTTAACGACGATTTTCCCGGGAAAGGCAATAATGTACTTTATTACTGATATATACAGTACGTAAAATTTTACATCACATAGTGATTTAAAACTCAAAATATTAAGCAACTTTTTTTTAAACAAAAATCATTCCCGGAATAATGTACATTTTTCCTCGTGAAAAATGTCGCCCTCAATAAAGCTTATGAGCAAGTGACAAGTACTGTCACTTGTACTTTTTGTACTTTACTCCCTCCACACAAAAACAACTAAGAATGCCCCTTTTGTGTCTGGAGTATCCATAAACCTAAATCTGCATTAATTAAAATTGGGGACCACAGATCAAAAATGACTCTTAGAGGCTAAGATAACGCTACACGCCACAGAAAATAGCTTTTACATTTGGTAGTAGGAGACCACCTAAAAAAGTATATCCGTTGATGTTTCGATTGCCAGGAGTAAGAAAGAAAGCTTGTCCAATGTAGTTACAATAGACATCTAAGCAGCAAAAGCGGTAGCTCTGTTGCATTAACAATGGTAGCAACTAAACATTGGCGGCACCAGTAGCATAGTTAATTAGCAACTTATTGTGCACATTGGTAGCACCAGCAATGGTTGAGTAATTGATAGTAATTTCCCAATGGTAGTACCAGCAATAGTATAGTAGTTGAAACTCTGACGGCAACAATTGCCAACAATTGTTGATTTGTAACTAAAGTACACACTCGTAGCACCAGCAACAGATGAGTAGTACCCCCCCCCCACCCCCGCACCCCCAGCACCCAGCAATAGCACCCTGGCAGCACCAGCAATAGTTGAGCGACTACTCTAGGCGGCAACAGCAACAGTTGTGTAGCAATTACTTTGTATTGGCCTACATTACACATTGGTGGCACCAGCAATAGTGGAGAAGTGACCATTCACTGGCGGTTCTAGCAGCAGTTGAGTAGGACCTATATACAATACACTTTGCTGGCACCAGCAATGGTTGAGTAGTAAAGTAGCGACTACTCACCGGCGGCACCAGCAATGGTTGAGTAGTAAAGTAGCGACTACTCACCGGTGGCACCAGCATTGGTTGAGTAGTAGAGTAGCGACTACTCATCGGCGGCACCAGCATTGGTTGAGTAGTAGAGTAGCGACTACTCACCGGCGGCACCAGCAATGGTTGAGTAGTAAAGTAGCGACTACTCACCGGCGGCACCAGCAATGGTTGAGTAGTAAAGTAGCGACTACTCACCGGTGGCACCAGCATTGGTTGAGTAGTAGAGTAGCGACTACTCATCGGCGGCACCAGCATTGGTTGAGTAGTAGAGTAGCGACTACTCACTGGCGGCACCAGCAATGGTTGAGTAGTAGAGTGGCGACTACCCACCGGCGGCACCAGCAATGGTTGAGTTGAGTAGCAGAGTAGCGACTACTCACCGGCGGCACCAGCAGCACGGCGGTGAGTAGCGCAGTGGAGCCCCCGCCGGCAATGTGGACCGTCATGTGCCGCCAGGGACCGGGCGGTAAATCCTATTGGAGCTTATTAGTCTAGCCAGCGGGATGAAACGGCGGTGATGGCTCGTTGTGTCCCTCCTTCGCGGCCGTGCGGGGCCCCTTGCAGCGTAAAAGTACTGTTGTTACCTCTGTTGGTTTTTTTATATATATTTAACAGCATATCTCATTTTTACTTGGGGATATACTTTTAGAGCTGGAGCTTACTGCAACAAGATTGACATTTTAATTCAGATTCAAACAAATTATTTTCAAATATCATTACTATGGAAACATAATAATCATTTTCACAAGTAATTTTAAATGATGACAGCTTATTTGCCAGGCAACGTTCCCTGTACATTAAAATCTAAACTTTAGAATGAATTCATTAGCCCAAAAAGAACTTTGTAAATGCAGACATAGTGGGCATCTACGAGAGAGGAACGCACAAGCAGGTCTGTAGGTCTTGAAGTTAGTTTTGGTGATCCGGCAATGGGTACGTGGTACTACTAGCTATAAGATACATCAGGTAATTTGTAGGCCAACTGGAGTTACAATATCGTTAACAACATAGAATAGAAATCCGCATAAACCCGGGACCATAACATTTTAATCTTTCGACCAAAATGTCATTTCAATATAAACATTTCTATTTTTATTTTCTTGGTCCATTGAAGAGTAAATAATTTGATCAATAATCAGATTTACTTATTACTCTCAGAAATCAATTTATAAAGACAGTAATTAATATATTTTTGCAGTTATTAATGATAGTGCTTCAAGATTAGGAAGTTGTGCATGGACATGATCGATACCATCGACTTCTTGGATTCAGTCTTGTTCATCCAAAGTTAATAAAATATGTGCATGTCGTAATCCACGTTTCTGAAACTATATTTTGTATATCAGCATCACACAATAAATTAGCATTTCCAAATAAGTGTTTTTTTTTTTAATTCCTAGTATTAGCTCCTTTAACTTGCTGTGAAAAACTCTTACTATTAAGTCAGGTTGAAAATGTGCCGAGCTCCAGGTTCCAAATTTCAGACCACTTAAGATTACATGTCGTTGTTACGAATAAAAAAAGGTATCCCGACCCGTTGAACGATAGCTATTACGTCCAGGTAGTTTTAATTCCTATTTTGTGGTGATCCTATAAATGGAGAAGGAAGGATTACCCAATCACTTCAAATACGTCAGTTTTAGTGGTTAGCTTGCTGTTTGACAAAGTCCATTTAAAAACATATCTACACGCAGTTTGATGATTCCGAATTAAAGCCAAGTCGAGTGCCTTCTATCCTCACATACATATTAATCACCCAATGTAAAAGAAGCTTTTCGGACCTATGCAGGACACAAAAAAGAAATCCCGTACAGCAAGTCGAAAAGAGGAATACTGCAACATGTGGTTGTGTACCACAAAGGTTCCTTGAGCATGTTTCAAACCTACATGCCAGCCATTATCTCCATTTGGAAGTGTAATAACGTTATATAAATATACCTGAGGGTACTTAAATTGATGGTTTTCTGCAGAAAGTAAAGTCTCAATTCGATTATAAAAAATAACGTGAATTGGAAAGTTATATACACCTCCTACGATGGATTTATCTATATTTGCTTCAGAATTCACCATCGCAAATGCGGAGTTGTAGGTTCTGATGTTGTTTAGATAGTTTTTATTTGTTTTTTTGTTTCCCAGTAATTGACTCCGTCAGTGAGATGTTTAGTACATTTTTATTGGGTGTATTCTTCTAAATTCACTTCACTTTAATGGCAACACAGATTAAATGTCCTTAACGTACCAGTTTTTTCAGCTTAAAGTGTTTTCCTCTGCAATGATTACAAAGTAAGTCCATATTTTCTAGTGAGAATGGTAGTTCGTCGGCAGATATTCGCTTTCCCCAATTTCTAGGAATCTATGTCGTGTTCTTCATTAATCAGCAAACGAAAGTTTCTCATGGTTGAAATTATTAGTTCTTGAAAAGCGAATGTCTCTTTTTCTTCTAATTGGTAGCATATATTGTGACCTTTCTAAGTTTCAAGTTTAATTTATTTTTAATCTTTTTCCATTTGCTCTGGACAGCCTTACTGGCGGGTGAGTGAGTGCGCTGTTGTCGTAATTAGTGTTTAATATGTTTTGGTAATAAATCACATGGTCATTTGTTTGTGTAGTCGTACTTTGCACAAGAAAATATTTTGCTGCAACCGCAAGTGCAACTAATGTTAAATGCTTGCAAGCTCAACACAATTCATGAAGTACGACGACAAAAGTGTGGAGACACATTCTTAAATGTAAACAAATCATTTAAGATGAAAGGTTGCCAAACTAAAAGACCAGCTGATGCATTGCGCAAATATTTTCCAGAAATTTTAACTGCGTAAGAAATCTCTCGGTGAAATATTACAGGGCATTCTTTTGTAGTGTAAATGAGGTGAAACGTAAACAAAGTTTTGACAGTTCTATACCAAAACATGTGTTTATTTAGCAGACATTTTGGGAGATTACAATTTTCGCCACCCGCCAGTAAGGCTGTCCAGAGAGCTATAGAACTTGTTTGCAGAACTAAACATTTATTTGTGAGAGGTAAATAAAAACAAACCCTTAACACCAGCTGATTAAATGTGACTGAAATTGTGCATATGATCAATATGTAAACAAATAGTATCTGCCATAAGAATTATATGGTAACTTTAAGGGCCACTTGTGCGAAGCCCTTAACATACATTGAGCTCATTTTAACGGAAGCACAACTTCAGAGAGAGCTCTTTAAAATGACACCAAAAACATTAAAATCGGTTAAAAACTCTAGGAGGAGTTCTACCCACAAAATAACCCCTAGCAAATTAATTATGTATAGATTTGAAGCAGACTTTTTGTCTATACAATTTCAGAAGTTATTGTAAGAGGATTTAGATATGCATTTTTTTTCAAAAAAATTTCAAAATATACGTTTTTTACAATACCTACTTATAAATTTGATTTTTAAAAAGTTATACTCTATGGGGTAAAACATGTTTAATCATAAATTAATACATTTTGATTCGGATGCTTGACGTACAAAGAACACATTAGAAAACTTGCCATTGAGTACCGTATGCAAATTTATTGTGGTGTTGTATTCGTCCGGCCAAGGCCTAATCGCAAATGATATTCCATGATATTCCACTATGGCTTCCCTTTTACAACACTTAAGTTGATCCTTGCTCCGTAATGGCTCCCATTTACAACGAGGCCCTTAATTTACAAAGACTAAAGTCCCATCAAACTAACTGCCTTTAGACTTTATTTCTTAATACTCCGTTTTGATTATAACTTTACTAATGTTGGATTCCACTCCAAATTTAACTAAGAAGATTAGTATTAAGAGTGAGGAGAGCAGACAATTGATTATTGCGCGTTTGCCATTTTTGCGCAAAGTACTACAGCTCCAGACAATTAATTATAAATTTATTACATGTAGTATGAAGAGACGTGCGAGTAGAGTCGAGTTTTGAAAGTAGCACAAAATTCAAGCTTTTTGAGTGCCAGTTTTTGAATATTAATTGGCTTATAGTAGACTAACTATAATACTTGACAACTTACCCGTGTTTTCAAATTATATTAGAAAAACTCAGGTAGCCTTGAACTCAATGTACAATTACAATCATTGTCAGCTTGTGTTGAGTTTCACAGTGTATATTTATAGTTTTTAAAAGCAAGCGGAAATCACTCACAAAGAGAGTTAAATCACTCTAATTGAAATATGAAAAATATTAATTTTTTAACACTTAGACCCCATAACTTCTGAAACTGAACTTTAACAGATATGCGGAAGAAGTAATTTTATTTGTCATCTTAAGCACTAAAAATCATGCAATTTTATCAAACATGTTAGAGCCGCCTTTGAGAAATTTGGATTGTTGTAGTTTTCATGGGGTTCTGGGGTAAATACACTTAAAAATAAAAAATTGAATAAAATGAATATTATGCCTGGAGATATAATGGTTTACCTACATGCCAAATTTCATGGAAATCGGACTACTGCATGGTGTCGTCTCTTGGTTTATCCACACACACATCCACATAGACACACTTACGGACATACAGACACCACTCCGAAAACCACCTTTTTGGATTCAGGGAGCACTAAAACGAATATGTTATCCACTAACAACTCAAATTCGAAAATTTTGACGAAAACAATACTTTCACCATGTACTATATGGGGGGGAGTAAAAACTAGAGTAGTGCGACAGCCATGTTAAATAAAAATTCAATAACACTCACAATGGTTAAACAACTTAATGAAACCCACAATAGAAAAAACTTAATGAAATCCACAATGGTTAAACAATGTTAATAAATCCACAATGGCAACTTGAGCAAAGTAGTCACCTCAGGTGCATTGTGAGTTAAGAGTTGTTTTTCGGGGGTGGCAGAGAGCGGATGGTACAATGTGGGGGAGGTTGTGGGGAGAGATCATAACCGGTCATCTTTAATGCACAAGTATTACAGTTCGCCCCCATCGCCGGGATCCTGGGATTTGGGAAAGGAGGCGATGCTTAAACTGGGGGCAACCTTGTAAGAGGCCATAAATATATTACATGCATAACACATTCCAATGGTCAAACGAAATGTTACACAACTTTATCTCGGAGATGAGGGAAAGCTTTAGTGAGTGTTGCTTTAAAAAGATGTTGTTATTTCTGTAAGAAATTCTGTTATTAAAAAAAGATTTTTTAAATAAAATGCTGAATTGTGTACAATCAGTTTACTATATTAAGCCTACGGTCGCAACTGAATTTTTATTGTCTATCCTTTTTTGAAATGTAATTGGTAATTGTTATTATATTTATTAGGTAACTAGTTAACGATCAATTAATTTAAACCATACTCAAAAAGCTCAAAGAAATTTAATTGGATTGATTGTTTTTTTGTAATCTATTGCTGATTTAATGAAAAATAAAATAATAACGGTTGCAATCAATTTATCTTGTTTATTCTTTTTTTGAAAACTTGTTGTTATGTATCTGATTTATTTTTATGATATTAAGGTAATTTTAAACCAGTATACGAATAAGTTTTGAAAACATTAAATTGGTCTAAATTTGAATTAAATTGAGTTTTATGGGGAAAGATCACTTCGGAGGGGTAAACCCTATTAAAACTAAATTCACAATAATCAATGCTCAGGAACCACCCGAACACCTCCCGTTTGTGATGGAAACACACCTTAGTGTTGAACGGCCCACGCCGTACTGTCTCCGCTGTCCCCGTCGCGGTGGGTTGAGTGGGTTGTGTGGGATGTGGGTTGTGGGTGGTCATGGGGGGAGGATGCCCCCCCGGGTCACTGGGCTGTCGTCGATATAATGCAATCACTCCAAAACCGCGATCCCGCTCCTACCGCGCGTCTACGTCGAAAATAATTTGTGGCCTTTTTCACCTCAACTGGATTTTTAAAATTTGGTCCCATTATAAAATTTTAATTTTTATTGTCTATGTGAAATTATTATTCGCGGTTGAATTATTTTTTAATGAAATTTTATGTATAAATCCAAAACTTCATTAAAACTTGAGAAGTACCTAACTAAGGTTTCAAATGAAAATGCTACAGCAATTAAGTAAAGTAGCAATGTAATGTGAATAAATGGATTACGGGTTATTATTATCAAAAGGAGGACAAGTTTTGCTGCTGAAGTGTAAATGGATCGGGCCTAGGTATTCGGAAAGCCCCGAAGTCAGAGCACTGTTGTAAGTAAGGAAGTGAATCCCTTTCGACACCTAGCAGCATCGGTCCTCCCGACTGAGAATGATCGAAGGCCCAGTATATAAGGCGACACGCCGCCACCTCACGCCTGTGAGAACTTGTGCTGACATCGTGCACCTTCATGGTGGAAAAAGGAATTGTTACTTACTCATTTATGAAAAAGTGTAAGGGTGTGTTGGTGAATAGTTTTAGAAAACCCGGGGTTGATGCATATTTCAATTTTTTTGGGGGGATTACATTGTTTGAATTTAGTTACAAAACATTAACACATCTCCTGTATTATTGTAATGAAATAAGTGGGCGAAATGCCCTTACTCACACAGCATCAAAGTTTTATTTATTGATTGATCAAGCTACTCCCAACCATCGATGCTCCCAACCACAATCAAAACTTTTATGTTGCACTGACAAAACCTTCCATCTACGGCTAAGGATTTTTCGCCTTTACTTTAGGTGAAAGAACAAATTGAATTATAATAGTATCTAGCATTCAAATAGATTTTTCCTCCACCTACTATCTGAAGTAGTCTTTTAATCTCTGGAATAGAATACTAATATACAGGTTTTTACTTCATGAGACTTACTTCCCTTTTTCCCCACTGGACTAAAAGTACTTTTTTTCCCTTGGGAGTAAACGTAATCTCATAAGAAATACAAGGGAAGAAATCCGGCAATGCTGAGATGGACAGTGAGGAAATATGGCAACACTGACTATTTTCATTTGCGTTTTCTAAATTTAATTTAAAAACTTCAGTATTTCAACTTAACAACACAAAACCATATGCATTTAATAGCCAGGTCTTAATTTTTTGCATGAATTACGTTGGCAACACATATAATATAAACACATGTTCTAGTTTGTTTCTGCCGATATGCCGAACATTTTATAACCATAATTGTTTCAAATCTGCAAATTTAGAGAGGTATTTTTTTTTAAATCATAGGCTGTAGGGAAAATAGTGTTGAAAAATAGTGTGAAATGCGAATAAAATGGTGGTTCTGTAAATAACCTAAATACCATATGTTAATTATTTATATGTGTTTATAATACAATTTAGTGGAGCAAAGGATCATGAAGGTAAAGTTATTGTCACAGTTATTATTTAATGATGTTGGTGGAAATAGTTATTTGTGCATCTAGGGACTAAAGTGCAACTTTTTCTCCCTGAGGGAAACTGTTATCGCCCGAGGGCGACAATTTCCCGAGGGAGAAAAAGTACTTTAGTCCTGTGATGCACACAAAATTTTTCCTCCACCTACACTATTAACAATAACTAGGTATAACACTGTAACTTTACCTTCAGATGATCCTTTGCTTCAACAAACTGCATTAAAATTACATACCCTATATAAATAAGTAATGCAAAGTATTTAGGCTTTAATTTTAACCATTTTATTTACACTCTTCTTTAAAAATACTCTAGGCCTAACTTGTTTGTTCACAAATATGCAGGAATATAGCCTAAACTACAGGAAACTCAAAATGGATACGCTGTCCTGTAAACAACGGAAACGGGCGCTCAGATGCTGTGACACTCTCTTCAACATAGAGAAATAAATTGAAATCGACAGTGTTGCCGCATATTTTCTCACTGTCCACCGCGGCGTTGCCGGATTTCTTCCCATGTATTTCTTATGAGATTACTTTTAGTCCCATGGGACTAAAAGTAAGTAAGTAAATCCCATGGAGTATAAACTATTACTTTAGTATTCTATTCCAGGGACTAAAAGACGACTATAGATAGTAGGCGGAGGAAAAAAAGTTTGTGTGCATGAAGGGACTAAAGTACTTTATCTCCCTCGGGAAAATTCTCACCTTCGGCTACGCCATTGGGTGACAAAAGTTTCCCTCAGGGAGAAAAAGCTGCACTTTGATCCCTGGTTGCACAAATAGCCATATCCTATAAGAGCTCTACATTTCGTGTGTTGCGGAACTGGACTTGTTACTTACCTTATTTGATCTATGGAAATTGCTGGAAAGTGCTATCTGCAATGTATATCTATTTGCAGAAGTTGGAAGTAAGACGTTGTTTCATGACAATAATAAATTTCAATTAGTTTCACTTTCAAACTCTTTATAAATAGGACAAGAGAATCAACAAAAACGAAAGGTATTCAGAGGCGAGTTAGGATTTGTTTACAAGACAAGCAATTTTTTAAAATAATATACATATACGATTGCGTGCGACAAAACGTGGTTATAATGGAAATATGTAGAGCGGAGACATCAGCTGTAAAGTAGGAAGGGAAAATACCCGACAGGGATCCCTTCTCTTTATGTCAAGGAAATTGTTCTCTTATGCAATTCCAAATACCTCTTAAAAGGTCATTCTTACTTTACGATAAGTGAAGTTGACCCAGACGATATTATACCCCTCTTTTTATAAGGTATTTCGAGACTTTGTAAGTCGTAACCAAAAAGAATGTGAATAAGCATAAAAGGATGCAAGTGACATGAATCAGCCTTGATTCTCACTACTCCAATCTCATTCATTGATTAGGATTTGTTTCATAATGTTGTCGGCCAGCAACAATATGAAGGTTCCCGGATAATGAGAGTTAGAATTCAGAGAGAACAGTCGATTTATTTGTGTACGCAAGGTCATACAAGAACCTACGAAAACCCCAAAATATAACTGTCCAAGAACCAAATCTAACACTATACGAAAAACGATACTCTATTGAATAATAGATCTCTTTACGGAACTCTGTGGAAACTGTATATTTATAGTTAAACTTAAATGGAAAAGTTAACTTATTTTACCTTAGTTGGATCCGGTTACATGATCCTGGTTGTAATGGCGTGAACTGCATTCAAAACATTTATTATTGTTTAATATAAGGCGGCTGTTTCAGTTATTTTAATAATGGCCAACTGTTTAAACCCCAACCATTTTGTAATAATTAAAGCTTTTTCATACGGTTTGTGGCACTGAATACTTAATTAATAAGCCCTTGAAATGAAAATGACATAGGTCTACATATCAACCTACGCCTATACTACTCTTATATTTACTCAATTCTCGCGGCATTAAAAGTTCAACTAGCACACAGAAAAGCTTTTTCCAGGTCCAAAGGCAATAGCTGTGGATGTCTCTCCTACTGTTGTCGGATAAAATCAAATCCGAAGTCCGGTCAGATTTCCGGATTCGAATCCAGAATCCGGTCATTATAGTACTACTGGTACTATAATGACTAACAATAGTGATGCCATTTAATTTTGGGTATTATCTTAAGATCTTTGAACAGGGCATTTTGTAACAGATGAACCTTTGTAAAGTGGTTTCGGTCATTAAGCTGGATGTTCTTGATTAGCCTTGTAGTATTATGTAATTATAACGAATGCTTACATTTAAGAATTTGTACTCACTCCTCGGGAACCAATGAGAGTATAAAAATGGCGATCCTTGTAAGAAATAGATACATCGAAGTTGGATGTGCAAAGGTATGAATCCTCTAAGCAATTTCCTTAGATAAATATGATAAAGCATGCTAACTTATATCGTACTTCATACCATTTTATTTTACGGATCTGATTTAGAAAAGGAATCACGTAAGGAAATTCTAAACTCAATAAATAAAGTTGTTGAAACATTATATAAAGGTGAGGGTCTATGAGGTATACATGAACGTGTTATGTTGTCAATAAAGGGTTGCGGTAGTGGTCGGCGCCAAACCTGTGATTAAACACAGGATCCGTGTCATCTCTTTACCCCTCCCCCTCACCATCCCCCCTCCCACCCCTCTCCCAAGTGCCCCTCCTTCGCGTTCGTGGATGGCAATATGATTTATATCGTAGCTCAATTTGCGGCCTTTTTAAGAAATAGTCAAAACTTTTTTTGAAGAATTTTCTAAAATTTTTACTGTTTTGCAGATTTAGAAGGTGGCGTAACATTTATTTTGTTGGCAAATTATCTTATTTTCTGCATATCTTATATTATGTTGTAAGATTCTGAAGTTGACGAGAAAAGTGTAAAAATTTTTTTAGATATTTAAGTAATTTCTTGATTAGCGGTAAATATACAAAAATGGTGGAAAGTGGCGATCGATTTCAATCATGTGACCAATCGAAATCGATCGCCACTTTCCACCTTTTTTGTATATTTACCATCTTGTACTTAAATATAGTATAAGTGTAAATATATTTTTAAGTGTTGTAAGACGTTTTTTATTTACATCCAGTTTAGATATTTGTGAACGTTCAAAGTATTGATTGTTAAGGATTTTATATTGGTAGGCCAAACCGCTTAATGATAAAGGTGTGTGTTTAGGAGGTTTGGAATAGTAACAGATCTTATATTTGTTATTGTCATCTCTGGCTAGATCGTAAACAAAACAAACTAATTGTCAGCTTATCGTTAATTAACTAATATAGTGAGTGGCCCTAAAATAAAAGGGAGCCTATTAAAACTGCCACGAATAATACCCACGAATAATAAATATTTGAAGATTTATAGTATTAAGCTCACTATAAATCCTCATTTAAAATAATCTCATGTTTCTTTTTATGACATTCTTTAAATGGCGCTTGTTACAAAATAAAATAAAAAGGAAACATTTTGATATATTATAATCAGCGAGCACAGAAAAGAAATAGGGGGGCTACACGTATTCAGCCAACTTTACGGACATTGTAGCCATGTTCCCCCACTCCTTATGCGGACAACTCGCGCTAAATGAGACAAACAGCGTTAGAAAACCTTTTTGAAATACACGATGATTAGAAGCACTTAGAGTGGTCCTAAAATTACCAAACTTGGAACATATAGTGTTTATTAGTGCTACTCACAGATAGTAAGGTTAAAAATTTAGTATATATTCTATTTTGCTTTTATTAATCAAAAATACCTAAAGAAATTATTAAATTTATTGTGAAAACATGAAAAAGTTAGTCTGTGAGGAAATTTTTTATTTTTTGGTCAGGAAAGTTTCGTCTGCAGCAAAGTTTGAGAGCATGAGTTGAACCTTTACATATATTTTTTGGAAAATTCTACGATCATTGGTAATGGAGAAAAGTTAGGTTGAAGAGGATACAAAATCTGTCCTGCACGCGGCCCGGGAGCTAGGCCACTGCGTCCACGTTGCTTAGCTCACTGCTGGCACATGAGTGGAATAACTTAACGTTTTCACTATGGTTTTTATGCTCACTTTTTTCTCCTCTGGTAACAATAATAATAGTAATGAATGATTTAGGGTACAAGAAAATAAGCTGGCTTTTGTTTTAAGTTTTAATTCTGACAAGTAAATATCCTTAATTACACATCTAACACGTATTTATCTGCCTACTGACCTAAAAAGGTAAGAACTTTAGTCAGGTGGTTCCTAATTAGCGATTGGTGTGAAGTTTATTATTGTATTGTTTACTGAAATGATATAGTCTTATGTTCAATATATGTTCTTATGGTCAGTGTTAAATAATGCGAGGCCAATATAGAGGTTTAAAACTTTTGAAATTAGTACTTGGTACGTGCGAAAGAATATTACGGCCATTTTTCACATTGTCAATCCATCTTTAACGAATATAACTGAAACCTCGTTTGTTATACTTGAAGTAAAAAGTTCTTTTTAGCTATTAAAGATATATAATTTTTTATACCACTCTATCTCTTTTGTTGTTTGAGGTTATTTATTAATACATCTCTTAAAATTAATATTTTTGTTATATTTTAGAAACCATTCAAAATAAATAAAAAATTTGTTTTTTTTGTTGACAGTTACATGAATAAAAATGTTCTGTTTGAATAACTCAAAAGAAATATTTTAATCATGAATTGAGTAAGGTAATTGGTAATTTCATTTCAAAACCCAGGTAAGCCTTAAACATAAGTTAGGCTTGAAAAATATATCAAATCAAGAATTATTGTGAGTTTAAGTAAAAGGTTTTCTTAATTTTTTTGGTATAATTTATTTGTATATCTGCTCTTAGTTCAGTAGCTCTTTTAAGTTTAATTACCTCAAAATTGTAATTTTTATTTGAGTAGTAATAATAATTTTTTACCATTATGTAGAAACATGATGACTATTATATTATAAACTAAAAAAACTCGACTCGAAAAAAGCTCGAAACTCGCGGGTATTTTCAAAACTTGACTGGACTCGACTCGACTTCAAAAATCACTACTCGCACATCCCTACTTAATAATATTATATACATTCAACCCATACTAATATTTTTCCTTACCTGTCCGGAATGTCCTTGCTACTGTTTTTTTCCGGCTGACCTCTCTAAGGAGTTACTCCTTAAATTTTCCCACGGTTATTACAACCGTAAGCCACGGAATGTTGAGAAGTGCTTTCTACAATACAAGTGAACGCTCCAGCTGAATGTAAACAACTGAACTGACAGCTGCTGATAGCAGAGATATCCGAAGCGGTGGCCCCTGGCAGCGCACAAGACGCTCGGGACTAGGGTGACTCACCGTTCCCCCCACTCCTCATGCGGACACGGGCGCTGCTAATTTGGCTACACCGCCGCGCTCGGCTGGCCTCTCTATTTCTTTTCTGTGCTCGCTGATTATAATATCCAACTAGGAGAAATTTTTATTTAGCCTCCTTCCTCTAGTTTCAAACTGGTAAAGAAAATACCCAAAATGGTTTTTATCAGCCCGTATAAGTGAACACTAGCTTAATTATCACCTTTTTAATCTTCGTGACGATCCTCCAAAATTCCTCCCCATTTATGATTTTAATAACACCGACGGAAGATCATACACACGACGTCACAGCGGGTGTGAAACGGCGAGTTATGGTAAAGTGTGGCGTGAGGGGCGCTAATGCAATTTGCGGGGTGGAAATCTGAAATGACTCCCGCGACGGTCCTCTGCGGCGATAACTGCGAGCGAATATCCCATAATTCTCCCTTCGCCGCGCCAACCTGGTCGCGGTTCAGCGGCTATTTATTGGGTCGCAATTTGTATTCTGTTCCGGAGCACTGATTTATTTTACATTTAATAGCGGTTGCAGCTAGCATTAAATGTTTTGGATGTTTGTTTAATTAATGTGAAATGGAATAAGTTTGCTTGAGCTTTGAATTAGCAAAGTACAAAGTTGTTATCTACTTTATGAATCTAAATAATTTAGCCTAGATTTCCCCTCCAAAATCTCTGATATGAGAAATCTAAGATGATACTTTAAAATTTTGTGCTTGCGGGGAAGTACAGTAACAAATGCAGTGTCAGAGATAACAATACATTTGATACCTTTTGGACGCAGCACTGGCTATGTATTTTAGTGAAGGAATATGAGTGAAGGTTGAGCGTAGGATGATTGTGGCGCGATCTTTAGTCTTGTTACTGACTAAGGCCGACATGTTCCTTAGACAGGACTGTAAATTAATAGCCCAACAGCCAATGGCAACTAAGGGACCTGCATTTTAACATGGGATCCGAACCACAATTTTGCCTGATTTACAATTTACGAACTGGTCTAATTATGAGAACGGTCCTTCGAACGTAGTACTCAATAGTGCGGACGTTAAGGAAGGGAATACCGCATCCACAAGCCTTCGCTCATAAATATCCAGAATTCGTGACCTCGAAAGAGTTGGATTTCAGGACACGCCACCATCCCAGTTATGATCGGAAGCCCACGAATGAGAAAGAACACTTATCAAGACCCATGAATGTTTACACTGTACTTCCTCGAAACATCTGCAGTATTGAATTTAGGAACAGTAGCACTAAACGAATGAACCGCAGTTTATTTTATTTGGATTTTGGAATGTAAATCTTGCATAATAAGGTATTTAATTATTTAAATTCGATATTGACTAAATTTCAAAACATTTTCACTACACTACTATGAAATCTATTATCGTTGTGTGCAGGGAAGTACAATTGAATATATGCAGTGTCATAAACTTATAATGATCGGAAGTTTACGAATGAGAAAAAATATTTCTGTGAAATTAACTGTAAATTTAAGTATCAAGTCTCATACATGTTTACACAGCACTTCCTCGAAACGCATGTATTGAATTTATAGATCAGTTGCAATAACAGAAGAAATCGCAACTTATTTAATTTGGTTTTGAATTTGAAATTTATTAAAGTTCAATACATTTTAACTCCTCTTGAAATTATATGTTTCCCTATGTATCATAACCTTCATCATTGCATTGTTTATGTCGGAGAATTAATATTTACCATAGAAAAATAATGTTTGCTCTTTATTTTCCGGTTCAAACAAATGAACGAGTACTATTTACAATGTAATGTAGTAAAAATATCGTTCAAAACACGAGTGAAAGTGTTTTTAATATTTGAAACCATGTCAAACATAGTACATAGTATGGTCTGGAATATGCGAAGTCCTACTTTCCACTCTTGTTATAAAATATACTATTTATATGTAAAACTTTTACAGCTGAACCTATACTTGGTAATGCAAAGTATGCATACATTTTTGTGATAATTAAAAAGATAAATGCCAGTGGTATAGTTAAGGTGACCAGATTTTGGAGCAGCCAAAACGGGACGCCAATTTCCGGGGGGGTCCGGGGGAAAAAAAAATTAGAAGCATTTTGGTGCGTTTTTAGACTCTTTCATATTAAAAATATGTGCTAGACTCTATCCTAGCTCGTCTTTACCATTAATTTTATGTTACTAGGAAACTACAAAAGAACCGAAAAAATTTATTCAAGAGTTTTTCTACAGTAAAACGTATTTTCATACCCCCGCACCAAGAGAGGGGGGTCCGGGGGTCCTCCCCCGGAAAATTTTAAAAAATTAGGAGCATTTTGGTGGGTTTTCGACACTTCCAGATTGAAAATATGTGCTACACTCTTGTTCATCTTAACCATTAATTTTAAGTTGCTAGAAAATTACAAAAGAACCGAAAAAAATTTACATTAAAACGTATTTTTAAAGTATTTTTCTTACCAATAACGCCAAAACGGGACAAATGGGCGTCCCGAGAGATTTCGTCGGGACAACGGGACACGTCGCTAAAAAACGGGACTGAGCCGTTCAAAACGGAACGTCTGGTAACCTTAGGTATAGTGAAATTTTATATTCTAATTAAATGAGAAATTTGTAGAAAGACATTTTATTAAATTCATTAGGGGAACGAAGTACAACGAAGTTTTAAGTGATTCCGACACAGAGAGTGGTCATTATATTCATTAAAACAAGGAACAAGAGACGGCATGAGAGAATAGGAAAGAGCGAGAGAGAGAGAGAGAGAGAGAGAGAGAGAGAGAGAGAGAGAGTGATAGTGGGTGAATGGGGGAGGGAGGGTTGTAAGTGGTTGGGGTCGCAAGGGAAGGGGAAGGGGATGCTTTGATAAATGAACCAACACTCTCCTTGTAATTGTGCCAATTGCAGTCCCGTTTACCTTCTGCGACAGTCCGATGGGCTTTATGTCCTTCCGCTCTCTTTCCTTTAAACATGATAAAAGAAACTCAATACATTGTTGAAAATACATCGAAAGTCTTGTAACAATTTAATAGTTAATAATTGAATTTTTACTGTCTATTGGTCTTGCGTGAAAGTGTATGAGCCTAGTAAGATCTGAAGTCAAAATGATGGAAGACAAAAATCCGGATGGCTGGAAAGTTGACTTAGATGTTCGTTAGTTCCATATAATCTTGATCATAGTGAAAGTCCCCGAGGTTGGGGTATGCGGTATGCGCTAAAGGAAGATAAAGCGTAACAGAGATCTTGGGTTTGAATCTTGATTTTCTTAATTTTTTTCTATTCAACTCATAACAAATTTATCATAATTTTATAGGTCTCTTGGAAGGATAATTTTTTTAGTCAAGGTAATTGTGGTATTCTATAATACCCAATATATCGTAGACCAACTTATTTGGGTGGTTCTTATTCCATTCTGAATTCTTAATCTTGTTAGCCTTAGCTTTAAAATGATCGTCCTGGTGTATTCGCTTAAAAATACCAATTTTAGAAAAATGATTATTGGGAAAAATTAATTGACATTTATAAAGGATTGCCTTATGATGTATCTTAGGTTACAAAGATTATGAATTTGGAATCAAAACTACCGTAATAAAATGTTAGGTGGTTTAAAAAATACAGGGTATTCCGGGAATATAACGAAATCACAATGGCTGATGCAAATGTTAATTGATTTGAGATAAATGAGTTCCGTTTTCCCCCTTATGTTTGAACTAACTTCTTAAAGTGACGAAAAATCTTTACGTCCTTATTACTTTCAACTAAACCTTTATAACCATATACATATTAATGGAGTAAACATCCATATTTATAAACCAAAGTCCTCTACTTCTTCCTATATAATACTCCTGTATTCCTCCTCAACCAAAACTCCACCTTCGGGGACTGTAAAATATATCCAACGACCATCTGCACTAATTTTCAGTTACATGTCACATTTCCCATCGATTAGTCTAATTTCACTCGGCTGGGCTAGACATTTGTACGTATATACCCATTTCCCTCTCTTATTCCACTGAAGACGCTACTCAACAGTTAAACTGGATGACGCTAATTTGACGCCTTTTAAAACAAAATAAATGAACAGTGATTCCACAGCATAAAACATTAATGTTTGAAGAATTAATACAATAAATTACAGTCCATTCATATTATCAATATGTATTATGTATTTTCATTTGGTATTGCGACATGTGAAAAAATGTAAATTTGCTTTTGCAGATGAAATTGATTAATTGATTTTTGTGACATGAACAGTAAACGATTTTTTACCCTACGTTGAGGAAATGATGTTATTTTTATTGGCATTGAGTGATAGAGATATATCGGTAGTGTATAAATGAGGTGGTTTAGAAACTTTACGCGGGGAACAAAAGCGGCCCTTACAAAATAATGGCTGCATACAAACTCGCCAACTTTTAATTAGGTGCAAAAACTAGGGTCAGGAATCCGGCCGGCCATATAAAAACTCGCCAACTTTTGACCGCGGGCAGGTACCTCTCTCTCTTCCCCTCCCACGGCTCGGTGACAATTGTTTTCCGGGGCCCCTGCCTACAGGCCTCCGCTACTGCACCTGCATTCACGTCTATTTCCTTTTATGATTGCTGCTTAAGAACTACTGCATTATATAGCATTGAAATTACCTTGTGGTTCAAGCAATTCAAACAAACATTTAAGTCAAATTAATTATAATTAAATCATTATTAAGCATTGGGACTTGTTTGTTTTAAAACGTTCATGGTAATAAACGTTTAAAACCATACAAGAGAATGATAAATACAGTACATCTTATCTACCATGAATTACCACATGATAAGACGCCGATGAAACTGTAACAGGCGACTAGTCGTAGATTTTTGTTGATTTTTCAGCAGTAGTCTTCACTTTTCGTTCTGCGCTGGGACTCCGTATCCACTCATACATTGCTAGAATGATCTGATAAATATACAAATAAAATCTAGCAATGTAATCAGCGGATTTTATTAATTTTCATATTTTCCCCGGGGAAGAAGTTACGTCTAATTGCATTTTTCCATACCCAGAGATAAATTATTATGGAAAAAGATATTCTACAATATTTTTTAAATAACGTGTATTATACGGTAGAGTTGTTGTGTATTTATTGGTAAGAAGTAACTTTCTTGCCAACAATAAGCACAGAAAACATCGTTACAGTCTAGAATTATATAGAAATTACAGCTATTTCTCTAGAATTGTCATGTTTACAGGGTATTGGGTGCATGGTGCATGTTTAAGTCAATCAACCTAACTGTGATTTTTATTCTTAAGTGTTGTTTTAAAAATTTACCTAGATTTGATTTCTATATTCACCAGATCCTTCTAGCAATGTAAGAGTGGATACGGAAATACGGAGTCTCAGCGCAAAACAAAAGTGAAGATTACTGCGTGCTGGAAAATCAACACACCTGTTCCATCGGCGTCTTAACATGTGGTAATTCATAGTAAATAAGCTTTACTGTATTTATAATTCTCTTATAACAACGTTTATTACCATGAACGTTTTAAAACGAACATGTTCCAGATGCTTAATATTTATTTAATTATAATTAATTTGACTAAAATTTTTATTTGAATTGCTTGAACCACAGGTAATTTCAATGCTATATAATACAGTAGTTCTTAAGCAGCAATCGTCAAAGGAATATAGAATTGAATGCAGGTGCAGTAGCGGAGGCCTGTAGGCAGGGGCCCCGGAAAACAATTGTAACCGAGCCGGGGGAGGGGAAGAGAGAGAGGTACCTGCCCGCTAGTTTTTGCACCTAATTAAAAGTTGGCGAGTTTGTATATTAGAAACAGCCCCAAAAATGTTGGCGAGTTTGAACATACCCCAAAAGAATGGATGTGTTGGCTACGTTTGCAGTTTTATAAACTAATTGTCAGGAAGTAAACAAAGCTTATCAGGTCAGAAATCAGAGAAACTAGTCTGTTTTCTACTCCAGTATTATAACTGGTATCGGTAGGTAAGTGATAAGTAGCTGATTTTTGAAGGTTAAAATGCGTGCGTATCATCATATATTTAATTTCGTAAGGCGATTCTTTGCGTCAAAATTGTGGGCGTCTGGCAAGTCGTAGAAAGATGGGAGAGGGCTCAAATTAAAGGTCTCTATTCCGTGATGGCGGGAAAAATAAAGAAATTGCTTGAAATTCACCAGAAAATGAGAAATAACGTAAAATATCTGCCATTTAAAAAGCATTGGGATCTAAAAACGTCTGCTTTGTTTACATAAAACATGTGATGCTGATATTTAATTGAAAACCATGTGGTAGGCTAGATATCAATATAAGGTCGATTCAGTTTTCTATGAAGGTACTTTGTACTATAATAAATAAGCATTTTTTGAATTTTCCCTCATTAGGGGCTTTTTAGCCCCTTCAAGCCACTACTTAAAATTATAGACTGTGCAGGTTAACGCATTACCTTAGTCTTTACCGTTGAGCCCCTCAGTGATAGTGATGTTTACAGTATAATGATACATTAATTGTTATTAATTAACAATATCCCCATTATAAGAATAATTAAGGCTAAAGCATTTTTTAAGATATGGATAAAATTATCTTACTTTAGTTGGTTTAAAAATATTAGTAGGAAATCAGTTTTAAAGTTTTTGGTCATCTAAATGTTATCATCGTATTTACATAAGAAATACAAGAGAAAAGTGTTCGTGTAATGGTGAAAAATTAAAAAGAGGAAGTAGTAATAAAACATGTGATTTATAGAATAATTAATAGATATAACTCAAATCTGGCCTCCTTGGATCCCAGAAAAGCCTCTGACCCCTCACCCCTCCGACCCCTCCCCTCTCCTCTCCGTGACTTCCAACATTGATGCGATAAGTGGTGTTGGGTTTCGCTAAGTGCATGCATCTAGTATTTATCACTCTGTGATGTTGAACAATACCACGCAAATTAATTTAATATGGCAAATGGGTTTCGTAACAGGATAGTTCCTTTCCTAATGAAATTGGTCTATTCTGACCGCTTCCAAAAATAGCACTTACAGTAATACGTTAATTAAAAATAATTAATACAGTACAAGTCAGTCGAGGTACACCCATACCAGAGGAAAACTGTTCCTTATACTTAATACAATTATAACAAATTCGAGCATAATATCTACCTTGTGTTAAGACAGATGGAAGATGGACATGGGAGTTACCCTAAAAGTGTAAATTAGTATTACTGTACTTAGGCCCACAAATAATGAGGGTCTCGTTTATTAAGGCATGATTATACAGTATATTTTGTACAGCATCAAACATTTGGTTACATCAAAACATTATGACTCATTGTTCACAAAAGAGATGATCCAGGGAATTAAAAAACTAATGAGGATAATCAGCGCAAAAAATAGGTTAAACAAGACACACAAAAAATAGCGATGATACGTTGCATTCAAAAGAGTACTGTCCCAGTTGGACCAAAATTAATGGATACGCTGTACCCAAAAGTAGACTCAAAACAGTGCACACAAAAGTGGTGATTTCCGCGAAGGTGCTGTTCCACTTAATAAAGGTTTTAACACACTTCAGTCATTTGCTGTCGTGGTCGTACATTAATTATTCTCTGATGGCCGCTACGAGATAAGGCACGACACAATGCATTACTATGGTGATGGCGAAGGGTCGCCTAACTCCTAGCGGCCATCCGACATATGCCAAATTGGGTGGGTCATGTATATTTTATTGTCACATGACACTTAACTGTAAATTTTTATGTTAAACAGAGTATTGTCAGATTACTGTGTTTACTTGAGCGTTGAGTTGTGAAATGTTCTACAAGAGGATTATGATTTATTTAGTTGTAAGTACACAACGGTGGCATCAGCGGATGAGAATCACTAAAATGAGTAATGGAAATATTCAATACAGTTTTACACTACCATGCCTATGTCAGACTCCGATATTGTATAAGGACTAAATCAATGCAACATTCACTGACACTTAGTACCGTAGCCATGAGGTTTACTGATAACACTCCATTAGAATTAGCTCATAGACACAATCGCCATAGTTACTAAAACGTTATCATGGGTTCTAAGAACAATATCAGATCAACTCCTAGTTTACAACCAAGACCACATCAAACAACCGAGAAGATTTATTAGTGCGTATCATGGTTTATTAGTACCTGATGGTGGACTGAGCCTTGCTCGGTGTTATTTCATGTTTACGAGTTCATCCAGTTACTATAAAGTATTTCAATGTCATAAAATTGATAAATAGAAACCTTTTTTATTGCTCAATGGACTCTTCATCCCACTTGCTCTATTTTTCCGTAATGGCTGTAGATTCCAAACAGCTTTTATGAACTTCATTTCTTTACACTTTCCTTGTTTATTTTCGTTGCCATCACGGCGACCCATAAGGCCAATGTTAAAATTTTACAACTTTTGAATTCGATTTCTTACGTTAATAGATTTTCTCTGGCCAAGTAATCTGCATAAAAGACGTTTTTGAGTCATAAATGACTTATTTATAGACTTTGAAGGAAATCCTCGGAGCCGTTTTAGAGATAATTGTGCAAGCACGCAAGCAAGCATACAAGCATACAAGCACGATAACATTACTCGTATAAGAGTATAGGATGTATTCTCACATGACATTTAACTGTCAATGTTTAAGCTACAGTACTTGGCGTTCCGAGCCTTGCTCGGTGTTATTTCATGTTTACCAGTTCATCCATCAGTTACTGTAAAATATTTCAACGTCATCAAATCGATAAATAGAAACCTTTTTTATTACTCCATGGACTCTTCATCCCACTTGCTGTATTTTCCCTTGATGGCTGTAGATTCCAAACAGCTGTTATGATTCCTTCATTTGTTTAAACTTTCCTTGTTTATTTTCGTCTCTATCACGGCAACCCATAAGGCCAATGTTAAAAGTTTTACAACTTTAAAATTCGATTTATTACGTTATTAGATTTTCTCTGGCCAAGTAATCTGCATAAACACCGTTTTTGAGTCTTAAATTACATATTTCCAGACTTTGAAGGAAATCCTCGGAGCCGTTTTTGAGATAATTGTGCAAGCACGCAAGCAAGCATACAAGCATACATGCACGATAACATTACTCGTGTAAGAGTATAGGAAGGATGTATTCTCACATGACATTTAACTGTCAATTAAATGACAGTTAAGCTCAGTGATGTAGCTGTTAAGCTACATTTCGTTGTTTACTTTAGTATTGACTTGTGACATCTACTGAATAAACTGTTCTAGAAAAGGAGGTAGATTTACTAGTTTTAAGGACACAACTAACTCGTCAATCAGAAAATATTTTTTTGAATTATTTACTCAATAACTTATCACCGCTCACGGAGTGACCTCTAAGCACGAGGTTCCCCAACATTTAACAACGCACTGATGACCTTTCCCATTACAACAATAATAATAACCTTTTACTGCGGCAACAGTTTACAAACACAGGCTTACGTCCGCGCGAGCACGGGGAGAGCGACGGTTGTAGGGGAGGTGGAGGGGCGAGGAGGGGATGAAGGGGGAGATATCGGTTTGACATTCAATAAAGGGGCAACACTCCGCGTCGGAATTCAATAAGCCCTAAATTGCGGGGCAGAGGGTCTAATGTAGGACTTCGTATTGAGAACATTCTTTACATCTGTATACGGCAAAGGCATGCCTTCTGTTTGGTTGTTTTGATTCTTGCAGGATTGTATTTTGTTTTGTTCTTGCAGGACTGCATTGCTGATACAGAGTACATCTTATAATATTGGAATAACAAGTTCACTTCAAATATTTTATTGCCTTCCAAAATAATAAAATACGAATTAAAAACTGTATAGGCTGCGAAAATCGTTTAACGAATCCAACATTTTTACTTAACTAAAACTTTTAAACACTTTTATTATTTTATTAGCCCAGCAGCAATTCCTATATGATATTAGTCTACTTTAACTATATAAATCCTTGGTATTAACAAAGCTATTTAAAATATGTTAAGCGAAAGCCAAGTTTAAACGTTTATTGATAACAGTTTGGTAACGATCAGTAAAGAATTTATTATTCAGTAGTTTTATGAACGAATAATTATTATTACAGTTACCTCATTTGAATATTTGCTAAAACTGTACCTTTCGGGAAGATTGTACAGCTACTTTTTATTTGCTTTTAGGGGCTTAGAATTTTAACTATGCGGCACTACTGATCTGTTCCATGGAATAAATCACACCAGCTTAAACTTATGCTTATGCAAGTATGCTACGGTTTTTATATAGCCATAAATGTAGCACTTATGGCGTTCATTTTATAATATAATTTGTGTGACAATCTCTGGAACTTCGTGAACTGTGCCTTGTTGATATTGTTGACACGGAAACAGATAAGAAAGAATCTTATGACTAACTACCACCTACTTTTATAACCAGCACAGGCAAATTTTTATTATTGAGTTATTTTGGCGTTTTCCCAGAATATATATCAGCGATTATGCAAATATCGTAGTTTCGGTGTAGACTACGTAGTAAAATTATAAGTTAAGATAAATTTGAAAGTGTTTTATTAAATTTTTTTGTACACAATCTGAAACAGAATTAATTCACAAAAATATTTTTATGATCTTGGTTTTCGATTTAATAAATTTTGTCGATAACTCAACTATATCAGTTTACACAGGCCTAATTACCAACAAGATATTACTAAATTAATTAGATATTTGGTTACCATACATAAATAATATGTGAATGTTCTACCTCCTTGAGTCTTTTTCGTAATTTATTCCTTTTACTTTGTTTACAGTATTTTCTCTTTGAAATAAAATTCCTCCTCTTAGCTTCCACTTAGCTGGTTGAGTTGTGCAAAGAATGCAATTATTTCAGTAAGCACGGTTATACGTTCGATTGAATAATACAATAGAATGTAATAATTCACTCTTTTTAAATTTTTTGAATATGTTAATTTGCCTCTTATACCGTAGATGGAAAGCTGAAAAAGACCATTTCCTAGTTATAGCCGGCATAATCGTTATAAGATCATTTATTTTGTCTTAAAAAACCACACGTTCAGAAAACGCGAGGAAACCGAAAAATGGTAAAATCAAGAGTTAGTTTACTAAAAATGCCAGGAAGGCTAAAAAATATTAGCGGTACAGCACTGACATTTTTCGTAATTTCTCTTGACATTAATAGTCACAAATGTTTGTATAGACTTTATATTATTTAAAGTATTTTTTATTTAATTTTTTATAAAATTTGTAAAAGTTAAAAGAAATTGAGTTTGATAGTTTTTAGAAATAATACCTGAAAAGAGAATTTCAAATGAATATATAACTTTGATGGCTGTATTATACGTTTTGAAATGACACGTCAATAAAGTATCTAATAGTTATAAATACAAAGCCGCGGTTCTTTTAAAACCCTGCAAATCTACCTAAAAGGGGGGTATAGAGAGAAGGGGGGGCTTTGTAGGTAGTCTATAGATAACTTTTTTGTGGAGTAGATAGAGTGGATAGAGACAAGTAAAAAAGCTCAGAATGATACGCTGTAAAGGTCATAACATTTTCAAGGCTTCAAAAACTCATTCCTCTTCAATCAAAAAGGAGAACAAATGCTGCTACTGAGGTGTAAGTAGTCCAGGTGTGACCCCGGTTAATGGATGTGAATCAAAGGTAGGGAAATTAATCCCTTTTGACACCCAGCAGCATCGGTCCTCCTGCCTTAGAAACAAGCGGCCTTGTGTATATGGCGGCACGCCGCCACATCTCTCCAGCGAGAATTAATCCTTGAGAAGCTGAAGATGAAGCGACTAACGTAAGTATTATACTTTAAATCTCTATTGATGAAATATTTTGTATCACATTAATGCTTTAGAAAATCCTTGTTATATAAGAAGGCTCAACACCTCTCTGCTATTCGTTAAATACCCCCGTTGCACCAGACCTGCTTACTCAGCGAATTTTAAATGAAAAAGAAAATATTTCAATCCAGTATAGCTAGATTTGACATGTTTATTTAAGCTCCATAAAAATGACATGGGGAATGAGGATGCAGGTTTGCTGCAACAGGTATGATAAAACTGGTTGGTTTTAATTCAATATTTAGAAGATCTGAACTAGAACAAGCCATATACCTAGTTTTAGCGAATATCCCCTATAGGGAAGAAGCTGTTACCGTAGTACTCATGGTAAGACCTAAGCCCGAGACCATGATAACTTTTCGTTTTGGGGCCCCCAGAAGCAAAAAACACTATTCGTTCATTTTCATAAATATATATATTATATAGATATATCTATGTGTCTTTAAGCACGATGACTCGCGTAAAAATGGTCCAATCTTAATGAAATTTTTCATGGATGTGTAAAGTAGTAATTATTCGGACGAGTTCGTAATCCAGCCCAATCGGACTACCGAAAGGGGGGGTAAAGGGGGGTAAACCCCCCAAAAAATGGTTTTTTTGAGTTTTTTACACCGAAAAATAAAAATAATCCATTTTTTGTTGGTATTATTAAATTCAGCTCAAAAAAACAAACAATTTAGTATTTTGAATCACTGCTCTATGTCCATTGGTTACCGAGATATTGAAAGTGGTAAACACAGTACGTTGTCCCAATGTTAACCTTATAGGATATAAATAAAATTCTATATCACGCTTATTTCTCAACATATCTGGATAAAACTTGGTTTGTGGATTCATCTAGATGAGATCTAATGTTTAATAGTCTAAAATCATCAATATTTCCATTTTCGTGGCAGCAAACCTGCATACTCATTCCCCATGTTATTCTTATGGAGCTTAAAAAAACATGTAAAATCTCGCTATATTGGATTGAAATATGTTGTTTTGCACTGGAAATTCGCTGAGTATGCAGGTTTGATGCAACGGGGGTATTATCAATATATGTTAAAAAATGAGGAAGATATAGCTTTTTTTATTTCCCATAAGGATAACATGGGGAACGAGTATGCAGGTTTGCTGCCATAAAAATGGAAATATTGGGGATTTTACACTAATATACATTAAATCTCATCTAGATGAAGCCAACCCAAGTTTCATTAAGACATGTTGAAAATTAAGCGAGATATAGAATTTTACTTATTTCCCGTAAGGTTAACATTGGGAAAACGTACTGTGTTTAACACTATCAGTATCTCGGGAACCAATGGACATAGAGCAATGATTAAAATACTAAATTATTTGTTTTTCTTTAGCTGAATCCAATGGTATCAACCAAAATTTGATTAATTTTATTCTTTTTGTGAATTACCCAAAAACCCATTTTTCGGGGGGTTTATCCCCCTTTACCTCCCCTTTTTAACAAACTCAAACTTAAGTATTATAATATAGATTTAAAATATACTTGATTAGTATAAACAGGGGTCTGCGGGCCAAGACCGAAGTTAAATTTTTAAAGTTCGGGTCGGGTTGGGCGGGCCTTTATTTTTGGCTTTCGGGTCTCGGGCCAAAATCGGGTCAGGCCAAAAATATTTAAATAACTAGCAGTTGCCCGTGACTTCGCTCACGATAAAAATTACAGCTGATCTTACTTCTGCTCTTTGAACTGACTAATTTTAGTATTCACAGCTGTTTAAAATTCAGTATTTGAATGTTTACTTCCTTATAAAATGTAAACATTGAAGCTAAGGACGTTCACGGGGCGTAGCCCGAGGGAATTTTAAGGAAGTGAATAGGTGTATGTCCATTTCTGATATAGTGGCTCTATTCCTACAAAATTTCAGCTTAGTTGGTCCAGCATTTTTAACGTGATTGGAATACAGAAATTCAACAAACATCCATACTTTCACATTTATAATATTACTAGGATAAGATAGAATTAGTAGGATATTTATACATAGAAATTCGAACGAATGGGGTTCTTTGCTTCTGGGGACCTCAAAACGAAAAGGTATGAGGTCTCGGGCTTACGTCTTACCACGAGACCTACGATAACAGCTTCTTCCCTTTAGGGGAAATTCGCTAAAAGGGAGAACAAACGTTGCTTCTGAGGTGTAAGTGGTCCAAGGTTTGACCCCGGTTGGTAGATTTGGATTAACGTAGGGAAATTAATCCCCTTTGACACCTAGTAGCCTCGGTCCTCCCGGCTTTGTGAAAGTAGCGGCTCTGTATATGCCGACACGCCACCACTTCTCTCCTGCGAGATTTAATATGTTAGAAACAGGTGAGTCGCAGAAGTGATAAACATAGATTTCTTAGTTAATTATTTTACATTTTAGCTTTTAATAACATACCTAATCGATGTTCATGGTTTTTTCAATTTTTATTTAGTATGCTTTGATTAAAAATATGTAAATAACAAAACAAATAAATAACCAAACCAAAAGGGGGTGGGGGTTTGTAGGTAATCGATGGATAATTTTTTTTTAGGAGTAGATGGAGACGAATAAAATAGCTCAAAATAATACAGTGTAAAGGATTTTAAATTTTCAGCGGGACCTCTCCTTAAGGCTTCAAAAAAATCGTTCCTCTCCAATCAAAAAGGAGAACAAACGCCGCTACTGAGGTGTAAGTAGTCCAGGTGTGACCCCGGTGTAGGAGATGAATCAAAGGTAGGGAAATCAATCCCTTTTGACACCCAGCAGCATCGGTCCTCCTGCCTTTGAAACAAGCGGCCCTGTGTATATGGCGACTTGCCGCCACATCTCTCCTGCGAGAACTAATACTTGAGAAGCTGAAGACGAGGTGACTAACACAAATATTATACGTAAAATCTCTATTGATGAAATATTTTGTATTACATTAATGCTTTAGAAAATCCTGTTTTGTAAGAAGGCCTTACACCGTCCCCTGCGAGAACTAATATATTAGAAACTGGTGAGTTGCAGTAGTGATAAGCATAAGTTTTCTAATAATTAATGATTTTAATTTTAGCTTTTAATAACCTACCTAATGACTTTCACGGTTTTTACCATTTTTATTTACTATGCTTTGATTAAAATTATATAAATAACAAAATAAATAAATAACCAATTCATGTGGGGGGGGGGGGCTTGTAGGTAACCGATGGTTAATTTGTTTCTTTGAGGAGTAGATGGAGACGAATAAAATAGCTCAAAATAATACAGTGTAAAGGATTTTAAATTTTCAGTGGGACCTCTCCTTAAAGGCTTCAAAAAATCGTTCCTCTCCAATCAAAAAGGAGAACAAACGCCGCTACTGAGGTGTAAGTAGTCCAGGAGTGACCCCGGTTAATGGATGTGAATCAAAGGTTGGGATATTAATCCCTTTTGACACCCAGCAGCATCGGTCCTCCTGCCTTAGAAACAAGCGGCCCTGTGTATATGCCGGCACGCCGCCACATCTCTCCTGCGAGAACTAATTCTTGAGAAGCTGAAGACGACGTGACTAACACAAGTGTTATACTTTAAATCTCTATTGATGACATATTTTGTATCATATTAATGCTTTAGAAAATCCTTTTTATATAAGAAGGCCCAACACCTCTCTGCTATTCGATAAATACCCCCGTTGCAGCAGACCTGCTTACTCAGCGAATTTCAAATGCAAAAGAAGATATTTCAATCCAATATAGCGAGATTTGACATGTTTATTTAAGCTCCATAAAAATGACATGGGGAATGAGGATGCAGGTTTGCTGCAACAGGTATGTTAAAATTGGATGGTTTTAATTTAATATTTAGAAGATCTGAACTGGAAGAAGCCATATACCAAGTTTTATCAATATATATTAAAAAATGAGGAAGATATAGCATTTTTTTATTTCCCATAATGATAACATGAGGAAAGAGTATACAGGTTTGCTGCCATAAAAATGCCATAAAAATGGAAATATTGGGGATTTTACACGAATATACATTAAATCTCACCTAGATGAAACCAAACCAAGTTTCATTAAGACATGTTAAAAATTAAGCGAGATATAGAATTTTACTTATTTCCCATAAGGTTAACATTGGGACAACGTACTGTGTTTACCACTATCAGTATCTCGGGAACCAATGGACATAGAGCAATGATTAAAATACTAAATTATTTGTTTTTTAGCTGAATCCAATGGTATCAACCAAAATTCGATTATTCTTACTCTTTTTGTGAAATACCCAAAAACCCATTTTTGGGGGGTTTTATCCCCCTTTACCCCCCCCTTTTTAACAAACTCAAACTTAAGTATTATAATATAGATTTAAAATATACTTGATTAGTATAAACAGGGGTCTGCGGGCCAAGACCGAAGTTAATTTTTTTTAAGTTCGGGTCGGGTTGGGTCGGGCCTTTAGTTTTGGCTTTCGGGTCTCGGGCCAAAATCGGGTCGGGCCAAAAATATTTAAATAACTAGCAGTTGTCCGTGACTTCGCTCACGATAAAAATTACAGCTGATCTTACGTCTGCTGTTTGAACTGACAAATTTTAGTATTCACAGCTGTTTAAAATTCAGTATTTGAATGTTTACATCCTCATAAAATGTAAACATTGAAGCTAAGGACGTTCACGGGGCGTAGCCCCAGGAAATTTTAAGGAAGTGAATAGGTGTATGTCCAATTCTGATATAGTGGCTCAATTCCTGCAAAATTTCAGCTTAGTTGGTCCAGCATTTTTAACGTGATTGAAATACAGAAATTCAACAAACAAACATCCATACTTTCACATTTATAATATTATTAGGATAAGATAGAATTAGTAGGATATTTATATATAGAAATTCGAACGAATGGTGTTCTTTGCTTATGGGGACCTCAAAACGAAAAGTTATGATGGTCTCGGGCTTACGTCTTACCACGAGACCTACGATAACAGCTTCTTCCCTTTAGGGGAAATTCGCTAAAAGGGAGAACAAACGTTGCTTCTGAGGTGTAAGTAATCCAAGGTTTGACCCCGGTTGAAGATTTGAATCCAAGCAGGGAAATTAATCCCCTTTGACACCTAGTAGCCTCGGTCCTTCCGGCTTTGTGAAAGTAGCGGCTCGGCTCTGTATATGCCGACACGCCACCACCTCTCTCCTGCGAGAACTAATATATTAGAAACAGGTGAGTCGCAGAAGTGATAAACATAGATTTCTTAGTTAATTATTTTACATTTTAGCTTTTAATAACATACCTAATCGATGTTCATGGTTTTTTTCAATTTTTATTTAGTATGCTTTGATTAAACATATGTAAATAACAAAACAAATAAATAACCAAACCAAAAGGGGGTGGGGGTTTGTAGGTAATCGATGGATAATTTTTTTTTTAGGAGTAGATAGAGACAAATAAAATTGCTCAAAATAATACATTGTAGAGAATTTAAAATTTTCAGTGGGACCTCCCGTTAAAGGCTTCAAAAAATCGTTCTCCTCTCCAATCAAAAAGGAGAACAAACGCCGCTACTGAGGTGTAAGTGGTCCAGGAGTGACCCCGGTGTAGGAGATGAATCAAAGGTAGGGAAATCAATCCCTTTTGACACCCAGCAGCATCGGTCCTCCTGCCTTTGAAACACGCGGCCCTGTGTATATGGCGACTCGCCGCCACATCTCTCCTGCGAGAACTAATACTTGAGAAGCTGAAGACGAGGTGACTAACACAAATATTATACGTAAAATCTCTATTGATGAAATATTTTGTATTACATTAATGCTTTAGAAAATCCTGTTATGTAAGAAGGCCCAACACCGTCCCCTGCGAGAACTAATATATATTAGAAACTGGTGAGTTGCAGTAGTGATAAGCATCAGTTTTCTAATAATTAATGATTTTAATTTTAGCTTTTAATAACCTACCTAATGATTTTCACGGTTTTTACCATTTTTATTTACTATGCTTTGATTAAAATTATGTAAATAACAAAATAAATAAATAACCAATTCATGTGAGGGGGGGGGGGGTTTGTAGGTAACCGATGGTTAATTTGCTTCTTTGAGGAGTAGATGGAGACGTATAAAATAGCTCAAAATAATACAGTGTAAAGGATTTTAAATTTTCAGTGGGACCTCTCCTTAAAGGCTTTAAAAACTCGTTCCTCTCCAATCAAAAAGGAGAACAAACGCCGCTACTGAGGTGTAAGTAGTCCAGGTGTGACCCCGGTGTAGGAGATGAATCAAAGGTAGGGAAATCAATCCCTTTTGACACCCAGCAGCATCGGTCCTCCTGCCTTTGAAACACGTGGCTCTGTGTATATGCCGACTCGCCGCCACATCTCTCCTGCGAGAACTAATCCTTGAGAAGCTGAAGACGAGGTGACTAACACAAATATTATACGTAAAATATCTATTGATGAAATATTTTGTATCACATTAATGCTTTAGAAAATCCTTGTCATATTAGAAGGCACTGAAGGCCCAACACCTCTCTGCTATTCGATAAAAAGGAGAACAATACTTGCCTCTGAGGTGTAAGTGGTCCAAGGTTTGACCCCGGTTGAAGATTTGAATCCAAGCAGGGAAATTAATCCCCTTTAACACCTACTAGCCTCGGTCCTCCCGTCTGTGAGAAAGTAGCAGCTCTGTATATGCCGACACGCCTCCACCTCTCTCCTGCGAGAACTAATATATTAGAAACAGGTGAGTTGCAGAAGTGATAAACATAGATTTCTTAGTTAATTATTTTACATTTTAGCTTTTAATAACATACCTAATCGATGTTACTGAGGTGTAAGTAGTCCAGGAGTGACCCCGGTTAATGGATGTGAATCAAAGGTAGTGATATTAATCCCTTTTGACACCCAGCAGCATCGGTCCTCCTGCCTTTGAAACAAGCGGCCCTTTGTATATGGCGGCACGCCGCCACATCTCTCCTGCGAGAACTAATACTTGAGAAGCTGAAGATGAAGTGACTAACACAAGTATCATACTTAAAATCTCTAAGGATGAAATATTTTGTATCATATTAATGCTTTAGAAAATCCTGTTATATTAGAAGGCACTATTCGATGTGAAGGCAATATTCGATCCACCTATCTGCTATTGATAAAAAGGAGAACAATCTTTGCTTCTGAGGTGTAAGTGGTCCAAGGTTTGACCCCGTTGGTAGATTTGGATTAACGTAGGGAAATTAATCCCCTTTGACACCTAGTAGCCTCGGTCCTCCCGTCTTAGTGAAAGTAGCGGATCTGTATATGCCGACACGCCACCACTTCTCTCCTGCGAGAACTAATACATTAGAAACAGGTGAGTTGCAGTAGTGATAGGCATAATTTTTCTAATAGTTAATTATTTGAATTTTAGCTTTTACAATAACATACCTAATCGATGTTCATGGTTATACTTTGATTAAAATCATGTAAATAACAAAAACAAATAAATAACCAAACAAAAAATGTGTATAATAAATAATAAATCAATACAATATTTATATCTATGGTAATACATTAGTCTAACGTTAATTTAATAATTATAAATTATAAAATAATTATCATTAATATTAATTATCAATTTTTATATATTATGTACTATTCCGTAGGCAATAATATTCTGCAGATACTAGTAGATTAATTCCTAATAAAAAAGGAACAAAAATGAATAAGCAAACTATAATTTATTTAAATAAGTAGGCCTGTTAAATAAGTAGTATTTAAATTAGTTTTTACATACATTATACATCTACATTTAACATATCTATTGCTTTTAGGAAAAACTATTTTTTCGATCGGTTTAAACCTTTAATTTATTGTTCTAAAAAATTAAACTTATTTCTAAAACAATCAATGAAAATAATAATACGATGAATCAGCTTCATGATTGTTTGAAGCCAATGTACAGGCTTGTTTTTTCATTCAATTTCATTTTAAAACCCATTTTATTTACAAACTAAAATATACCGTACCCTATACAGTATCGTATACGGCAGCTGTTAGCTAATTAATTATACTCTGAGAATGTGAATTAACAATAATTGCCATTACAGCAATTATAATGTAATACAGAGTATTATGAAAATTAATATAGTTGTAAGTGGTTTATCCACGACTTAAGAATCGCCTGTTATGATTCATTGTAATAATATCGAAATATTCACTCACAATGCGCAATATTTATACAATTTTTTATGAGAACAAATTAAGTGTGTTAAGTATGTTTAAGTATATTAGTGTTGTTAAGTAAGTTGTGTGTGTGCGTGTTGTGTATGTGTGTGTTGCTGTATGTTGTGTGTTGACGTACATTATTTACTTCGATAAGATGACAACTGCTGAGCCCTTCAATCCATTACAACATACTGTAGAATGTCAATTTTCTTTGCCAATAATCGATGAGCGCACAACAGCTTCACCGAGGTGTAAATTTGCCTATACCTTTAACCTACCTACCTACCTTTAACAATATACCTAATTAGGAGCCGCAGTCTGTAGACGATTGGTAATGCAGAACAGAACAGAAAGTTCAGACGAATTCCGCCCCCAGCGCTGCGATCGCAACAAACAATATGTCTCCCCCCAATACGATTTAATAAAAGAATTTCATGAAATAAAAGAACTCTAAAATAAAATAAAATTTACGATTTTTCGACTTTTGTCATAAAATTAACATTATGATTTCACAGAGTCTTAGCTTTTAAAGTTGACAAATAAGCCACTTGAAAGAAAACATGTTTACGGTTCCATTATTATATGCAACAGTTTGGCACTTTATATATCTTTTTTTACCAATTATAAATTTATAACTATATGTATTATTAGAAATGTATTTGATTTTCAAAATTTATGTATTGTTAACATTGATACACAACATTAATAGTTGTTTACATCAATAAAATATTGGTTATTGTTATTATTATCATTACTTTAAAGAAAATTTATAGATGAAACTGCTAATTTTATTTTGGGTAATAAGTTGTTATCGGTTATATGAGATCCATGGAAACATCCCACTGAAATCTCTGAACAATTTTTCATTTAACTTACGGTGGTATGTCCTGTAGGTAACCCAGCTTCTTGGAGGTTACGAATTGTGGATGGTTATAAACGATGGCTAGTAGATGCGGTGTTCCCTAGAGGGGATTAACATCCGCACTGGCACAGATGAATACTACCGTACGTTTATACATGAAATCATCCTCTAATTATATCAGTTTTTAATAGATTGGCGAAATTGTGTTTTGGATCCAACGTTAAACTGAAGTAAAATATAATAAATCAATACAAAAAAAAACAAACTGGTCCCCCACAGTCGACGATCGGGATGGTTTTATGCCTATTCAAACTATCGTCCTATAATAAAGTATTTGTTTTTGGAATATTCCTACACCATATCCTAGTCACATCATGCTCTGATAAAAAGTTGAGAAAATACAGTAATTAAAAAACATTTAGACAGCTATGCTGCCTGTTGGAATAGTTTGTCCCCAACGGTGCACGGCGCCCGCACAACAAAGTTAAAAAGTATAAATAAATGCATCGCCCATTTAAAAGTTTTTTCGGAATATAATACTGATTCGTCTTACCTTTTTCCCAGATGATTTCTTCAGTTTGCACGCGTTTTAAATCGCACTTTTCAGCCGACTGTTTGGTATGCAGCCCACGCGATTCCATCGCAATTGGCTGGAGAGTAGGGGTTCATGACATGCATCAATGAAACATTTTATTTCAATTAAAATTTCATCCAATTTTCCATGGTAACAAAATAAAAAATTAAAAAATTAGTGCAGTTTTTAACGATATGACAACATTATATTTCATCCCTTGAAACCAAACAAAGAAGAACTGTTCATCAGAAAAATAGTCTATTAAGAAAATGACTTCATTCATTTATGGTTTCTAACAATAACCATTTATGTAATTGTACGAGTGAATCCGTGTTGATGTACACAGACTATAAGACTCAGCGTCCAAATTTAGGTGAGTTTATACGAATCAATACATTGCTTATCAATATATTTATATATACTATAATATTTATCCTCTTGTACAATGCGAAGGCAGTTGCGACACTTTGCCAACAACCTGAATCAACGTCGATATCTAAGTGTCCCCAATCTACTCGCCCCAACCAGATCGTTTCAATCTTTTACTCCATCTTTTCACTGTAAATCTCGCATACTGTTTGACAGGTTGGTTGGAGCGATTTGCCTGGAAGAAAAGACAGAACAAGATCTGACGTGTAAGTCAAATTGGTTATTTTGAGCTGCGCTCAAGCTCCATTGTTGAGCTTTTTGATACTATGTTTGATTCCATTCGTTCGCTCCAACATTGCAGATTTTTTGCAACAATGGAGATTGCAAATATTTTTTGGCCTTTCAACCGTACCGATCTCCCGTTCAAGAACCCCCCCCCCACTCTGATCTAGTACGATCTGGTTTAGTTTAAAGTCATATGCAGTAAATCCATTCTACACTCATCTTTCATTCATTTTCACCTTAAATATCTCTTATTGTGATCGTCGTCTTTCAAATGTCATTGTTTAAAAAAAATTGTCGTAAAATATGTATTTTTCAACGAGACATTTTTGGGTACCTATAAGTAAAAATATGTCTCATAGGTGCGACCGGTCGATCAAACAAATTATAGAAAATTGTTTGCTCTATGTGTAAAATATAATGAGTAAGATAGATTACATCACAATACCGATTTCAACAAAAATTTAGAGTCTTTCGGCTGGGTCATTCCAATGAATCTCTTGGAAGCTAAATTTTTCAGAATTAACTATTACAACAGGCTATTACAATATCTGCGTTTAAATGAGCAATATAACAGGTTACTAACCTTGATTCGTCAACAATTGACACAGTATTCCTTATTTGGTTATTCTGAGTTTCGGCTACATGTAGCCATTTTCAAACCAAAACATCAAACTTTTTCTTTCAGCATTTGAGGGTCATCATACTTTTAAAATTCCACATTTAAAACATAAAATTAAAATTTTCGACATTTAATCACTTGTTCCGGCCGGCTGCGCACTGTCGAACCAGTCATTTGCACAACAAATTACAGCAAATGTTCTTTAGAAGGGTTCAAGATTTTGAATTTACACCATTCAAGCGATTCATGCCGATTTGTCGAAGATAAAGGTGAGTAAGGTAATTCGTCCATGCATATCCAACAGTAATCCAACCATCAAGGTTTCGGCAGCTCAAACCGCACCTCCTAAACAGCGATGGATATCCGATATACATTGTCAATTTATATTCAGTCTTACCGTTATGTCATTACCGGAGACGATTCCTCAAGAACGTTTTCCACTCATCCCACAATCTAAACCCTCACTCTATCCACAGGGGGTGGCCAATCTCTCTCCTGCATACAAATAAACACCCGCCTCGCCCCGTGCCTCTCGAGAGGGCCTGCTCCGATACATTCTCCCTCTCTAATGCGACTCACTCGCACGAGACAAGCCTCTCCCCAGCTGCTTAGCGCCCGTCATCCCAGCGAGGGGAGAGAAATACGTTGAGACGTCTTTTGTTGTAACTTCTTTATTAGCAGATCGTCCCGCACCCTTGGGATTCCAGATTGATTTTCTATAGGCACTGTGGATTTATATTTAGAAGCAGTTAATTGTCACTACCGGAACTGTGTACAGTGGTTTAGCGATTTCAGTGTGTAAAAACAGTTCGTCCCCCCTCTTTAATTTTTTTTGTAGAGAAACGATTCACCATTGGGGTCTTATGCTAACTTAACTCAAATTATTTTTTGATGTTACCTAGAATTTTGAGTGCCACAAAAATGGGGGATTTTGGGGGCAACTCAAAATTTTCATTGGCAAACCCCTTTTGAGTGACCACTCATTTTAAATAGCTTTAAAAAATAGGCGGATGGTAGGGGTTGGACGTCTCTAACGCGTTTCTATCCGAATTGACAGCTTGTAAAAGTTTTGAATGAATACAACACATTCTTGAAATCTGGCGTCTAAGAATTTTGGAATGTTCACCTTTGGTGTTTTAAAAATGAAAAGACCCTTGGAAAGATGTTATTAAATAAAAAAGTAGTTTCTTCTAGTAATATTACAAATTTTGAGTGTCCCCCAAAAATGGGAACAACTCAAAATTTTCAAAGTTAACCCCGTTTGAATGACCCCTCATTTTAAAGAGCTTTAAAAAATAGGCGAGTGGTGGAGGTTAGAGGTCACCATAACGTATTTCTATCAAAATTGGAAGCTTGTTAAAGTTTTGAATACAATTCCTTCTTGAAACCTGGTGTCTATATAAGACTTTTGGAATTTTAATTTGACCTCAACTGACTTTAAGGCTGAAAAGACACTTGAAAAAATTAACTAAATGAAAAAGTGCCCTCTTTTAGTAATATTTTAAAATCATTTAAAATATTTTAGTATCATTTAAAATTTTGAGGATCCAGCAAAAAATTAGAATTCTTGGGGTAACTCAAACTTTTCTTATATAAATCTCCTTTAAGTGACCCCTTATTTTAAAGCCTTTTTATGTTTTTATGAAAAACATAAAAAAAGCTCTTTAAAATGAGGGGTCACTCAAAAGAGGGTTAAATTAATAAACTTTAAGTGCCCCAAAATCCCTTATTTTTGGGGGACACTCAAAATTTTTGGTGACGTCAAAAAATAATTTGGGTTAAGTTGGTATTGTTCCCCAAATATTAATTGTTTGCCCTAAAAAAAAATAAAGAGGGGGACGGACTTTTTTAACGCATTGTACAGCTATACCCATATAGCGGTTTTTAAGAATTGGGTTACTATATCGCATTCTTTAGGGTCTTGTCTTGACCAACATGGTATCCCTTTGGAAATTAGCTTGTTCTGATGGCAGTGAGAGGGATACTTCGTAAATGCATATTATGTATTTTTGTCTTACTCAGACCCAACATCATGGAAGAGGAGACCGCCCGAATTCTGATGTTCTTTTTAAATTTCGTTTTGATGGGCGTCAGTAGTGTTTTAAAAATCCTGGTTCTTAGGCTCTAGTCACGCTTAGCATCCCTAACGCTGCGACTATAAGTAAAGAGTAATGCATTGAATATTATAAATGAAGGTGGCCACACTAGATTTTAATTTATTTGTTTATTTATTTATTTTACATGCAACAATACAGGTTATATACCCAATTACAGTGTGCATGTTGCAGAAGAAGACATGCAGTTATCATAAAGTTCACAATATTTCAGTCTAGTCCAGTTTCACGAACATAATTATTACAATAATGCAAGTAACAAAAAAATAATAAATAGTATAACAGTAACAGTAACAATAAATAATAATAAATATTAACAATAATCAACAACAATAAACTCTGCTAAGACTTAACAATAACTAGGCTCCAGAGTAGTGAGAGAAAATAAATATAAAAAAAAACAATAAATAAAATAAATACAGATACTTCCCTCCCCCTTTTTCAGCAGGCTGACTAGAAGTTCAAGCTATCAATTTAAACCCCTTTGACAATATCTTTTGTACTGGTAAATATTATTCATTTAATGTTATTCATTGCATTACACTCTTAGTCGCGGCGTTCGGGACGCGGCGAACTGGTCGCTGATTGTGGCCGGGCCCGTCGTCTGCTGCGCTTCGCTCAGGTGTCAAGTTGTCATCAATATCATGATGAAAAAACACCAATAGCCGTAGCTATTGAAGGAGCTTGCGGTAGCCAATGCATACCGCAGGTTTACCTGTTAGTATGCATAAAGTGGATGTGTTTTAGTTACTTAATCTTTGTTAAAAATGACTGATTGAAATTGACGACTTATTTTTTAAACTACTTTAACTAATATAACATAAGTAAGTTTCTTATCCAAGAGATTAAACAACACGCTCCCTTCAAACTCGCATGGTGGCAAGAAGGGAAGTGATCAAATGTACTGAACTGAACTGCGAAAAAAGAAAAGAAAATCATGACTATATATTTTATGGAAAAGTATTACTTCAAAATATCACAATTATACTTTAAGAAGGAATCTATCCATGGAGCCAACCAACTTCTGGGAAATGAAGATGTATCAGAACAGGCACTAAAAGCAAAAGTTAGGACTTTGCTTCGATTGGTCTACAACATTTAAAAGAAATCCACGACAATCAAGACTCGCAAAACTGGATGAATCAAGACCCTCGACCGTTGTGGAGTCAATAACGGTGAAGCAGATTCGGGAGAGAAGAAATTCATCAGTATTTGTTGGACTTTGATTAGGTGAAGTTAAAACTGTAGGTAAAATTTGAAAATCTAATCATTTTTTTCTCAAAAACAAAGTGAAAAAAATCATAAGGGGGGGTTCCTCATGACGTTCATTCTCCTAAGAATGTTCCAAGTCGCAGAGAAGGAAACACAACAATCTATGTTAAAACTTTGCTTGTAAATAACACTAAGTGATGACAAACTGAATGACTTACTTCATTCTAATTCGCGCTGTACTTTAAAGAAGCGATTTTGGTTTGATATAAGGAAGGTTTGTTAATTGTACTTAAAATATTAGCTTGTGCGTCAAGAAGGATATTAAATTAATTAATTGCAATGGAAATAGAGTTTTACAATGGTAATGAGGAATGTTATGACCAAATGTTCGAGAGGCCCTGAGGAAAATGAAGACTACATCATACATTCAAAGGAAAATTCACAACATTAGACCAAGCATCAGGAATCGAAAGGTTGTCAAGAGGAGGATCGAGGCAGTTTGCCAAAAGAGAGTATCCAAACTATGTTGAGCTTTTTTGTGGATTTCTTCCTCGAATGAAGACAGGCAAATTTAGTCGAATAACCATGGATCTTTGGTGCTTAGTTTTTCCTTTTTTTATATAATAATTCAGAACCATTGAACTACTTAAAGTATTATCTCTACACTTGGAACACTAGAGAAGGCTAATAATATATCATATTTTGCTCGTGTCTACTTTTACCATCTAAAAATACGTTTGTTTTATATTTTCTAAGCTTTATTATCTCAAAACAAATATTGTGACAGATCTTTACGTCACTAAAAATATTCAAGATATAATTTAATTTACAGTAACGTATAGTTTTATTAGGATGTCAAAACAAATAAATAAGCAACTAAGTGTGCGTACAGGCCAAAATTGAAGCAAATTCGTAGGAGCAACTTCGGAATGATAAAACTTTCCTAGTTATGGGTTGATACCCTAATATAACCATTCATTCCCGTAATGTAAGTTATATATCGCGTATTTTTAACGCGTAGTCACTTAACGTCTGCAATAAAAGCTATCTTTTAATACTAAGCACTGGAAAATAAAATACCCGTCACTTAAAAGTAATACAAAGTGTTTAGAGTATTGATACTCCACACCCAAATAAGTCTTGTTGTCTCCAATAGAGTTCCGCATTTGAATATGATACCTCAAGTCGTTTTCAAGTTTTGAATTAATATGCGAAAAATATATTAATACATGTGGTTGGGAAACGAACCACCGGTGACCCATGATTATATGACAAAATACGCCCGTCTCGATCCAAGAAACTATTTCACAAAGGTCTCCAAAGAGTTTGGAATCATTCTGGAAAGTAGCGAAAAGTATATTAGAAGGCATGATCGGAAAATACAAACAACCGGAAAATACATTAAAAGACCGTCTTTATATTAATCCTGATTGAACTGATTAAACTAGAAAACTAATTTCTTAAACTAATTAAACTGAACTAACTTCGTATTAAAACTTAAACTATTCATTCCCCTCAAACATAATTCCAGTTGATTGGATGCTGGAAAAGGAATAATAGATTGTTTCAAGTTATGCACACCTTTTGGTGGTTGGGAGCGGAACAGCCATTTGTAATTCTAGGAAATCAGAAGAGGAAGTATTTTTTAGTCCCTACAGTCAATGGAGTGTAATTACATATTGGATTTAGCAATCGTATCCAGGACGCGCGGGATTGTATGATGTCGTTCGGTGTGGGGGAAGGCGAAAGGTAGCAAGGGGAATGGTTATGAATGGCAGAGCTTTCCTCCCTTTGGTTATCACTTATCACTTACCTCCAGATTGACTTTGCACGTGCCATCTCTCTTTATTTCTGTATTAACAGTTCCTAGAGGACCAAGCTTTGCTGAGAAATGTTAATGTGAATTTACCATCAGTATCTATGTAAGAATATTTGCCTCGGGCATTTGCATATTATGCGTTAATGTCATTCTACGTGTTGAACAAATTTCTTTAAGTTTTATTATTTTGTTTTGCAAGTTGTATGTACTTAAATCTCAAGATCTCTCTGTGCGCAGTCATCATTCTTGCGAGGCTTTCAAAGATTCCTCCAAGGTTTTCGATCGAGATAAACAAACACAGAAGTTGGTAACCAGTGACCAGTGTTTTTAAAGTGTGGATTACTTCACGGCATGCTGTCGAGACTAGGAAACTAAGTTAATGGTTACCTTATCAATAGTTTGTACCTTGCGCTTGCCTTCTGGGGGTTTCCATATTTATAGTCTTGTTTAATAGTGTCACGTTGGCTGAAGTTAAACTGCCTCACATTTAACTCGCATGACATTTTGGGTTCCCCACAATTATCAACTTTACACAGCAATACAGTTTGTTATATGCAACTAACTGCAAATTAATCTCGAGTTAACAAAAAGAGAGCATAAACATTGAGTACAAGTAAGTTTTCAAGTCCTCTATAAAATCAATGGCACAAACTATTCTCTTAAAATGGCTCGACAAGTACTATAAAGGATTAATTCACAAATGATAAGGTGCATATTATTAATTTAAAGATTAAATAAATAAAAAAGTTATTATACAAGAACAAATTGTACAAGGGTTATTTAAAAATCAACCGTTGATTTCACTTCTTTGTTGTTTAATCATACCTAAAGCAGAGAAATTCAAAATTCCATAAAAGAAGGAAGTAGTCTGTTTAGCAAGTATAAACCCCTGCGCGTTATTTCGACTTTCTAAACAAACAAAAAATTAACAGGGAAGCAAGGCAACAACATGACAAGATAGCCTCTCGATGTGCTGTGAGAGCGACGGAGAGGGAGACACTGTGACGTCACTGATCAATACCGCGCTATGGGGGGGGGGAGGGGAGGCACGTGGGTTTCACGTGTTCGCACTCAAATTGCATCGTTTGCCCCCGCCTAAACACACTTTTCACGCGTCACGGGGTTTTCCTCAACCCCGGCCCACGCCCATATGCTACTTACTGCTTTCACCTTTCCTTATTTGGACACTGATTTATGTACCTTTTGTTCAAATGCTTTAGAAATAGCTCTATACTCGGCGTCGTACAGTTACGGGCTTTAAATTACTTGAACGAGGGTCATTTATGTCTATTATACTATTATTATGTAAGGGAAGAGCTATTTTAGTAATGTCTACGCTCGCAATCGGACGACACTGAGCAAGTAATAGGTATTTGTGTGTTGAGTGAGTAAAGTACAACATAGTCTCATGGGTGAAAATATTGGCGACAATTTTCACGAGGGAAACAATATACTTTTCTCTCGAAATACACACAAAAGTTTTCTCTCAACTGCAATAATAAATACCCAATATTCAAACATCTACTTCATCAACTTAAAAACAAACAATATCCATTCTGTTTTGATTTGCAATCAGTGCCGCCATCAGAGTAGCTAACAACCATTCATGCAACATCGATCAGCTATTGTTGCAACATTCTTCACGCTTCCATTTGGCGCATTATATCTTGACTCTTGACCCTTGGCTAGATCATTGGTGGAGCTGTCAGATATTGTTTATTGACAATGATTTTGGGTAAAAAAACAATATATAAACAAATTTCTGCAAACATCAACAGTTTTTTGATTGCAAATTTCAATTAAGATCCAACACTGACAGCTGTTGGAAAATGCTAACACGTCACGATAGTACAGCTTTGCGTATCAGCTGTGGTCTCCTGATGAATTTCACTCCACTCCAATTGATCCAATTCGCTTCCACAGAATTGTAGTCGTTCTCACAGTTGATTGTTGCCAATGTTATTCTTGTGTGATTATTCCTGCCACTATATCAGCTGTTAGCGCCAGCAATTTGGTGAACCTCAGCATTTTTGCACGTCTGTGTAGAAATTCGAAGGCGTTCGATTTTTGAATTATTGATTTAATTGTTATTCTTATGGGTTTACTTTGTCTCCCGCCGGACATACATAAAGGATGTTTACCTCCACTGGGAGACAAAATATTAATTTACTCACTCATTACAAGGAGTACAACGCGTCTAACACATAGCATGTGGGTGAAAAGGATCGATTTCTTCTACTCACCATGTCTTCGTCCAAATGTCCTAAAGCCCAAGTCGTCCTTATTTAGATAAAAGGTAGTCTCTAAAAGAAACCACTAAAAGATTTTTTGAACAGAATAGCGAGTATAATGTGGTGAATGGTTTTGGTCCATAAAACATAAAATATGAACATAAAAACAATTGGTTATAGAAAATAAAAAAATGTGATAGAATTATTTTAACTTTTTTTTAGATTAAATCATAGAGACTATCCTCAAATGGACAAAGGGAATGAAATTGAATATTTTTAAAAGAGCCATATAGAATGCATAAGAACCAAAATTAAAGCCTCTTAACAGACTAAGCCTTGAACGAATAAATTATTCATCTTTTACATTTTATAAGGTCAGCCTTTGTGAATTTCATTATAGTCCTTGATATAGCAGATTCTTTATTCTTTTAAAACACGTATACTGCACAAAAAATAATTTTGTACTGTCTGTTGAGTTGAAATAACTTCTTTCACTAAACAGGGTGTTTAAAACTATGTCAGCGGAGGAAATTGTTTTAAACTATTCGTTAAACTACCTGAGAAAAACTTGTGTAGAAGCTATTCCACCTAATTCCTGTGGACAATTATCAAGCCATCATGAAGATAACCGACTGCAAAGCCATGATTTAACACAGGCTTTCACTCAATATTGTAATTAAAACGATTTACAATGAGAAATTTATTCATGTAAAAACCGGCTACCGAAATATATTTGCAAATCTAGGCGTAAGCTTGTGTATTTAATAGAAAAAAAATTTACGAAGCCATTTCAAAAGAATAAACAGATCAGTAGGCGATCGTCATATTTCAAAGCGAATTTCAAATAATCAAAAGCGTGAAGGCCAGAAACTAACTCAATTCCGGCAAAACACCCTCCCCAGGGCGTCAGATGTTTTATTCATTTTGCCGGGATTTGAGCGAACGACCTGTTGATTCAAACTAAACCAAATTACTTCCGCCCCTCCTCAACGCTCTCCCCCCTCTCTTTCACTCTCTCCTCTCGCGGAGAGATTTGTGTTATCGACCCGTGTGAGAAACAAAGAGGAAAGGAAATAAAGGAGATAAACAGGGCCGATGTAAATGCGGATTTCTTTGGAATGGAAATTTAAAAGCGGTGCAATTCGTTCGTTCGCCTCACGGTCGGCAAATAATGAGTCTTTTGTTGCGGAGTTGGCTGGCCTGCTGGGACTCTCTCACGGGCTCCTTCCCATCATTGTCTGGATTTTATGTCATCGACAGCTCGCACCCGTACGTTTGTTTGGGTATGCGGTAGAGAATGTGTATTTTCCAAGGTATAATTGACTAAAATCTTCCGTAATATAAAACTCTGTGTGAGTAAATTGAAAGATCAAGATTTGCATAACTACGTGAAATCTTGATCTCGGATATCCTTTCTAGTGTAAAACCAACACAATGAAACCAAAGAGCCTCAAATCATACTGTTATCTTTCCGTTTGGCAAAACATTCTACAAACATCAAGTACTTTACTACGGAGTACAATCATCCAGATGTCTAGGAGAATTAGAAAATCAAGCACAAAAGTTCTATGTACAGACAACACTTTTTAGCAAGTACGACTCGTTCCATCAAGCATCTAGGACTACCTTATAGTCCGAGTCAAATAACGTGGCCCTGGCCCATGCTGAACCAGGCCACGTCACTTGTCTCGACCCGTACACGGGAGGAGAGTGATCTCCCGCCGTTTATCCGAAACATCATTTTCACGGTCCAATCATCCCTCCAGGTGGCGGTTCCCAGCGAACCCGCCAGTCATGTATGAAGATATCACCCCCCCCCCCCCACCCCACCACGGGTCACGTGACCGTGTGAGCCCCAGGTGTCCGACTTCCGGTCCGGATTAGCCGCCAGCTTTGTCCCGCCGACCGGGGGTCCGTCCGGTAACTCGGCTGTAGTAATTACGTGACAAGTATTTTGTTTTATACTTAGCATGATGTAGGGGGGAAAACATTAGGTGGATAGAGTTAATAAGTCTGGATTAAAATGGAATTTACATAGTCTAGTACAATACTTAATACTTTACACTTTTTATACTTTTTCTTGAAATGGCGACCTACCCAGGTAGGTATTTTAAGCCAAGTATGAATGACAGATGAGTGAAGAATGATTGTGGCGCGATCTTGTAGTCTTGTTACTGACTAGGGCCGACATGTTCCTTAGACAGGACTGTTAATTAATAGCCCAACAGCCAATGGCAACTAAGGGACCTACATTTTAACGTGGAATCCGAACCACAATTTCCTCGGTTAAAAGATTTACGAACTGGTCTAATTATGAGGACGGTCCTATGAACGTATTATTCAATAGTGCGGACGTTAATCCCCACTAAGGAACACCGCGTCCACAAGCTATCGCTCATCACTATCCACAATTCGTGACCTCCAAGTAGCTGGATTACAGGACACGCCACAGTCCCAGTCAATATTTGTCGTGTAATTAATTCCCAAGGGATGATAAAATGTCTCTGCAGAATTTGTCAGTTCATCATAATTTAGGCCTAAAGACAATGTTTCAATCGTATTTAGTTAAATTGAAGCTCGGTGGGAACTGGGAAAGTGGGAAACCTTTTCCTGATTTTAAATTGTTGGTGTCCCGGCTGATTAAACTAGGAATGTTTAATCGTAATTCTTTCTAAGAAAACCATTTAGAATCTGTTAAGAATAGACAATATTGAATAATAAGTAAGAAGTTAAATTGCTTTAAACTATAGTTATTCTTGTAACTACAGTATTATCTGTATAATTTATCCTTGTATATTAAATGCAAAATGTGTATATAGTGTAATGTAAAAGCTAAAATAAACATATGTATTTTAACGTGGTGTAGTCAAAAACTTTTACAAAACTTTCCCCTATTTTTTATTACTATTTCCCCTATGACGAAGGCCTACAACCTTCGTGTGGAAAAGCTGCAGTCATCTCCACGAAATGTAAATTTATTCGTCGTGTGATATATCGTCCGCTTTTATGTCAATTGTATGCGTTAAATTGTTGTGTCCGTCGTCGTGAATATGTTTGCTTTCGTGTTCGTGGTTTTATTATAAACTCTGAGAAACACTCATGTGAGCTGTGTAACTTGTGTGCTATGCAACTGAAGATGCGTCGTCATTGACGCGAATTGCCCAGAAATTATAATTGACAAGTTAAGGCTACCATCAAAGGTAAAAAATCATTAGTTAAAAGGACATGCATCGTTTTAAAGTCAGTTAAGTAAGTCTGTGCTCAACCTGCATTTAAGTCTTCTTATGCCATCGTGTTGTCTGGAGAGTTCTTCAATTAGGTTCGTGTTTGAGTTAACCTATATATATAGAGTTCGTTTGAGACAACGTGCCAACAATGGAGTTTTTTTATACATTTTTATAAAATTCACCAATAAATTGAATCAATTCGTCAATAAATCGTAAATAAATCGTGGTGTAGAGCGTTATTGCTAACCGTCACTTATACAATTAAGACACTTAAATCGTGGCTGGGCTTGAAGAAGCAAAAGGCCCTAAAAAATCAAATACATTGAGCAGATGAATATAAACTTCCCGGATATTTTCTTCCCGGTCATAACTCGGTGACAGTTAGATTGATTTTAACGTTTGAGATGTCAATTTAAAACTTTTTTGACATATATTTGCGAGTTCTTCTCAGAGTTTTAAGAAAGGGCATTCTTAAGCACGAAATCTTTGAAACAATTGGGTTGAATCTTTGGAACAATTGCGCTATCCGTCGACATTTCAACAAACTGAACTCACTTTCATTTCAATTTGACACTTGCACATTGCTTAAAAAAGTTCTAAAGCTTAATCACAGATTCCAGCCTTATTATTTATATCCCCTGCAAAGACGGGACTACCCTTCATTGTCGGGACAAAACCATATAACTCAATTAGAGAACTAAAGAAACAGCCACAAAAACACTGCTATAAACCAAATCTAAAAACAATAGCACAGAAATCACAAGTATCGAAGTCACCAATCAGGAGAAAGCTCGTCCACACCCGATCAGAAACTCTGGGTGTGGACGTGCTCTCTCGTGATTGGTGATTCTCGACATGGGATACTTGTGATTTTGCTACATTGGTTCCAATTTTGTTTTCAGCTCAGTATTTTGTGGCTGTTTTATTTAGCTATACTTGTTGTCTAGGTTATCCTGGCTGTTTTAAATCTTGATATGCTCCAAGTTCTTTTCCACCTGAAGACGGGATCATATTCCATATCTCGAAACGTCGTGTAACCTGTTTTTGGAGTAATGGCAAATATCCACAAAAATCAAAATCAAAACACAAAATCACCAACACCTTTTCAAACAAAGTAAGAATGTGCAGTTGACCATATATATATAATTATTTCCCATATTTGTTTGTTAATGTTGAGGCAATGCCTAGGAATTAAAACAAATTTTGGGTTTAAACAATGAGAGAGCTTCAGAGGTCAAAAGTACATACTGTTGTGTGGCGACATTATAAATCTTACCACAAGATTCTTGAGGAAACAGTTCTACCTACTGAGCATATTTTTGGGAATTATTTCTGAGCCTGAAAAACGAGCAAATCTCTTGTAATTACTTAGAAACAAGCAATCACTTGTTTTAGTGGGGGTAAATATGAATAATCGCTTGTGAACTTGTGAGTGACGTAATCACCTGCTATCTACATAAAAAGTACAATATACCCGTAAAACGTTTGAGGAAATCGTAAGTATGACACACGTCACCCCCTTACTGTACTTGAATTCAAGGTTTCGGCCAGAAAATCTCAGGAAAATATTGGTTTTGTGGTACAGTGATAATTATGTTCCCTAAGAACACAAATTTAAAGAAAAGGGCTGAACAGCTGATTCATCTTTTTTCATCTAAAATTATTTGTTCATCTAACAGCTGCAGGAGAGCGAGGGTTCACTACTTCAAGCAAAACTTTAGTAAACTTGTGAAACCATAGCCGTCTCTAATAACTTGGCCGCGGCCTTCGAACTGGCAACGCCGCTTTTCAAGAGGTTTTTGCATAGTATGAAACCTTTCAAAGATAACTGATTTCATGTAAACAAGAGGTATAGTGCCATAAGAGAGTGGATAGAGATAGAGAAATCTAAGGTCTGTAGACAGATAAGAAGAGAATAATAATAACTTACTATTATCAGTTTGCCTAAATCCCACAAGGTCTGTAGAACCAAGTGGTTATAAACTTCCGGTCTATAGAAGACGTCACGATTTGTTTACATTTTTTTTATTGAGACAACCTGAGTACTGTTATTCTTCTCTTCTCCTTTCCACAGACCTTGAGATAAATCAGCTGAACCCCTAGCTGCGATTTTGCCATTTACTTGTGTCGCGGCCTTATGGTGAAACACATATATGGATAAAACAAGTAAATGACTGGGTGGTAACTATGTTAAGCAATTACTTATTTGCAAGTTCCCTATTCCTACGCTTGAAAATGTAAGATGGCTGGTTTTTAAGTTAGTCTATATATGTCGGGATTTATTTCAAGTGATTACTTTCAAGTAAGTAAAGTAATGTGAGTAAATCCTTGGCAAACGCAAAGCAGTCTGTTTCAAAAAATTACTTGTTTTTATTATAATGAAAATAGAGACTTCAATTGCAAGTAATTGCTTACAAATAATCGTTTTCTTTTGATTGCACGTTTTTATTTACCAAACTCAATATCTTGTCACCTAAAATCAAGAAAATTGAAAAAAATAAAAATTCTTGTTATCGGAACGTAATTTTTAGACTGATCGGATGTGTCCATCTTTATGTATTTATCTTTGAAAATTATGTTATTTTGAAGACCAGTCGATACCACTCTAATTCCACCCGAAAGTTTTTTTTCATTGAGCAACCCGCATTCAACAAAATAATACTTGACCGGAATCGGAACCAGTCCTACCACGCATCCCAGTCACACGCACTTAGAACAAGTTGTGTAAAATAAGGGGGATATTCATAAGACGGAATAGTTCGTACAACCTTCATTTAAAAAACCACCTAAGCTAAGTTCAAAGCTAAGTTTAAAGTTCCTATGCGCATGACGTAAACATTTTTTAGTAAAAATAATAGATATACAGACAGATACGTAGATTAGAATTAAGCGTTTTCATACATAACAACAAGGAGTTTTTTTTGCGAATTTCCTTAAAGGAATAAGCTATTACCGTAGGTCCCATGGTAAGACATAAGCCCGAGACCAAATTAACTTTTCATTTTGGGGCCCCCAGAAGCAAAAAACACTTTTCGTTCGAATTTATATATAAATATACAGGGTTGGGCAAAAGTCTGGAATATATAATATAACTTGTATATTATATTGCATAAAGTGATGAAACTTTACAGTTGTTTATCTAGTACAAATAGGAATATTTTAGCGTACTTTCTCAGTTTTCCGCACAATGAGGGGACGGCCCATGCTGGAAGTCTTGAAATTCTTAAATGTAAGCATTCCTCGATTTATCCCTCACTTTAAAGGTCTTAATTAGTAGATCACAACAGCGCAAACCGCGCCTCAAAAGGCTGGTCCAATCAGAAGTTACAGCTCCTCAAAGATTTTAATATTGGTCATTAAACTCAAGGCTAAAATCAAGACTAATATAGGCCTATGATATCTTTATCAAGCTGTAACTTCTGATCGGATCAACCTTTTGAGGCGCGGTTTGCGCTGTTATGATCTACTAATAAATACCTTTAAAATGAGGTATAAGTCGAGGCATGCTTTTCCTTACGAATTTTCGGCCTTCCATCACGGGTCGTCCCCTGGTCATGAGTAATTTTTTTAATACGTCAAATTATCCTTATCAATGAGAAATACATGCATCTAAAACCAAACTACTTCGTTCCGAGTGCTTTATTAGTAATTAGACTTTTTCCCCTGATTTTAGCCTTGAGTTTAATGGCCAACATTAAAATCTTTGAGGAGTTGTAACTTCTGATTGGATCAACCTTTTGAGGCGCGGTTTGCGCTGTTGTTATCTACCAATTAAGACCTTTAACATGAAGTATAACTCGAGGTATGATTACATTTAAGAATTTCAAGACTTCCAGCGTGGGTCGTCCCCTCATCGTGTGAAAAACTAAGAAAATACGCCAAAATATTCCTATTTGTACTAGATACACAAATAGTAAGGTTTCATCACTTTCTGCAAAATGATATAAAAGTTATTTTATAAATTCCAGACTTTTGCCCAACCCTGTATATACTGTATATGTCTGTTAAAACGATAGCGGCCGTAAATATTGTCCGATCTCAATGAAATTTGGTACAGACGTATAAAATGGTAATCACTCGGACGAGTTCGTAAACCAGCATGATCGGACAACCGGAAGGGGGGGGGGTAAAGGGTTTTTTTTAGTTATTTACATGGAAAAATAAAAATAATCCAATTTTTCTTGGCACCATTGAATTCAGCTCAAAAAAACAAACAATTTAGTATTTCGAATCACTGCTCTATGTCCATTGGTTACCGAGATATTGAAAGTGGTAAACACAGTACGTTGTCGCAATGTTAACCTTATGGGAAATAAGTAAAATTCTATATCTTGCTTATTTCTTAACATATCTTGATAAAACTTGGTAAATGGCTTCTTCTAGTTCAATTCTATTAAATATTGAATTAAAAACACCCAGTTTTAATATACCTGTAGCAGCAAACCTGCATACTCATTCCCCATGTTATTCTTATGGAGCTTATAAAAACATGTCAAAATCTCGCTATGTTGGCTTGAACTATGTTCTTTTGCATTTTATACGCTGAGTATGCAGGTCTGATGCAACGGGGGTATTAGTGTTATGTCAATCACTAACATGATTGATCGTTTGTGTAATTGTGATAGAAGTGCAAAAGCAAAAGAAACTGAACGCTAGTTCAATTTTTAATACGATTGTTTCTGGAATCAAGACTAGAGATGATTAATAGTGAATCCAAAAAAGCAGACATTATTTTTTACGGTTTTACTAAAGAACTCGTCACATATAATACCAATACACAGCTTTAAACCATAAAGCCGAGTAAAACAAATGCCCCATTGAGTCAGTTGTCTCGAGGTCGCCAAGTGTGTGGCCCGATAAGGCAACAATTATACTGATAAGAATACAATGCTTATCATGGGATGACGCCATTGCTTGTTTATACTTTGGGAATAGCGTAGCCTAACGAATGCTTCTTTTCATCATACTGACAAAGAAACATCTTTTCAGTTCCTTTTTGTTGGCTCGAAAGTTACCCATTGCCGTCCTAAAGGCAAAAACTCGTAAGTTACCCATTGCCGTCCTAGACCGGCAAAATTTCGGAAGTTACCCATTGCTGTCCTAGACCGGCAAAAACGTTTTGCCGTCCTAGGCGGGAAAAACGGAAGTTACTTATCAATCAGCTGATATGCAGCAAACCGACGTTTAATGCTTGTTTATTTGTCACTTTTTAGAGGAATGTAGTGGCAGCACTGGCAGAAGAAGCAAATGTTTGTTCTGTGTTTGTTATAGGTTAGGTTTGAAGGATTGAGAAACGTATTGGCATGTGCAAAGATTACGTTATGATAGAAAGCATGTTTTTTTCTAAGTAGTATGATGAAATATCGTACGTTACACGGCCGGTAAGTTATACCGTACTAGCAAGAAAATCCCGTACTCGTTTTCCCTCGCGCGGAAACTATCATGCTCGTCCAGGAAAACAGTACCTCCCGGCTCCCGGCAAAGGCGTCCATCAATGTGGGCAAAGGGGGGCCCACATTGATGGACGGGCCGGATATGGTATTTTAACAGGTTTTTATAGTTTTGCTTTATTAAAATAATATAAAATACCGACTTCAGAAAATACCATGAAATAGGCCAAGACGTTGCCATTTTCTGTTTGTTATTGTTTTAATTTTTATGTCTACGAAAATATTTCAAAGATTTGTGCTGTGATAAAAAAATTATTGTTGAAACTATCATGCTCGTCCGGCAAAACAGTACTTTCCGGCCTAGTAAGGTAATATACTATTACACATCACATTTCTATGTTATCATAAGCAATTTTAAGGGCAATCTGCTAAAGTAAAACACAACGTAGCTGGGAATACCCGAATACTCACTGAAATATTGACGTATCCTAAAGTAGGCCTATGCGTGCTACATCTCAAAGTTGTGCATATCATCGTAAAGAAGTGGTTTTGAACAATTTCTATCTACATACTCTGTAAAATGTAAGAAATAAACACAACAACTACTGGACGGACCGGGCTGATATTTCCATAGTAACCGTACGAAGAACGGCTATGTGTAGGCCTAATCTGAAATTTGATTTTTGTCTCCTCGCAAAACAAATCTTGTTTTAAACATTTGAAGAAACACTCAGGTCGGTAGTGCTCGTAGGATAATGCGTTAATTTATATAGCTATACAAATTAACGTAGTTTCCTACCAAATTATGGTCAAACTTCACGAGACAAGAAATAAGATGAAATCCATCTCCAATTCGTCGAATCAGGTACGCTGTACATGTATATTATGTTGTAGTCATAGAATTTTGATGTTTGTAAAGAGTCATTCTTGGGAATTGGATGAATAAAAGCAGTCTATTGTTATAATATACTTTAGGAAGGTTTGTATGCAATTATCTCTGCGTAGTTTGCCATTTTTAACAACCATATACAACCAAGGCGACACTAAAAGACAGCATGTGCTTTTTTGCATGTGAGACTTCATAAATGGCGAATGAGACTAGATTTTACGGTGTGCTCAAAGTTGAATAGTGTCTACTACTTAAAACTACAGATTCAAATTTGTCCCACCAATTCCTATTTTGCATAGGATACCTTCATAAATGGCGAATATGTGACCAGTTTTTACGGTGTGCTCAATGCTGTAAAGCGCCTGCTACATAAAAATAAAGCAAATCTGTTCACCTCTGAATCTGATCCTTCTAAATCACGTGCTATACTAACGTCTTGTCATAAGCCAAACCATGCAGGACGATGACACTCAAAATGACCAACTTTCCCATTAGTCATACTTAACGTGAGAACCCCTGGGTCTCCAAGCTCAGCGGCTCAAAATTAATTTCCACCGGCGTCTGCGGACACGGGCGGTTTTGGCAAATGACCGCTTTAAAGAGCGCCGAAGCTTGGCTAATGGCCACTAACTGCTTATCAGGCTTCTTATCTGGCCAACAGCCTATCAGCGGTAATTATAGTGCTCGTTAAACTTTATACCCGCCAAATTGGAGAAGGCGGACAACGCGGTAGTCGACTACAATTATACACTATTGAGCGGGGTTGAGGAGTCTCCGTCTTGTCCCGGGTCACCGCTCAAATCTGGTTACCTCTTGTCACCTCATTTATTTGTACTTTGTACTACATACTTTGTTCTTCTTTGAAATGGCGACTTCCCCAGGTTGCTCCGGTAGGTCCCGGAAGGTTACTTTAAGGCAAGTATGAATGAGAGATGAGTGTGGGATGATTGTGGCGCAATCTTGTATATAGTCTTGTTACTGACTAAGGCCGACATGTTCCTTGGACGACTGTTGATTAATAGCCCAACATCCAATGGCAACTCAGGGTCCTACATTTTAACGTCGGGTCCGAACCAAAATTTCACCAATGAATGAAAAACTGATCTAATTGTGACGATGGTATTATGGGTGGACGTAGTATTCACTAGTGCGGACATTAATTCACATCAGGGAATATCGCATCCATAATTCGTACCTTCCTTTAGTCAGAGGATCATAGAACACGCCACCATTTCAGTCACTTTGACAGATTGACGACTTGAAGGATTTAGATTCTCTAAAATAGACGGATAAACACATATAAGGTTTAACTGGAATATTGTGAAGATTTCAGAAAAGTGGAAGGGATTCGAAAAGATGAGAAAGGTGCATGCGGCGTAGGCAACCATCCAGCTTCGGCCCTGGCGAAAGAGGCTTCAAAAGTAAGTTTTATGTTCCTTTCAGACGATTCATCCTCAAACATGATGACCTCTAGGCCTTCCAGACAAGAACCTTTACGCAAGAGCTTTCCATCTTGTGGAAAGACCTACTTCATCAGGATGATTCGCTTTCCAGACCTACAGAATTTAGAGGCCCCTCGCATTTTAATGAGTGAGGAAGATCATTACTCCTCCAGAGCACCGTTCTAAACTCGAAATCGAAGATACAAAGAGGGACCGAAGTGAAGGAAAAGCTGATTGTTCAGGATAGTTTAACAGACAGTCAGTTCAACGACAGCTTCTTTTCACTGTGTCATTCATCTACTTTTTTATAAGTAAAACATTCATAAGCCTAGGTCCCCTCTTCTTCCTCAAGAAAGTCTTCTAACACTTTGCAATAGTGATTCCCCCATCTTAATAACACGACAGCACAGAAGAGCAACAAAATAGACACTCTGACCAAGAGCGATTTTTGCTCGGCTGGGCCGCGCTAAGCTCCATTTGTATTCATTACAAATAAATAAGGCTGACACGCTCGGCCTTGGCGGCGTCTCCGCAGCTGTGCCAGCCATTTTGTGAGGGGACTGCGCCACCCTGGGGCGAGGTGATCAATAACGCCGTGCGAGGCTACACGGCACCCTTCTAGCCTCCAGCGGGGCACTCTAACTCTCCCCCTCTTCTGTGAGAGGCTTCGGATGAAATGTAATACGCTTTGTTGCGGAGGAATAAATACAGTTTATTATTTTTTGTTCTTTGAGGTGATCATTAACGCCTGTGCGAGGCTACACGGCACACTGCTCCCTTCTAGCCTCCAGCAGGGGCGCTCTAACTCTCCCCCTCTTCTGCGAGAGGCTTCTAATGGAATGCAATAAGCTTTTTGAGGAGGAATATAGTTCGTTTCGCCTTTGGAGTGATCAATAACGGTGTGTGAGGTTACAACACAACGAGTTCATTCCACCCTAGCCTCCATCAGGGCGAATTTACCCTCTTATTTAGGTCGACTCGTTTTGAAATGAAATAAAGGTACTTTTTATGGGGAAACACAGCAGATTGCTGTTTCTTTTATAAGCGTACTGGGCGAGGAAAGTGCGTACGTGATTGATTTCTTGAAAGGTATGACAAGTAAATCTCAGCTGGGTAATGTATTACATGATATACAAATGGGGGAATTTTTTTAGTTGTGGATCAGAGATAAAAGTAAAGTTTGTGTAGTGAGAAATGTAATTTCTCAGATTAGTCTTCTATATTTTCCCGGAAACCCCGATAAAACTGGCAAAGTATAGGTGTAAATCCTAAAAAAATAAAAAATAAACTCCTATAACGGATCACGTTCAAAGAATCATTAATCATCAGTTGTAAAATGTATCCTTTTTTTGGGAAACAGGATAAACTTTCACTATTTTTTTTTACTGTTGATGGATTTATCAAAAATCTTCTCAAAGAAAAGTAGGACCTACTCGTCAAAATAAAAAAATAATAAAAATAACACTTTCAGTATTGTTAAGATAGCCAAGGATGCCTTATGTATAACACTGTTCTATCTGCACTGGACTAACTTTTATGCCACAAAGGACTTTGCTTCTCTACATTTGCTTTTGGCCTACAGACTAGTGTCGTCGAAGGACCCACCAACCCACGCCTTCAAAACGACCCACCAGACAACTTACAGGGAACCCAAGGTCATAACTATTTTGAATGCTAATCTAATTACAGCGTAACAAGCATATAGAAAGCCGAGTACAATACATTGTAACCCCTAAGAGGTCTAGACAATGGGAGTGGGCGGCGTGAAGACCGAGACAGACAGGCGGAAACGATGAGTCACAATCCTCTGGTGTGGAACTCCCCCTCGGCAATTTATCTGATTCGCTCCCTTGATGGGAAAGGGGGCGGGGGAGGGGAGGGGGTAGTGGACCACTCGATAACACTCGATCGAGCCGAGTGTGTGCAAAACGATAACGTGGGCTGTTTTAAATTTGGAATAGTGTAAAAGAGGTTCTGAGGAATGGAAGAGTTTCCTTTGGAATGTGGGGTGTAAATGATATTGGATTTAACTTTGGTGCACAGGGTGGAGTTTTAAATGGATTGTTTGTAAATTTATACAGTATTTGGTTTTTACACTTAATTTGGATTTTGAGATTTTAAAACGTTTTTGTAGAGTGAAACACAAGGCAGTAAAGAAAAGTAACAACAATACTAACAACAAGGACCAACAACCGTTTGTGCTTGAGTATTTTTGAAGAAGTCCCTAAATGGTACAAAGGAACTACAGAGGTTTCACCCCTTGTCAGTTTATGATAAATGAAAATAAAGTTATGTTAAAAATATCAGCTTCCACAATGGTATATTTGACCAAATGAGAAGGCTTTGTGTATGTGTGTGTATTTATACCCCATCTTCCCAAAATTGAGCAGTTTGGGGGTGAGTCAAAATTTTCAATAGTAATCCCGAAGTGATAGATTGTTTTGAAGGTCTTTACAACCAAAATTTTATGAAGATCCAAACTCAGATTCGCCATAACTCTGCAGACGGTCAACATGGAGACTAACGTGTAGACATACGATAATCTTCTTCTTTCGTGAACCTCTTTGAAGTATCACTGTAGGGATTATTATTTGAGAAGTTTTAGTCCAAGAACACACAATTTTGGTGGAAGAGGCTAAATATTTAGACACGCTAATTCATGAATGATAAATCGATATTGGAGTAGAGGTGAAACTTAATGAGGCACACGATTTTTTCAGAGGATATTACTTTACGGTTACGACATTATATATTTTCGATTGCTATGTATTTATTACAAAACAGGGTCTTAATCGTTGGGACGTTGGAAATAATAGAGCTTGAAAGAGGTTTGATGCGAGTGTTACCTGACGCACGTATAAATGGCAGGCATCTTACATAACGTTTTCTGGAGGCTAATAATACGGTTTTCGTAAGAGATATCAGTGTGATTTTAAAATATTTTACCCTACAGTTATGTTTGTAGAGAATGGAGAAACTTTGATAAGGCCAATCAATGCAATGTTTAGAACAGGAAAAGTCAGCAACCAGTTCTTATACTGTCAGAAGAAAATCGAAGATTTGACGTTGACCTCACCGCTCTGGTAAGGGGCTATTTTCAAATTAAAAAAGATGAAGATAGTATATTTTTAAGGGCCAAAAATGAGGTTTGTCGGGCTCGAGATCGTGTTGAACGTGTTTCGAATTCGAGACGAAGTCGAGAATTTAAAACAATCATGAACTGCAACCCCTTTCGGCCGAGGAGCGATTTTTCACCACACTACACAATGAAGAGTGAAATTCACTCAACACTGATTAATTATTTGACACAATTGAAAACAAAACTTTAGGTTTATGAGCCATGATACTAGTTCTTTGTCATGGTTTAAGCAAACATAGCTATACAAATCATATATGAGCGCAACTATCCTGCCTTTGGAACCTATTCCCATATATGTTCTCACGTTGTTTCCAGCAAATAAATGATCATATGATGGCTTTAGGCCCTCTGGCGGAATAAATAAATAATATCTTTATTGCAGTCGACAATAGAATTGCATTGAAAACGTCATTACAATAGTACAAATGTGTATACAGTACAATGTTCTTTATCTTACTATCAGTGCCAAATTGTAATTCACGTGAATGCCTAGAATTTAAATATCCCATATAGCGGCTAATCATGAACTCATCAACCGAGTACAACTTTAGACACCAAAAGGAGTTTTAGTCAGGTTTTGAATTGATTTTGATTTTCTGATCAATGATACCTTCAGGGAGCTTATTTAGTAACTTGACTCCAGCCTGCGATGACAAATGCTCAAACGTCACAGATCTGTGCTACCCGAGTCGATAAGTGTCCCTTCTAGTATCGCACTGGTGGATTTGACTGCTCTGGACAAGTGACTATTCATACTTGCAGTACAGTGTATATCCAAGATGTAAAGGCAGGGCAATGTAAGCAAACTAAGCTCCCTGAAGGCTTCCCTACAAGATTCTCTTGAATTCTGTTTTTTTTGCAGTCTGAAAACCCTTTCTTGCCTAAGATTAGCACAGCTCCTCCCAAGTCTAATTCCATAGGAAAAATGGGGGTTGATTATGCCAAAGTAGGCCATTAACAGTACGGCGTTTGAACAGAATTTTGCGAGGTTACGTAATTAAAAAATACCGGATGTAACCTTGGCATAGACGTGGTCGACATGATCTTCCCAGGTCAGCCCTCGATCAAGGCACATTCCTAGGAACTTGGTGAAGTCAGTTTCCTCTAAGAGGACATCATCCACCATGGCAACAGGCTGCAGGTCATGTTTCTGCTGTCGGAGGAAAAATGAAATCACGTTTGATTTAGAGCTGTTTGACTTCAGATTTAGTTCGGAAAATGTCTGTATGCAAGAGTTAAGATCAATGTATGACTTCAAGCTCCTGATTTGTTGAAGCTTTTACGCATATGGTAGTGTCTCTCAGCGTTTTGGATCACCTTTCCATTCTGGATCGACGAACCAATATTATTGACGTACAGCAGGAATAGAACTGGTCCCAGAATAGATCCCTGCGGGACTCCTTGGGCCATGCTTTCTTTTTGAGAAAGGAAATTTTCAATTTGGACACATTGGACTATGTTATTCAAGTATTAAGTAATCCATGGCATTCGTGGAATGCCGTACGTCTCTAACTGGTGCTACAGTATCTCATGATGCACACAGTCAAAAGCTTTCGAAACGTCGAGAAATACGCTTAGCACATGTTCTCGCCTCTCGAGGCCATCGACAACCATTTCAATGAGATTTGTGATCGCATCAATTGTGGAATAGGTTTTTCTTAATCCAAATTGATGTGATGAGAAAATGTCAATACTATCTAGGTATTTCATAAGCTTTTCGAGGAAGAGCTTTTCAGATACCTTACTGAACACTGGCAAAAACTGAAATTGGAAGGTAGTTGCTGGAGAGATTAGGATCGTTCTTTTTGAAAAGTGGAATCACTCCACTTGGAATCACTGCCACTTTTTGGCAAGGAAAAACTCCAGTTTGAAATGACAAATTTACTAATCTTGTGAGTGGTGCCAAAATGTGCCTGTAGCAAAGTTTGATCAACACACTGACCTGCCGTCAATGTCACATGATTTTTTGGAGTTCCTCGATAACGCGAGCCACGTCAGTCTCACACCAGGAGTCAAGGCCATGGACGAAGCAGGACCTCTAACCGTTTTTGGATCAACTCGAGTTCCTTTAAATCAATTATATGGCAGAGCAACGGATGCAAAATATCTATTGAATCCGTTTGCAACTTCTTGAGAGTTGTCAACGATTTCATTGTTAATTTTAAGATGAATCGGTTTGGAAGTTTTCATTGTGTTTCAAGAGTTATTAATTATTTTCCAGGCTGATTTTGAAAATTTTTCAATGTTTTACAAAGTATGATTTACGTCATAGGCTTTAGCAGCCCTGATTACCTTTCTGTAAGTTTGTTTGTAGGTTTTATAAAAATGTTTAAAATTTAAATCTTGGGTCGTTGAATAAAAAGGAAAAGGAAAGGACAAGAAAAGAGTTGGTTTCGGCCACCAAATGACGTTTGTAAAACAGGTAATTACGTCGTAGTGTTGTGAAAATCTGTATGTACTGTTTCAGTTCAAACAGTTTTTTAAATATTAACCCTGACCCACATAAAGTTTAAACCAAAATGTAACACTGAACTCAGTCAGCTGAATGAACTTTTAGATAATCTTAAAAATAGTTATCACAACCATTTACTGGACCCAAACTGTGACTATGGTCGTTGGCCGTGTCACACGTATCCTGCCGTTGGAGGGGATTGAACTTCATGGTATACCTTTAAAATAGCATGAGGTTTTACTTGGTTTAAACAACCTAAGAGTCGTCCCATGAAGGATGTCACTACTTGGTAGTGTAAGTATAGAACAAATTGTTAATGGCTGGAAAATTTTCGACAAACTACTGCATAATGACGAAAACTGCGTCTCAAAAGGACGACCCTGACACTCTTAATAACTCAACATTCAACAACTTCTAACAACTTTAACGCTTCTTAATGTAAGGTTTTTAAATGTCACTTTTGAAGAAAGTCTTATCGCCTGCCATTTCTGACTTTATAAACGTTTGATTTAGGATATGTGGTGTTGTGCTATACGCTCAAAGAGATCATCAGTTTGATTCAATTTCGTATGCGTTTTGACTAACGCTTACCTTTATGTTTATTGACTCACTCTTCGTGTGCTTAGAAAAGTTTGGTTATTATTTTTGATTATATTCCTTTTTTCGCCTCTTAATACAAAAAATTAACGTCTGTCTGTAACTGTCCCTCTGTTTTCTCAATATTTGAAACTTAGTAATAATTATTCATATTTAATGTAATTTCTTTAAAACGTATTTTAAGAATGCACTTATTTCTTATAAAGAACTCGTCACCCACGCACAAGCCAATGTGGCTTATGTGGGGACTAATTTCGGTAGATGTGCAATATTTATTTTGTATGATTAATATCGAAATAAATTTGATTTGATTTGATTTGATTTGATTTGGTTCTGCTCTTTCTTATGAATTGGAAAAGAAAAGTTTGAATCTGCTATCAAGTATGTTTAAAAATATATTGAGCTGTCTCTAACCATTTTAGCACCTTTGAATACAAATGGTATATACTTGAATGGATGTCTTCAAAGTTTTGATTTGCTCTTCCTCGTGAATTGGATAATCAAAGTTTGAGACTTCTATCAAGTATGTTTTAAAAAATATTGAGCTGTCTCCAGACATTTTTAGTACATGGACGAAGACACAACCATCCAACCAAAAAAAACACCAAAACGGAACTGGCCCCGTTCCGTTCCGGAACGGGCCAGTGCGTACTCAAATATTTATTTAGATATTAATATTTGTTTGGGTTTTGGGTCTTTTGGGGTGCTCGCTGTTCTATTTATGTTCATCGGTGTACTAATGGTATATCTGAATGGATGTCCTAGTTAAACGATGATTGGTGTAGATATTATTCAAACTATGGATTTACATGATAATAAACTACTCAACTACTGCATGAAGGGAATCGTATACAACGAGTTTATTTCAAAATGCCAATATTAATCAGTTAGCTGTACAAATAATAGTTTACAATTTATCTTGTCACATTTGATAAATAAATCCGAATTATAGCTTTCCAACGTAATTTTTCACTGACACATTGTTTCTCCAGTTTCTTTATTTGTAAAAGTTCTACGGTGTACTTAACTATGTAACAATACGTAATGTAAATTATTAATGTGCTATAAAGATAAATCTGACATTTTACTGACTATGTTCCTACAGATAGGTTACCGGTATTCGTAAATCTGGCGACTTATTGAATTAGTTACTCGTACCTCACAGTTCCAAAACCATCTGGTACTTATCGAGACTTTAATTACTAAGGCCCACCCAGGATAAGGTGCTTTAACGCGAACAACAAAACAAAAACAGTTAATTAGATTGAATAAAAGAAGCAGGAGCGAGAGTGACCAAAGAACATTGTTCTGAAGACGTAGAATAGCTGGGATACAAAACAACGGTATGGTAATTAGATTTCGACTGGCCAAAAAACGTTCTTTTGTTTAGTCGGGCGGCGTGGAGCCACGCGGCATGCATCAAGGACCCGCGCTGGAGCCACAGCTATTGACGCCGACGGCCGGAGACGCCCGAGGCTTGCCGAGAGTAACCGAAGTTATCCGATTGTGGCCGAGCAGCGCCGATGTAGCCTCGTGCCAGCGCCCATTAGTACATCTCCATTGGTAATCCACGTCGCTCTGACAGCTGTTATCTGGCTTCAGGCCATTAATCAGCTGTTATCTCGCAGCTGAGGACGCTGGAATGCCAGCTGATTCAACAAGTGGTCCGACCATCACAGAGGATTACTATCAGAACTGAATAAATTGTTTGGGTTTTGTAAATTATCATTTACCATTTACCATTGATGTCTTCACCGCCGCCCTCGTAGACAGGGGAATCGTCCAATTTGTTTTCTTGAGTGTAGTGTATATGTGTGTGGTGTGTCGTGTATAGCTTGAGCATTGCCTAACTATTTAGATATTAATATTTATGTTCATCAATAAACTCAGATAGTTTATAGTAAGGCCGTTCTATCAGATATTGCTTAAGTTGTTTTTTAAAAGCCTTGAGATCTTTTATTTCTTTGAGTTTATTAGGTAGAAGATTAAACATTTTTATCCCCATATTGTTTTGTTTTTATTTAGCCTATGGTAGCCTAGATCAAGGTTTCTTTTATTTCTAAGGTATTTGTGGCATTGGGTTCCAAGTTGAGGGGGGATTAGATTTGATTGCAGTAGTAATTAATTGTCATTAGGATGTTGACATTGAGGAGAGCAGAACAAGTGCAGTTTGTACAAAAGAGTGTTGTTTAAATGTTAGTACTACATACAGTTTTTAAAATTAAATCCTATAGAGCTAAATTCAAGGACCCAGAGTCTATGTGTTGTTTGTGGGGACTCACCACTCGAAGAATCTGGGAGATTCCATAGGCAATATGTCTAGCCCAGGCACTTACTATGGATTTGTTGTGTTTTGTTAAACAATAAAAGTATTAAAAAAACACTGAAACAGTGTTGTTTCAACTTTCTTCCCTTTGATTTTTATTAAGTGTATATTAAGTGTGTTATTAGTATGACTTTTATTAAGTAAATTGTCTTATATCTGGGGCCAACTTTCTGTTGTCTGTACGCTCGATCCCTCTGTTGTATTTCTCAATATTTTCCATAAATTAATCAGTGATTTTCAAGGTTATTGAGCCGATAAAACTAATATTCAGTACACGGTGAACTATCAGTTAGTCGATGTTTTTTACTTACAAATCAAGTACTTTATCGAGGGAAAAAGTATACATGGAGTTAACAGTATGAGAGAATGCCAAGTCAGTTAAAAAAACAATGTTTTACAGTTTATTGTGTCTCATTTTATAAATATTTCACAGTTTGACAAATAATAGCTTATTCAACGAGGTCTAAGTATTGTGTCGAATCGAAGATGTAAATTCAACAAATGAATTAAACATGGGCAATTGTGCCAACAAAGAGCGGAGAGGCGCAAGAGTAATTTTCGAGGCCGTAAAACGTCAGGAAATCGTTACAGAGTTAATAACCCTACAGTAATAAAGCGAGCAAGATGGGAATGATAAGCGAGATTTAACAGCTTCCACGTGGGAAGATTTGATCTGGGAGGAGTGCGGTAACGCGGACAACCCCCCTCCCCCTCCCCCTCCCCCCGCCGAGAGCATATTGCTCCGGTGCCACTGTAATTAGCGATAATGGACTGCAATTCGCCGCGAGTGGGTGCTAAACTACATTACCGCTGTTGGATGATCTATTGCAAGTTCATTACCTGGCTCGTTGGAGACGCGGGTTTTCAGTGAAGCTTATCTTGTTTAATACAATTTGGTGATTGGGAAGACGAGAAGGGAAAGTAATTAGTCGTGTGTTGTTTAAACTGGGGTGCTTCAGATTGGAAATATTTTTATCTAACGCCACAGAAATATCATCGGAACTAGACGGCTAATCATGTTAGTAACACCTACATGCTTTAGCCAACTGTTAAGATACTACCAAAGGAATTCTCTTTAGATTGTGAGCTCTAATTGTGTTTGCGTGCATAGTGGAGGAAAAGTAAAGTTTCTTCTTCCATCGTGTTGAGTATCCAAAAACATTTATCTTACCTAACCACATAAACTGCGTCGACCGAGTGTCGTAAACAATCAAAACAGCACAAGATGTGCTTTGTCATAAGCAATGGCGTGAGCGAGCACGACCTGTCTTATTTTTATGACTCCAAGGAAGTTCAATAGTAGGGGGCCTACTTTTCCTGAACCTATTATTTTTTATTATATATGTAATCACCCAAATTTACAATACAATGTTTGAAAGAAATAATACCGCTATAAAATCCCATGTAGGCTACATATTTTCATTTGTTAGTAATCTAAAACGGTCGTTCATCATTTGCGCGGTATGTAAGCCTGCTGTGAAATATTCTGAAGGGTCGCCTAATCCCCTTACATCATTTGCGCGGTGTCCCGTCCAGGTAGCCTCAGCCTGCCAACAACAATTCGCCAACAGCCGCCCTCCCGCACGTACCACATGAGGCGGGTCATAGCAAAACTGTCTAAGTGACATTTTTTTCGAAATTGAGATTTTGATGTTTTCTTACTTTATGGGAGTCGATACATCAGACTGTGTGCTCATTTTATGTCAAAACTTGTTATTTTCTATTTAAAAACTATGTTAAAGTTTAGCGGTTGTAGCAAAACTCGCCTTTTTCATCGTGACCGTTGGTTGCAAAACTGGTAATTTTGCAGCCGACCAATGGTGTCGCAGCTTACGACCATGTGATTTTCAGCTTGTCTACATCTCGACTTACTGAAGTTCCTAAAGGTTACGGCTAGTATCAGTGTATTTTAAACTTTATTATTGAAATAATTATGGATACAGTCATTAAACCTTCGCCACGTGGAAAAGGTCCGAAAGAAGAAATCTAATCCCGAGGAATGGAAGACATTTTGACGTTTTATTACTCTATGGGAATCGATACAACAGGGTGCTGTTTCTAAACGATGTTGGTAAATTAATACATAATGTTGACTTTGTTTTTTGTAATCCTAAGGTCCCGTTTCAAAACTGTAAAGATACAACTGCAAGATGGATTGTAACTATATAGTATTTAGTAATTTGAATGCCGCTTCCGCCACCCCTCACCGCGCAGATGATGCATATACCTGAGAGCCCCCTGGAACTCACCGCGCAGAACACGCAACCCTTCTACCTGGCTCTCCGCATACCGCGCAAATGATGTACGCCCTCTAAAACAAATCTTAGCAGGCTCAAAGAAGTAATACCTCAATAATCTCACGTAATACTCATTCATTCATTTGTTAGTAATTTAAAACATATCTTCGCAGGCTTAAACACAGGGATTGTATGCAAAAGTAAATTAGCCACTTTTTCTTTACGAACCCCTTAGTGACCATCGTATCATTGATCAATGTACCAATGTCCAACGTACCTGATAAACACTGAAATAAATTAATTATACCTTCATTTGCAACGAATGGCTCTTTATGTGATTGTTCCGTAGTCTATAGTCTACGTATTAATAATCGTTCTAATAAAGCGCAATTTAAACTCGATTCTAACAATATGTCAACTTTGAATTACAATACTATTACTGTTTTCATCTGCGACTTAGATTATTCATCCAAAAATAACACAAATTTCTAAAGAAAAGAAATGGAGTCTTACTTATTTTCCAGCAATTAATGAGTATTGATTCCAAATCACATCACAGTAATATTTGGAACATGAGAAAAATACATAAAAAAGATTGAATTTCGAAATATAATAGATCTACCGTTTAGTTTAATAAATGAGCTGAGAGAATCTCACTAAAACGCGGAGCTTGTATTGCCTAAAACGCGAAGAGGAACTCCGCTCTCCGGAAAGAACCAGACCGAGACTAATCCCTGAGGTACACCACTAATGTTCGACTGTAAAATACCATCCTCAGCAAGGCAAGTGCATCGGCAAAATCACTGGGAGTGAAATGCAAGGCCTTTCTAGTCGTAACATAAGCTGTTATGACCGTTACACATCGCCCAGACGTATCTGTGATCTAACTAGCTTCTACCTTTCTCTATGGCTATGATCACGGCATGTGTCATGTCTTTATTACTCTGTGCAGGAGCCGGCGGGCTGATACGATACTGTGATAATGCCTCTCTTTGATCCGTCCGCCAACCGTATTACCAAAGGTCAGAACAAGGAGATAAAACTCTACTGGCTTGAGATAAAACTCTACTGGCTTCTGATTTTATATACTTACCAGATGTAAATCATTTTAACGGTTGACCTTCTTCTATGATTGCCTTGCTGTTGGATGGTGCGTAAAAGGAATTTAATTAATTATTCATGCTCATTTAAAGGTTTATTAGATAATAAATAACAGTTTTATTTTCTTACCCGACGCATTTACATTATAGACTTTGCAAATAAAATGCATGGTGTTATGTTCAACGGTTTGTTAGAGAGTAAATAACATTTATTTTCTTATCTAACACGTTTACATAATAAACTCTGCAAATTAAAAATATGGTGTTATGAACAGGACCGTTATGAAGCAACTGGCTCCATCCATATATAAAGTTTATTTTTTTAACAAATCAAATCACATCAAATTCGTTTACTGATTACGTTCATGTCAAATTACTGATCTTGAGTTTGTCAATGGATCACAAAGGTGTTTCCCGGGACTCCCAAACTCTCTGCGGCCCTGCTCTTTTGTGGATTTGTTCCTTACGAGATACGGGTGTTTCTTTTTTACATTTTTTTTTAATCAAAAGATTATATTTCAGAAACCGATTTGAATATTTAGGATAGACCCATAGTTATATGGTAAAATATGTTTTCTAAATACAAGGTAATGCTTTAGAGAAAGGACAAAGAGATTTCCTGAATAATCATGTAATGTAATAAGAAACATGTAAGAATATTTGAAAATGTTTAGATATTAGTTAAAATAATGGAGATGTAATCCTCGTCAAGCGTTCATAAAGAGGAATTGATGTCAACATTGTATGTTTAACTGATATGTTGCACTGTGTTGCTTACCTAATCTCTAGACTCAATGGAATTTGAAACGCGCCGCGACAGACGCGGTCCGCGGTGCATAACCTGCCATAAGCCAACCGTCATGAAGTACCGCGCAGATCCGCAGAGTATACGCAATAGTACTTTTTCTTTGTTATCTATTGGATCGTAAAGCTACTCAACAACTACCGACCGCACACAATCGTTGTAAATTACCCAACAATTATCGTAAATATCAAAGTACAGCAACACTGATGCGAATTTATATTAACTCGTAATGAAGGGTTATAAACAATTAAAGGGAGGTATATAATCGTTGTAAGTGTGGTAGGCCTGCGACTCCTAAACAATAATTCATATGGCGTTGGGTGCGAGGCAAGCTGCCAACTTGGCAGAAATTATTTCCTCCATAGACTTTCAATATATGTAATCCACAATGATTCTTATACTGAAGACTTGAGGAGTAGTGCATCTGATCTTACTCACTCTGCTTTACTGGACAAAGGTGCTTTAATTCACTATATTCTATAACTTATTGTCGTGAGTTTAGTTTTAAAATTACAACATAATTATTTAGAGGGTTCTTAGCAGAAAAATTTGCATTTTTGCGTTTTCCTATTTTTTCAACGAATTATGCCAGATTATTTACTTACTTTACACCAGAGGAAGATCAAATAATACACATGGTTAAAATACTACTTTATTTATTGTCCGATTTAAATGCCAAACTACAAAACAATAACCGATTAGAAATCTTTATAATTCTAGGCACAATTCTTATTTAAAATTTGTCCTGCTTTATATTTAAGGATCGCAATTTATAATTGATGGTGCATAACGCTTATTTTGTTCCGTCATATTATTTCATACTCATAGAATATCTTCATAAAAACTGAAGTGGTAGCTTTTTTAACACCAGTATAATTTGTATCATACTCATGCAGTGATAGCAAGCCCTCGGGGCGAGGGCCGCGAGGATTTCAAGGACGTGAATTGGCCTACGTGTTGGTTTTACAAGAAAAAGACACCAGCTCACATCTTTTTATTATATTGTACAAAAAATAAATAATTGTATATACTGAGCCTTTCACTTCGTGAATACATAGCAATTTTTATGGCGAAACTTGCTTTGTTTGTTCGTTTGTAACACAAGGCTATTATATGTAAAAGGTAGATTACAATACCAAATGAGGATGTAGTCACCGGAATATTGTTGGAACCACAGCGGGGATGAAGTTTGGAGTATGGTCGTGGCGGTCAAGTACTTCATTTGGAAAGTAACCCCCAACAGCATTTTCAGAGAGTCTTTAATGCAACAGTCTCACACTATAATACAACAGTCTATATTAGCATACACAACATGCCGGCGCATGCGACTACGGACCTCAGTCCTGGGCCTGAGGAGTAACGATTTGTTTGCGGAAAGAACTTTTTGATGGTGATGAGATTAGTTTCGATAATTCTAAATCCAAGGATTTAGGCGGGTTGTGATTTGTCGTTAACGTTAGCAGCGATACTTTGTATTGATACATCAGACCAAGGGTTCTCCACAGTCTTCGGAATTATGCAATACTATTTTGTTATTTAGAGGTTAGTTGTTGTTCGTCACTTACGAGAGGAAGGGGAGCCCGTATACAAGAGGTTGTTTGTTACAACAGGTTAGTGATCTGACGGACAGTGATCATTTAAGGTATAAGATTTTTAGCTTGATTTTTGATCTAAGATGTACATTCACAAGGTTTTTTTAATATTACATGTAATTGTGTCGCAAGTTCCTTCCTTGATGGTGTCTTTAAAGGGAATGAACCGTGGTGAATGGGGAACGGGACATGTGATTCATGGCCACTTACATCCTCATTTCCTACTCGACTCATAAACTTTAACTATTTTGTAGGTGAGTAAGCTCTAGTGACCGGTAAAATATGTAAAAATCAACTTCGTACCTTTATAACATGGCATCAACCTTGAAAAGTGTTTGATTGGTTCCTCTTTGTATCTCGTTATGGTAAATGCTATTATTTAGGCTTTACAAACCTTTTGTACAAAAGATGTACCTACTTTGATTGTGCATTACGGCTAAATTTGAGGCATGGTAAAATAGTTTCACCAATAAAATGTGTGTCAAGGAGATTTTCCTGAAAATAAACCCAAAATAAGTGAAAAACATTTGACTGCAGATTTAGAATGATTCCCTCTGCAGATTTTTGTGTGTCAAGCATATGAAAAACCGTTGAAGAGTGCTACATTTAGGAGTGAACAAATTAAGTTTTACTAAGCACCAGCATCCCCTCCCCACGTCTCTGGCACTGACATGGTTAGTGTCATGAGAGTTAATTGTCAGAGTGATCTGATTACCCGACTGGCGGTTGTGTCTGGGGGAGGGGGAGTTGCACTTCAGTTATACCGTCACTGTCTACTGTACTTGGCCTCCAGCCAACACTCTCTTGGCCTGCCGCCAGAACTGCTTCCGGTATCTCACTTGGCGTGAGGTGTCGGTTTATGTCCTGTGATGTATATCATTACGTCTGATTAGTGCCAGGATAAGTGGCAGCAGGTTTGCCAATAGTTGTCATTCAATTATTGTCAACATCCGTGTTAGTTCCTTGCAAGTACAGTATGTCAGGCAATATATTGTATATTGTATAATGCTATTCAATTGTATATTGTATATTCAAAAAACCCGTATTGAGCGTTTTCCTTTGAACTCTGATTTTAGTTGTCATTCAATTATTGTCAACATCCGTGTTAGTTCCTTGCAAGTACAGTATGTCAGGCAATTTATTGTATATTGTATATTGCTATTCAATTGTATATTGTATATTCAAAAAACCCGTATTGAGCGTTTTCCTTTGAACTCTGATTTCATTGTAATTTACCGTTTAGTGACCCAGGTTCATTGACGAACTACGTTCTTATTCTGTTTTAGCTAAAGTGTTACTGAAATAGTATTGGCTATGGCTATGGAAATTCGAGCTTCCATGGGAATGTTATGGGCAACATAACATTCTAATTTTAATGCTACGCAAAAAATAGCTTCGTAAATAAGTGCTACGTAGTTATAGATGAAAAAATAAACTGCAGAAATTTCTTTTAGCGCTACATAAAACTGTACATAAACGAATGTTTAAATATTGAATTTAAAAAATGTTCAGTGACATAAATTGTTTACTGTTTTTATCAACTTCTTAACAAGGAAAGATACAGAGAGTAGATCCCTAATAGCTAGGTAGATTAATAACTAAAGCTAATTCTTATGTACGAAAACTGCAATAAATAATTAGTAGAATTTGCACAAACCTGCAAACAAATGCAAAAACCTCACGTACACATTTTGATATCTGTTTAAAAACTCAGAAGAAGGTAGAGTAATGCTGGAATAAGGAAATCTTGATCGCTTGTTGGATTGGAGCAAATGGCTTTTAGCAGGCGTTATTGTTGTTGGGAGGTAATCCCCCCAAATGGCCTCGTTTAGAGCCAGTTTTAGACCGGGGGAGGCGATGATGTGTGATGTGCATTAGCAGGCTGTGCATCATCCATGGTCTCAGGCAAACTTTGGCATGATTAGCTTAGCAACTAATAAGCAATTTAATTGTGTATTATTTCCTAAATTCAACAATCGCACCGCCCGTTGAACAGTAAAGTAAGTCATGTCGTGCAAATCAACTAGTTAAATTGGCCGTAACTAGGGGTGTGCGAGTATTCGAGAATCGAGCTTTTTTCGAGCCGAGTATACACTACTCGACTCGACTCGACTTAATGCAAAATACTCGAAAGTTCAAGTCGAATGGTTACTCCCGCCGTTTACCCAAAATCGGTACGTGCGAAAGAATATTACGGCCATTTTTCACAATGTCAATTCATCTTTAACGAATATGACTGAAACCTTGTTATACTTGAAGTAAAAAGTTCTTTTTAATTTTAAAGACACATCACCAAATGGCTGCTGGAAAGACCTTACAATAAGAAAAAGGAATTCCTTATGGACTCTCCTATTTAAACATTGTTATGTATGACGATCTTACTGTTCTCAACGAATATGTAATTAAAGATATTGTCTATTGTCTACGTACATTTTTATATCACCCTATCTTTTTTATAGTTTGAGGTTATTTATTATTACATCTCTTAAAATAATTATTTTTGTTATGTTTAGAAACCATTCCGAATATATAAAAACTTAGTTTTTTGTTGACAGTTACATGAATAAAAATGTACCTGTGTGAATAACTCAAAGGAAATATTTTAATCATGAATTGAGTCAGGTAATTGACCATGGCTTATAGTCAGTGTTTTAATTTCATTTCAAAACCCAGGTAAGCTTTAAACACAAGTTAGACTTTAAAAATATATAAAATCAGGAATTATTTTGAGTTTAAGTAAAAGGTTTTCTTTCTTTTTTTTGGTATCATTTATTTGTATATCTGCTCTTAGTTCAGTAACTCATTTAATTTTAACTACCTCAAAATTGTAACTTGTATTTGAGTAATGATAATTTTTTACCATTATGTAGAAACATGAAGACTATTATATTATAAACCTAAAAAAAACTCAACTCGATAAAAGCTCGAAACTCGCGGGTATTTTTCAAAACTCGACTCGACTTCAAAAATCACTACTCGCTCACCCTTTTTCAAAACTCGACTCGACTTCAAAAATCACTACTCGCACACCCCTACCGTAACCCGTGTATTTAACTGTTAATTTGAGTGTTACGTTACTGTTATTTCCATCTGTAAACGCAGATACTTACATAATTCATTATTTAGGAAAAATAAACGACGATAAAGGCAGCATGGAGTGGATATGGTGGCACTATTGGCACAATAAGGTCTGTATTTGTGAAAGTGGAATGGAGTGTAAGACAATTTCTATTCACCTAATATAGTAAGAAATAATGAAATAACGATTTATTCCAGCTCTTTTATACAATAAAATTACAAAAATCCTCTGCATGGAATGAAACTGACCACACTTACAAGTATTCGTGGTCAGCTGAAAACAAAACAAGATTAAAAACAACTATAAAGTTCCAGAGTCCAGGTATTTCCGGTTAAATCCTGTGAGCCGCGCACTGTGACGTTTGTGTCGGACACAGCTGACAACTTACACTATTGTAGATGGAAAAAATAAAATAGCTAGTAAAAATTTGATTTTATAATAAGTGCAAAATTATGAATGGCGGAAAAAACTACAAACGGACAAAACTACAAATCTAAAAGAACGCGGACAAAACTACAAATATCCTGGGTCTGCTACCTGGGGAGGGTCAGTAGGTAATCCAAACAAAAATGAAGCGGACAAAACTACAAAGATTTCGTCAACCGAGTTTGATGACTTTAGCGATTTTTAAAGTAGCACAGTTATAGCTCATATAGGTAGCTGTCTTGGAGTTCCACATTAAGTGAAGCGAAACAAAATTCTGATTTCCATCACCCTTTATCCAGGCTTTGGACCACAGACCATATAAAAAGTTTTTTTCATCACTCTGTATACGAAAATTGCCCGTTACCGTACAGCTGAAATCTACGAAAACTCTCGATTTCCTTACGTCAAAACAAATAAATAATGAGCAGCTGCTTTTTCGGTACCCAAACATTTCATTCCCGTACCCAATCAAACCATTTCCGTACCAAAACAAAATTTTGCAGTACCCAAACAAATGGTTTTCCTATTTTGACAGTTCAAAAAGCTGACTCTAAACAAAAATAGACAGTTCAGCCGTATTGTGTTTGCTTATAGAAAATTGACTGAATTATGAAATGTTGGATGATTTTTTATAAGTTTGGTTACTTATTTGCATCTTGATGAAAAGTATTGTTCACAACTCGTCACAAAAGTCCCATTTTGGGGCAAGATAGTGTTTTACTTGCGAGGCGTAAGCCGAGCATATAAAACACTATCTTGCCCCGAAATAGGCTACTTTCGTGACTAGTAGTGAAATATACTATTTTTTTGGTCTGTGATTTTGACTAGCAAAGTAATAATAAAACTTTATTATCACTTTGGCGTGTTTAAAATCAGGTGTGGTTAACCTATCATCATTTGTTGTTTGGTTAAAAATGACTAACATAAGGCGTATAACATAAAGATATTTAATGGCATTTTGTTCAATCACAACAATTGACGAGTCAAATTTACATACTATACCACGGGGTATATTGTCAATAAAAAATATAAACTATATTTAAATACTTTTTTGTAATACTTAATAAACATTTAATTATGCTCCGTATAAAATTTAAAAACTTTAATGAAATAAAAAACGTTTCCAGTTAAAGCATTTAAGAAACAACTTTGTTTGCATTAAAGGTTACTAAGATATACACAAGATAAAAATTTGACACAGCTACTAAAAATAACAACATCACAAACAACATTTGACTAAAAATAAATTACAACATCACAAACAAATTATCACAAAAAAATTGTAATAAAAATAATGTAGTTAATTTTTACATTAGATTAAATCAGGGACCACATAGTACAAATAGGCGGGGCATAGCTATCTTACTTGCATTACAACAAATGAAGCCTAGGCCGCCATATTGTGTAGGTATAGAAACATAAAACGGCGCCTAAAACCGTGTAATCTGACAGTGCTCATGTTTCAAATAACTCGTAGTCTATACCATTTAGCATTGAAGCTTAAGGTTGAAATTTTGCAAGTGAAGAGTCCTTTAGTTTTTAACAGCAACAGTATCAATCATATTTCAAAAATAATTTCCTTCTATTTAAAAATAAAAAATTATAAAAAGTCACAAGTTTTTATTCAACTTTAAAACTTGACATGAAAAAAGTAGTCGGCTGCTACCTTTTTATTTTTCGGTCAGGTAAAATAAAAAACGGTAAAAATTGTTGCTAAAGAGTTGAATTTTAAAATCATATTTTTGAAAAAAATAGCTGCCATAGTTTGGTTGATAACTTAGTTATTGTGGGAGAGTTTATCCGTGCGGCACCTGCATAAAAACAAAATCAATCCTAAACTGTTGTTAACAAAACTATATTCGACTACAAAAATACAAATGTGGTATCAAATTAAAGGTCTGAATCTCAAAATTACTATTGTACCAATTACAAGTTATTTTGAAACAGTTTACCCATCATAGGAACGTTACAGGTGCCGGCAGCTTCTCTAAAAATGTCAGGACAAGCTTCTAGGTTATCAGTGTTTACGATGGGTAAACTACCTGTAAACCATTTATATATGGTACTGTAGCAATTCTGAGATTCAGAGCTTTAATTTGATACCGTATTTGTAATTTTTTACGTACTTTGTTTTTTTCCGTGCATAGGGACAAAATCGATTGACCGAATCTTTGTAGTTTTGTCCGCTACATTTTTGTTTGGATTACCTACTGACCCTCCCCAGGTAGCAGACCCAGGATATTTGTAGTTTTGTCCGCATTTTTTTGATTTGTAGTTTTGTCCGTTTGTAGTTTTATCCGGACACCCAAAAGAATAATTTATCTTGAGAAAACAACCACTTTTTTAATTTAAAACAAAAAGCTCTTAAACTCGTGGATCTTTTATCATAATATGCAATTTATTAAACAAAAAACGACCGCTATAACCAAGACATTTCCATGTTGAGGTTAACTTATAACGTTTCAAAATATTAAAATTTCTTAGACTTGACTCAATACAAACACTGCCAGTTTTCTAGGCAGGCCAGAGCCGGCAGGTCAGTGCCACCGCTCTGTGACTTGTGAGAGCCAATGACAAACAAATCACCACGGATGATGGATACAACAAGCGGCCGCCGGCACACACACCGACCGCCGTGTGGGGCGCTGCGGGGGGTCACACCGTCGCCAACCGCGGTGTGGGGCGCTGCGGGGTGTCACACCGTCGCCGACCGCGGTGTGGGGCGCTGCGGGGTGTCACACCGTCGCCGACCGCGGTGTGAGGCGCTGCGGGGTGTCACACCGTCGCCGACCGCGGTGTGGGGCGCTGCGGGGTGTCACACCGTCGCCGACCGCGGTGTGGGGCGCTGCGGGGTGTCACACCGTCGCCGACCGCGGTGTGGGGCGCTGCGGGGCGTCACACCGTCGCCGACCGCGGTGTGGGGCGCTGCGGGGGGTCACAACCTCGCCGACCGCGGTGTGGGGCGCTGCGGGGTGTCACACCGTCGCCGACCGCGGTGTGGGGCGCTGCGGGGTGTCACACCGTCGCCGACCGCGGTGTGGGGCGCTGCGGGGTGTCACACCGTCGCCGACCGCGGTGTGGGGCGCTGCGGGGTGTCACACCGTCGCCGACCGCGGTGTGGGGCGCTGCGGGGTGTCACACCGTCGCCGACCGCGGTGTGGGGCGCTGCGGGGCGTCACACCGTCGCCGACCGCGGTGTGGGGCGCTGCGGGGGGTCACAACCTCGCCGACCGCGGTGTGGAGCACTGCGGGGGGTCACAACCTCGCCGACCGCGGTGTGGGGCGCTGCGGGGCGTCACACCGTCGCCGATTGCGGTGTGGAGCACTGCGGGGCGTCACACCGTCGCCGACCGCGGTGTGGAGCACTGCGGGGGGTCACAACCTCGCCGACCGCGGTGTGAGGCGCTGCGGGGGGTCACAACCTCGCCGACCGCGGTGTGGGGCGCTGCGGGGCGTCACACCGTCGCCGACCGCGGTGTGGGGCGCTGCGGGGCGTCACACCGTCACCGACCGCGGTGTGGGGCGCTGCGGGTCAACACACCGTCGCCGACCGCGGTGTGGGGCGCTGCGGGGTGTCACACCGTCGCCGACCGCGGTGTGGGGCGCTGCGGGGGGTCACAACCTCGCCGACCGCGGTGTGGGGCGCTGCGGGGGGTCACAACCTCGCCGACCGCGGTGTGGGGCGCTGCGGGGTGTCACACCGTCGCCGACCGCGGTGTGGGGCGCTGCGGGGCGTCACACCGTCGCCGACCGCGGTGTGAGGCGCTGCGGGGCGTCACACCGTTGCCGAACGCGGTGTGGGGCGCTGCGGGGTGTCACACCGTTGCCGACCGCGGTGTGGGGCTTTGGGGGGGTTCACACCGTCGCCGACCGCGGTGTGGGGCGCTGCGGGTTGTCACACCGTCGCCGACCGCGGTGTGGGGCGCTGCGGGTCGTCACACCGTCACCGACTGCGGTGTGGGGTACTGTGGGTTGTCACACCGTCGCCGACCGCGGTGTGGGGCGCTGCGGGGGGTCACACCGTCGCCGACCGCGGTGTGGGGCGCTGCGGGGGGTCACAACCTCGCCGACCGCGGTGTGGGGCGCTGCGGGGGGTCACAACCTCGCCGACCGCGGTGTGGGGCACTGCGGGGGATCACAACCTCGCCGACCGCGGTGTGGGGCGCTGCGGGGGGTCACAACCTCGCCGACCGCGGTGTGGGGCGCTGCGGGGGGTCACAACCTCGCCGACCGCGGTGTGGGGCACTGCGGGGGATCACAACCTCGCCGACCGCGGTGTGGGGCGCTGCGGGGGGTCACAACCTCGCCGACCGCGGTGTGGGGCACTGCGGGGGGTCACAACCTCGCCGACCGCGGTGTGGGGCGCTGCGGGGGGTCACACCGTCGCCGACCGCGGTGTGGGGCGCTGCGGGGCGTCACACCGTCACCGACCGCGGTGTGGGGCGCTGCGGGTCAACACACCGTCGCCGACCGCGGTGTGGGGCGCTGCGGGGTGTCACACCGTCGCCGACCGCGGTGTGGGGCGCTGCGGGGCGTCACAACCTCGCCGACCGCGGTGTGAGGCGCTGCGGGGGGTCACAACCTCGCCGACCGCGGTGTGAGGCGCTGCGGGGGGTCACAACCTCGCCGACCGCGGTGTGGGGCACTGCGGGGGGACACAACCTCGCCGACCGCGGTGTGGGGCGCTGCGGGGTGTCACACCGTCGCCGACCGCGGTGTGGGGCGCTGCGGGGCGTCACACCGTCGCCGACCGCGGTGTGAGGCGCTGCGGGGCGTCACACCGTCGCCGAACGCGGTGTGGGGCGCTGCGGGGTGTCACACCGTTGCCGACCGCGGTGTGGGGCTTTGGGGGGGTTCACACCGTCGCCGACCGCGGTGTGGGGCGCTGCGGGTTGTCACACCGTCGCCGACCGCGGTGTGGGGCGCTGCGGGTCGTCACACCGTCACCGACTGCGGTGTGGGGTACTGCGGGTTGTCACACCGTCGCCGACCGCGGTGTGGGGCGCTGCGGGTCGTCACACCGTCACCGACAGCGGTGTGGGGCGATGCGTGTTGTCACACCGTCGCCGACCGCGGTGTGGGGCGCTGCGGGTCGTCACACCGTCACCGACCGCGGTGTGGGGTACTGCGGGTTGTCACACCGTCGCCGACCGCGGTGTGGGGCGCTGCGGGTCGTCACACCGTCACCGACCGCGGTGTGGGGCGCTGCGGGTCGTCACACCGTCGCCGACCGCGGTGTGGGGCGCTGCGGGTCGTCACACCGTCACCGACCGCGGTGTGGGGTACTGCGGGTCGTCACACCGTCGCCGACCGCGGTGTGGGGCGCTGCGGGTCGTCACACCGTCACCGACCGCGGTGTGGGGCGCTGCGGGTTGTCACACCGTCGCCGACTGCGGTGTGGGGCGCTGCGGGGTGTCACACCGTCGCCGACTGCGGTGTGGGGCGCTGCGGGTCGTCACATCGTCACCGACCGCGGTGTGGGGTACTGCGGGTCGTCACACCGTCACCGACCGCGGTGTGGGGTGCTGCGGGTCGTCACACCGTCACCGACCGCGGTGTGGGGTACTGCGGGGTGTCACACCGTTGCCGACCGCGGTGTGGGGCTTTGGGGGGGTTCACACCGTCGCCGACCGCGGTGTGGGGCGCTGCGGGTTGTCACACCGTCGCCGACCGCGGTGTGGGGCGCTGCGGGTCGTCACACCGTCACCGACTGCGGTGTGGGGTACTGCGGGTTGTCACACCGTCGCCGACCGCGGTGTGGGGCGCTGCGGGTCGTCACACCGTCACCGACCGAGGTGTGGGGCGCTGCGGGTTGTCACACCGTCGGCGACCGCGGTGTGGGGCGCTGCGGGTCGTCACACCGTCACCGACCGCGGTGTGGAGTACTGCGGGTTGTCACACCGTCGCCGACCGCGGTGTGGGGCGCTGCGGGTCGTCACACCGTCACCAACCGCGGTGTGGGGTACTGCGGGTCGTCACACCGTCGCCGACCGCGGTGTGGGGCGCTGCGGGTCGTCACACCGTCACCGACCGCGGTGTGGGGCGCTGCGGGTTGTCACACCGTCGCCGACCGCGGTGTGGGGCGCTGCGGGGTGTCACACCGTCGCCGACCGCGGTGTGGGGCGCTGCGGGTCGTCACACCGTCACCGACCGCGGTGTGGGGTACTGCGGGTCGTCACACCGTCACCGACCGCGGTGTGGGGCGCTGCGGGTCGTCACACCGTCACCGACCGCGGTGTGGGGTACTGCGGGGTTTCATACAACACTGACTTTACACATCGACCAATGGGAAAAGGTTATATCTTACCATTTGCAAAAACCGCTTTTCTTTAGTGTTTCCATGGAAATGTAAATTTATATATATATATATATATTTTTTTTTTTTTGCAATCTTTCTTTTTATGGACAATTAAGTTGGCCCTTTGATACTCAATCAAATTTGGATTAATGTTTTAGTGTTTTAAGGGTGAATGACTCTTCTTCCATTCAATTAATTTCAAAGAAGAAAAGCGACAAAGAGCACAAATACGGCTCATCCGGGATTAGCGTGGAAACGTTGATGCGTGGCCACGCTGGACGAAGATTTGCAATAAATCATAATTTAGGATTACGATGGAGATAAATATATCTAGGATACAACTGTTACATAGAACACAATTCATTGAACGTGTTCCTTTACCGCTTAACTTTCTGTAGGTGACTTACACGAATTTAATTTCTCTTGTTGGATTTTTTAGCTGTATAAATGAAGTTTTTTACTTCATTACAGTGATTTTGTGGAAATCTCTGTTCTCCAACTTCTTTTAGTTTCGTTTCCATGGATGGTATTTATATTTCATTTAATTGCGTTTCTGTGGTTACTATTATGAAATCCAGATTAGATTTTTTTTTAACGTCCAGCAGGGTGATGCGTAAGGATCATTGACTATCAATGTATTTATTCATTTATGGTCAATGATAAGAATCCGATACGATTCAAGCTAATGCGCTAACGTAGTTGTAAGTAGGTTCATTCTGCATGAGCTAAACGTTCTGTCGCTGGTTCTGACCGTCGGGTTGAATACGAGCGATTTGGGATGAATATATTCGTAATATATCGTTAAATTTTGATGAGTACTGTATCTGTAACTCGGAGTGCCGATTTGCTGTTTGCTTTGGAAAGAAGTAATCTGTTCAAATAGTCATTAAAACAAAAACACGTGAGATTATACAACAGATTTCTCTAATACTTTCAAAAGTCTAGAAGACAATAATATATTTCACTACTAGTCACGAAAGTAGCCCATTTCAGTGCCAGATGGTGTTTTACTTGCGAGGCGTAAGCCGAGCATGTAAAACACAATCGAGCCCCGAAATGGGACTCAACAACAATGGGATGAACAATACTTTTCATCACGATTCAAATAAGTAACCAAACTAATAAAAAACCATCCAACATTTCATAATTTAGACATTTTTTATCAGCAAACACAATACGGCTGAACTATGATTACAGCCGTTTTTGTTTGTTTAGAGTCAGCTGATTGGACTGTCAAAATAGGAGCTCCGTTTGTTTGGGTACGGAAAAATTTTTTTTGAGTACCGAAAAGGTTTGTTTGGGTACGGAAATGCAATATTTGGGTACCGAAAAATCCGCTGATCATTATTTGTTTTGATGTAAGGAAATCGACGGTTTTCGTAGATCTCAGCTGTACGGTAACGAGCAATTCTCGTATGCAGAGTGATGAAAAATAATTTTCTTGTGAGCACAAGAACCGCATAGCCAAACAATATTTATCTTCCTAATTGATTAAAGCGAGGAAAATATTATCCCTCAGCCTTGAGATGGAATAAAGATTAAAACTCCTCAGAACTTTACATTTAAAAGAGTGTGCTTCATTTTTTAAGTTCCACTTTGGAGCGGCTACACGAGGAATAATCTATCCCACGCAGAGCGCAGCATCTTCCCGCCAGCCCGCTCCACCAAGCCACGAGAGGAGGCATCCATATTTTTGCAACGTAACATACAACGTTTTTTGCGTTTATTGAAGCCACCTCCTGCCAGGATTATTATTTTGCTTTGAAATAAAAACTCAGATTTACTGTTTAGTTACCCACAGGGGGTGAGGTATTTTTATCTCTCGTCAAACTCATAATTATTTATACTTAAAAAAATTACAACACTTGGCAAATGAGCCAAAAGCGTTTTTCAATAAAATATATATTTTTTAAATATAAAATATGTCGCCCTCTGTACACCCCAAATGTTCCATCCTTACTTTTCATGGTATTTTCAGCCTCCCTCAATAGGCAATGTGTCAAAACCGCTACTTTGAACCCCTGTTAACACTACAATACCCAAAAAAGTATTGATTTAGTATTGTTTAACACTTACTTAAGGTGAACTCCAATATATCATAAACTTTATCAACTACGGATGGATTTGCGTCTTGCCCATGCATGAACTTGTTCTTTCGGCAATAAAAAATATTCTGAATAGGTTTTGATTTTGATTGATTCAGCGGCTTCGGTCGAACTTTGTTATCCAAGTCCTTAGTTGTACGTCCACTATTTTGTGTTGGTTTTAGCGAATTTCCTTAAAGGAATAAGCTATTACGGTAGTACTCATGGTAAGACCTAAGTCCGAGACCATGTTAACTTTTCATTTTGGGGTCCCCAGAAGCAAAAAACACCATTCATTCGAATTTATATATATATATCTATATATTTATATATATATATATATATATATATATATATATATATATATATATATATGTCTGTTAACACGATAGCGGCCGTAAATATGGTCCGGTCTTAATGAAATTTGGTACAGACGTGTAAAGTGGTAATCACTTGGACGAGTTCGTGAACCAGCCCAATCGGACCACCGGAAGGGGGGGTAAAGGGGGATAAACCCCCCCAAAAATAGGTTTTTTGAGTTTTTCACATAGAAAAATAAAATTTATCGAATTTTTGTGGGTACCATTGAATTCAGCTAAAAAAAAAACAAACAATTTAGTATTTTGAATTACTGCTCTATGTCCATTGGTTACCGAGATATTGAAAGTGGTAAACACAGTACGTTGTCTCAATGTTAACCTTATGGGAAATAAGTAAAATTCTATATTTCGCTTATTTCTCAACATATCTTGATAAAACTTGGTAAATGGCTTCTTCTAGTTCAGATCTACTAAATATTGAATTAAAACCAACCAGTTTAAACATACCTGTAGCAGCAAACCTACATACTCATTCCCCATGTTATTCTTATGGAGCTTACAAAAACATGTCAAATCTCGCTATGTTGGATTGAAATATGTTGTTTTGCATTTGAAATTCGCTGAGTATGCAGGTCTGCTGCAACGGGGGTATTTATTAAATATATTTTATTCGACTAAAATGTTTCAAAACTAATTGGAACGTCGCCAGCGATAACTCAGCAGCGGCCGACAGCCGGCAGTCACGTGACCGCACCACGTGATCGATGCAGCCAATCAGCAGCGAGGAGATTTATTGCAACATCACCGGCTGCTGCTGCTGCTGCTGCCTGCTGCACACTGGCGAATCAATTGATGACGTACTTGGACACAGCGGGTCCATTGTTTAGAAGGGAGTTTTCGAAATCTACGGTAAACTGACAAGCTCGGTAAAATATAACTTGAATTTTTTAACAATATTTTAAATGTAGAAGTTCAGCAGGTTTTATTTACCGTATTGTTTTACCGTATATGACAAAAACTCATCGTTGGATTAATAATAGCAGGCCTATATTTCACTACTAGTCACGAAATGGGACTTTGGTGACGAGTTGTGAACAATACTTTTCATCTCGATGCAAATAAGTGACAAATAGGAAAACATCATCCGACATTCCATATAGTCATCTTTCTATAAGCAATCACAATACGGCTATCAGCTGTACGGTAACGGGCTATTTTCGTATACAGAGTGATGAAAACTATTTTAACTACACTCTGTTTTTTATTTATTTCTTTGGTTGTCTTAAATAGCTTTCAACCATTCTTTCAAGTGTGTTTTGATTTCACACCCAAAAGATTTTTAAGAAGTTTCCTTACATAAAAACTAAGAACTTCAATGTATTTAAAAATAAAGCTAAGACTTATAATAAAATGAAAAGGACCTTGTGTAGCGCATTCCAAAAGTTATATGCAAAATGAATGGTTTAGTCCTTTTGCATATCCGTCACATTACGGGGCAATCAACTAGTTAAATTTGTTACAAAAAAAATAACTCAAAGAATTAGTTGATAACTTAATTTTTAAAAGAAGGTTTTATGATTATAACTGAAAATACAGTTATTATAATTTTTTCCCCTGCATGTGTTTGTTTTGCGAATGCAAAACTTGTCTAAGGGGATACAGTAGGGCCTACTGCAAATGGGGAAAAATCTAAAAAATTTGGAAATTTCTTTTTTGGTCTTGTTTTTTTAGATCTTAATATAAAAGAAAAAATGACAAAAAGTATTTTCCAAAATTATTGTGGGAAAATATACATACTGTATATACAAATTAAATCACACAGGGATGCAGTACTCGTGTTCCGTCAGTCGCAGTTTTCCGAAAGATGATTTTTATGTTTTTGAATAAAAAGTGGATATATATATAAGGTCCCAATAAATGTACATCATTCAAACTTTCACTCTGTGTTCAATAGATGTTTAATTTCTTCTTTAGGTAGATTCATACCATTTAAATTAAACTAGATAACACGTAGTTCGAAATCGAGCCAAAATGTTATAGTAAAAGAATGAAGAATACTCAGCCTACTTATATACATTTACAGTTTAATCAAATGGCTAAATTCATTAACAAAATTATGGCTTAACTACTGAAACTTTTAAAGTTCATTTGATCTACCGCAGGAGTTTCCGGTAAACGTAAACGATTTTTTAGAGAACACCTTCTTTTCCCCCTGTCCTCTTTTTTCTGAAATGTATATTTTAACACCGGCAAAAGATCAAGCTCTGCTTACAGCAACATGAAGCTGGCGCCGTGAGCAATAACTTCCTTGTTCAGGGATTGCCGCTTCACCTTATTGATAATTATCGCCAAAACAGATATTGTAGGGAACTGCTGTCTTTATAGACAGCCTTTTTTTGTGGCAAAAACGCGTAAAATGACGCATTATCTCTACCAGTATTTTCGTTCTTGAAATGCAAAACCCACCGCAATGAAAATATTTTTAGTTCAATGGTCTGAGGTTGGAAGGAGCATCAAATGTTACATCGGGAGGGTGATGACAGCGGTTGCGATCGTGTTCTTTCCGACTTCTCCGACCGGTCAACGTTCGTCTTCTTCTTATCGGTGACATTATAAATGCACCAAATCCAAAAATAGATTTGCTCAGGTTAATGTAACTTCAAAAAACACTATTAGATATCGTAAACTACATCGTAAAACTGGTGGTAACTGCATTGTTTAGGAGCTTTAAAAACTTCATAACATAACCTAAATTACCTAATAAATCTGTTAAAAAAGAAAACTGTTGAAAACAAAGCCAACCAGCAGTAAAAATAAAAACTGCCCGTTTACCTGTTAGGCCAGTAAAAATAAGAGTGAGCCTGGACAAAATTCCCGGAAAGCTGGAAATCGTCCTAATCTTTCCGTTTTACATCTAAGTATTTTAATTTGAAGTTTGTCCCATTTTTCCTAGTGTGCTTTCGACCTGGGACCACAAAAATATCTGAGTTTTGGGCCATTTTTTATTCTTGTGCAAATAAGTAAAAAAACCGTCTATTCTACATAAAACGTTTATATACAAGAATTTTAGAGGACGAAATTATGCATTTATTGAGTACCTTCTGATAAAGATACTTTGAATAGTAATTGATTTATGGTAAGTTAAATAATGGGGTTGGCGAATTTCTCTTTTAGGGAAAGAGCTATTACTGTAGGTCTCATGGTAATCCCTAAGCCCGAGATAACTTTTAGTTTTGAGGCCCTCAGAAGCCAAAAAACCCATACGTTCAAAACTATATAAATATATTTGTATCAATATAGATGTATATAATATATATACTTATGTATTTGTTTCCTCGATAACCCTCGCAAAAATGGCCCGGTCTTAGTAAAATTTGGTACGGACGTGTAAAGTAGTAATTATTCACACATGATTGAAAACCAGCCCAATCAGACCATTGGAAAGCGGGTTGAGGGGGGTAAACCCCAAAAAATGGGGTTTATCGAATTTTTAATGTAGAAAAATTAAAATATTCTAATTTTGGTTTATACATTTGAATTCAGCTCGAAAAAAAAACAAATAATTTAGTATTTTGAATCATTGCTCTATGTCCATTGGTTACCGAGATACTGAGAGTGGTAAACACAGTACGTTGTCCCAGCAATGTTAACCTTATGGGAAATAAATAAAATTGTATATCTCCCTTATTTCTGAGCATATCTCAAAAACATTTGGTATGTGGCTTTATCTAGTTAAGATCTACTTCATTATAGTGTAAAATCCACAAATTTATGTATTCTTGAGGCAGCAAACTTGCGTACTTACCTTCCCAATGTTAACCTTATGGGAAATCAATAAAATTGAACACCTTCCTTATCTCCCAATATATCTTAATAAAACTAGTTATGTGGCTTTATCTAGTTAAGGTCGACTTGATTGCGGTCAAAAATCCCCAAGTTTATAGATTCCTGAGGCAGCAAACCTGCCCACTCATCACCCCAATGTTAACCTTATGGAAAAAAATGTGTGTAGCTCGCTTATTTCTCAACGTATCTCGTTGAAAATTGGTATTTTGCTCAGTAAAGTAGACCTTAAATAGATGTTGCACAAACAAAGTTTTATCAAAATATTGAGAAATAAGCAAGCTGTACAATTTTATTTATTTTCCATAAGGTTAACATTGGGAAGGTGATTGCGCAGGTTTGCTGCATCAAGAATATATTAATTTTTGGATTTTGTGCCATAAACAAGTAGATCTCAACTAGATGAAGCCACATACCAAATTTTATTAAGATATGTTCAGAAATAAGGGAGATATACAATTTTATATTTATTTCCCACAATGTTAACATTGCTGGGACAACGTACTGTGTTTACCACTTTTAGTATCTCGGTAACCAATGGACATAGACCAATGATTCAAAATACTAAATTATTTGTTTTTTCGAGCAGAATTCAACTGTATAAACCAAAATTAGAATATTTTAATTTTTCTACATTAAAAATTCAATAAACCCCATTTTTTGGGTTTCACCCCCTCACCCCCCTTTCCGATGGTCCGGTCGGGCAGGTTTTCAATCATGTGTGAATAATTACTACATTACACGTCCCTGCCAAATTTTATTAAGATAGGACCATTTTTGCGAGGGTTATTTAGGAAACAAATACATAAGTATACATATTTATATACGTCAATATTGATACATATATATTTATATAGATTTGAACGCATGGGTTTTTTGGCTTCTGAGGGCCCCAAAACTAAAAGTTATAATGGTCTCAGGCCTAGGGATCAACATGAGACCTACAGTAATAGCTCTTTCCCTAAAAGAGAAATTCGCCAAAACCCCTTATTTAACTTATACCATAAATCAATTACTATTCGAAGTATCTTAATCATAAGGTACTCAATAAATGCAGAATTTTGTCCTCTACAATTCTTGTATTTAAACTTTTTATGTAGAATAAACGGTTTTTTACCGTTTATTATTATTTATTTGCAAAAGAATAAAAAATGGGCCAAAACTCTGATATTTTTGTGGTCCCAGGTCGAAAGCACACTAGGAAAAATGGGACAAACTTCAAATTCAAATACTTGGATGTAAAACGGAAAGATTAAGACGATTCCCAGCTTTCCGGGAATTTTACTGGCCTATGTAGTTTACCTGTAGAACTATTTCAGAGTTTGGTCAATATGTTCAATTTGTATAAAATAAAGTAAACTGAGCTTGCTCAGATGTCGATGAATAGCGCCACTGTTCCGAAACTTCAGCCGGTACTGCCTTTACTGTACTTTAGTGGCGCTCTTTTTTAGAAATCTGAGATTTTTTGACAAATCTACTCAAAATTCTCTTTAATTTGACACCTCAAACGTTAAAATCCGCCCCCTTATTGCGGTTGGACTGTGAAAAGGAAACGGCTTTAATTTATAGATAAACGAATGTTTTGAAATAGTATAATTTTTCCAATAATAGTTTTGAAAAGTAAATTTAATGTGAACAAAAACTATGAGAGAGAATTGGATACCCAAGTTCTTCTCCTTCAAAATAATGTTTAGCCTATTATAAGAAAATCTAATAATCAGTTTTTGTGGAACATCAATTTTAAAAATTATCGTCGAAAACCATAGAAAAGACATTTTTGTGGTCTAACGAAAATAAGTTAAAATTAATTTAGAACATTGTGTTTTTAATTGTTAGGCTACTATTCTGCATTGAAAACATAATAATAACATCAATTTTTCACTTAGTTTACAATTTCCTCTTTTTAGTACCGTATTCCTTTAAGTCATGCGAAGCCTGGGTAACACCGCGACTTAACATTTGATGAATAAAAACATGAATTTTAGCTTATTGACATAATCAATCTATTAATTTAGCTTATTACCGTTGAATGGCTCTATAGCCTATAGCGTATACGCATTATTGATAAAGGGTTTAAATTATAACTTTAATATTATAATACTTTAACTTGAAGTGGCGACCAACTGGAAATTCAATAAAAAGTTTGACTTTACGTGGCGTATGTTTTATGATAAAATATATCTTGGCCTTGGTGTTCTCATAAATCCTACTATCGGTACAATATTAAGTACTAGTTGAAAATGCTCACCTACACCATGTTAAAAAATAACCATCTATTTCATTGTCTATGCCTAATAAATCGACATTTTTCATTGGTGATGGTGAAAGAACATCTTGATATCTCTTTGATAAAATCGGTTAGCTTTATGACAGCGGTAAATTGATTTTATGAATTATAGGCTTCATAAACAAATTTGTGAGTTTTGACTTTTTCAAGACATAAAGTAACCATGTTATACAGGCTTCGGATAACAGTAGCCAGATGAAGAGGAATAAGATTGCCATTGTACGAATTATGATTATTTAAAATTTTGGTCATTATGGACGTTCAGCAAACTGTTTATTCATTAAAAAATTGAACGTATTGTGATATCTATAATAATTCAATGAATAAATATATAAAAACATTATCTACATAGTTTGCAGCCGGTTTTATAGCCTCAACCAAATATGAAAGGGTTACAAACAAAATGGCTATAAGGTAAAATTCGTTTTTAAGTACTGACGGGACGGGAAATTTAACGCAGGGTTTGAAGCAGGGTGGCAGGCCTGGCTCAATGATGAAGTGGCTTGTCAACAAACCAAGGTCGTTGCGCCGAGCGTCGCGTTCCCGCCACCGCGACGACATACTCTTGTATTTTTAGCGCTCTTTGACACAACTCGGCTGCTTCTGTGGCCTTTGATTGCGACATTACCGTCTCCGACAGCGATCACGTGATCTTGCGCTGACGACCGCGCCGCGGCGGGAATGGCTAAACAGATGTGTCGAAATTGCTGTTACTGTTGGAATTTCTACGTCGTCTCTTGGGTATTTAGAAAGTAAAACCTATGAGAGGTTCAAATTTGTATAATTAGCAGAGAGTAATTTGTTTTTTACGTTTCGTATTTTTTAGGCTTTTTTGTAATAAAGAACTCAATTTAGTTGGAAGATGTAATTTAGTACTGATAACTGCTTTGACTTCAATGATCAGTAATAAATTAATTTTCTCAACAATTCTCTTTGTCTATAGTTAGTCTGTTTGATGCTGACATTTTGCGTCGCTTGTTACAGTCCACAGTTACCATATATTGTTTAAGCCCCTATCCTTAAAGAAAGTTACGCTCCGATGACATTTTAGGTCCTTTTTCTTACCCATACAACGTGTAAGAACAGTTTTTAGATGAAATATGTAAACATTAAAACTATTCGTCAATTCAATTATTTATGACTGTATTTGGTCATAAAATTAAGCAATCTTAATAAGAAGTGATATTTACTGCAAAAAATATAAAAAATACGTAGCCTACCTAGATAAATCAAATTTTGGGGATATATTAAAGCAAGTTAATTTTTCACGCAATTCTTAATAGTGTTCCTTCTAGTTTGACTTCCCAAGAGTCAGTAACTTACATTAGAACATTTTAGTTCTCGCAGGAGTGAGGTGGCGGCCTGTGGACATATATCCAGTATCGCCAGTTTGTTAACGGCAGGAGGACCGATGCTACTAGGTGTCGAAAGGGAAGCTGTTCCCTACCCAACGTACACAGTTTAGACACACTCCCAGGTCCGTCTACTGATAAGACGTGGGAGCGTACAATTACACCTCAGTAGTAAACTTTGTTGTCCTTTTTAGCTCAATAATAATATTTTTGGATAACTAAGAAAGACTAGAATAGAGCTTTCCGAACTTTTTGAGTGGTGATCCACTCACTGCCAATCATAAAAATCTGCCAGGATTTAATGGAATAAATTTAGACACATATTAAAATCCATAAGAAAATACATATGAAAACAATGTTTAAATATTAAAATTCATAGCATAAATGCATCACTGCCTTCATTTTTGTGCACACCGGGCACTGTGGTCAAATTCGAGAATGTATTATTTTTATCACAAGTTTATTAAACATTTAATTTTGTGGAAAAATGTCCATTGTAATGAATAAATTTAAAATGTTCTTTAATGTAGATTCGGTATGAAAATATATTAAGCCTACCCCCAGACAACATGCGTCCAAAGACTTACGATGAAATGCGTAAACGTTAAAAATATAATCATCAGTTATAATATGTGTCTGCATCCTTTCTTTAGACGTGTTATACTAGGAGTGCGCTCCTATGTCGCGTATAGGTGAAACGAAGCGCGGTAAAATGAAATGAAGGTTATGTTATTAACTAAAAAATAAATATTTAAACATATAATTAACTACTCGTTTATAGATTAAAACAACCTTCGGGGTATAAATATGATGTAGTTCAAATTTCACGACTTTTCATCAAATAATAAAAGAGGAGTTAGTTCACAAAGAGTGATTTTCAAGTCGAGTATAACTCACTTCGTTCGAATTAATTTGTTCGGAACACTATTATTTTGAACGTCTAAAACACTGTAAAATAATTTTCTTACCAATCAGTTCTTGTTCTTGCATCTTCACAAGCAGGGCCAGCGACGGCAGCGCTCCACTCCTTTCGAAATGCTTAGTCCTCATAAGCAACAGGTTATAACGTTACGCCCTTGGCGCCTACTTTTAACCTTTGAAAGCACTGACTTACATTATTGAAATTACTCTACAAGATTTGCAGACCTTATATAAAACTAATCAAACTTAATGGTACAATCAAAAATGGTAACAATGGTAAAATATAGAAAAAAACTACTTATCTATATAAAAACAAAAATTTTAATCTATATAGTAAAGCAAGAACATTCCTCAAGTAACTCTTAATAACTTTGCATCTCATTGGACTTACTAATAGTCAATAATTTACATAAGTATGAATTAGTTCTCGCAGGATTGAAGTGGCGGCGTGTCGACATATAGCTGACCGTCAGGATTCAGCTGTCGGGAGGACCGATGCTACTAGGTGTCGAATGAGAAGCAATTCTCTACTCAATTAAGCAGTGGGGTGAGAGATTTATACTCCCAGATCAGTCTATTGACAGGCGGCGGGAGTAATCAATTACACCTCAGTAGTAATTATGTTCTCCTTTTAGCTCAAAATCTAATACAATAATGACTTTTGTAATCCATTTTTCTCACCCTTGTACAACGAATATTAAATCTAAGCCTACTGTTACTTTTCTGTTGTGCTCAAACCCTATTTAATTTACTATAGATTTAGATAACTGTGTAAAAGTGAATTAAAAAAACATAGGCTTTATGAGTTGCCGTTTTGGTTACGGATTGACAACAAAATGTAAACAAACACAGTCACATGTTTTTGGAGCAAAAAGTAAAATAAACCCAGATACTTGTTGTTGAATTTCAACCAGTACTGTAGGCGGTTTCTAGTTATAATAAAAATGCAAATACACTTCTGAATAACTTAGAACTTAGAACAGTGATTCTCAACCTTCGTGGCTGCCGATCATAAAATTCTGTCGGAACCCTGACCCCGAAACATGTCTGAGTTACCATAACCAAAGTTTACCCGTGAAAATTTAAAATTAAATATTCCTGTGTGTATAAGTTGAGGTTCGAAGGCAACAAAATAAACGGTAAAAATACCCCCGTTGCAGCAGACCTGCATACTTAGCGAATTGATAATGTAAAACACTTAGGTATGACCTGTTTTTGTAAACTTTTCTGTTGTGCCCAAACCCTATTTAATTTACTATAGATTTAGATAACTGTGTAAAAGTGAATTAAAAAACATAGGCTTTATGAGTTGCCGTTTTGGTTACGGATTGACAACAAAATGTAAACAAACACAGTCACATGTTTTTGGAGCAAAAAGTAAAATAAACCCAGATACTTGTTGTTGAATTTCAACCAGTACTGTAGGCGGTTTCTAGTTATAATAAAAATGCAAATACACTTCTGAATAACTTAGAACTTAGAACAGTGATTCTCAACCTTTGTGGCTGCCGATCATAAAATTCTGTTGGAGCCCTGACCCTGAAGTATGTCTGGGTTACCATAACCAAAGTTTACCCGTGAAAATTTAAAATTAAATATTCCTGTGTGTATAAGTTGAGGTTCGAAGGCAACAAAATAAACGGTAAAAATTCCCCCGTTGCAGCAGACCTGCATACTCAGCGAATTGATAATGTAAAACATCTAGGTATGACCTGTTTTTGTAAGCTCCATTAGAATAACATGGGGAATTAGTATGCAGGTTTGCTGTAACAGGCATGTTTAAAAAACTGGGAGGTTTTAATTCAATATTTAGTAAATTTGAACTAGAAGAAGCCATACCAAGTTTCGAGATGTGTTAAGGAAGATGTGTTAAGGAATATATAAAAACATTTTTAATTCCCTTAAGGATGACATGGGAAATGACTATGTGGTGCTACGAAAACGAAAATATCGGGGGTTTCAGACTAATATTAGATGAAGCCACAAACCAAATTTTATTGAGATATGTTGAGAAATAAGCGAGATATAGAATTTTACTTATTTCCCATAAGGATAGCATTGGGACAACTTACTGTGTTTACCACTTTCATTATCTCGGTAACCAGTGGACGTAGAGCAATGATTAAAATCACTAAATTGTTTGTTTTTTTGAGCTGAATTAATTGATGCTAACAATAATTAGATTTTTTTTTTCTAAGTAAAAACTAAAAAAAAACTTTTTTGGAGGTTCATCCCCCTTTACCCCCCTTCCGGTGGTTCGAACAGACTGGTTCATGAACTCGTCCAAGTGATTACCACTTTACGTGTTTGTACCAAATTTCATTATGATCTGACCATATAAAACATCTTCTCTAAAATCTCACTAATATAGTTTTTTTGAAGTAAAATTTAACAAAACTATAGCACTTATGACCGTGAACTTCAGGCCGCATCTGAATCAGTCAAATACTTTAAACATTAGTTAGAAGGTCGTCATTTTGTTATTCTAACCGATCACAAACCTCTTAGTTATACGCCTTTGAACAACGCCCCGAGAAAGCGACTCCTGCAACTAAGACGACTACATTGGCCAAATCACCACCGATCCGAAACATTCCCGGAAAACATAACCAGTCTGCAGATGGCTGTCCTAGGATTACTGAAATTGTAGTATCATCAACAGTGTCACTCACCGACATCGCTCAAGCTAAAAAAATGTAGCGAACTCAAGCATATCCAAAAATCCAAATCATCATCATATTCTTTCAAAACTATGGCTCTTGATAACGGTCTTGAATTAATTTTTGATTCCTCAAGTGGCAAGCTGCGACCGATACCTCATCTCTGCCGTGCTCTAGATTCCATCCACAATTTGTCTCATCCTGGGATTTCTGCATCAGTAAAACAATTCAAGAAAGATTCTGCTGGCCTTCGCTGAAACGTGATGTTAAACTATGGGCTAAAACTTGTATACCTTGCCAACGTTGTTAAACATGGCGCCACACTTCTAGTGAGTTAGGTTCCTACCCTACTGCCCAAAAACAATCTCTCACTTGAACGCTGACATTGTTGGACCTTCGCCTCTTTCAATAGGATATCGTTATCTTTTAACGATCATCGACAGATTTTCTAGATGGACTGAAGAATGGCATGCATTACTGCAGAGGAAATTGCTTCTACTATCCTTCAGTCGTGGATGTCCCGTTTTGGAGTACCTAACTTCATTACGACTGATAGGGACGGCAGTTTAACTGAGAATGTTTTTCATCCTTGACATCTTTTGCTTGCCATTCACCACATCAAGACCACAGCTTACCATCCTGCTGTTAATGGAGATATTGAAAGGTGGCACCGCTCCTTGAAGACGCCTCTAAAAGCACAACTAACAATGGACTGGGTTCCCAAACTTCCATTAGTTATTCTAGGACTTCATTAAAACATAATCTTAGAAATAGAGATTCACCTGCACAACTCGTCAAGTCAACCGATTACTCTCCCTACTGACTTCTTTGAGGATTCTAAGCTACCAAACGATACTCCTTCATTACTTATTACTTACCCAACTTCAAGAATATGTCAAGTTAATTCGTTCTGTCCCACTTCGTCATTATCATAAGAAATCAGTTTTTCACCAACCCTGATCGTATTACATCATCTCACGTCTTCATTCGTCATGAAGCAATAAGAACAATGAGGAATCTTTCGTATTCATTTCAAGGAGTGATTAATTCTTCAAGATACTATTATTTTTTACAGATTTTCACTCTTTTGTCACGCTCTCTAAAAACTTTCGATAAATTATCTTTATATTAATAGACAAGCATTTTTTCCATAAGGTTTTTTCCTCCTTTTTCTCAGCCATTGTGCATCATAGCAAAAATCTAAGCACACCGCTAGAATTGTATTTTCCTGTAGATGCGCATCAGAATCCCATTTTAATTTATATTATTCTTTTAGACCTGTGGAAAATTGAATAAGTGCAAAGGAGGGAAGAGGGGAGAAGGTATGGAAAGGAAGGGAATTAGAGAGTGAGGAAATTTAAGAAATGAAAGGAGGAAGAAAGAGAGAGAACTGTGCGGTAGGGGGTCGGATAAACTGATTGGATGACTGAATTTTTACTTTTATCTGAAGCAATACTCGGTTCGGTCTTAAAAAATAAACGTGGAATCTTATTAAAATAATAATTACAAATCCAGAAAATAAACTATGCCGTATATATACGCTAGAGGTGATATAAAAAAGGAGTCCAAGAATTGCTCTTTTTCTTTTGCTTTCGGTTCCCGTTTGGTTATATTGTGTGTTTACATGGAAAATGTGTCCCATAAGAAATGTATTTATAAATTACGCATTGGCGTCTACATAGATCAGTTTCAAAATTAGTTATTCATATCCCTATTTCTCGATTTGAAAATTGGTCGAATTTTCGACCACTGGCGATCTCTAGTTCCTTTTAATATAAACCTAGTTATTTCATAATTAACACACTGAGAAAAATATCTTAGCGGAAAAGCAGAGTTTTTGCCCCAAGTCTAGAATCTGTACTCGCAATACGTAAATAAGGACTTGGCTCACGTACAGGAGTGTTGTGTCTGGACCCAGCTCAATGACTCGGCAGAGTTTTGGGCATTAGTACAGACGCAGGACTCGCAGTCCTTCTTTAAGAACTATTTCTCTGCAATTACGCTCGAACTGCCGTATTTGCCAATAATCAGGGAATTTACCGTGATTTTAAGGAAAAAACATTAAAGTGACGTCATGGATGGTTTGTATACGTCACTAAACACGTCATAAGTTTATCCATGATTACTTTCTGCATGCAGCCCACTGCATTTACGGTAGGCGTATGGATGAGAACTACAAATTATTTCCATGTGATTTGGTAAAAGCAGTTAGTCTTTACCTTGTTTTAGTTCGCACTATCATCAAATATTTTATTTGAATCGAATAAATATTTTTTAACCAAATCTGGATTGATTTTAAGTCCGTTGTGTTAGTTTTATATTTGGGATTGAAAATTTACAAATGTGATACAAGTTTGAATGATAACATTTGGTTTCTATAGTACATATTTTATCAATGTTTTTATAGATTTACTTACTGTATTACCATTGATAGTAAATACATATAAAGTAAATGGTAGTGAAACGTCAAAAAGAATATCAAATTTCCACATATTAACAAAAAAGATTTTAGAGAAAAAGCTTAGATTATTGAAGAAAATCAAATCGTTTTATTTGTCAACAGTTACTTATGTTAAATATTGTTTTATTTTTAAATAGTTGCAAGGACACATGGATTAGTTTTAGACCTAAGATTAATTTTATCTGCCCAAAGTTTACATGAAAAAATTACCAAAAAAAGTAATTGCACTGTTTAAATCATGCTTCGATTTTATATAATAACTCAGGTATTTCTCAGCAAAGTCTTAAATAAGATAAATTGTTAGAATTAGAATGCAGGTCGAGTATAACCTTGTATTGATTTGCTGCCACTTTTAAATGTATCAAATAAATATGTCAGGGCAATAAATTGTAACTATTAATGGTGTAAATACCTTGTACTGTCAAAGTGACCATTTGTAGTCTCATGCCAGTTTCAATCTTAAAGAGATCTTCCTCAGGCGATAGAAATCAAATTTCATTCCAGTGGAAGTCGTCAAGAAGCATTAAAAACCATCATGACACATACCCACGTAACACAAACGGACAGACACACACAACGAACAAACATAACTTTTTATAAAAATTCCGGTACCAGGAAACATGTACGACACGTACGGAGGGCTACTCTAGACTCTATCACGCAATAAATTGTCACTGTAGAGAAGTACCATTAGGCTTAAAACTACACTTATCACTTCTTCAGATGCTATTCAACAACTACACCTGTCAACAGGGAGCCGTAACGCAATGGATGTAGCAGTCTTCACCTGAACATACGAGTCAAGAAACAACGAGCGTGGTTAGGACTTGGATGGGTGACCGCTAGAAGGACCCAGACATTTTTTACTGATTTTAAATAAAAATACTGGTAAATGCAGAGACTAGGCAAGTCAGTGCATAGATATCGGTTGTATTTTACGTGAATAGGAATGTACATTCTGTGATAAACTGTGGTAAAGGCAAAATGAATCGCAGAATATTCTGAGAAAAGTCTCTGCAATTACGAGAGCCAACTCTGATCGGCAGGACTTACAACCAACAGTAATGACGTCATAGCCAGTGACGTCATAACTATGTAGACAAACTAAGTCCTGATTTTCCGTGTGGCGGCCTCACTGCCGGAGCATTGAGCCGGGTCCAGATTGCAGTGGGTAACCCGCACACCCTTATTTACGTGTATATTCCACGTATTTCAGGACTAAATTTTTCTCAGTGCAGACATGCACTAGCAACAGTGACCATATAAATATCCTCTTTAGTCCCTACGTGCACATTTGTTCACATTCTTTAATAATTTTAAGAATATGAACCATTTTTAAGAAATACCATTAAAAGTCTTAATTGTCCTTCAAATTGTTTTATTTGTGAGCTACAGTGAATTTACAGTAATTAAGACTAATTTTCGGAGAACTCGTATAAAACTCTAAATTTTCAAAAACACTGCATAAACACCACTTGTGCATTTGACATTTATCAGCTGTTCATCTCAAGACATAAAACCGCTCTAGTGCGGCGCCCCCGATTGTAATCGTAAGGTGAAACCCGCCTTGTGTGGCATTAATTATCCTTAGCACTTATTTCAAACATTTAAGAGCTCTTGCATTATTGAAATTACTCTACAAGATTTTCAAACCTTATAAAATTAAAGTTCGAATCAAAACACAAGGCCCACGTCGTTCATAAGCCTAATGCTAAAATTAACATTAGTCCTACGGACGGACTGAGCCTTATAATTGGAATCGGCCTACAATAAAACTTAATTACTCATGACAATGGTAAAACATCTACATATCTATATAAAAACAAACATTTGAGTTAATATGAAGCAAGAACATTCCTTAAGTAATTCATAATAACTTTACATCTCGTTCGACTTTCCAAGAGTCAATAATTTACATAAACATAATTTAGTTCTCACAGGAGTTAGGTGGAGACGTGCCGACATATATACAGGACCGTCAGGGCTACACCGGCGGGAGGACCGATGCTACTAGGTGTCGAAAGAGAAGCAGTTCTCTACTCCAAGTAAGCTGTATAATTACTCCCAGGTCCGTCTAATGGCGGCCCATGGTGGTATACATCTACACCTCAGTAGTTAACTATGTTCTCCTTTTAGCTCAATAATAATAAACTAGTAAACCTGTTGCTCGAAATCGAGCGATTGATATGTATTGATTTTGAAATAAAAACAATTATGGTACAGTATTGGAGAACTATTTTATTAATTTTATGGTTGAATTTCCTGTTAGGCTGAAATTTTTTACAAAAGCTTTTTAAAACTAAATTTCTTGTGAATACTCATTTATATTTTCAGATGTCCATGTTTCTTTAGTGTTTTCTACGAACTGTATTTTCCTGATCATATGGTATATAATTTAAAAATTTGAATATTCATGTGGTTTAATTTAAATTCATGTTTACTTTAAACCTTGATTGGGGAAAGCGGCCCTAAGTAGCGTACAACTCGTCTTAATCTTAAACCGAACTAAAATGGTTCAATAAATTTACTCATAATGAATGTTAAGTCTGCTTCTTTTTCTTTTATTTCTATTTATATTGATAGAGTTCATACATAAGAATGTATTTTTTCTTTTAGTATTTTTCTTTAGAATATAAACATGTAAATATTAAGATCTTCGCACATGTGATTCAAAATAAATGTTTTTAAAACTGAATTCTGACCTTAAGAATGTATTAGGATAATAGTTTATTTATTTACATCCTCCATCAACTGAAATGCCTCCAGCTCTACATGCAATGGTTTCAATTCCATTAACAACATATGGCTTTGCTGAAAGACTTTATTTGCTCCAATCAGCTGCTTTTTTTGACATTTTTATTCCCATGTTAAATCTTATGGGCTAATATGAAACTTTAAGGGCGTCTAGGCAAGGCCACACTACACTACAGGCCGGAGTCCTTTTGTGGTGACGTCACATTATCAGACGGAATCGCAGACGCTTTTATAATGTACTCTTATGGAGATTCACTGTGTCACTCTTAAAACTGTCGTGCCCTAAGTAATTCGTTTAAATTTTCGTTTAGAAACCATTATTTTTTCGAATCTACATTAATCAATGAATAACCAAATGCGGTCGAAAATAATTTTAAAGAAAACAAGACTTTATTTCTTAAACTTAGAAACCGGTAAACATTACAGGCAAGTAATTTGTTTACTTTTCATCAATGATTTATTGAAAATTTGACAGTTTTGTTTCTTATTGTTTTCATTTCGACGTTCTAATGTCATTATTTTTTGGTAATGTTTACGATTTTCATATGATGTGACGTGGCATCAGGGAGGAGGGGGGGAGACTCCGGCCTGTAGTGTAGTGTGGCCTTGGTCTAGGGCTCTTCCCTTTAGTCAAAGCTTTTTAAATTTTATTTCCTGCAAAACTTCACGTCAAGCTCTTTCCAATGACACCAAAAACATGAAAATCGGTTCAATAGTTTAGGAGGAGTCTTTGTAACAAAAAAACTACTCGTGTATTAAATAAGTAATAGATACACTTCTGGGGCCCTAATTTTGAAACGGTTGAGAATTGAGTAGTGAGACACTCGTCACACCTGTCAGCTGATGGTAGCATTGTTTAAACCATCTCGTGGGATGTCAACGTTTCAGACGATCTATTTGTCAAACTAGAATGCCAAATTAATATAAACATTGGCCAATTTAAGGAATCACCTAATTTTTTGTGGCTTTAACTAATCTACCTTGGTGTATAAGGTCAATTTAGGTCAATTTAGTTGTAAGGTTATGTTGTACATTTATTTATTTATCGGTTAAATTTATTCATACATCAAAACTAAAAAAACATACTTCGAAAATTAAAACTTATAGCAAAAACTTAACCTAGAACGCCGGCCAATGTGGTGAGATTTGAGAATTTTGTATTTTTGTATTGAGTATTGCAAGTTTAAGCAGTTATTTTTGTGGAATAATGTCCTTTGAAGTGTTACAAATTTAAACGTTCTTCAATTTAAATTCGGAACTAAAATACATTAGTCCTATTAAAAAAGTTAATTTTTATTCACCCCAGCGTGCGTACAAATTCTTGCGTTGAAATGCGTAAACGTTAAAATGATTCGTAGTCCGTATTCTTTCTTCGGTTCTCAAGACGGGTTATACCGGGTGTCTCACCTAAAGTGAACCAATAGCTAACGTTTTTATTATAAATCTGACAAAACTTCTTATGGGGCACTTCCCTTAATTTTTAACGATGCTCTTTGGAGTCACTTCGAAATTAAAAAATATGGCCGCCATTTTCCAATATAGCGGACAACTTTGATTTTTCTTATGGAACACCATACATTTTAGGGCGTTTTTGGATTTTACGCTTAGTTTTAGGAACTTTTTTCTTTCTCATTTTTTCCTAAACTCAATGGTTCAGCAGATATGAGCAGTTAAAGTTTGATTTTCCCCATTTCAAATGCATTGTGTCCATTTAACTGTGCCATTCCATGTATTCCTTACGGAGTAAAATCATAGACTATTCAAAATAACACATTTCCACGATTAAATCTCGACTAAATATTATTTTATGATTAAACCTCAACTAAACTAACATTTTTAGGCACTTTTATTCTTTGGTATCTTTTATTAAACCCAACCGTTTTCGATATACAGACTACAAACAATTTCCCAATGTGCTTTTTAAATGGGGGAAAAATATAACTTTAACTGTTCATACTTCCTTAACCATTGGGATTAGGAATAAATTATAAAGAATAAAAAGTTTCTAAAATCAAGCGTATAATCCAAAAACGCCCTAAAATATAGGGTGTTCCATAAGAAAAATCAAAGTTGTCCGCCGTATTGGTTGGTAAATGGCGGCCATATTTTTAAATTTCGAAGTGACTCCAAAAAGCAGTGTTAAAAATAAAGGGAAGTCCCCCATAAGAAGTTCTTTGTCAGATTTATAATAAAATACCCCCGTTGCAGCAGACCTGCATACTCAGCGAATTTCAAATGCAAAAGAACATATTTCAATTCAAGGTATTTAAATTTATAAAAACTGAACTAGGAGAAACCATATGCTAACTTTTATCAAGATATGTCAAAAAATAAGGAAGATATAGAATTTTTTATTTCCCATAAGGATAATATGGGGAATGAGTATGCAGGTTTTCTGCCATAAAAATGGAAATTGCGGGGGTTTTAGACTAAAATGCATTAGAACTTATCTAGATGAAGCCACAAACCAAGTTTTATTACGATATATTGAGAAATAAGCGAGGTATAGAATTTTACTTATTTCCCATAAGGTTAACACTGGGACAACGTACTGTGTTTACCACTTAAAATATCTCGGTAACCAATGGACATAGAGCAATGATTCAAAATACTAATTTTTTTGTTTTTTTTGAGCTGAATTCAATGGTGCTAACTAAAATTGGATTATTTTTATTTTTATATGTGAAAACCCCAAAAAACCCATTTTTGGGGGGGGGGGGTTTATCCCCCTTTACCCCCCCTTCCAGTGGTCCGATCGGGCTGGTTTTCGAACTCATCCGAATAATTACTACTTTACACGCCTATGCCAAATTTAAATCCGATCGGACCATTATTGCGAGCGCTATCGTGCTTACACACACATAGATATATAGATATATAGATATATATATAGATCTATATATATATATATAGATTTATATTCTGACCATGAAGATGGGATAATACCCGAAACATGTTGTCAAATTAAAAAAAGGGTACTTTGTTAATATTATGTTCATTTCAATCATAACTATAGTAGCCCTAGCAAATGAATGTTTTTTAAATGATATATATATATATATATATATATAAATATATATACAAATTTGAACGAATGGTGTTTTTGGTATCTGGGGGCACCAAAACGAAAAGTTATGATGGTCCCGCGCTTAGGTGTTACCATGAGACCTACGGTAATTTCTTCCCTATAGGGGAAATTCGCTAAAAGTTAGCTATTGGTTCACTTTAGGTGATACACCCGGTATATTTTTGTAACACAGCACAATGCTAAATTACATCATGAAATAATTTTTATACGCATTTTATTTTTTGCGCTTGGAATATGTTAATTTGTTTGGAACATGATTATTTTGAACTTCTAAATACACCAAATAAAATTTGCTTAACCATCTACTCTTGCTTTTGCTCTTTGATGTGGTATCACAGTCGGGCCAGAGAAAAGGAATAACTTTGTGGGTCTGGAAAGCAACGTTACTCTCAAAGCAATTCTTAATAATTTTTGATATAGTTCGGTAGTTCAGGAGTGAATAATTTGAATAAATACAATTTAGTTCTCGCAGGATTGAGGTGGCGACGTGTCGACCTATATACAGGGCCGCCGCTCACACTGCCTGGAAGACCGATGCTGCTAGGTGTCGAAAGAGAGGCTACTCTAGCCCTTGGATTAGTAGAACTACTCCCGGGTCCATCAAATGGCTCCCCGTGATAGTGATCACTTACACCGTGGCAGCAAACTTTGTTCTCTTTTTAGCCCTCAAAAAAGTATAATTCCACTTTTGGAAAACTTTTATAGGTAGGCAGTTTAATGCATGCGGTGTAATTTAAGGCCAGGGAGTCAAACTTTATAAATAGGAGTGAATTTCATGATTATTTATGATTTAGAATAAAGTAAAAATTGCTTTAGCTTGGTCTAGTTTGAAGTGAAGGGTTGGTGAAATGTATTGGTTTCCTTTATATGTTTTGAAACTATAATCAAATATTTTTCTCCTTCATACTATGATAAGTTGTACTTTACTCTTTTTATTTAGGGAGTAAAATAATGCTTGATGGTGTCCCACTGGGGGAATAAGAAATTATAATTAATTGAAAACGATGATTCAATAACTGAGCGCCTTCGTTTTTATTTGTGTGAGGGCTGTGGGAAGGAAAACTGTTGTGAGGATCACGGTTGTACAGTGGATTGTCTCCGTCAGGAAAACTGATAACCAATTCTCTGGAAGTTAAGAAATAATTCTGCATCTACCCCCTTGTATTTCATATATTAATACACATATAACCAATGCTCAACTGAATTTGTTTCTGCAATTGATCACTTAAATTTTAATTTGGTTGCATAATAATAGTTGGTATGGTTTATACACGGTTAAATACACATTCTAAATCATTCTTGATTTACTGTAATTGATTCATTCATTTTCTGGGTCATACTAATTCGTTTTAATGATTCTATTTGAGTACATAGGAATAAATTATTTATTCTACCATTTTAAGCACACCAAATTATAAATACTATACGAAATTAAAATCACTTAACTTGTACGGCAACTGTGACCAGTTGTACGGCAGCGTTAAAACAGTGATATGTAACCAGAAAACAGTTAAACTTTAGAATTTAAAAAAATACTATAAGTTAGTAAACAGTCAACAGTGCTGCCAAGTGGGCCAAGTGTAGCAAGTTTGTGAATAAAATATTAATTTACCGTATTTTTCCAATTTATATACGGAATAAATTAATATTAAACTTGTTAACGATAAGATTGTTTTATAACAATTAATTGTAAATGGTGAACTTAATCTAAATAAACCATTCTTTTGTATTGCTCGACTTGAAACTTTAACAAGATACTTGTTATTATATTCTAATATGAATATCCCAAGAGCTTTAAATATGGAAATATGTTGAAAAGACCAAACTTTAAGCTGATTGTGTAATGGAAAATGTTTAAATAGTGTAATAGAAATTAAATTGTTTTGTGTTGCTATTACGTTTTTATAGCAGCTTTAAAACAGTCAGTATATTTCCACAAAATAGTAGCCTAAATTGTACTAGTTGAAAATAAAGAGTATACGCATCAAAAGTACTGTCAAAACATTTCCTTATAACCTTAAAACATTTCCGTTAACCTTATAGGTTCTTATACAATAGTTTTTAATTTGGTATGAAGCGTTATAGTATATTTATTCTATGCCATCTTGTCCTCCAGAAAAATGTATCACTATTATTTACTTTTTCATTGGGGAGGTTATGTTTACGTTCGTGTATGTACAAAATAAAAACCTTCCTACTTAATACATTCTCCCTGTAATTCTTTACGTATTATAATGTTTACTCTTTTTATTTGGGGAGTAAAATAATACTTGATGGTGTCCCAAAGGGGGAATAAGAAATGATATTTTTTTACTTATAAATAGTTATTATTTTTAATGTGATTCTAAATTCTATATACTCGTGTACAAGCAATGTATGCGTTGTACATTGTAAGCTTGCTTGCTTGATTCCTTCCTTATGCACTTATCTAAAAATTTCGGATCCAAAGATTTCTTTTTAATAATAGAACAACTGTTTTGGTCTCATGAACGTGTGTTATATGCAGGTTACTTGGCCAGACAAAATCTAATAACGCAAAGAAATTAATTTAAAAGTAGAAAAATGTATCATTTGGACCTTATGGATTGCCAGGTTGGTAACCAAATAACCAAAACGTATAAACAACAAAATAATCATAGAAACTATAATTTGTAAACTGCCTTTTGATAGGAAAACCTCCAAATAAATTCATGCTGAAATAAAGATTACATGAAGTACAAAGAAGTATAAAAAAATATTTACACTGTAATGATTTCATAGCAAATGGATGAACTGGTAAAAATAAAATATTACCGAACATAAGGATCGGTCCAGCAGGTAAGCAGGTTGAAGGCTGAAAAAAGGTTTTCCTTTATATTCTGGCTCATGAGGTACAAGAATGCTAAGATGAATTTCTTATTCTTGCATAAAGTATCTTTCGTTTCGTCTCATGCAAGAAAATATGAACGATAAACTTACTTTAAGCACAATTTAGACCTGGTGATTGGGTTTCACAAAGGTCTTTTATTTCAAGTACCTGGTGGACCGAGCCTTGCTCGGTGTTATTTAATGTTTACCAGTTCATCCAGTTACTATAAAATATTTCAATGTCATAAAATTAATTGATAAGTAGAAACCTTTTTTATTGCTCCTCATCCCTATCACTGTATTTTTCCTTGAGGGATTTTACAACTTTAAAATTCGTTTTATTACGTTATTAGATTTTCTCAGGCCAAGTAATCTGCATAAAACACGTTTTTGAGTCATAAATTACTTATTGTCAGACTTTGAAGGAAATTCTCGAAGCCTTTTTGAGATAATTGTGCAAACATACAACCAAGCAAGCAAGCACGCACTCAAGGTAACATTGCTCGTATAAGAGTATAGGATATAATTTAACTTGTTTTTAACGTCCTATTTAAAGATATTTGAATAATACATGATCCAATTGATATAGTTATATTGTTAAGCGCCCTGATATAAAATAAGTAAAGCCAGATTTTATTGCGAGAGGAATGTAATATGATACCAAGATTAAGGGGTTATATTATTTCGCCATGGCAAAACTAACATACAAAATATTATAAATTTATTTATCAACTAATCACCATGCAAAAGTACCGGCACGGTGGCCGAGACTGTTCCGAGGCAAAATGACCGTGTGTCCAGTTGGACTCGACCCTCGGGGGCGATAAAAGTGACCCTCACCAATAACCCGACCGCTGTGCCCAGTTGGCCTATCACCATTGAATCTTGAGTTACATTCGACTGTATTTCCAACAAGACTCTTGGCACTATTTCTCCATTAATTCCAAACCTCTGAAATCTTTTTGTGTGTTTGTTCCTTGCATCAAGACAAACAATTTCACCTTATAACCATGGGTCTCCGGTGCCCATTTTCACGAATATTTGTATGTTTTTCCATATAAATTTTTTTTTCAAACGACTTGAGGTATCAACGACAAAGCAGGTGGGTACTTTAGAAGAGAATTATAAGACCTGTCTATTCTAGTATGGAGTATCAAGTGTTACTTTTTATAATTCAAAATAGGGACAATTTTTTTTTAGAAGTTTATTATCTCATATAGTAACTTTTCCAACTTTTTTGGTGGCAAAAAGATGGGAAATTAAATTTATTATATTCGGGTTTTAACACAAACAAGTGAGATATAATCGTATTATGTTTTTGATTTTTGAAAATGCTTCAGCAGCAAATTATGCCAATGTAAATCCAAATTCACTCAAATGCAGTGACCTCCTGCTGCAAAACGTCTGCTTTATTGCTGTATTTTTCTTTTTTAATAATTGGCCAGACATATTGATTTATTCGTTGAGGAGTGGCTTATTGTGGAAATTCACCCTGCGAGAGAAACAGGTAGAAATGCAAAATGTTGTGTTAAGTCATAAGAATTAAAGCGAAGCCAGTAGGCAGTACATCAGAAGGCAGGGCAGCATTGAGCCACATTGTGCGCAAGGACGGGTCGGAGCGCTCAAGGCGAGCGGCGCAAAACAACAGGAAAGGACGGTGAAGGCGATGGAGGTTTTTGGCGCTCAGGGCCACGGCGCGGCATGGCTGGCGATGGTAATGCAGACGCGAAATCGAACACCTCCTCGCTACCTGTATGGGCCTCTGGGTTCAGAGTCTGGCCCAGCAACTGGAAAGCAATACCCATGTATATGATTTCCTGATCACTTTTTTATTTTTATTTATTATTTTAGCACATAATATACGGTACTGTGAAGTTGCTGTAATTTTTCCAAGGAAAACACAAAAAAATAAACTGGTCCAAATAAAAAACAAATCTTACTTGTTAATACCGTTACGATCTTTTGTAAGTTAAGCTATTTGTTTTTTCATGATTAATGTTTATGACTAAAAAACTGCAAAAGGAAAGAGTTAAATAATACAGAGGTAAGTTGTTTTAATGTTGTTTACTGCACTCAAAGTTCCGTGGAGACATTGCCCCCATTTGAGGTAAAAGTTCAATTTCTTTTATGGAAAGTATTTTATTAGTTTATACGAGAACTTAGACTAAACCTAAACAATATCAATATTTAACCTAAATTAATAGCAAAATCCAGTAAATTAAATTTTTGCTAATTATTAATAATAGCATAACCTAAGTGTAGGAAAGTTAGTGCTGAAAATGGCCTAGTGCCGAACATGTAGCACCCCAAGGAAAATCAAGGTTGCAAAAGACGTTAGTAAATATATTATTATATAACATCATTGTTTAACCAAAATTAAAATGTTATGAATTATTTTTGAACTAGGCTAATAATAAAATCGGGTTGAATTAAATTGTATGAGAGTGTAAGTGCATTTTAAATAATGTGATGTGGCTATGAATGAAGTATCTAAAATGTTGTAAAACGAGCTTTTCACGAAATTGGCATCAAGGCCCTTATACTAATCAATCAATATATATATATATATATATATAAAGAGATATTGGTATATTTCGGGCTACAGCCAAAACTACATGTCGTAAACACTTGATCTTGGTGTCAAATTAGAGCTTGGAATCTCATTATGTGCACTATGGTGGTTTGGTTTTGATATCTTTAAGGACTTAGGAACAGGATCATCCGAAAGGGAACCATGTCAAGGGTTTTGGAAGTTTTTTAATAGTTAATATGGTTACCATTTGAAATAGCTACTATGGTTACTAACAGAATTCAGCGCTAAGAAACAATAAAAAGAAAATAATCTCCCGGACAAAGCCGGGGCTATCAGCTAGTTATAACAAAAATAAAAACTCAGGCTGCGATTGGACAAGGGTCTCAGTGTTTTGTTAAACTAAAAAAAAATCAAACTTTCTAAATTTAAGAATTCCTTAATTGGCGACGCATCTCCAGTAAGTCATTTCTACAAACACCAGCATTTATATGTCCCAATTTTACAAATGACGCTTTTGAAATCACATCACTTCAATATTTTAAATATTTTGTTTTGGTCTTATCGGGCATAATGTTGGTATTTTGAAATATCTGGTTACGAGATATATTGTTGTTTAAATAATAATTATAGTAAACATTATTTAAATGTAAGATCGACGTTTCGCCTATTTTAAAATGCATCATACAATCACGGTTATACACAAACTATTTTATCATTACTCTAAAATCACCTTGTGGGTCGTAAAATATGTGGAAGTCACATTTAAAAAGTACTTACAGTTAAAAGCACAGAACTGACATTTTTACTGAGGCTCCTTTTCTTCATGTGTGGGTTGTTTATGCATGAACCTCAAGTCCCAATTGGACTTCTGAATATGGGCTACTATAAATATACCAAACTATATGCATACACACAGTATGCATATAGTTATGAAGTTAGTATGAAGTGTTAGGCCCACAGTGTGTGTGGGCCTAACACTTTCATTATTAAATTATTAATTTTATCAAGATAATAATTTTACCAAAAGGATGTAAATGACCATTTATCACAAGGACCACGAGATGGCCTTGTGAACGTATACGAATATAAAAGTTGTGCGATTATTTGTGGTCCTGCGGTCTATGAAGCTGCCAGGTAGGTGTCCTAAGTTACTATTTACTATAATGAAGTTGGCACAAACTATTTTGGTCTTGACAGACTGGGATACCATACCCAGCCATTTGGTTTAATACTACATGCAAACATAATGACATTAAAGACAGTCCAGTATAAATAATGTTTTTTTTCTAATAATCACTTTTGTTGCTAAGAAACGAATTCAGAAACCTCAATATTTTATTTGTTGCCTGTACATGGATGTAGGTGGTACATGTTCTAATTCGTAAGATATTTTCCATAGTTTGTGTATGAATCTAGAAACTCAGGTCTAGAGCTATTTGGATAGTAATTATCTATCATGAGTTCAGTTTCTTTGTCACGACCGTGGTTGACAGGGAAATGGTGACTTATATTGTTTTAAACTGGTGACTCAGTGCGACATTCGAAGTCGGTTGTTGAGTGAAGCTGTCATTGGTGACGGACGAGCTGATAACATCTGATAACTCACTTCCGATGCGACTACTTCGGCGAACGATGACTTTTAGTGACCCCTTCAAAGTGAGGTTGAAAAACTCACACAACCATATTCTCGTTTACACGGGTATGTATTGGAATGTATAGAATAAATTGATTCAGTAATAAAGTAATTGATAAATTGAAGCTGAATTACATTGTATAAACGAATTAATTTTAGTGGCTGTGAAGTCCTCTCAATATTTATTTCGCGCTCCTGAAACTGTTTCTCTACTGGTTAGTTCGACTTTCGCCTCCTCAAACTACCCTAACCTATACAACTCTAAAAGAATCTATTATATCTGAGCTTTAATAATTTGACAATGAGTTTATAAAGTAACTCTTTCGAGAAGACGTTTAGCTCCAAGTAAAAAATAGGTAACTAGAAAATGTGAGAAAAGCGAACATCAGCTACAGTAGACATCAAAATTTTTTCTAGCAGCCCAGTCTTATTTCTTCCATCAACTAGCTACAAAAACAACCAAAGGTTTAACCATTGACTTTAAAGTCAATGGTTCAACCAAAGGACCAAAAGTCCAAAAGTCTGCAGAGATTTAGGCGTCTATGTTCTTCTGTCATGGGTTCTAACTTTGGAAAGGTGGGCAACAGGTATTCTAGTAGTCCAAAAATTCTCGCTGTCATTCATATCATTTTAAAGTAAAATACCCCTCTCTTAACCTTTGAAACCACAATGCCTTAGGAATACTTTCATGGTTGTTAAAGTCAACTTCGAATCATTAGGTTTAGAAACAAATGTTATAACAACTGCTGAATCTTATCCTAAAAAGTGTAATATAAATATTGATCTATGATTAAAACTATTAAATCTTAAACCTGAATTGAATTTGTTTTAATGATATTTGAAAACTCAACAATCTAATTGAAGTTAAGAATATAAATTTTATATTTATAAATCAAAACACACTGTAGGCTCTACAACTCCACGAGATCAATGTTAACTTTCTATTGCAGCTTTGAAAATCGTCAGTTTATTGCCAACCTCCAGTATTCTCACTGAGCAAATCATTAGTACCGCACAAAGTTCTTAGCTAATTATCCATTCTATTACGGCCTCTGAAGATAATGACACTTTAAAAACTAAAAAATACAAAACCAAGTGGGCTGAAGTTGTCTGCAAATTTCGTCTTTATCTTTTGTCCGTAAACCAACCAACCATTTAGATAATCTACTCGACAAAGACGGGATTATTGGGGGCCTCCAAAAATATCAACAAGAAAGGGGCTACATCATTTATACAAATAAACCACTTTTCCTACAAATTGATTCTTCTTTTGCCAACTCTTATTTTATTTTATTTTATTTACATGCTTTGACACAGTATGAATACCAATTACATCAAACTCTTAAACTGAAAGAGACTGGAAACTCATCAGAACAAAATAACTGCTTCTTCCTCTTCTGCAAATTCTTCAACTGAAAGAAAACGTCTGGAAACTCCAACGAAATTTTACGCAAGTGTAGGATCTAGTTTTTTTTTTTACATTGGGCCACCTTTCATAAAAACTGTTTCTTCTTCTTCTGCAAACTATTCAACTGAAAAGGTCTAAAAACATCTAATAATAAAAAATGCTTCTTCTTCCGAAAATTCTTCAACTGGATAAATCTGGAAACTCCAACTAAATTTCACGTGATAGGAGAACTAATTAAACGCGAAACCCTTTTTAGTAAGTTGCTTTTTTACTTGAGAAAATTTGCAAAGCCCGGGTATACATGAAGAGAATCATAAATAGTCTTAACCCACCCATCTACAGCTTAGCCCCTCGTGTAATTAAGGTGTAAGAAGACCTCAACGCCGGTATTGAGAGCGCGCCGGCGGCGGTGACGGGAGCGGAGCGTGGAGCGGTTAAAATGGCCGAACTTTCTACTTTCCTCCTCAGCCTCCTTATTGCTTTCACACGTACCTGGCCCCAGCCGCTGCGTGCGGCCGAAATTGGAACTATACAACTTGGGCGAACAGTTGCTGACCCTTTAGGTCTATGCGGTTTAATGATCTTATCAGATGCTAAGTCGTTTGTATAGCTATGTCGTTTCTAAAGAACAAATCTCGAGTGCTATTGTCTGCTGCTACTTCCATAAAACTATCTGGTATGTTGTAAATTGATAATAAAAATTTATAATATCACAAAGAATAGGTGGTTTCTGTCTGTTTGTATGTTGTACGGGGTTAACGCAAACACTACTGAACCGAGCAAGCTGAAAGTTTGCACCTGCAACACATGGGTCTATATACTGTACTTCCTTTACCTCGGGCTACAAATCGTTGGTTTCCATGTATATAATTTGTAATACTTTTATCGTGTAAAAATTAGTTATTATGGTTTCAATATGAACTATTATTAACTTTCTAGATCTTTATAACCGTGAGAAGAACGTGAACTGTACCTACTTAACAAAGATTTTCGTCAATCCTTTCCATCAACTACAATCAGCAAACGAGATGGCAAAAAACACACGTACGTTGAGTGAAACGATATTATTGAAACAAGGCTTGGGAGTTTGGGAGTGATGTGATGACAGTATCTTGATTTTTATTGCCTTAATATAATATATTTTAAGAAAACGTTGCGATCAATCCACTTATAAAACCGTTTATAGTTTGTTCTTCAGAAGACCATGAAGTATGTACATATCACTTAATCACTTTAATAAGACAGGTACCTCATGGAGGACGTTACCCTGAATATGAGTGATGGATGAGTGTGATGATCGTGATGATAGTGGCGCGATCTTGTAGCCTTGTTACTGACTAAGGTTGGCATGTTCCTTAGACAGGATTGTTAATTAATAACCCAACAACCAATGGCAGCTGGCTCCAGAAACAACCCTTCAAAAAGGTTGTTTTTGAAAAAAAAACATAGAAATTGTTTCGTGCAAGAAAATTTACACGGGTTTTACATGTTTGTTTCAGGTTGGAGGGTGCGGGGGCGATGACTCAGCCAACATGTCCCCGGGCGCTAATGGCGAGGGCCGGCCCCCGCGCCCTTTGTCCGGCACAAGGGCCTTGTCAACCATTCTACCATTCATCCACGTCACCGCCAGCCATTCGAAATCCCCATTTTTTGCGGACACGAACTTTCGATTCCATTGTTCTTGCTATATATCTTTGTCAGTCTTTCTCAGCTCTCAGCCCATCAATCTTACCTGGTAGACAACTGAAAAATAAAGTAGGCTAGTGGGAGCCATGGTCCCAACCAAAGGTATTCATTGCTTTTATACATCAAAGGAAGTATTGAGTTAACTTTTAACCCAGTCTTTCCTTCGTTAATCATGATCGTTGAGGACAAATCTAGATTAGGAACAATTGTGCAATATACTTTGTTCAGATTGAATACAAGTTGACAAATTGACATTCTACAGTAAACCGTTTTTCTAAATATGACGTCACAAATGAACTTTGTTACTGCTAGTGAAGTGCCTATACTTAAATACTGTACATTAAAGCATCGATTCATTATACAATTTTGTACTCATGACCCTATTTATTTACTAACACTATATGTCTGAAAGTTTATGAGTTTGTTAAACACTCAATTACGCCTGATCTAGAGAACCGATTGACTTGAAAATTGGTACTATAGATACAGTAGGTAAAATTCTCGAGTAAAACATATGCATATTGCATATTATCCATGTTCTCGACATACCCTAGAGCTATGCCCTTTGGATTTTTAAGCTCTAAAAAATTGTAAAAACATACAGTAATATGTTTTACAGGAATTATATATTTTCTAATTTGTTGCTATGGCAACATCAGTTACTATAGTCTAAAACCTGTGCAAGAAACGATAAGGGCTAACATAGCTGCTATAACATGTCAGTAAGTATGAAAGTTTGTCATCAGCTTGTTTATCTGTGATTCCCACGCCTAAAATACAGATTGGCCTGATTTTATAATAAGTATATAGATAACATACTACAGTGACAAATTAGTATAATAATGTCCTTAAAATTCCCTAGGGCTATGATCTGTGGGCTTTTAAAGCTCCTATCATCACAATACAGAAATCATTTCAAACAATTTAGAGCGATTTTATATTTTCTAATATTTGTTACCATGGCAACCATTGTTACAATATCATATACTTATCCATCCTGTGCGCATTAGCATACTATAGCAACTCGTATATTATAGTTTTAGATATAACGTCAATTATCATTAGTTTTCGTTTTCTGTATGTCACTTCGCGAAATTCTTAAAGGTTTTTCCGTTGAAAATAAGCTCGTAAACATTTTAATGAATATTATTTTTTATGTCTGAGGACATCAAGTAAAAAAACGAGATTGCCTCGGGCTTATCCGTTAATGGAATAATCTTCAAAAGAACAATGAGTAAAGTTTTAAGGATTGGTCTTTAAAATAATTTGACTTTCTATCTTGTTCGCCACCGCAATTAAGAACGTGTCCATTATTGCTGAGCCAGGAGAGAGCGGCGCCGGCGAGCACGTCACAGCAGTAGCATGCGCCGGGCGCCGGGAGTGGCGGCAAATTGGCGTTTATTAATTCAGCGTTGAGGATAATTGCGCGGCCGAACCCTTCCGTAAATGACTGCTCAGTGTCGGGATAACCGCCTGTTCGGTGAATACTCGTGTTTAATACGCTAATTGAAAGAGGGAGGTTGGATTATTTGATGGGGGAAAGATTGCTTTTTCAAGGGGCACAAATTAGTGGGAAGGCACGGAACGGTGATCGTGAAAGTCTTTAGAGTGTAAAGAAGATCGATATTTGACTAAATTCCAAATCACTCAGAAGACACTGGTTACCTTAAATTTTATTATTTTGGATTATTTACAGTACTGTATGACGCCGAAATCGGCTAAAAACTAGCTCCGAGTGTGGTATCATTTTAATGACTCCGATTCTAGAAAAAAAAATTTACCATAGTGGGTAAGAATTATATGGTGCTTACTGATTTTGACACCCCGTTTTTGTCAACGCTTTTAGAGAGTGCGTTGTATTTAAGTTAAAGTCAAGTTGGTGCTTTCAACTACAATAAACCATCCTCTAGGGTTCCACAGGGCCTGAATTAAAACAAATGCAAAAAAAATTATCTAAAAAAATTAAAGGTTTTAACTCACGGTAGATATATAACCAAAACTTAGATAAAGGAGGAGCTTCATATTCATACTATATCCAATCGTAGGTAATGGCCAATAGTAAAGTCGGCATATTACGGCAGTTGCCGCGAAACTGTATAGCATGATTAGCATGGCTATAGATAGTATAGTCTGAGGTAAATGTCATAGCCAAGGCCGTTTGGAAGCGCAATGCTAAAATTAACATTGGTCTTAAGGGCGAACTAGACCATTTGAATTGAATCGACGTGTACTGAGCTTTCGAGGAATGACGGCGACGCCGACGGTCTGGTTAATTCAATTCTCGGGAATTGAGAAAATAAAGGAATGGGGACAAGTACCTATCAACTGATCAAGTGACAGAATCCTTGACATATTTTCCCTACCTTACTGGGACGTTGGCGAAAAGTCACTTGCGGCAAATTAAATCAAACGTGTCCAATTTAGCTTATCAACTTGGGCTATGGAATTCGAGTGCTCTTCCTCCGGACACCAGTACAACTGTGGGCATTCGTCAACTCGGGTCCGCGGCGCGGCCTGTCGGAGTGTCAAGACTTTATGTTTTTAGTCTATGTGTTGCGCAGTGTTTTTGTTTTTGTGAATGTAGTGTCAAGTGCTAAAATGTGTCATCGTAATGTTTGTATTTTTGTGCGTTACGACCAACGATCGCATAAGACCAATAGATGGAGCGCACGAGGCGCGACGTGAGGCAAATTTATATGCAGGAATAAAAAATAAAATACGTACAAAGTTACAGATATGGTATCAAAGTAAACATCTGAATCTTTCAATTACCAAGGTAATAATCATAAATGGTTTAGAGGCGGTTTACAAATCGTCAAATCGTAAACACCGATAACCTAGAAGCTTGCAGTCCTGACATTTTTTAGAGATGCTGCCACCACTGAATACACCTGTAATGTTACTACTATGTGTGATCTGTCTCTGAACCATTAATAATTGGTACTAAAGTAATTGTGAGATTCAGATCTTCAATTTGATACCATAATATTTGTATTTTTAGTTGACCATATTTTCGTAAACAGCAGTTAAAATTGACTTTGTTTTAAAGCAGGCGGTGCGCCGATAAATCCTCTCACAAAAAGTTACTAGCCAAACCATGGCAACTATTTATTTCAAAAATATTATTTGATAGAATTATTGTTGGCAACGATTTCCACCGTTTTTCTAATTTACCTGACCATAAATATAAAAAATTAGCAGCCGACTGTTTTTTCATATTCAGTTTTAAAATAACTTAAAAATCATTCGACTTTGAATTTTTTAAACTTAGAAAAAACATATATTCAAAATATAACTCACATACCACCGTTCACAACTATAATTGACATCTCACAAGCAATTTTAAACCATTTGCCTCCATCCTAAGTGCGATAAACTTAGAGTTATTTGCAAGCGAGCATTGAGTTTTTGCGCCATTATCAGCAACGTTTAGAGTTTCATGCCTACGGCAAGATGGCCGACCGTGCTTCTGTTGTTGTATTTTAGTTAGATAGGTATGCTCCATCTATTGGTCTTATGTGGTAATTGATTCCGACGACCATTATAATATATGGGCTTCATTTAAACTTAACCGCTGCTAAAGATGAACAATTAGCCTGAAACGCGTCCAGCGTGAAAAATGCATAGTGACATCTCAAGGGGGAAAACTACGTAAGTAGGCCTAAATATTAAAAAAAACACATTGTACACATGTGGCCTACATTTTGGAATACTTGTATGAAAAAAGACTTTCACGCAATAAAATAAACTCAAGGTAAATTTACTCGTGAATGTCCATTCTAATAATTCCTATATTGAATAACTACGGTACCTGTAAAGATTTGTTGAATAGGAAGTGCATTTGAAAGTTAATGTGGCGCAGTTTTACTAAGCTTGGGTGAATTATGAACACACGACCGAAGCCATATTAAAACTTAATTTTCTATATCCTACCTTTCCAGTTTATTAGGAACTATTTTCCGTCTTCCTTTCGGTCAGATGTGATTCTGGATACCTTTCAACCGATTGTTAGAAACATAGAGCATGTAATTTCAACACAATCGGTTGAATGGTTAAGGACAAATTCTGTAGATTTCTACATTTTTCAATATTTTCCCCAATTTAAATTTCTATGGTAACAATAAATCAATCAATTTCAATAGTTTTCAATGGTTACTATGGTCCTTTTCACATTATACGGTTCTCGCTGTCAGGCGAAAATGACGATAGTAATAAAGCAACAGTGGTTCCTGTGAAACAAAATAAAACATAATCTATTTCCATCAGTAAACTAACTATAATATTATAAGCTTTAGAAGCCCCATGCACAGGTCATATAACTTATCATAGCCCGAGTGAATTTTATAAATGCGTTGGTAGGAGAAAGGTTTAATACAAGGATAGTAACTATCTATATAATTGTTTAATATCGAATAGATTTGATTAATTGTGAAGATAAAGTTCAGAAATTAATCACACGTCAGTTCTGGAGGCTCTTTCATAGTGAAATTATTAAATGGAAAACAACCTGATGGGGATCAGATGCTGCCCTCCGGCGGGTTTCTTGTATGCGCGATTTACTGAGGCCCTTCCACGTGATTATTCACGTGTAAATTTCCACTGGTAATAAATATGAGTACATCGAATTAATAAATTGCATAGCCTAATATAATTAATATCAGTAATGTTGCGTGATGGATTAATGTTAGGAGTATAATATGAAGTTGTAGATAAGTATATGCTGATGATTAGGCTGCAATGTAATGAAGATGTATATCGAATTAATAAACTGCATATTATAATTCATACGATTTTAAAATAGAAATGTCCTCATTACAAGGTGGCTCTGCAAAAATTTAGATGTGCCAGATGTAGGGAATATGTAGGTTGGGGGAATTCTTCATTGAAGGGCGAAACGGTATTTGTCTGAATCAGCTCATTGCAGCAAAAAGAATAAGGTGGGACTAGATCATCGAGACAAAAAATGGTACATTTTTTGCAATGGAAAGTAGCTAATCCAGTAGCTACACTGAGAACCGAACGAAATGTCTGTCCCGACGTCGCTCTCTCCGGCAGTGACGACGGCCTCCACGCTACCTTGGCCTGCTTGCCTCCACTCGCCCCGGCACTGGCGCCAGTCACTTGCCACTGCCACTCGCTAACCTCGGCTCCAATACGACCGCGAGTCGCGCCAAAGGTCGCCAAACCACAGGATTAGTGAAGTCTGGTGTTGTGCTGAGAAGGACTTACTGTCTGGTGTTGAAGTTAACAGTTCTATGAATTAATCTAATTATGAAGAGCGGAGAGGGAGAAAAATTTATATACTTTTCATTCGCCAGCGACAGGCCAATAACCCCTTGAAGGCACACAAAAACACACGAAGAGTTCCAAAATATCCGAAAATTACAAAGTGTAAATGTCACTATCTAGCGGAAAATCAATAAACTTTTAGGGCAAGATGTAAAGAACAACAAATCAAATGATTCATCCAGTGGGAAACGACGTCGTGACAAAAAAATTGCTCCAGCCAATGATATACTTAGTGGGGTCTTGCGAATAATACTCGTTAGATTTTAATTTCTTTGTTTTCTGTAGGGTATGCCTGGCGCTGGCGAACGATAAGTGAAATTTCCCTCCCTCTCGCGCTTCATAGTTGTCTTAATTCTACTATAATCGCCTGATTTCTAATGTAAATAGACTGGAAAAAAATAAAATTGTTATTAATCAGAATTTTTTTATGAAGTAGTATGACGTTTGTCCCCCTCAAAACATCGGAACATGCACCTACAACTATTACACCGAAGGATTTTAACCAAAGTAAAGGAAGTTTTGACAAAATTCAAATTTTACTTGGGCCCATAACAGCTCGCTATTATAACAACTATATAAATTTATTGAGATCACACTTTTATTACTATTTATTTATACGTTTGATTCTGTTTATTCATTGCATGCTATATGCTCTAAACTTCGGCTAAAATTGTCATTATTATGATGAATTTACCCGAATGAACTTTCCGACCTTGGCAGTAGCCTACAAATAATGTCGTGGCTAAAGGCTCTCAGAAAATAAAATCTCCGTAGACAAGCAATCGTTAAATGGAAAGCTTTCGTAAATTGTTCAATGTTTAATTAATATTGTTCAATTTATATTGCAAATGAAATTAAAAAAGTAATTTTATACAGGCTGAAATGAACTTGGATAATTATGAGCAATTCATTGTTTGAAACATTTATGTTAACGCTATGTCATAGTTGGCCTATTAAGTTTTTTTATATTTATATTATATTGTTAGGAGTAAGGTCTACTACTTACTCCTCAACCGCCCTTTACATATAACTTAAATTAATTTTTATTCATATCGCTATGAAAACGGCTGTTTTTCTCACGTGTTGCGGGGCTTAAGAAGTTCTTTTTCTCCCCAGGGAGAAAAATAAATCAGCTAAAGGCGAGGACGTCACACTGAGAAAAACCGCATTGTGGAAAAGCAGAGTTTTTGCCCCAAATACAGAATATGTACTCGCCGTACGTAAATAAGGACTTGGCTCACGTACACTTTTGTTGTGACTGGACCCAGCTCAATGTCTGAGCAGAGTAATGGCCTTTAGTACAGACGCAGGACTCGCAGTCCTTCTTTCCGATATTTTACTCTGCAATTACGCTTAAATTGACGTATTTGCACATAATCAGGGGGTTTACTGTTATTTTAAGGAAAATGGCAATAATATTAATTAGAAAATCTGGATTGATTTTTTGTCCCTTGTGTTAGTTTTATAAATTTGGAATTAAAAACATGTATGTATTTACAAATGTAATGCAAGTTTCAATAATAACTTATGGTTTCTATAATACATATTTCAGTAATGTTTGTTATCTATTTATAGGCCTACTTACTGTTGTACCATTGACAGTAAATACATATAAAGTCAAAGTTAGTAAAACACCTACGTCTAATATAATATGAAATCCCAGTTTTTCAAAGTAGAAAAAGCTTCGATTTTTTATGAAAATCAAATCGTTTTATTTGTCACCAGCCATCTATGTAATTGTATAGGTTTGATTTTTGAATGAATTGCAAGGGCGCATTAATCAGTTTTGGTCCTAAGCTTAATTTTATCTGCTCAAAGTTTACACGAACAACTGATAAAAAAAGTAATTATACTGTAGTACAAATCAAAGATTAATCCTTGCTACGAGATTTTAATAACTCAGTATTTTTTAGCAAAGATCCCCAAGTGTACTGAATAAGATGTAAGAAATAGAATGCAGGTAGAGTACAACATTGCATTGGTTTGCTGCCTATTAAATGTATCAAATAAATATGACAGGGCAATAAATTGTCACTTTAGAGAAGTAACATAAGGCGTAAAACTGCACTTACCACGTCTTCAGATACTATTCAATAACTTGACTCGTCAACAGGCAGCCATAACGCAATGGATATAGCAGTCTTCACCTGAACATGCAAGTCAAGAAACATCGGGCTTGGTTAGAACTTGGATAGTGACCGCTAGAAGGACCCAGTCGTTTTTTTTTACTGATTTTAAGTCAAAAATACCGATAAATGTAGAGACTAGGCAAGTCAGTGCATAAACATCGGTTGTATTTTACGAGAATAGGAATGTATGTTCTCTGATGAACTTTGGTGAAGGCAAAATGAATCGCAGGATATTGTGAGAAAAGTCTCTGCAATTACGAGAGCCAAACTCTGATCGGCAGGACTTACAACTGACAGTAATGATGTCATAGCCAGTGACGTCATAACTATATAGACAAACCAAGTCCTGATTTTCCGTGTGGCGGCCTCACTATTGAGCGGGTTCAGATTGCAGTGGGTAGCCCGCAAACCATTATTTACGTGTATTTTCCACATATTTAAGGACTACGTTTTTCTCAGTGCAGCTTCGTTTTACACTGTAGTAAAACCAAGGTCTATAGAGAGTAATACTATAAGGCCTAACTCCCACACGGCCTGTGGAGCCAAAGCTTTGACGTCAACGTCGGACCCTTACCTGTTTCATCTCAGCTCTCAGCTTATTGGGTAAAAATATAGCCTCAATCCAGGTGTCAGTAATATGTTCCCTTTGATTGGTTAAGATCAATTTCTGCCCCAGCTGGAGGTCAAAGGTGCTGGGTTAATAAGTGGGAATGCAGGATTACTGTCAGTCTAACCTAAAAAATGAAATACACTATCAGCTGATTTTTTTTTAAATAGCAATAACAATATGAAACCACGTTAGGAAGGAGAACTCTTTTTACGATTAGCCTAACAATGTGCAACATTTTAAGTTTAATGTAGTTAGCGGAATATATTATGTGATATAACGAAAAAATATGGTTCCTCACACGCTGATCACACGGGACTGCTATACATACACGTCACGTCGCGTCCACTTACGGCCAATTCGGCGATTCCGGAGGGGGTGCTATACATAATCGCATCGATTCGCACCGATTCGCATCGATTCACATTTTCTATTATACATACACGTCTCGTCACGTCGCGTCGCGTCCCAATGCGGCCGATTCGGTCATGTATGCTCTTCAGAGCATTCGAGTCGGGTCGTGCCCTGACGTGACGTGACGAGCATGTATAGCTGGTTCCATTTGATTATACAGGTTTCATTCACATCGAAAATGGTCGCGACGCGACGTGACGCGACGCGACGTGACGCGACGTGATGTGACGTGACGTGTATGTATAGCAGCTCCTTAAAGTTGCTTTTCGTTAAGGTGCTGCTATACATACACGTCACGTCACGTCGCGTCGCGTCATGGCACGGCACGGCCCGACTCGAATGCTCTGAAGAGCGTACACGGCCGAATCGGCCGAAATGGGACGCGACGCGACGTGACGTGACGTGCATGTATAGCTTACAGCGACGTCCACTCAGCCATTCGGCTCTTAGAAAATAGAAAATGTGAATCGATGCGAATATGTATAGCACCCCCTCCGGAATCGCCGAATTGGCCGTAAGTGGACGCGACGTTAAGGTGCTGCTATACATACACGTCGCGTCACGTCACGTCACGTCACGTCGCGTCCACTTACGGCCAATTCGGCGATGCCGGAGGGGGTGCTATACATATTCGCATCGATTCGCATTTTCTAGTTTCTAAGAGCCGAATGGCCGAGTGGACGTCGGTGCAAGCTTTACATACACGTCACGTCACATCACGTCACGTCGCGTCGCGTCCCAATTCGGCCGATTCGGCCGTGTATGCTCATCAGAGCATTCGAGTCGGGCCGTGCCGTGACGTGTATGTATAGCCGGTTCCATTTGATTACACAGGTTTCATTCACATCGAAAATGGACGTGACGTGACGTGACGTGTATGTATAGCAGCACCTTTACGTGACGTGACGTGTATGTATAACAGCACCTGGTAATTTTTCTTCTTATTTTACTTCTTTCATTATTCTCGAAGGAGAACAAACTTAGCCTTGTACGGAAGTCACCACACTAGTCCATAGTAATTAAATATAGGCTACGTTTTCGAGCTACACAGAAAGAAATGTTTTGTTGATTTAATCAAAATTAAGTTAAATCAACTAAATTCTTTATTTACTATAGCACCAAATAGATAATTTGGTTGAATTTACCAATTCGTGTAGTTGAATTATTTGGTTGAAAGAAATATATTTTTGTTGCTTCAAATGAATGATTTGTTTAATTAACCAAAATATTTTGTTGGTACTTGAGAATTTGGTTGAAATTTCTTTGAAGTAGAGAAATGTTGTAAATATTTGTTTGCATAAAACAAATTATTTTGTCAAATTCTATTTATTTTGTTGAATCAAACAAACACTTAAATGGAATCAAACAAATGATTTAATAGAATGAAACAAATGATTTGATTAAATCAAACAAATAATTTAGTTGTATAAATAAAAAAGTATATTCCATGCCACCTGCCAAAGACTGGTAATGCAAAGTATTTGACCTATACTTGGTCTGCAAATTAAAGGTACACTTAAGTTGGCTTCTTAAATAAAACAGATATATCAACGCATAAATTATGTCCCTTCCTATTCATAAGATCGATGACTCAAGGGAGTATTCGTTGATATTTTTGTTTAATTGTATCTTTAATTCGTGGTTCAACTTTACCTTTAGAAATATAATGCAATGTTAAGTTGGTTTTTTGGTTATTATTTAGATTCTGGGATTTTTTAGGTCTTTTGTCACCCACTGGTTTTTCAAAATTCAAACTTTTACAACTTATTCTACAACGTGCTTTAAGTTTGTTTCTTTTTCTTTCTTCTTAGGGATGGGCCGAGTCTGAATAATGATTCTTAGTTCATTCCGAACACGAATCCGTTACGAATCAGTATATATGGTTTACCAACAGGTTTTAGGAACAAAATCACACAGTAAAATTATGCATGGTGATTTAAATTTTTAAGGGTCATCGCCTGACCCTTTTCCAGTTTTACTTTTGCCACATTACTCATTGTGTTTTAATTCTAGCCAAGCTATACCTAATTGTATGTTACTGATGCAGTGTTAATTTATGGTGAAAATTATTTTTGCATAATTATGTTTTCATTACAGACATGACATTTATGTCATATTTCTTTGTTGTAAGACATTACTAATATAGGTTTAAAAAGTATGAATATAAAAATGAGTTTTATTCAAAACCGATTTTTTTACTGGAGTTTAAGACTCAGTTGTTTAGTATATTGTTAATATATTACATTTATAAGCGAAATACATTACTGTAGCTGCTTTTGTAATGTTTAAAATTTATAAATGTTATACAAATTAATTTGTTACAACTTACAAGCATACTAAAAATGTTATGTAAAATATGTTTTAAATACAACTAAAATGTATAAATTAAATTTGATAATTTTTCACCCACACTTGGTAAATCGCGGCAGTTTTTTTTACCAATTAAATTATTTATTTCAAATAAATACTTTTTCAGTTCAAATACCGTTTTAACTTTGAATCAAACAAATAGTTTGTTCGATCTTAACAAACTTTCCAACAAAACTGATTTGTTGAATCAAATAGTTGAATTCTTAAACCAAGTATAATTTGTTTAAACCAACAAAATTCTTTAGTAAAATGGTGTAACAAAATATTTTTGTTAGATTCAACAAAACAATCTGGTTTTCTCTGTGTACCAGATCAGGCAACAGATAAAAAAATATTTCATTTTATTGCAAAAAAAACTTAAGACACGTATCTAAGAATGGTTGTTAACGTAGTTTACCCAACGTAGTTGTTAACGTAAGATTTGTTTTTATATGCTTTTTTCCTTGTTGATCGAGCTTTTCTCGGCAGAAAAATCTTATTACGAAACGTGACTTTTTAATAAACTTCTAATTATTCTTTTGTTTAAATTTTCTTTGCTATTGCTTTTCCATCATGACAATCCAAGACCCTTTGAGATAGCTTTTCAACCTTCAAATTAACTTTCATCACATTGAACTGTAAAAGGGTTACATCATCATCATCATCATATCATCATATATTTAATTTCGTAAGGCGATTCTTTGCGTCAGAATTGTCTGGCAAGTCGTAGAAAGATGGGAGAGGGCTCAAATTAAAGGTCTTTATTCCGTGATGGTGGGAAAAATACTGAAATAGCTTTAAATTTACGAGATGACGAAAAATAATGTAAAATATATGCCATTTAAAAAGCATTGGAATCTAAAAACGTCTGCTTTGTTTACATTTAAACATGTGATGATTGAAAACCATGTGGTTGCGACTAGATATCAATATAAGGTAGATTCAGTTTGCTATGAAGGTATTTTGTACTATAATAAATAAGGATTGTTTGAATTTTCCCTCATCGGGGCTTTTAGCCCCTTCAAGCCACTAGTATGAATTGCAACTGTATAAATGCATTTAAAATACTAAACTATAAATACACAATTTTAATGAGATCGTACAAGCTGTTTATGAGGTAGACAGAAATGTATATAGATGTTACGACACAATAATTGGTCATTAGAAGTAATAAAATTCAACATTATCCTTAAATATAGACTTAGTTCTCGCAGGAGTTACATGGCGGCGTGGCGGCACATATACAAGACCGCCGGATCGTTACTGGTGGGAGGACCGATGCTGCTAGGTGTCGAAAGAAAAGCAATTTTCTACCTACGTAAATGGGGTTAGGCCACCACCACGGGTCTGAAAAAGAATCCCGTGGTTGGTACATTTACACCTCAGTAGCAAACATTGTTCTCCTTTTAGCTCTCGACATAATCTAAATACATTATTAAAATAATATAACACGCGACATAATTAAATGCAATGGAGTTTAGTAATAACAATAGACTAATATTTGCAATAATATTATTTTATTACAATGCATTGATTTGTATAGGTTGTGTGCTATCAGCGTGTAAGTATTATGTTCCATGATTTTACTTTCTCCCTCAAACAGTTTTAAAGAAACAAATTTTTTAGTTGGTTTAAAAATAATAATAATAATTTATTATAGTATGATGTAAAAAATTGCATATAATAGCTTCTTAATTGACCAGAGTTGTTATAAGATTGATGATTTTTTAATTAATTAGGCTTAAGGATAGACTACATATTATTAATTTAGTGCGATAAGACATTATTTATGTACGTAATTTACTAATAAAATTAGGATGTTTTGAATTCGGATTCAGCAGCCTTCCTAAGTAGGATAACATTTTTACCTGATTATTCTTTAAACATTTTAGAGTACTTATATTGAAACACTTTTTTATTTCATCCCTCCTCATGAAGGCATTTCTCCGACGAGAAGGTAGCGTATAGTTTTAAAACAGCTTACATGATTTCTTGGTTCGTTTACGTTTCCGTGAATTGTTTATTTAGTTGCTAATATGGCAAACAATAGGGCCCATCGTTGGAAAGTGTTATCAAAATTCGATTTTATATTGCCAAGTACTGTATGGTATACGTCTTGAGCTAGAGAAGTCTTAAATCCAGCATTTGAAATAAATCGTCGAAGCCGTTTTGAGGAATTTGCTATTTTAACAGTATAGGAGTATATTATGGCCTCCCTGGTGGATTAAACCTCGCCATTCTCCAAGTTTTAATCTTATAACCTTTGAGCTGTAATATAACATAGGACTGGTCTACAGGTAAGTAAACACCATAAACATGTTTTTGAGCCTGAAACAAGTTATTTATAGCATCCTCGGAGATAGTGTGTTTAAATAAAGAATTTTTCATTTGATTTCAATCAGCATACATACAATGATCGTATATTTAATTATTTAAATAATGATCCTCCATTTAACAAAATAGATACATACATAATGGCTTAGGTCTAATTATATTAGTGACTTACAAGAAAGAACGATCATGCAGTGGGAATGCTATAACTAGAAGTGCATAATCAAAACAAAATATTACCAGAGCAGTAAAAAAATATGATAAGTAACAAAAGTTTACGCAGTTACGAGTTTGTTTGGTAAAACTAACAGCCAATAGGGTACCCAATGATAACTCCAAGGGGAAAAAGAATATTTGGGGTTATAATGCAGTTACAGTGAGGTGGGCGATATTAAGTAATAAAACAGAAACAAGTGAAATAGATACTGTAAGAACGAGCTATAAATAATGCAAGATAAAAAATCAGCAGCAATATAGTAATTAACAAGATAAGTACAAATAAAGAACTCCCTGGAAAAGGGCTTGGTCCGACAGGTGTAGTTCGAATCAAATAACTAGGTCTAAAATTAACATTAGTCTTACGGACGGACTGGGCCTTGATATTTGAATCGGCCTATACTCCTGTACTCATATACTTATTATTCCTGTTGGATATCTCATTGACATGGTTAAATCATCTGCTGTTGCTATTTGTTGATAAGTTATGCTGTTGTTTTTATACTTAACTATAAGGCTAACTTTAGAATCCGTCTCCACCGTTAAAATCAAGGGTTAATATCGATATTTTTCGATTTGATATATAAATAAGATATTTTCCTTAAAAACATAATAATATGTTTTACTATTATTAATATGAAACTTATTTGAATTAAATCATTTAGGTTTCTGTTTTAACCGTTTATTAAAATGTCGGCTTCAGTTAGTTATTTTTTACTATCCTATTTCAATTAATTAAAGAAACTGACAAACCTTGAGTCAGGCAGTCAGTCAATGGATTGCAAAAATTTGATTTGTTAGCTGATTCAGTTTGATGTGGTATTAGGATGAATTTAGGAATGAAACGTGATAGAAGTGATGAATATATTTTGGCAGTGTAATCAACGTGGATGAAGTAAATTGTTAAAAAATGCCAATATGTCGTCGAGTAACATTGAATATAACTTATATGTGGAGCTCTAAGTTTGCTCAATTTGAGGTAAATCACGAACTTAGCATTTCCTCAGCAACATGCCGTTACCTAGTTTAACAATTCCAGTTTTTATTTTTTTCTACGATATAATAGAAGGAAGGACATGTTCGACTCGCACCTAAGCAATTTTATGCGTTGGTAGTACCGAAGTGTTATGAAATAGTTATTTGTGTGTTGAGAGAGTAAAGTATAACATTGTCTCACGAGTGAAAATTTTGGCCATTGTCGCAAGCTTGGGCGACAATTTTCACGAGGGAGGCAATATGCTTTTCTTTCGAAATACACACATTTTCCCCTCACCTGCAGTAATAAATTCCCAATCTGTAGGCTAAACTTTAAGCATCATTTCATTAACTTAGTAATTAGCAAACAATGTCCATTTCGTTTCGATCTCCAATTTTTGCCTGCAATTATTCCTTTACCAGCCATCAGCTGATTGTTGCAACATTCTTATACACGCTTAATTCGTAGACATTTTTACCAGCGACCACAGGTTTTTACAGCTGATTGTTGTCTACGCACAGGTCGAAGGACCTACGTAGGACTTCATTTCATACTTATAACTTTTTATACTTCAATTATTGTAAAAAAGGAAATAAACAGATTTTTTATTTGATTTGATTTTGATCAATGTTATTCTTATGTAATTATTCCTGCCACTAAATCAGCACACCTTGGGAAGCGTCCGATGCGGACCCTTTGAACTCCGTGCACCTGGGGAAGTGTCCGATGCGGACCCTTTGAACTACCGCGCACCTGGGGAAGTGTCTAATGCGGACCCTTTGAACCTCCGCGCACCTGGAGAAGTGTCTGATGCGGACCCTTTGAACCTCCGCGCACCTGGGGAAGTGTCTGATGCGGACCCTTTGAACCTCCGCCACCTGGGGAAGTGTCTGATGCGGACCCTTTGAACCTCCGCGCACCTGGGGAAGTGTCCGATGTGGACCCTTTGAACCTCCGCGCACCTGGGGAAGTGTCCGATGTGGACCCTTTGAACCTCCGCGCACCTGGGGAAGTGTCCGATGTGGACCCTTTGAACCTCCGCGCACCTGGGGAAGTGTCCGATGTGGACCCTTTGAACCTCCGCGCACCTGGGGAAGTGTCCAATGTGGACCCTTTGAACCTCCGCGCATCTGGGGAAGTGTCCGATGCGGACCCTTTGAACCTCCGCGCACCTGGGGAAGTGTCCGATGCGGACCCTTTGAACCTCCGCGCACCTGGGGAAGTGTCTGATGCGGACCCTTTGAACCTCCGCGCACCTGGAGAAGTGTCCGATGCGGACCCTTTGAACCTCCGCGCACCTGGGGGAAGTGTCTTATGCGGACCCTTTGAACCTCCGCGCACCTGGGGAAGTGTCTGATGCGGACCCTTTGAACCTCCGCGCACCTGGAGAAGTGTCTGATGCGGACCCTTTGAACCTCCGCGCACCTGGGGGAAGTGTCTTATGCGGACCCTTTGAACCTCCGCGCACCTAGGAAAGCATCTGATGTGGACCCTTTGAACCTCCGCGCACCTGGGGAAGTGTCAGATGCGGACCCTTTGAACCTCTGCGCACCTGGGGAAGTGTCCGATGCGGACCCTTTAAACCTCCGCGCACCTGGGGATGGGGAAGTGTCTGATGCGGACCCTTTGAACCTTCGCGTACCTGGGAAATGACTGATGCGGATCCTTTGAACTGCAGCGCACCTTGGGAAGTATCTGATGTGGACCCTTTGAACCTCCGCGCACCTGGGGAAGTGTCTGATGCGGACCCTTTGAACCTGCGCGCACCTGGGGATGGGGAAGTGTCTGATGCGGACCCTTTGAACCTTCGCGTAGGCTACCTGGGAAATGTCTGATGCGGACCCTTTGAACTGCAGCGCACCTGGGGAAGTGTCTGACGCGGACCCTTTCAACCTCCGCGCATCTGGAGAAGTGTCTGATACGGCACGTTTGAACTGATTCCAAGCACCTGGTGAAGCGTCTAATGCTGACCCTTTCAACTTCCGCGCACCTAATGAGCAGTTTGAAAAGATGTTCTTCAGTCGCCTCGAAACTCTTATTTCTCTCTTCTGCTCAAAAAAGAGGGATTGCGTTTATTAAAGCCAAATTATTTGTCTTCAGGAACACTTTCATGTATTGTCACGGTCAGAAAGGTGCTATTCGAAAACAAAGGTATATTTTTAGAAGCCATCATGCATTCCTCTCATTTTGAGTTCACCTGGTGTATTTTGCAATCCCTTTTAGAAAATGGTACCTAATCCTCTCGAAGAAACTCCACCTACGCCAGTTCCCCTGCCTCACCACCCCATCGAGTCTGACCGATGCCCACTTCCATCTTGTCTTTATCACACACGTCACTAATGACGCGTTATAAGGAGATTTTTCCGCCGTCTATTGTGTGCGAGGGTCCCCACCTCGACGGCGCCGTCCTCTGATTGGTCGGAGGAGGGCGTGCGCACCGGCGTTGTTCGATATCTGTTCCCGGCATGCCTCGCGCGAAAGGGGGAGGGGGAGCGTCACCGCTTCGCTCGCCACAGACGAGTTGGAGATCCTGTGGTGTCCACGTCGTAATCCGAGTTCCGTGACAGCTGTATTTTTTCTAAATAAATTTATTTTCACACCGTTCTCGATTCGAATCCGCGTTCAGTGTGCGAATTTTCGGTCGGACACGGGCCGTGGAAGTGATTCGGGGTGTTTCGGTACCGCGAGTGATCCCAACCATGGCTGTAAGGATTATTTCTGCTCAATAAAGGATTATTTTGGATATACCTTTCCCCAGGTAATTGATATTTTATTGTACGCATGTTTTTCATCAATGAATTTGCAGTAGTAAAATCATAACGTGTAGTAGTAACAATCGTATGTTGTGAGTATACAGTTTTATTGCTCCCCTCCCCTCCCTCCTGTTACTGTAGCGCTGTCACGCACGTCGGACAAGGACGGAGAACCTCGCTCTCTCTCACTCTCCCGCTCGCTCTCTAATTATTCTTCCTCGCCGCGCGCATCTCACCCTCTCTCTCTTTCTCTCTCTCTCACCGCTCTACGTGGAAGTATTGATAAATCCGGCCGCCCGACCGCTCGGCGGGATCTCAAAACATCCGACCTCGCTCGGGTAAAAAACGTCCTCTACTCCCCCCTCCCTCTTCGCTCCCTCCTGTCCTCAATGATTTGTTATTATCTCGCACAATGGAACGCTGCCGGCTGTTTCGGAACCCCGGCCTTCCGCGTTGGGTTCTATTCAAAAACCAATTTAGCGAACGTGATGCGATTTCGCTTCTGAAACTTCGGCGTTTCATACGATTGTCGTTGTCGATTCAAAATCTCTCACGTCCTGTGCTTGCCCTCCTGTTCTCCACCTATCTTTCTCTTTGCTCTCACATACGTTAGAATAGAAATAGCCCATCCAACACTGCTTGAGACAGTTATTGGACAACGTAAGTATGGCTTGGTAGACCCAGAAATATTGTTGCACAATTTACAGTTGCTTGGTAGTTAAGTTCAGTCGGTACAAACACGTACAACTAATTGACAGGTATAGTATATTTTTATTATTTAACTGAGACATAGTCATATGGTGAAACGTCTTACATTCAATGTCATCATGGTAAGTACTTTTGAACGTCCTAAATAAATAATCCAGTATGTTATTTTATCATAATTTGAGTAACATGACTTTATCGCATCAGTACACTTTTTCAACCCTTTGTAGGGAAAACAAATCTATACATCAAAAATAACTTTCATCACATTACAACACTGAGATGGAAACTTCATTGGGAACTTGACGCGGTGTCTCACATTTTTCCCGCCAAAAGTAACGAATCGTTCGAAACATTCCGGCAGGGTGAGTTTCGAGCTGTATCAGCACGCGTGCAGGTGCGACCTCCCCGGGGGAAGGGGGCGGGGTGCCAGTGGGGGAGGGTGGGAGGGGAATCACCCCGTCCATGTGTCGGATCTCAGCAGCGGCGTTGCGCTTCACCCTTTAGGGCTGTTGTTCCATGAGCATATTTAATCTCCACGTGGGGTGAATATCGATCCAAGGGCGGCTCGGCCTCGGCCCTTGTGCAATGCTGGGAACCGGAAGGTAACCTGTTAGGGCTCGAACCTCCCTTCCTTGACCTGGCAGATGTGACCCTTGGAATTGCAAATAGGTCCTGGTTGCGTCAGCTTGTTCCCACATTATTTATTAGGGTCTATGGTAATTTTAGAATACGGAAGGGTCAACGATTTACCATTGACGTTGCAAGTGGTGAACGAGCTCAGAACAACAACAACTTTGAGCTACCATATGCATTCGATCTTTTGCCAAGCCTTCAACGATTTACCATTGATGTTGCAAGTGGTGAGTGAGCTCATGAAAGAAGAAACAACAACTTGGAGTAACCACATGCATTCGATCTTGTGCCAAACCTTCAAGCCTTAAACGATTTTCCTTGACGTTGCAACTGTTGCAAGTGGTGAATGAGCTCAGAAGAAACAAAAAATTTAAACTACCACATGCGTTCGGTCTTGTGCCAAGTCTTTGACATTTCTTTCAAGGCTCGATACTAAATTCAGTTGACTTTGGTCTTTGACTTTGACTATTGTGTAGGAGGTTCAGCAACTCATTACCTATTAACTGATTCCTTACATGAAGGCGGTCAAAGGGGATAAAAAGGGATGAACATAATTATAGTAGGCCTTCACATTACTGTAAGTATCTACATTGACATTGGTGACAACTTCCTGGTGTTTTCAAATTACAAGATAGATCCAATAGTAGGAGATAAGCATTCAGCTTTTTGAATTACAAGAAGAATTGCAAGCCAAACTAATAAGACATTCAATCCTCACAATGTATATATGAAGAACACGCATGATTTTCAGTGGAATAATGAGCAACCCCTGAACTGTAGAAGCATGAAGAATGAAGAGCTATCATCAGCTTCGAAACCTCTTTAGTCTAGGCCTATTAATAGACTCCCAAACGGAATAAACGTATACAGTAAGCTGCAGTTGGCTTCCAGATATTTGTCAAATTTGCAGTGAAACTTTAAAATAGATGAAAAGGACTTTGAATAAAATCCGAGTACCCGACAGTTGAGTCCACTGATATTTGATCGTAATACGAATTACGATTGGTTTTGTCTCAAAACTATGAATTCTTTGTCAACCTACCCAAATTTGTCCTTGAAAAATAATTTGAGAAATCTTGCCAGAGGGCCAAGAATAATACTTTGGTCTCCGAAAGGCAATCCAGAATTATTACGATGAAGAGTACGGGAAAATACGGTATATAAAGAAATCTGGTTTCTGTTTGATGATGGTTAAGTTTGGTTCTGGATAGGAAACTATAGGCCAACGACCACTCACTTAGACCATTATCATTTTATACATTTGACAGTGATGGACAATTGGACATTAGATAATGGATTATATGGGGAGCAATCAGCATACGATTTCAGTAAACGTATAGACTTGAATCTGTTAAGAGGGGGTTAAGTTTTCCCTTACAAATTCCATCCACAATACTATTATGAATTCCATAAGGATAAAAATAAAACTTATATACTCCTTGTGGTTGTACTTACACACCAGGAGATCTCGGTGTTTGTCGAGCTTCCAGAAGTAAATGTTTGAAGCATGTACTTACATAAAAAAGAAAATAAAATAAATTATTTTACATTAATAGAAAATCTGTTATTTTTGGATTACAAGGAAATGTTTCTACGTCTCCACCCCTGTTTGTTGGATATCATCAACATTGTGTTCCAGTGGACGCGCCCCCTATGTATATTTGAACACTGCGGAGCGCCCTTGCTCTCCCCGCCAACCCCTGCTTGGAGCTAATATCCGCATTGCGTGCCTGGCTATGTGAGAATACAATTCTTTTTCTATTTCTCTAAATCTATTATTGCAATCTAAATCACTTTCAACATTCACCATTCTCATTCGTTCTACATAGGCTGCATAGGCCCAATGTAGACAGTCTCGTTAAAATACACAGTCAAGGCTGCTGCGTCCTGAATTACAAAACATTGTTAATAAAGATTTATGCCAGTGGAATCACAGTTACTTTTTTCAATTTCAGTTCCATAATAAGTTTCATACAAAAAATACTTATTAATATAGTGTAGAGTATTCGAGTAAACTTTTTCGAATGAATTGGAAACACATGATTCACATACGTCATTCGAAATGTCTTTTTACTATCTCTAGAATGTTTACATGAATGATTTTGATTTGTAGCACGGATTGGTGTAGACGTAAATAAATTACACGGTCTACATGATATGAAACAACCAAATTAACTTTTTAAGTTATTGTCACCTCATATACTAACAACAGAGACATCAACTAATTTACAACCGATGATCTTAATCACACCCATTCAAGTCTGGAGCATGACAAACTTAAGCGTATAAGAATACAACTTAGCTTAACATAAATGACAATGTTAAAATGATTACATCGAAGGTTTCAGCCAACAAAATGTAACAATAATTCAAAATGATTAATTACCAGGGCAGGTCCTTTGGGAGGAACAGTGGGCAAAGTGCAATCATCCCAGAACCCCTAATATTCCGCCTCTGGCAATTATACAGCTTAAATGCCGTGTGATGGGCAAGGGGTTGTTTGGGGGAGGGAGATTTGCATAGCTCCCAGGCACTTGTGGGAGCTCCGACTTCCAGCCACCCTCCCCTCTCCCCAATACACTTGTTATATTGCTTTTGTTATCGGCGTCAGTGCTATCTTTTGTTCGTTGATAAATAAGTTATGTGCGGATTGATTGCAAAAAGTAGATAGCGAGTGAACGTACCCCTTCTCCTTCCATCTGGTTGAGGGAGTAAGCTTGATAGTGATGAACTAACTCTTGTGATCGTTGAAAGTAGTTAATACGTTGCCGGAGATAAAAACAACGCAAGGAATTCACACGGATGTCTCGAAGTATGCATTATTAGTATTTGAATAAAACCTTTCTATACTGAAGTATTAATTAGCTGCATCACGTGACTTGGCCCAGCCCGCCTGTAAGAATCTTGTTAATTTTAACATTGGGCTTACGACAGGCCAGGGTCATGTCTTTCATCGGACTATACGGATTAAGGATCAGACATTATGACAAAACATCATTAACAATCAACAGGTCAATTTTGATATGCCTTTTTTCATTTCAAAATCACGTACCATTCTTACGTACAAAAAATATTACGTATGAAGATTTTAATAAGAGCCATAATTCTCTACCATTTTACAAGATTTTAATACAAACCCCATGAAATGACTTTTCGTACTATTTCCCACACTTATCGTCTCTTTCAAGGCCAGTTATTGACAACATGACATTATTTTGTCAAGAACATTCAGAACCCATCATTTCTGTTTTCCCGTAGATTGTAACTTCCCCTAGCCTGGCTGGAGACGGGCGGGATACATCGCCTCATCGCCATACCCCTATAATTACCCGTACAGGGGCCGGGGCCTCCATAAATCTGGGCCCGGAGATTGGACGGCCCCTGTCGTGTCGGTCCCTTCCCCGGGTCGGGCGATAGCTCGCTGATGGACATCGCAATCTCCTTATCCGGCTATCAGTTAATGGAAGACACAAACTGGGCTGAAATTGATTGTAAGATAAATAGTAAGTAGTTGTGCACTTTCCTCGACGGTATCGTTCGTAATATACCTGATGGTTGTTGATAAATAATTTTTTTAACAAGGACTTGGACTAAGGTCTCGTGTGACGAGGAATCATGCATGGTAATGTTTTTCTGTTCCTTCCTATTAATGTATTTACTATTTTTAAGCCAACTTAACGTATCTTAAATACACAATTTATTATTTTACTTTGAGGAAAAAAGGGCAAATCAGTCCGACGATAAAATATAACTTATTTTACTCGATGGTTTCTAGATTTATGTTTTAATTTTTCGTAATTTATTTTATTACCAAGTAAAAACCAATGAAAAAGTAGTGATACAGAGAGATAAAACAACGTTCGCAGTGGGATTTGCATTTGTCACATCGAACAAAGGGAGAGTTAAACAGAACAGTTTTAATCTGAGAGAGAATTTTAATCAGTCTCTTTTCAAAGCATGGACTTGACATAAAAACGCCTGCTAAAGCATAATAGGCTGTAGCACAATTGAAGTCTTCATTTCATGTTAATTTTCAAATACCTATTCTGTATCGTTATTTATGTTTTCATGTTATCCATATATTTATCCTGTTTGCTGCAGCAACCTCAGTTTTTTGTTGCATGTTCAAAGTAGATTTTGTTGATTTTTCAGAATTTACTGGACTAAACAGGATCAACAAAAAGGCAAGTGGCAATTTTTATTACTATGTGTGCATGGAACAGTAATTTAACATGCCAAAGCTCTAAAACGTTTTGCTGAATGCTTGTTTACAATGTTTTTGTTTTCATTGTGAACATAAAAGAAATTTCATAAATTAATCATACAACGATTTTTAACAAACCCTTACTTTCTTTCCATAGCTATTTTGTAGTTATGGTTTCGCTTCATCATTCATAGTTAAGACTAGCAATGTAAATGGATGGTAAATGGGCAATTCATTTTTTGATTCTTTATTTGTCACAAAGACAGGCACGGCATTTTATGCCAAGTTGCCCAAAACACTATTATTTACAAGTTACAAAAACTTAGGGAGTCTTCTAAATTAGTGTCACAGTAACAAATAACCTACAATAGTTATCAACGGAATTGTTGAACATTGTAAATGGTTGCCATATAGACGATTCATTAAATTAATTAATTGATTTTTTAACCATTATTACTAGCCTGTCGATAATAAGATAAAACAATCTTATGAGTTATCCATATTGCGACCTTTACATTTCTTTGTGCGCGACCCGAGTTTACGTCGTGCCTTTAATCTTTTAAAAATTAGGTAGAACAATTCACCTTTTCAAGTGATCCCTTTGTATTTGTACTGTATTTTTAACTGCACAAGTGCACATGGGTTTGATTTCCATTAGAAATCCCAACTAAATATTTCATTATGTACGCAAAGTCGAATGTACACAGTCTGTGCACATAAAACAGATATCGGACAAATATTAAAATCGATCCTTCCGTCCCTAAATTTACATATAAAACTCTGTAATATTTTTATCTCAACGCATAGTCCTTTTGAAATTTTTGATGTTGACTGTTTTAATGGTTTTACCAGTGTTTTACTAGCGAACAGAAAAAACCTGACAAAAGTTCATCTTAAAGCTAAAGAACTGACAGTTTGTTTCAAGAATCTATAGACAGACAGGTCTTACTGCAGTATTATATATAGTAATAAATACTTTTCTTTTAGCTTTTTTACTGATTTTGCAATAATTACATGTTTTAATCGAATAAATTTGAAGTTAAATTTTTCCTTACTTTCTTGTTAGAGGTTTTGTCATAAGTTTTTTGCACCAGGCCTTAATTTGACCTATGACTCTTGGATCGAAATGAAATAGTTAAGGGCGCGAGATGATGCTTGTGTAGCCAGCACCGTGTACAGGTCGAGTCAGAAGACATAGCCTAGAAAACCCATAAGACTGATGTTAATTGTAAAATTGGGCTCACGGTCTGCCTGAGCCACGGCCTTTAGTCCGACCTGTATTCGACCGTCTCAGGACCGCCCGGGAGCGGGAGCGCCGCTCGGTGTCCCAGGACTGTGGTGTCCCGTTCACACGTCCCAGTCCCAGTCCTGACTGATGGATCCGTCCCGCTCGGTGAGGCTAATGGCCGTATTATCGAGTGCCGCGGTTTGTCAACAGTTCCTCACCAAGACCAACAATCTGTGAAGCGGGTTGATTTTATCAGAGACACCGTTTCTTTAACTTGGGATATGGCTAAAGATTGTTGTTCGATTACGAATGTTCAATGTTAACCACAATTATGGAACACACAGAGTTGCTGAAACGTCGGGAAACGGTCAATCCAAGTTTCGTCGACTGTGAACTTTCAGATTTGTCTAGTTATCTTAAACATAAGTATTCATATAACAGTTTGGAAGTTTACTTACTTGTTTGTTGAGTAGACAACGACTTGTCGTTGGCAACAAATTGGTTTCTTATTATTAAAAGTTAATGTTGTAATAAATATTAAAATAAATTTTATAATTAACTTGCTAATTTTGTTCAGTTTTAAATTTATTTACAGTAATGTAGGTACTAAGCAAACTATATTAGCAGATTCCTAGTCCTAGGTAATGAAAAAAATACAACTATGTTACTCCCTTATTAGAGACGATAAAAGAAATTAAATTCTAGAGATTGGAATACCTTTACTCCGACAAGTGATAATCACTTGAAGGAATTAAGATATTTCAACCTCTAGAGTTTAATATGAATACTGTAGATTAAATATTTTATTCCGGAAGCAAAATAACAAAAGAAAAAGCAAAAGAAAGAACAAAAAGGTTTATTAGGAGGTAAGTGAGGATCAAGAAGGAAGTTAAAACAGCTTGAAGCAGTTTAGACGGAGCTTTAGTTAACCGAGTGTGAGAATCCGAGGACTTGCTACCCTCTCCGCCCCCAAACCATCCCCTCGATGATCCCTCTTGGGTTTCAGTCAGTTTTTTTACCGTGCTGCAATACTGTGAATGAAATAATTGATTTTACTGTATGAAATCCTAGACTATTTAGTATTTAACAACAACATTACCCAGAAAATGTTTGTGTAAGTACTTCGTGGTTGCATACAACATAATATGTAAACAATTAATTAAAACCAACACGTGGGTTATCAAGCTACCTTTTTTACCTCTGATAATTGATAATTTAGATTTAGTTTAAAGAAAATGTCTTATGGTAACCAACATACATGGCTGCACGTGGGTTATCAAGCTACCTTTTTTACCTCTAATAATTGATAATTAAGATTTACTGTAGTTTAAAGAAATTGTCTTATGGTAATCCAGACGTTTCCAAATTTACGAATATAAGAAAATCAAATATAATAACGAAGTCATATAGTAATGAGGCTGTTATGCATAGTATTATTTTGAAGAACCTCCGTTTGCTATTAAATATGGTGTCTCACAAATTGAACCCTAAAAGAATTTGAGTTACCGTAATTCTAAATTTTAGTTTTAACATGGATAATAAAATGAAGGGTTTTACAAAACAGTTGCCAGCGAAGAGTCGTCTGCTCAACAAACAAGTCTGTAAAGTTCTAAGTTGTTAGGAATGCTTATTGTCATTTAATAGGATAATTAAAAAGTTCACAGTCGACGAAACTTGGATTGCGGAAGGAAATTCCTCCCCTCCTTCCCAACCTGTTATCAAATTATCGCTTGACTCCATCCCCACCCCCACCGCCTCCCCTCCCCCTGATAGCGTGGCGAATACCAGTTTTACTTAATGCCAATGGACATTTCATTGTATCGTTAGCGATAACTTCTAACGTCTCTTTGTAGACGTGTGCGTGATCCGCCCCTTTTATTGTTTCTTGGCACGTGATTTGTGTTTGGTGGATAGGCCCGATCGTATTCTCCTCATTCATAAAGTCAACAAGCTTATGTTATTTGATGTGTATGTCATTTCAATTCTTCATTGTGCGAATCTTAAATAATATTCATTAATGATTTTTTTTATAATGTCACATACATTTATATAAACCCTGCTAAAATAGGCTATATCTTTGATTGGGTGTAGAGGCATTTCTGTCACAGAGAAAATTGATATTAGACATTTCTATCACAGAGGAAATCGATACTGTATCTCATTAATTTGCAGTCCACGAATTTACTCCAATCTAAATTACTGTACATCCAATATTAACATTCCTTCCAGCCAACGAAGCGTGTTGTATACAAAGGTTATGTAAGGCCCAAGGCACACTAATTAATCTTCAATATGGAACTCGCGCTCGCCTTAAAATCCCCCCTTGTCCGATGACCCTTGCCCCTGAAAATGAATGCCCCTGTGTTGTTTCGTCTAAGGATTATTAAAATATTTTTATGTTAATTCCAAATCCACTTATAGCTTAAGAGAACATTTTGCAATGACTCGCGGGTGGTCCCGGCTAGCCCAGGGAACAAACCTTCTATAGGTCACCAACCTTAAGAGGGTTCCCTACCAACGGCAGTTTTCGTTTTTCTGCGACACTAGCGGCGACTTTTGGAACTGTCGCTCCATAAGAGCCCATGTTAAATTTGTGCACTTTTTGCTGCGCAAGCCGGTGCAGGGGTAAACGCGGTGTCATTTAGCGTTTCCAATTCTTAAAATAAAAGTTATTCAGAAATAGCATTGTAAAGATAACGAGTTGCAGAGTGTTTATTGCTTCTCCAAAATCGTTTATGCTCACTCATTAAAAATATACATGGCGTTAAAGTTGGTCAACTTCAACGGAATGTATCTTCAGAATACGTTAACACGAGCGATTTTGGATGAGCAATTAACATTCTACAACTCTTTATCTTTGAAATGCTATGTTAAATTAAATTTTATTTTGAAAACTGTAGGCGCAAAATGACACCGCGCGGAGCGTGTTTCAGGCATGTTTAGGGGTAGGTAGGGAACCCTCTTAAGAACTATTTCAACCACGTTCATAATACTATTATGTTATATTTATATAGTTGCAAACCAAGTGAATTTAGTTATCACTGGAATGATCTAATGTTCTTGGATGGCACCACTGTCCTAAAAATTCAGCCCTCTGCTAAAGGTTAGGCCCTGTTTCAACTCAATGTAGATAGAACCCGTTGCGGCTCCCGGACCGTATGCATAAGTTATACCCCTTTCTATAATCTCGAGACGTTTTGGCAAATACACATAGAAATACCTTTCAATTATTGACATCTTAATTTAAAATCCTCATTTGCGTTCCAAGATAACCCCTATCGTATTAACAAAAGATCGCGGCGAACTGCAGCACTTGATACGATGCCAAAGAATTATCACAATCACCAATTGAACGCAAGATCGTGATAAATTTCCCACCCCCAACCGCAAGGATTGCGACTCCACCCTTACAATAGGCTCTGGGCCGTCGCGCTATCTCCCCCGGGGGACGGAAGAAACCCCAATGGTTAGACAGAGACCGAAACAAACAACCCCGCCTGTGTATGCGACCGAGAGAGACAGACTATGTGACGACGCGCTAGTGAAATTGAAGCGGTGTTGCCGCCTCGTGCGACGGTCCCGCCGGGCCTACGTTCCGCTCCGCGGCGCCGCCGCACGGTGTGGCAACGCCGCACTCTATGAACCTACAAATTACGTCCCTTCCTCTAACCCCTCGTCTAATTGACCACACTCGGCCGACCACCTACTAAATCAGACCGATTTCGTCGTTTCGCCGCTTTATGACGTATTGTTTCGAGTCCATTGTTCCGCGTTGTGACCGTGAGCGATAGCTTCCAGAGCGGTGCCTTCTTCTTCCTCCATGGTCATCTCGGCTTGATTTATTACTCTATTCACCGCGCGGCGACGGCCTCACAGAAACAATTAGGTTGGGGGCCGCGTGTAGTTCGTTCTAGTTGTAGACGCCGCCGGTATTTATGGTGATTGGTGTTTATTGTACCGTCTGGTTTACCGACTTGGGCGTGGCTGCGGCTTATCAAATCATAGGAATAATCTAATCAGTTATATGTGTTACATACTTGATACGTTTGCCTTCCAAAGAATCTGATGGAATTAGGTTAAGTGTTCTGAAATACAAATATCGCAATCACACACATAATATACCTTCTAAATATACACGAGAGATAAAACAAGTACATAAAGAAAAATTGATTCAAATCGTAAAATTTCACCCCAGCAAGATGTACCTCTTCACAAAACTGCAACACAATAAACCTTAATGACATGAATGTATGAAGGCTCAATGGCACTTACAACTGTTGATTCTCAACCAATTAATTTGAGGATCTTACTTTATTACCCTATAATAAAATGTTCTATGTACAACTAGGGCTGTGACAGTCAAAAATATTTTTTGGGCATAGCTTTTAAAATGATCCCTTTTTTAGCTTAGTTTCTTCAAGGCATTAGTTAGTTGCAGAGTAAAGCAAACATTTTAAAGCTTTAACTTCAGTATTTAATATCTGAGGGTTTGAAGTGTCTTACCGCAAATGTTTTTTCCCCAACACAGCCAGTAGCCCACTGTTAAGAGCCCTAACAGTGCAACTTAGCAGGTCAGTGCAAACTCGTCTTCAATCTTAAGAAGGCACTTGGAGGATTGGAAATATCTGTGGTTTTGAAAACTATTTACTGCAGAGACGTGCAGAAAAGTATTGTTGAAAGTTCCCGGGATGATGAAGTTGTTGGAGTCCCCCTCTCTGGCTCGACTTGGCTTTAGCTCTGCGGCTCTGAAATTGCTTGCGGGATTTTCACCCCTCTCCGGTCGAATATTTCACTTTTCTTTGCAACTTGCGCTAAACTTTTACGACGAAGAAAAATTTACCTCCTACTCAGTTCATATTATATACTTTTCGTCGCTCACGGTCAGTCAGGAAGGTGCAACTCCCGTCCCGTACAGAAAAAGAGCTCAATAAATAGTATACAATAAAAAAATAATGATTTTGATCAAAATAAAATAATCGTTGAATACATAAAATCCATGTTTTGCAACAACTCAAAATATGTGTAACTCGTTTAAAAGGTGTTATTTTTTAAAGGTTCTTTTTTCATATATATTTGAATGATTTGTTATTTCTATATCAGTGTTTGCCTAATAACAATAAATTAATTGTTAAATTTGGACTGAGGTTCTCGCAAAGATGATGGCGGTACATGTCTGCATGTATTCTCAAGACCACCTGCCATAAAAAGTTAAAAGGAACTATGTGGATGCTAGGTGTCGAAAGAGACCTTATCGTTCTCTGCCATTTGTATACGAAGCTCTCGCCGATAGTATTATTAATGCCTCCCTGGTTGGACACTTTCCACCTCAGCAGCTTAACTGCCCTTCTTTTGCTTCAAACAAATTGTCTCAGAAATAATATGGCACGAATGTATTAAATTGGCTAACATTATACACCTTTTGTATTGAACGTGTATGTATTTCTTGATCAGAATAAAACGTAAACGGTGTTTTAATACATTTTCAGTATAATTTCTATGTGTGGTATTTAAACATTAAACTATGCAGGGTGTCCGGAAATTATGGTGAAATATTTTAGTATATGATAATAGAGATCAAAATAAGAGAGAAAGTTCATATAAAGAGCGTCGTTTTCCGACTGTGTTTCTGTCTGTGTTTTTGACACATTTAATCATATCTTACGAACCTCTAAACTCATAAACTTCAAACGTATAGTATGTGGATGACCACTAAGAACTATTTTTGTAAGAAGTATCAAATTTCTACACTGTACCATTTCAATATGGCGACTGTTTTTTCTTTTCAAAGCTAAATATCTTAAAAACCGTAAATATTAGAAAAACTATAAAGGAGATAAAAAGGTTGCAAAACTTTATGCAATTAACGCTGATACTAAGATTATAATGATCGGACAACTAATAACGGAGAAATTTGGAATTTTCCGGATAAAAACATGCAAATTTCAGACATTACGTTCTAAAGAACCCTGTATTTATTCAGAAAAGTTAATATTCCTCCATTATAGTCATAATCAGCGTTAATTTTATTAAATTTTGCAACTTTTTTGTCTCTTATACAGTTTTTCTAAAATTTACGGTTTTTAAGATATCTAGCTTTAAAAAAAAACAGTCGCCATTTTGGAATGGTACAAAGTAGAAATTTGATACTTCTTACAAAAAGAGTTCATAATAGTAAATAGTGGTCATCCACATATCAAGTTTGAAGTTTATGCGTTTAGAGGTTCGTGAGGTATGATTAAACATGTAAAAATCACAAACTGACACACAGACGGAAAACGAAGCACTTTGGGACCTATGTTTATATGAATATTTTTTTCTTATTTTTACCTCTACTATCATATACTAAAATATTTTACCATAATTTCAGGACACCCTGATTTTTGCTTCCTTTATTTACATTTTGTTCTGATTACAATTTTTAAATCGATCTTGAAGAAAGTGTAATATTAGTTATTTTATTTTATTTAGAATATTACAGACAGTCAAAAGAAATCTTTTTTCTTGTCCCAGCAAACCTATGAATAACAATAAATTCAAACTACTCTTTAAGCTATAAGTATTAAAAAACTTCGTTCTATGTGGGAAGTTTGAGTATATGTGGGGCTTTTGAGTTTTTATTTTAATTTAATGTAATAAAAAAAACTGCTATGCTACTGCATGTAAAACTGTTCTCGAGAATATCTTCAAGTTAGATATAAAGTTATATATTATAAAGATAAAATTTCATTTGTCTTGTTTGATTTGTTTCCTTTTCCCGCAAGTGCGCGATGTGTGCGTTGCAGGTGGTTGCAGTGAACACACGTCAGTAGCAGTATACACAGTTGTGTCTTCTGTTGACTCAGTAAGACCTTGATAGCTAAAGCTGCTAGTTACCTGCCTAAAATAAACGGGCTGTTATATACGGAGTGTTTACGGAAAACCCTTACAGACCTCGGGATATAGTTACTTACATCAAAACTAAGAAAAAAATCCTATAAACATGTGTCCTAAAATGCTCGGTTATCCGTCTGTTAGTCTGTATGTGTTTTTATTATTTTTTTATTTCCAAACTTGATTCTTATATGCTGACTAATAGGACTTATTTTGGTGCGGAGTATAAAGTTTCTAATTTGTACCATTTCAAAATGGCAGCCATTTTTATTTTTTAAACTTAATATCTTAAAAACCGTAAATTTTACGAAAATTGTTCAGGAGACAAAAACGTTGCGCAATTTTATTTTCTACAAAACCATATAAATATCCTAACGATCGAACAACCAGTTAACGAAGTTATCGCAAATTTTCCAAGAGAATTAAAACAAATTTGCTATTACTGTCATAAAACAATCATGTATTCCGTTGAAAAAATTGCAATAACCCCGTTAATTGTAGTTCGATCATATGATCTTTACATGGTTGTGTTTGATTAAAATCGCGCAACGTTTTTGTTCCTTATACAGTTTTCGTAAAATTTACAGTTTTTAACACATTAAGTTTTAAAGTATAAAAATGGCTGCCATTTTGAAATGGTACAAAGTAGAAACTTTTTACTTCGCACCAAAATATGTTATATTAGTCAGCATATACGTACCAAGTTTGATGTTGATATCTTAAGTAGTTCCAAAGTTATGCAAAATCATGTTATAAACACTTAAAGACCGACTTACAGACAGATAACCGAGCATTTAGGACCCATGTTTGTGGGAACTTGTTTCTTAGTTTTGTTGTAAGTAACCATATCCCGAAGTCTGTAAAGGTTTTTCGTAAACACCCTATATATTTTATAAACATTCAAGAATGAAACAGTTTTCTCGACTCTATATTACGTGAAGGAGTAATTTTAAATAACTTCCGATGTTGTAATGAAAAAGATGGACTATTGTTACTAAATATGCCCTTGTCGAAATGTAGCATTTTATTTATTATTTGTTTGTTATTTTTACAGGTGCTTTTTACCACCATGAATAGCAACCCCAGTTGTATCTAGGCTAATTGTGTATAGTCGATGTAAGTTTTCATTTAAAAGTTTAATAATAATGGCTACTAGTGTCCACGAATTGCTTGTAGATTGTGCTTTTTTAAATAAAATTGAAAATGAATCTCGGCAGGTTTCTTGTAGCCCAGTGTGTGTACGGTTAGCAACCAAGCAAATTCAAAGTTCTTTATGAAGCTCATAAAATTTGTGGAATATTTTTGGATTAGCCTAAACCAAAGGATTTTAAAAAAGGGTTTAATTCAATTGCAGGAAGTTAACTCAATAATAAGGGTAATGTAAGCACATCCATAAGTTGATTCAGGTAACACACAAAACAAATAGAAAGGTGTTTAATCAAGGTTTTCGCTGCATTTGTTAACCTTCCAGGATGTGTAGATTACATATTAGATTATATATACATCAAACTAATCAAATATAAAATGTAATATAAATTACTATACTGGAATCGGAAAGCGCACACAAAATAATTTCTTATAATTAAACATTAATGTTGTAAAATATATTTTTTACGCCTTTTTCATAACCGTGTAATTTGAATTGGAGCAATACAATACTTCAGTTTAAGAACAATTGTATTATATCATATCAAACAAAGGATTTTAAAAAAGGGTTTAATTCAATTGCAGGAAGTTAACTCAATAATAAGGGTAATGTAAGCACATCCATAAGTTGATTCAGGTAACACACAAAACAAATAGAAAGGTGTTTAGAAAGGTAACCTGTATATACCTGTATATACCTGTTAATATTTTCGCTGCATTTATTAACCTTCCAGGATGTGTAGATTACATATATATCAAACTAATCAAATATAAAATTTAATCAAATATTATCTTTAAGTTTAGAGGTCATTGAAAAATTCTTTAAAATAGACAACATTATTTTTTTCACTTGAGACTTGTTGTTTAGCACTGCTTTGCAAGTGCGAAATAAGCGGGTAGCTAGGTGCTTGCTCAGTTCCTTCAATATCACAACAGCTGTTGAGCCAAAAGCCTTCTAATGAGCGATAAATAGTCTCCTGATTGTCATCCGTATCCGCATTATTACTCTAGATCTTTACGCTTTGTGCTTGTTTTCAGGTGCGTGCTTATAGGCATAAAATGCGTATGCAGAATGACACTAAACATATAGTGTCATTAAAAGAGAAAGCCAACCTCCAAAATCATTGTGAGTTAAGAAAATATTTCTTAGCGAAATGTTTCGCTAATGAATAAAAAAATATATTACCTATTATTATATCAACTTTTATGATGTTCAAACAACGACAAGTATTTTTTTGATTAATTATGTGGCTTGTTAATTATCTTAATACATAATTAATCAAAACAACGCTTGTCACTCTTATTCGCCGTGTGACATGAAGTAATTTCTCTACGTAAAATATCCTTAAAGTACACTTGTTAAAAAATAAATATTCATTACTTTTTTATAATAATTTAACTTGAAATGGCATCCTACCAGGTAGGTATTTCAAGTCAAGGATGAATGAGAGGTGAGTGTAGGATGACTGTGGCTCGACCTTATTTTCAAAAAGTTTTACAATCATTGTAATATTCAAACTTTTAAATATCACGTGATTTAAATAATGAGCAAGGAAATAATAAACTAAAAATACCATAAACAACCAATTTTAATCGCCGTATGATAGAATCTCTTGAGCTTATTTTTTTATTTGATAACTGGCAAGAGTCATGGAAGATTAAAGTTTTGAAAAAAGAATGTTTCCCTGTTTGCAATAACATTTTTGTAAATTGAAACATGTAATGGAATTGTACGTTTTTCTGCTTCTATTTCATTTGACAACCAGCAAGAAATGAAAATGAAATTTCTCGGGAGAAAAATAACGTTTCCCCGTTTAAAATAGAATCAATGAATATTCTTTATTAAAAACTCGTAATTACACTGTAGGTTTTTTATGGTAAAATACAAAGTAATTTTAACGGTTGTAAAAATTCTTTTAATATGATTGTTTTTCAGTCGTTTTACTTATAGCAAACTACCTAATCCCTTGACTATAGGTTTATATAGACTGCTGCGGGCAACAATTTTCTGGTATATCATATTCAGCTGTATAATACCACATAAACGTTACAAAGAGTTATAGTTAGTTAAGACAACTGAATCACTTCATCTGAATCGTTAGTGAGAAAAATAAAGAAATAACAACGCCAAGTTGAAACGTATTAGAAAAAAATGGTCCTTTAAACAAGTAGGTTTAGTGCTTGCGTTTATAGTAGACCAAGAGATAGACCACTTCTATTTACCCCAAATTTACCATCAAATTTGTTGTTAATTTAGGGTTAGTCATAACATATAGTCTTCAGAATTGCAATTCTTAAGGTTGGTGAGTGGTGGGTGTCCGAGTAATGACGTCATCAATATGGCTGCCGCGCAAAAGTGTAACACTTTACAAAAACGAACGTAACTTTGCAACAGAGTAACGTAGAGCAATGATCTTTTTTTTAAATTGTTGGTAATAAAATTCCCTTTATTTTATGTCATTTCAATATATATCGTAAGTCTAACGGTTTTCCTGATATTTAACCTAAACTTTACTTTTTGTGAATTTTTAGTATAAAAGTAAATGTTTAAGGCCCAATAACTCCTAAACTATGAAGAAATAGACAAAATATATAAGAATAAAAAAGGTAGATAATGTTATAAGGATTTTGAAAATACCATTTATGTGGGCTTTTGATGGTGGCTTGTACGATAAATGTGTTATTGTTTAACATTTAACAAATTTATTTTGCCCTGCAACTTCTGCATACATTGTGCAGTAAAATTAAGTGATAAAATAGGTGGAGGTAGAAATAATTGAAACAAAAATGATTCTTGTTGTAAATGGTAGGTAATATGCTCCTAATCGGCATACATCCGTAATGTCGCGGGAAAACCCTTAAAATCACGTTTTAAAATGGCGGCTTTTCCCGCCATAACAAAATCTTGAAAATAGTCTGTCGACTGCATTTTTTGTCAATTTCTTTCAAGATATTGACTTTGGACTACTACCAACTAACTATTGTTGGGTGATTGGTTCTTAATTTTGACAGGGTACTCATTTTTGGCCGCCATATTGGATCCGCCATATTGGATATTAATTATTTTTTTCTCACCTAAAGATGGTGTTGTGACACATCATTATAGGCTAGATTTTTACCCTGAACTCAATGCTGAAATTTGTTTACAAAAGTCTCGATTCTTTAAAAATGTGTGCTCAACAAATGGCACATAATATACATATACAACCCTGTTCAAAAAAATCAGCCCTATACATTTCTTATGGACATTCCATGCTTTGAATATAATTTTTGATTATTTATCTCATATCTCCAGTTCTAAATAATATATGCTGCATGTTTTGGTCTTAAAATATTCAGTGATTTAACAGCTTTTATGTGAGGTACTTATCATTAAAATTGGACAAATGTTGTATGAGCTATAAGGCAAAAAGCAGCTTGAAAATTTTTTTTTCAAAATTTATTTTTTGTTTCAGATTTATACTTTATCCTAATTTTATCTGATTTTCATTATTTCTAGCTTAAATGAAAGCTGATAGTTCACCAGTTGTCTTAAAACCATTCTGACCTGCAGGTCCATGGTTGGGGCTGGGGATATAAATGTTTAAATAATTATGAAATATATAAAAATTGAATTTTTAGATTAGTTGGAGGTCCATACCTCACTTCAATCTAAACCGATTTAAATAAATAAAAGCTTAAATGAAAGCCAATAATATACTGCGTTAATTAAGACCAAAAACCTTCATGAGTCTCTGTTAGATTTATATGTATGAGTCATTAATTATTTTCAGTTTAAGAAAGTAAACAGATTTTATTACGAATGAAGGTTCATAACTCAAATTAAGTAAGTCTGATTTTAATGAGTGATATCTTATATGAAAGCCTATAATTTACTGAGTAATTTGAGACCAGAACGAATGTTGTGACCCATTTAGAACCTGCACTAAAAATATTCAACAAAAAACCAATTTTGGAAATATTAATTGTCTAGTTGCTTTGAGCCTTATATAGCTCGTCCAACACTTGTCCGATTTTATCGATCAATAACTCACATGAAAGCCGTCAAATCACTGAGTATTTTAAGACTAATACATGCGGCAAATATTATTTAGAACTGGAGATATGCGATGAATAATCAAAAATAATATTCAAAGCACGGAATGTCCATAAGAAATGCATAGGGCTGATTTTTTTTAATAGGGCTGTATATTATGTACCGTTTTTTGAGCACACCTTTTTAACGAATCGAGATTTTTTTAAACGGATTTCAGCATTGAGTTCAGGGTAAACATCTAGTCTATAATGATGTGTCACAACACCATCTTTAGATGAGAAAAAAAATAATTTATATCCAATATGGCGGATCCCATATGGCGGCCAAAAATGAGTACCCTGTCAAAATTAAGAACCAATCACCCAACAATAGTTAGTTGGTGGTAGTCCAAAGTCAATATCTTGAAAGATATTGACAAAAAATGCAGTCGGCAGACTATTTTCAAGATTTTGTTATGGCGGGAAAAGCCGCCATTTTTAAACGTGATTTTAAGGGGTTTCCCGCGACATTACGGATGTATGCCGATTAGGAGCATATTACCTACCATTTACAACAAGAATCATTTTTGTTTCAATTATTTCTACCTCCACCTATTTTATCACTTAATTCTACTGCACAATGTATGCAGAAGTTGCAGGGCAAAATAAATTTGTTGAATGTTAAACAATAACACATTTATCGTACAAGCCACCATCAAAAGCCCACGTAAATGGTATTTTCAAAACCCTTATAACATTATTTACCTTTTTTATTCTTATATATTTTGTCTATTTCTTCACAGTTAAGGAGTTATTGGGCCTTAAACATTTACTATTATACTAAAAATTCACAAAAAGTAAAGTTTAGGTTTAATATCAGGAAAACCGTTAGACTTACAATATATATTGAAATGACATAAAATAAAGGCAATTTTATTACCAACATTTAAAATAAAAGATCATTGCTCTACGTTTCTCTGTTGCAAAGTTACGTTCGTTTTTGTAAAGTGTTACACTTTTGCGTGGCAGCCATATTGATGACGTCATTACTCGGACACCCACCACTCACCAACCTTAAGAATTGCCTTTTTGAAGTCTCAAGATTATGGGCTTACTTAAGAACATAACAAATATTATGGTAAACTCGGGTAAATAAAATGTGTCCTAGCTCTTGGTCTATAGCTATTGTGTAGAAATCAGCTTTACTCTTTAGCATTTTATATACTTTTATTTTAGTTTTTTAAAAATATTTTTAAGGAAATTTAATGCAATATTACTGCCCATAATAATACTACCGTAATTACGTAATAAAGGAATTTTAACAGATGTTAATAATGGACTATCATGCAAAACTCTATTTAAACTTGTTGCAATATTAATTCTTCCAGCTCTTTATTATTTTGGAACTTTAGGTTGTTGTTATAAAAAAAGTGAGTCTGATTTTCTGGACATGGACATGGATCAATCAAAATAACAATATTAATTACAACACACGTTAAGATAAATTTCAATATTATTATCTTCTTAATAACTCACAATATAAAACGATGACCTTTTTACTGTATGGGCATACAATATGAAGGTTTTTAACATTTTGCTAAATGAAGTAGCATGTTTGAATAGCTTATAGCATCAAATACTTTCGAGACAAATTTAAAAATATGTTAATTCAAATTTATTCTTCAGGCTTAGTGAGAAATTTTTCAGCCGAAGTTTAAATTAATTTAATACAGGGATAAAAACTAGTGTTATTTGGTTTCATGCAGGATTGAAGTTCTATAATAATGGTAAGTTTATGATGTTTAGCTTTTGAAATAATAATATTTTCATCCACTATAGATTGTTGCATTACGTTATTTATTTACTGATGCTTAAAAACGCCATGTGAAATGCAAATGATGTTATGAATACATAAATAAATATGACAGGTAAATAGAAAAGTATTACATGTAAATTAATTACAACAATAAATTTAGTCCACGTTAACGCGTATTTAATTAACAAATTCTCTTTGATTGAAAATGGAATAATTATTTAGCATCCCAGTAAACAAAGCTGATATTGTCGCAATGGTTTATTGTATCTGGGAAGCGGCAGCCAATTATGTGTTGCTGCCGGCCACTGGACAGCAATTATTGTTTGGAGAGAGAGCAATTAATTGTAACGAGTCTCTCTTTTTGATTTACCACCCCCCTTCCACCGCTTTATCACCCCCTCCCCCTTCAAGAGCAGCTACAGGTGTCCCTTGCTAATGAAACACACTTCATCCCTTACAAGAGAATAAGATGCAGACGCCCTGCTGATTTGATAAGGGTCTCCTCCTTTGAATGTGATTTGTCTCATTATTTTTCCACTCCATTTTCCAGACAATTAATGTAGCGAATATAACGAAAAGGATGTAAAGTATTCGTTCTTTTTTCGGTTTAATGGAGGCAAATAAGTTAAATGTTCATTTATACAGTAAAAAGTATTTTAAAAAGCGTAAAATACTATTTCATTTTAAAGAAATGTTAGCTTTTTCAAAATGTAATTATCTTCAATTTTTAAGGATGAATCGTGGCTTAATGATTTATAATTCTAATGACAGTTAGGATAGACACAAGTATATAGAACGGCATATTGTAAGTACAATGAGATGGTTCGATATTGACTTTTTATGACAACTTGTGCTGAGTCGTCAAACACTTGTCTATTTTCTACATTAAAATAATGCCCACAATCTTTGATTTATGAGAATTTAGTCAAAGAAATGAGTGTGACAAAAAAGAGAATTAGTGTAAAATTCGTTCAATACTTCATACTGTTTTAAATACTTCCTTCTAAAATGAAAACATTTTCTTCATTAACGAGAGCAAAACGCAGTACGATAAGTTGTGCGATGTCGATACAAGTTCTGATGATATTAAAGTTATAAACGTCAGGCACATATTACTTTACGTTTATAAACTTCCAGTAAAAAAAAAATACTTTTTACGTTTATATCCATGCAAATATTGCAGATTGTAAAGAAAAAACATTTATATAAATAATTAAATATTTCGTTCTAATTAATATTTATGTAGGAGTAGGACTGAACCTTTTCCTGACTTTGCCATCACTACGTTTACGTCCATTGTAAATTCATAACACAAATAAGAAAAACAAATATCTTCCTTCTCAAACTCTGCTAATGGACACAAGAGATAATGGATTCCTCTTTTGCCTAGGCGCGAAAAAATGTAAACAAAATACCTTCTAAGACAAACATCTGTAGAGTAAAGAAGCACCGCGCAAAAAATAAAAAGTACACTCACTTCAATAAAAAAAGGTCCCTATGGTGCCACTGTGGTGGCGCGGGTTGGCGAGTTTATGAGTGGCAATAAAGCCGTGCAGTGGGTGTACCTTCCCCCTCCCACACCTGACGGTGGCACGTGCCGCGCACCTGACTGTACCTGTCGGTGTCCTGTGAGCGGACCCGACTGTACCGGCCGCCGCCAGTAAGCGATTGATTGCGCCTCATTGTTGCCGACACTCGATCACCCGTCACTCGCGAGTGGGCTGGGTTATAAATAGCTTCGGGTTTGTTGTGATTGTGATGCCAAAATTCTATATTGCAAAACGTCCTCGTGGTTGTTTTTACCCTCAAGTCCTTTAGAGATGCATGTCTTATGGTGATTGTCATCGTTCCGTATTTGTATTTTTTATTTATATTAGTGATGGGTGCTGGTTGGTTTACAATAAACCGAAGAGAAAGTTAGGTCGAAGAAAATAGTAGCCTACATCGAAATATTTTTGCCTTAAATTGAACACCGAAAGTTCAATTCATGTTTTCTATTTTCTACCGTTGAAGCTTTCGGTATAGTCATTTTTTACGGCTTTTGAACAATTTTATTTCATAGCATTTCGTTTGTCTGGAATGCGTTGGTTGAATACTGTCAGTTCTGGTAAAAAAATTATAAAAACACATAAAAACGTTAAATTGTAAAAAAAATTGGACTCAGTGGACCTCGGTGGATCTCTTTATGTATTAGACTAAATAATACTAATACAGCTCTTAGATACCTTAGATAAATTATAGGTACCTTATAATACTAAGATTTGAACGGGTATATTTTGTGTCTAAAGGCCGTTTTACTGAAAATCCTGAATATTCCTTATAAATGTGTTATGAAGTTTTTGAGCGATTTCAGTTAGGATAACAATTAATTAATTCTATATAGGAAGCATGCATAAACCATCTTATTGGAATTATACCCAAAACAGTTAGTTTTATCGCAATCATATCATATTGCAAAGTAATGTGTAGGCAGCACTATATTTATGTCTTTCTATATTTAATTAAAGCTCCGTCATTGTGAGATATGAAGTAATTACCAATGAGATGAATCATCGTTTCGTCTTGCAAACTAAATGAACGTACTTGAACTTATTGGTCTTGATCCTTATTCTTGGAGAATAGGATGGGCGTCAACAAAGTTTCAATTCTGTTTTGGTTTTGATTTTGGTTAGGCCTATTCCAGTTCGTACTTCATTCCATTCGACGAACTCTTCGATAAAGTAGAACTCTTTATTTTTCCATCAGCCATTCCCACAGGTTTTTCTTAAAAGTTTTTTTCTTCATTTTTAAGTGTTGGCTGGTGTTTTGGCAAATTTTAGAACTTTAATCTGTCTGTCAATCAATAAACATTAAAGGTTTGTTGTTTTAACCCTACACAATTTCAGGCAAAACAAGTTGCTTATGCCAATATAAAAAGTAGGACTAATTTACGGATATCGAAGTTGTGAAATGTATCATCCTTTAACTTACCTTCTTAGTTTACGAACTCGAGCACGTCGCTATAAAAAGTCTTCATACATCATGTAAGTCGTAAGCCACAAATGACTCGCATTTGTCACGTTCCGCTATTGTGTGGTTCGTCACGTACCGCGCACTATTCCATGCGCTGAGTAATCTTAAGGTCGAGTGATAACATTGTTCCTCGGGCGTTTATTTAGCTCGATATAAAACTAAGAACAGGTTATTGCTCGATATAAACCAACCACAAGTGGGCCGTAAACAACCAACCACAATAAACTTGGAAGGTTTCTTTTACCGTCTCAATGTGAATATTTCAGCAAGCAAACCGCAGCATAGTTCGTGCGGCTTTAAATTATTGTTAATAATTTCAAACATAAACAAAAAAATAGTAGTTTTCATTACTAGGAGCGAAAGTGGCTCTTTTTGGTACGAGATCGTAATTTACAGGCGAGGCGCAGCCGAGCTTGGAAATGCGATCGAGTACCAAGGAGACACTTTTGCTCCATGTGATGAACAACTATTTTCATCATTATGTATAAATAATCATTTAATCGTTAAAAAATTAGACTACATAATTTTGAGGTTATCCAAAATAGTCATAGTCATTTACACATCTGTTAGTTGTTTACAAACACAAGATAAGAAATCGTTCAACCTTTCAAACGTAACATAAACAAATTTTGACATTAGAGTACGGCAAAATTTACCATATGTTTTTCCAGTACTCCTATTCGAAGTGATCCAAAAACGATCATTTTGCGTACGATTTAGAGAACTAAAAACGGCTGTTTTCGGGACAGTATGATGAAAACTATATTTTATTCACGAATAACAACGATTTTATATAAATAACCACCCAATTTTAACTTCCACAGTGTTCTTACTCGTAAGGATTATTTCGCCAAGATAAAGAAACACCTTTGCTTCAAAATGGATCCGTTCAACTTAAGTACATTCTAAGAACACCTTACAAATATAGAATCATGGCGTGCAAGAAGGCTACAAGTAAAAATCACCAAAGAGTAGTAGGCGCATACACGCAAGATCCATCAATGGGGGTTGATGGATTTACGCGCTGGGGTGGACTATTTGTTCAATCATAATTTACGAGGGGAGGGCCGACTTATCTGACGGGCCAAACACTCGTGACTCGTTTACCACGGTTTAGCCACGGACGGCGAGCGGGGGAGCTGCGTGCATGACAACGAAGATTACGATGGGTATTTATTTACTTGGTCGTTATTTATTTCAATTTTCTTTGTTTGAAATTCATTGTTGGTGATGGTGATTTTATATTTTGATTTGGATTTTAGCGGACATTTGCCATCACTGATTAGTAAAAAACAGGTTTCACGACGTTTCGGGATCTGGAATCTGATCCCGTCTTCAGGTGGAAGAAAACCTAAAACGTAACCAGATTAGTAACACATAGCCAGGAAACCTGGTCAGAAACACAGTTAAAACAGAACAGAGAACTGTGAAAGCAGTCACAAAAACACTGAAAATCAGCATAGTGTTTTTGTGACTGCTTTTACAGTTCTCTGTTTTAGCTGTGTTTTTGTCCAGGTTTTCTTGGCTATGTGTTACTAATCTGGTTATGTTTTAGGTTTTCTTCCACCTGAAGACGGGATCAGATTCCAGATCCCGAAACGTCGTGAAACTTGTTTTTACTAATCAGTGATGGCAAATTTCCGCAAAAATCCATATCAAAATATTTCAATTTTGTTTGAAATGTAGATTTAACTTGGAGTTTCCTCTGATTTTTCAATAAGACCTTTACATCATCGTTATATGTAATGGTTCATTTTTGGTTGCCATATAAATAGCCCTATAAAGAACAAATAATTAACTAAGGAAACAGTAAAACTTAACATATTATAAGTAACACTAAATCATAAACACAATTACAACACTACAATTAATTAGTCAATTTAGACTAGACCTCTGCGCTGAAAACTCGACCCTTCCCTGAATTCTTCTCCGCGTGATTGAAAAATTTTACGTGTTGGGCTTACAAGTGATTACAACCTGTAGTATAACAGGACAAGTGATCAAAAGCTGTCCATAAAATATTAGCTTATTCACCTCGTCCCGCATTTGCCCTGAGATAATACTTAAAAAAGGGTGTGATGAAATTAAACGTTATAGCGTTTATGTTGACTCTTTCCAGCCTCAGTAAATTTATTCGTAGTAGTTGTCAATTGATTTATGATGCATTTATTTGAAAGAAAAGTATAACATTAAAATTTGAAATTTGGCATAGCTTCAAGAAACGTATCTAGAAAACTGAATAAAGTATCATTTTCTTTCGATCACCGAAAATCAGCAGGCTACGAACTTTGGATGAACACGCAACATTACAACATGCAGACCAAAATCAAATGTACCAAAACACGTATTTTCTTGATACTTGGCTTGGTCTGTGAAAATCAATGCATAGGACCTATTCAAAGAAGGACCCAAGATTTATTTCTGCCCATCACATATTAATGTATCGATTTTCGTTTTACTTTTCTGGGAACATGAACCAGGACGGAAATTGTAATCTATTTTAAAAACCATATCGAAACAAAAATTAATAGGGCCTGTCCTTAAGCTTAGAGAAAACTCTCCTTACCGTCGATGTCTTGAAGTAGCTGGAATACTTTAGCAAATTCCACTATTTCAGCCATGTTCTTGAGTAAAACATTGATTGTCGTTTGTGAACAAATAAAAAATATATTCTCATCTCATGTTCCCAATTTTTCTTGCCTCAAGACGTGTTCCACTGAATCAGTATATTAACTTCTATATAAATATTAAAGATTTTCCTGGCTGAAAAAATACCCCGATAACACTCCAACTCCAGAAATTTTTTCGACGCTCGTTCTAAGCCCAGGGAAAATCCCTGATGTTTGGTGAGCTTAGCCGTAGAAGACAAATCATTTATCTTGCAAGCGACTGTCAGACTCATGCACAACTGACAGGCCCACCTGAGCTCCGCTCTCTCGCTCATCCGCCTGTTTTTGCCCCTCCTCCCGTGCCCCGAGCCCGGCGGCCTCTCGCTTACATTTTTATTGATCGTAAACGTTTGTGTCGCCGGCCGCCATTTTGTGTCGGCCATGTCTGTTTAATTACCTTCGCCCGCACGCACACACGCTCGCCGCCTGACCTTCGCCACCTTCGCCGACCGCCAGGCCGTCCGTCACGTGAGACAATTTTAATAATTAATTATTGTAATTTGACTTCTGAATGGAAAACTAAAGGCAATATGTTTACTGGTCTGACGCTCCGCTCTCTGTCTGTAGACCTCACTCTTAAGCTATCAAAGATAAAATAGCGACGGGAGGATTGTCTGCAGGGTCGTAACGATAACTTTGGGGGCCCCAGGGAAAGGCTTGTGAGCCCTCCCTAAATCTAAATACGAGTTTCGTACATGTATGAAGTGATTTTTTCGGGTCCAAACTTTAATGCAAGCTGGCATAATTATTGTAATTAAGGAAATAGTTTAATAAAGTAGTGGTTTACTTTCAACAAACCCAAATTTGAAGGATTTTTCATTTTTGATATATACATTTACTTACGTTTAAATATGTCTAACTAAATTGAAGGTAAAATAGTATAAATATAGTAAATTATTACTTTATTTATACGTTTATATAGAAATAACCACATTATTTCCGATTTTATAAAGTTGTCTTGCAGGTGTTTACTTGGTTTGGGAGTCTCCTGGCCTCGGGGACCCTAGGGCACCTCTCCGTTACCCCTTTGCTTGTTAGAGCCCTAACATTCTGCAATAGGTGGATTTCCTTCCACACCTCCAAATTATCCTTGTACCTTCATTCAAACATATTTTACAACGTTGCCCATTTACATTTTACTTATTTCCTCCTTCTCTAATCAAAAACTAACTCTCTATTAGGTAATCCAAGTAATACAATATATATCACGTTTGCCGTTAGGTCCATGTGTTGTTTGCTACCCATAATCCGCTTATCATACCCAATGATCTGCCTTGTTTTATTTATTTAAATAAATTATATATTCCTCCAATAATCATTCAAGCGCAGGTCGCCACTTTAATGTAAAGTATATGAAGTGAAATATAAAGGCTACGGCCATGGACCACCAGCAATGAATACCTACAGCAGTACCAATGCCAGATCTCGCATAGCTGCATTGTCGGTCGACCTTTACCGGGTACCGGGTAGTGTATGCGAGTATGCGCGTTGCTGACGCGATCGAACTCAGCATTACTCAGCGCCGACATATCGTTTTTCATGTCTACTGCGGATTTGTTTTAACTTTGTGGTGTCCAATACGCAGTTCGGTTGTTGTCAATCCAAGTTGTCGGCTTGTTGTACGGCTGGCCCTTGGCTCCAGTTATTCGATCTACGGTTTACGCTAGTAATGCTTTGAATATTAATTATCAAACTGGAAGAGTGCAGACTTTTTCGATCACATCTAAAGATTATAATCCTATACTCTTATATGAGCAATGTTATCTTGTATGTATTATGCTTGCTTGCTTGCACAACGATCTCAAAAACGGCTCCGAGGATTTCCTTCAAAGTCTGGAAATAAGTAATTAATGACTCAAAAACGTCTTTTATGCAGATTACTTGGCCAGAGAAAATCTAATAACGTAATAAATCGAATTTTAAAGTTTTAAAATTTTAACATTGGCCTTATGGGTTGCCGTGATAGCAACGAAAATAAACAAGGAAAGTGTAAACAAATGAAGTAATCATAACAGCTGTTTGGAATCCACAGCCATTAAGGGAAAATACAGCAAGTGGGATGAAGAGACCATAGAGCAATAAAAAAGGTTTCTATTTATCAATTTTATGACATTGAAATATTTTATAGTAACTGGATGAACTGGTAAACATGAAATAACACCGAGCAAGGCTCGGTCCACCAGGTACTGAAACTGATTAATTTGGTATAGTTTATATGGGAATGAATAAGGAAATATAAATTCACTTTTTGGTTATTCCATCGTAAATTGTTGAATAAAGGACTACAGTATTTAAATTACATACGGTATGTTATTCTTTAAAGAGTGGTTACAAGTGAGGGAGCGTGAACATATTTCAGATTAATTTTTTATTCAACTCCACCGACTATATAAAATGGTCTTACCAACAAACTCGTACGTGCTCTGAGATGCAATGGACTTTGAGACACACTCCTATAGAGCCACTTTTGACGATCGTATAAGGAAAACATTGACATACGAATTCCGTTTGTTTACAACCAAATCGCTATTTTGCAGATTGCTTATTTTACTATACATCATTCCTCATGTTTTGAGCTAAATAACTATACAAAAACAACAAACCAGCATTTTGTTGAAGGGTTCTGTAGAACTGTTACATTGAATTGCCAGGGTCATGCTGCTGGTAATGAGTCAGTCAAAAGATTGGATAAAAAATTTATATTTATTTAATTCATCTGTACTATCAGGCTATAACATATTATGTCAGATTAACCAGAGCCCTGAACATTGAGTTAGATAAAAATACTCTTTAACAAAGTGTATGCCTATTTAATACCTAGATATAGTTGTCTTGTATTTACCATCCAATCCATCACAACAATTAGTCTAAAACTTGGCCTGTTGAATGAATAGATGTATTACATGATTTTTTCCAAACAATTGCAACAGATTCATATAAGATAAAACAAAATTCAAAGTTAATTACAATCAAAGTTAAGTTTTTATTCTTTATCAGCAACTTTATGACAGTAAACCCATTAAGTTTTTATTCTTTATCAGCAACTTTATGACAGTAAACCCATTTCCCACACCCACATTAAAGACCCTCAAAGTGTTATCCATCTCAAAGTCTCACACCGTTTCGTAAATTCTCCCAGATAAATTACAGCGACGCAAGTGAGGTCGGCGTAATAGGATTACGCCCCGTGTACAGAGATCGTATCGCGGCGGATGACAGGGGGCGGTAGATTAAAGCGACACCGCAGGGGGTGGAGGCGTGAAGGGGGGGGCTTTGACTACGCTCCAGTAGCTAATTGTCTGGTGGCGCACAGACGTGGGACATACGGTGACACTGTCACAGTCGCGGCTATCAGGGCCCGTCCCCGGGGATAACGAACCAATTGTCCCCGCTGGGTCGGCGAACGATTGGCTCTGGTAATTATTCATTTTTCGGGATTGTTTTTGGTTTTAATTGACAACAGGTGTGTGAGATACTATGTTTGTTTATTTTTTTTTTGGGGGGGGGATGAGGGGTGTGTTTTTTGATTCATCGTTGATGACGTTATTTTACAGCCTCTTTTACAGCAGCCCCTCGATTGGTCTATAAACTAAACGGTTTACAGTGGTTAAGTGAAAGATTGATATTTATTTGAATTACTGATTGTCGTTAATCTATACTTTGCAGGTATAAAATAATTTTTTCCCATATGGCTTAACGTCTGTGATTTATTTAATACTATATTTTCATACTACAGTACTGTATTTTTATAGTATTTATCGATACCTTCAACAATCGTGAGCAAACCGAGCAACGTGAAAACGAACATACAATTCATAAATTTATAAAAATTCTATAAGTTCTACGTTTATCCTTATTTACTGATAAATAAATATGCAGCCTAAGTATAAATATAATCCATAGAAGATACATACGGAGGTAATCGTCCTTCTAATTTGTAGGTTATTAGTAGCAAAATGTTTATGTATGCTGCGATTAGGAAAACCTGCTCTTTCGTTAAATACAACATAATTAAAAACGAACATGATAGGCTCCAAAGCGTTACCCTGAGGTACGCCGGGCACGTGCAGCGTGTATTGTGGCGATGTGGCGCAGACGGACACAATGGCTGCTGTAATGATTGGACCGTTACGATAACGGCGCCCTGGACACTCTCGCAAACTGTCCACCGAACTGTCGCCGAAAACGTGACACCATTTTTTGCGTGGAATTCATTTTAAATTATAAAATATAGATGTTATCGCATAACACCGATAAGCATACTCAAATGAAGATAATGTTAGTTAATTGAGTAGCATGCTTCCCGATTGGGACTCTTGTTCAGTAAGATTATATGTAATAAATTGTGTCCAGACTAATTATACACTCTGGTTATTTTTAAATTTTGAATCAACTTTTGAGTAACCATTATATTACAGAGATAGTGATCATTATATTACGGTACAAACAAATTTAATGACCGGCATTTTGAAACGGATTGCGATGTATTATGCAGTATTTTATTTTGAATTTTCTCAAAGCCTATACTGTATTTATTAAATGTATAATATTCCTCCGTGAATCAGATTTCGAGTTATCGTTTACGTGATACAGGTTTTTAATTCATATTAGGCCTACAGAAAAATATTAAAGACCGCCATTTTGAAATAGATGGTGGTACCGTGTATTGTTGTCCTCCATGTTGAATTCCTTAAAGTTGTATTACTCTCCTATCAAATCTATGAACACAAGATCAGTATTTTGTAGGCCTTATATAATTTTTCCTTTTTAAGTCACTTACTAATGAATCATTTGATTTTGATTTTACCCTTACTTAAATATATGTATGTAATGTCAATTTCCTTTCAAAATTACTCAATAGAGTTTCTTTCCTCCATCCCCGAGATCGACCAGCCAGTGCGCTGTGGCAGTGGCAGTGGCTGTGGCTGTGGCTGTGGCTGTGTCTGTGGCTGTGGCTGTGGCTGTGGCGGCGCCGCGGCGGGCGCAGTGGCGGTGACAGCCGAAGTTGGTCGATCATTTCCAATGCAAAGCGGCAGCGAGGTCACCAGACTCACCGCGTGACTGTCTGCCCGTCCGGCTCAAGGTTAACGGTCGTGTTTACACCTTACATACAAGGTGGAACCGCTCAGAGGATAATTACCGGCGCCTTAGCCGATTTGGGGAGGAGAAAAACAATGGGGGTAATGCCGTAATTGTTTGTTGTTGTTGTTTGGTGCTCGGTGAACAAACCTGGTTGATTTCTATATAGTTGCTCTTTGACATCAAAAGGAAATTTCGTCTCTTAAAGTTATATTCAACAAATATTGCTTACACCATAAAACTTGTTTTTCTTGTTCTCCTCTAGTGGTTTTTGGAACATACGTGGCGTATGGTTGTGGCAACCATTGTAGCTATTCCGGGATTGGACCGTCCTCTATACCGCATTTTCAATTTTACGGATATTTTAAATTAATATTCTACTGGTTAGCCAGGCATCATAATTCTCATCCGAGAGTCTACCTATAGTATTTCGCGGTCCAGCGAAAAGGTATTACGATTATGTCTGAAAATCTATTTGAAATAAATGTGCGTTGTACTACGAGCGAAAGTCACAACCAAGCAGATTCAGATATTAGGTAAAAAACTTGGAAGTGTTTTGATACAAAACTACGCCAAACCGTAGAAATTACGAGTGTAAATCATGCATGTGAGTATGTACAATATTTTCAAACTGTAAAGGCCTTATTGAAACTCCCGGTATGATATTCGGCTACCCAAATGAAAATTAATTGAAAATATCGTCGCCTGAGATTTACTTTGCTCTGCCGAACACAAGGATTCCTCACAATTGAGACGAACCCTACACAGAAGAATTTATGTAGTGGATGTAATTAAATTTACACTGACATGCTATACCTCATCTCGTTTTATGCTGTTACTGATACGTAAATAAAATCTTTGATGATGATGGGATTGGTATGGTACACCATACACTTAACTTCCTTAACTTATTCCATAACTTAACTTCCTGGCACTGAACTTCCTTTGATTGAATACCCTTTGTACAGTCCCTGACAGAACATGGATATTACTGTCGATTAGGATTGCCGTATCCATCATAACTCTTCCTGGATAATACCCATGAATTCTCTAACTCCCGGGCCGAAAGAATAGGGTGAATAGTCTACAGTCTGAATCAAATGACATGGCCCAGTGCGCTCATAAGTCTAATGTTAATTTTAGCATTGGTCTTGAGTACGGTTTGGGCCACGGTTTTTTGGCTCAGACTGTACACCCCACGGTAGAACTTATGGATATCCCTATATTAAGATTTCGAATATTACGAACACAGGGGGATATTTCCTATGAACACCCGGGGGATTACCCCGCCGCAGCCCAGCAGGCCGTAATGAAGCGGTCGCCACTGCTCCATGCGCGCGTGTGGGCGTCCCCCGCCGTCACAATATTGATGGCCCCCGCAGCCGCGCGTAAACACCGCCGAGTGTTTTGGAATTTTTATTACCCCTCTTGCGGCCGTTCCCGATGTTTTTTCAGCTCTGTTTCCAATGAGTCTGCGGTCTGGTCCTTCTTGTGTGAGCTTTTGGTTTTTAGATCCAAACTGTCTGGGAGGTTTATATTAATATGAAAAAATGTGAACTTACTAAAAGCAGTTAGACTTTTGTCGTATTCAGGGTATTTTGTACTCCTATATAGTAGCCGTATTTATCATCCGGTTGTCTGTAAATTTGATAAAGATGTTATTTTCTGGTCTGTTAAAGTTGGGGGAATTAATGGAAGCCCATTTCCGTATTGATAAGGGGGAGGTACAAGGCCCAAAATTAAGGGATTTTTGGTCTAATTTAGACTATAAGCTTTGAAATTGTAATTCGCCCCCCTTTTTTCAGCATGCTGCGTGAATTCTCGTTTACGTTTGACAATTATATTTTCTAAACTAAACGGGGAGATATTTCTCAAAACTTATTCGTATTTATGTATTGAATACAGTTCAAGGGTTGAATTCAGGTACGATTATTCGGCTAAAATTAACTTATTTCTATAGAAACTCTTTTTAGTTGTTAAAAATAGCTGTATATCACTACTGTAAATTTTCTCGATTATATCTACCTATACGTAAATGCAGAATTTTCAATGACATATACAATTATTATAATTTAATACCAAAATTAAATTCAACATTTAAAATAGAACCCGTATGATGAGAAGCAGTAATTAAAACTTTCCTTCGATGTCTACAGGGCAATTATAAACTGTTCCCAACTGCCTTCCTACTACAACCGTCATCACACTGTGTTATACTTCCTCTCAGCTTTATACATTTTCCACAACAAATAACAATTTTTCCTTGTCAAAAAAATTGGCCTCAGGCGTTTTAAATGTTATTTTACAACCGTCATCAAACCGTCACACTTTACCGCCTCACCGCAATCAACCTGTTCCATTCACCACCTACACCCCCGTGAGAGGGGGCGGCGGCGGCGGCGGCGGCGGGTTTATAGATATGTAAATTTGCATGTCGACCGGCCGCAGTGATTGTACCGCTGGATGATGGCTTATTTAAACAACTCAGAGTTATAATCCCGCTTTGGCCGCCGCTCCTCTCCGAGCGAGTATCGATGAATATTTGAATCTAGATTAAGAGGCTTGGCCCGAGTTATGAGTTTCATTTTAAATAATCGAACGGTGCGGGAGTAATTGTTTATTGGAGTCGGCTGAAAAGGCGATTTGATTGGGCTTATGCAATCGATTATTCATAAATTTGTTTTCCTTAGGATATAGTACGACCTTTCCCTATTTTGTTTCTCGTGTTGATGGTCTCATTTCGACTACAGATTTTGTTTTATAACCATAGAAACGGTCTCTATATACGATTTTAAAAACATTTCCATAACAATCATTAAGAAACAGTTTAATTTTTTCGCCAAACTAAAAAAAGTTTTAAGCTGTTGTCAAACTGAAAATAAAATTATTACCATAGAAATTAAAACGTTTACCAATACTTAAAACAAATTTTGAATATATTCATTGTCCTGAGAGTGCAAGAATCCTTCTATGTACCATTTAACCGAGTGCAATGGAATTAGTCACATGAAACTTGGTTGAAAGGTCGACAGGTTTATATCCACAACCGAGAAAAATAATATCAAGCTGAACAAGGTAAGATTTAAAATTCGAACTAACTTGGAAATTCATAAGAACTTATGCGTTCTCTAACTTTTTTCACTTGAAAGCCAGTACACTCACATAAAAATTCAGACCCTATGGAGTTATCTAAATTCAGTAACTAGTTTAACTACTGTTTTTTTATATTTTGATTAGGATTTTTGCGGACATTTGCCATCACTGATTAGTAAAAAAAACAAGTTTCACGACGTTTCGGGATCTGGAATCTGATCCCGTCTTCAGGTGGAAGAAAACCTAGAACATAACAAGATTAGTAACACATAGCCAGGAAAACCTGGACAAAAACACAGCTAAAACAGAGAACTGTAAAAGCAGTCACGAAAACACTAAGCTGAAAAGAAAAACAATAACACAAAATAACACAGGAATCACAAGTATCGAGAATCACCAGACAGGAGAGAGCACGTCCACACCCAATCAGAAATGAGCTGAGACTGACTTAGTGTTTTCGTGACTGCTTTTACAGTTCTCTAATTTAGCTGTGTTTTTGTCCAGGTTTTCCTGGCTATGTGTTACTAATCTTGTTATGTTCTAGGTTTTCTTCCACCTGAAGACGGGATCAGATTCCAGATCCCGAAACGTCGTGAAACTTGTTATTTACTAATCAGTGATGGCAAATGTCCGCAAAAATCCTAATCAAAATATAAAATCACCATCACCAACAATGAATTTTAAACAAAGAATTAACTACTGTTATTCGTCTTATACAAAAGTAACAGACGATTTCTGTGAGCATAATTTTTGAAAACTCGATTCAGTATATTATATTTGGTAAATTTAATAAAATTAGTATGTAGGCTTGTATACTATACACCATTGTATATTTTTACTGTGGTACAATACGGTTTATTTTGTGTTTAGACATTGTACATTTAGCCTTGATTTAAAACTATTCATGGTTTTCAGTCATCGGGCGAGAACGTATATTTTAAGAAAACTCTCAGACGTGCGATGTATTTCATTAATGGGGGCTTGAGTGGGGCTTTTTCTACGAGGTCAAGGTTTTAAGTCAAAAGATTTTTGGAAAGCAGCTTTTTACCCGCGCGAGGAGTAATATTTTTGCTATACCGATCAATATATTTCGCTAACTATATACTTTTAAAAAAACTTGACAGCTTGTTTAACTGAGATTTCTTCCAAAAAGGCTTTAATCTTGTTCTAGATATTCAAAACAATCATCAGCTGATTGTTTAATTTTATTAGTAAGGTTAGAGCTTAGAGTGACAATAACAAACTATTGATGTATTGAACACATTGAACATTGAACTATTACTCAGTTCCACGTTCACTTTTCAGTATGGGGTTTCCATAAGCTATGTATTTCATGTAGCATTTTAATAAGTTATGTTATAATCAGCTGATGATTTTATAACATGTTGTTACGGATATTTGTAAACAGATGTACCCAGCAAAGGTAATAGAATACCTATCTCCCTTGTGACGTGTACTGAAAGGTGAATGCGAAATTGAGTACAGAGATTAGTAGGATTAGCGAGTTTCACGACCAACAACAAAAATACAACAGTAAATTACAACAGTAAATTGATAGTAATAATCAATTACCACTCTCTATACAATCGAGTCCTCAACATTAACGCTGGCGTACACACGGTATAGTTGCACACTTGAAAACGCTGCCTTTTATGCACTTTTTTGTAGAGTTCTCATTTAAATTCAAATTTCCAGACTAGATGGAATAAGGTTTTTTTCATTCTAAAACTAAATTATGTCTAATGTTTTGAACTGTTATCTGATACTGGCGGTCTTTCAAAAGTCTTCCGTTTTTGCACCGATCCTGTTCCAATGAACGTTTACTCCACGTTTAACGTTGTTTCCGGTGGAGCTTAGTTGAACACTCACCTAAAAATCCCTTTGCACTAAAACAACTTATATTAACAGCACACACTTTCTTTTTCTTAATCAGAAACCCATTTTTAGGGCAGAATCGAATGATTGAGGTAGTTGCGCAATTTAACCGGCAACAAGGGAATTGATGTTTTCTAAGACGAAGAAATAAAACTAGGCTATTTGAGGTGAATAATTAATAGGTGCCATCCATAGGGTTTTGATGGGTTTTATGACAGCATTGAAAACTGCGCACATTTTATTTATATAACCCTACAAGCAATTGTGTTGCTATATCTAAACTATCTTACTGAAATCGGCAGTTGTTTTTGTGTTACAAGTATCAAGACGAGAAATAGAATTTTACTTTGTTGAGTAGGGACCGAATATGAAATGAGTAATACCGCTATTAAACGGAGAAACGCAAGAGTTCATATCTATTGACATCAATGTATTTTAAATCTTACCTCATATCGGCTTAGAATATTGTTTCTCCCCCTTCTGAGTATGATCCTGTATACCTTTTAACCAAGTTTTTGGCCCATATAAAATTCCATTGCACTTGGTTTAATGGTATAAATGAAGATTCTCTTACTCCGCCCATTGAATTTAAACTAAATCTGATTAAATTACATTCAGTTTTTCATATCCATGGTAATAATTTTGTTAGTTAATAAAAATTCTAAACCTTTTAAGTTTGGCGAAAAATGATGTAATTGTTTTCAATCGTTAGCATGGTAATGTTTTCAAACTGCAAAAAAATACCCAATTGTAATTATAAAACAAAATCGTGTAGTCTAAGTGAGACAATACGCGTGGAAATAAAGCATAAGGTTCTACTTTAACCTTAGAAACAAAGTTATGTATGATCGACTGACAAAAAACATGAAATCAAACAGTTTTTCTTTACCGATTAAATTGGAAATGGAAATGTTTAACTGAATTCTAAATACATTAGCATATAAAACTGTTTTGATAAGGATTCTAATTAATTTAATATTTTTAACTTATAGTTAGTTGGTTTCAAATCATAAGGCATAAGGCCCACACGCCGTCCATAAGCCCAATGCTAAAACTAACATTAGTCTTACGGACGGACTAGGCCTTGTGATTTGAATCGGGTTATAGTTTGTACGATTTTTTATTTAATGTCAAAACTGTGCAATTCATGTATGAAAACCCATATTGCAAAACAGTTATCAAATATAAATCATCGGTCTCGTCAATAAAAATTAATAAATCAAACAATTAATCAATCAGAAACCAGTTATTGTTGGTAATTATTATTTAATTATTTTTATTGCTTCATTTATTTGAGTGGCAATTATGCAAATGAAAGTTTCAAAGGATTAACAAATGTTAAAATTGTTTTATAGAATAAATCATGACTTTGCTTGCTAATATGATATGCTTGCTTATAACTGTCAATTAAAATGATGTTATTATTTGAAATTTGTTAAACGATTTATTTTCTTTGAAAAGTGGTAAAAATGAATCAACAGAAGGCTGTTAGTTAAAAAATCTCTATTATATTTATAAAAGAGGTTTTTAAACTATAAAGGGTAATGTACGACATATCTGATGTCTTACTCTTTTTATGTTCATTTTTTCTAATGCCCGTAACTTTTGAGAAAAACCATTACCCCGACACCCATGAACCTCATACTGGAAGAAAGGTCTAGGTGAGAAAATCCCAGAAAAAATATTAGTTTTTAATGAAATTTTCCCTACGGGTACGATCAGAAAGAAAAAGGCTTTACTGTCAATCATTTATTTACAGTTATTTGTTTACTTTTTCCCAGAGAAGCGGGACATAATCAGTTTTTATCATACGTAAGCACAGACTTATGTTTAGCTTTTCTGTTTCCATAGATCTCGTACGAATGCCGGTCTTTTATCAAGAGGTTTTTAACAGTACATATTTGATAGAATGAATACCAATTTTGGAGCATAGGTTGTACATATACGTTTTGCTTACATAAGTCAAACGTATATTTCAAAACGTAACTTGATTTTGTAAAATAGTAGGACATTTGGGCTGTAGTGCATGTTCTGTTTAAAATTTATTAGGATGAAAAACATGTTAAATGAAATGATTTCCTTGGATTATTTTGTAAGCACCACTGGATTGTGGATAACGGTAACATTTTTAAATTAGGAAATTATATGGTTTGTATTTTTTTTTCTCAGACTCACTTTTTTCTGTAATGGTTGAATTAATACTTGCTAAAAATTGCATGTCACTCCGTTGTCTGACTGTGAAGGTAGATGATGAACTCAATGAAAGAATGTATAAAGACATAAATAGTTGAAATATGACTCAGTAAATCATAATGTTGGGTTAGTGCTCCAGTGAACGACCGTTAAGGGCGTATAGTTTTCATGTTAATCCGTTACACTTTATAAAGATTGTTTGTCATTTTTAAGGATTAAGATTCATAAATAATAAAAAAACTTGCAATTTAAAACAATTGCAAAAAAACTGATGGTGATTTAAATTTTTAGACAACTATGTCAATGCTTTAGTGAATGCCCGATCTTAATAATAGTTAACGATAGCAAGTACTTATTCGAGTGTAATATACGGGATTAAATGTATTTAAAATCGCAGAGTAACATGTTGACTAGTGTTTAGTCAGAAAAAATTATAAATACAGAATAAACGTAAAGTTAGCTCGCTAGCGAGATTCAACTTGCAAGTGGTTGGTCATTCTACATTAAGTATGTTAAAAAACATATTTTCGCTACCGTAAATTTGTACTAATTGCATCAGAGAAGCCTTAGCCTTAAGTATGATTCCAATGCTTCATTTAAGCTTATTTATGAATTGCTAGCCAAAATAAAATGCTTAATACAGTATTTTAAAGTAAAACAGTCATTCTCAGGGGGTGGTCATTCACTGGTGCCCTAAAAAAATACATGAATATAGTTACTGTAATTGCCCTAAAATAACGTCATATTAGTTAAGGTTCCGGCTCGACTAAAATTAAATTTTTCGATAGTTTCTTCTCTCTTGATGTAAAAATTACAAGTAGCCTATAAAATGCGGATGTTAGATACTATATTGACGAGTGTTAATGCATATTTTGTTTACATAAGCATTAATACAATGTTCCTGTGAACAATAAAAAATCTATATAAAAATTAAAAACATTTTGAATAACAGCGTTTTTTTTAATATATAACAAATGATTGAATACAAAATTTTCACCAGATTTAACATGCTTCGAAGACATGCGGTTGTGTTTACTACTAAAGACAGTGGTTTATTTATAATAGAGCTGTTCCTTCAATTTATTGTATTTATTACGAAGCACGACCATTATTTTCATACATTGGCATTTGCCAAAGAAGTACAGATTGTAAAATACACTTAGATGCTGCTTTCAGTGATTGATGGTTTTCCATCAATACGGAATTAAATGTATTAAATGTGTTGTAAAAGGGACCTTTTAGAAGCAGTATAAATCCAATGCATTGTTTAAATTGTAAAATATGAAGCAAGAAACTGCAATTACTTTCACGTTTTCTGTGTGTTTAAGGGGCTTGGTGTTTTATGATTTATACATTATTACTACACTTAAATGTACCATTTATTTATGTACCAGTTTATTTATTATATGTTTGAACACATTCTACAGGTTTTATCAATTAAACACTCCATGAAGATATATATGGCGTTAGGCTTTAACGCACTAATAATTCAGCACATTAGTTCGTGCCTTCAGAAACGCTAATTGTACAGCGTGATGTAGTTTGAATTATGTTTGTATTTTATATTAAATAACACCGTGTATTATTTGTGCTTATGGAAGATCTACAATCAATAGATAAATTATTTTAACTGTTCAGTTTTCCAAAAACCAAGGTTTATATTTTTTGTATCAGTTTATGAGTCGTTGTGTAACATCGAGTTTAGGGTATATAATACCCTCAGCATTTTGCTATACTGGGTATATAAACTTCAGTATAGCAAAATATCTTTGTATTGAAGTAAGGGACAAAAATCCCCAAAAGGCCTCTAGACAGTTTGAAATCACAATGCAGTTTAGTTGTTATGCGTAAAAACCGACTACATCGATATTTTGTAAAAGAACCACTGTATAATATCTAAAAACGTTAATTTGTTAAGTAGCTTCCAAACGGATTTTCATGTAAAACTCCATTAAAGTTTTACATCCAGTAAAACTCTCACTATTGGTTATCAAAATTTCATTACATCATTTGATTTTTTTTGCTGAATCACAAGGTTTGTACCAAAAGGCAATATTTATGTAAGTTATATAATATTTTGTATACGGTTCTGTCTTTATTGCTCTACATACCTATTTGTTTTGCATATAGATATTCTACTTTAAAACATTATTTTTGACCATAGTCTATAGTCATTCAAGGTATATTCATACGACGAGATCATGGTGAGATTTGAAAAATCATTTATTGTACGACTGCTGACTCATCTGACAGACAGTTTGTTTTACAATATATATTTTACTTTCAACTATGTTATTTTGATTATTTTATGAGTAGACGTTGCCTCAAATTATTTCACTTCATTTTACAAAATATTCAGCATCACAGAGACTGCTTTTCAACCGATGCGACGCCGGTGATGCTAAATGCCAGCCTGATTTCAAACAAAACTTGACACCTGCTAAAATTACAGGTTACTGGCAGTCAGTTTAATCTTGCAGTTAATTCATAGGCACAAAATATTCAGCATCACAGAGACTGCTTTTCAACCGATGCGACGCCGGTGATGCTAAATGCCAGCCTGATTTCAAACAAAACTTGACACCTGCTAAAATTACAGGTTACTGGCAGTCAGTTTAATCTTGCAGTTAATTCATAGGTATTAGGCAGTTTCACTCTAATGCACCATTAACAATCAAGTGATTTGTTTATTACCAATCAAGCATTTACAGGATAAGCATTTAATTTACAGTAACTTAGCCTACCACTCTCAGGTTGACAATATTGGTAATATCAGAACAAGGATGTACATTTTTAACCCTTCCAAACCATAGGTAATCCGTAGCTGCTTAAAAAATGAATGTGCATTGGAATTAGGTTCCACATGCAGCTTACGTTAATAAAAAAGAGAATTAATTAACTATTAGCATGGAAATCCTCTGCTCAAAGAGCAAAAGTGTTCTTTTTCAAAACACACACGCCACGTTTTCTCATGCTTACTGATACAACAGAACTATCAGCTATACTGTACTAAAAATAAATTGTACATAAATTATTATTCATATACAGATAAAAACCCCACTTTCTAATGTAGTAACCGTTACGTCTCAACTGTAGATTACTATTTTTTTAAAATTTAACTCCGAATTTAGAGACTTTGGTTGACGTAATTGGATTCAAAAACAGTACGCCATTTTTACGAAAGGTGCAATTTATTATGTACAAAAATCATTATTTCATGACTAGCTGTTGCACGTGGCTTCGCTCACGGTAATAATCATAGTCTAAACCGGCCTTATAAATATTTATAATGTTTACACTAATTAATCTTGTTCTTTCTCACAATATATTTTGTCACTTCTGATAAGATTCCGAGAAGAATATCTCCTCGAATTGGCCCTTAGATAAGGCAACAAAAAAGAAGAAAGACAGGGTGATAAGACTTCCTAAACATTGTTTTGGACCGCATCGACTGATAAAACGCGATAAGAGGGCAGCGATAGCGATAGTCGAGCGACTGAGTGCTGTAGCTGCGGTAGATGAACCCCCCTCCCCCCCCAGAGCGTGGACGAGTCCACTCCGAGGGGAGGAAACTGCCGCACCGCACACCGCGCTTTCACAACAAATCATCCTACTACCGTTCCTGAAAACATCTCCCCTCCGCGTCCCTTTTTTATCAAGCTGTCTTCACCGGGGGGAGCGGGAAATAAATTTCCGGCCCGAAATAAACCCACCCCAGCCCTCCCGGGGCTTCGCTTTGTCTGGCGTCTTGTGCATTGACGCCGCGATTGGGAAATTACATTACTCTATTCAAATGCCTGGTCGTTAGGCGATATTGGAGGCGGGGTCGTGAGGTACAGTCTGGTGAGGAAGTGGCGGCCGGGCGGCACTCTTGTCTCGGACTTTATTGTGCGTTTCTACTGGGGGTTTTACTTGTTTAGGTACTGAACTGTCACGGAAGCTAATTAATGGTTCTAGTTTTATATAATATACTAACAATTGTTACCAAACGGATCGTCCAAATCAGCTATTATGAAGTGACGTTTAGTTATTTCCTGGTCGATGACATCATGTTGTCGTCAGGGCATGAGCACGTTTAAAATATGTTTACTAATTCTTGTATTCACTGTCTCGGTTAAGTTTGATACAGTATCTTATCTTATAGTCTGGATATGCTTTTACAGCTGTGTTCTACATAATATCGTCCAACCGTTGCCTATGAAGGGTTGAAGCCATTACGAGAAATCACAAAATCTTGTTTATGCTTACAAATTGCTGACGTTTTCTGTTTGATGAACGATTTTTCATAAGCGTAAACAAATGCATTACTTATCTGATGAATTAAATTATATAAAACGTTCACTAAATAATTTACGATCGTAATTTAAAGAGCCCATCGTATAACAACCACGAAAAATTCTAATCAAAACAAAAGCAAAATTATCGTCGTTGCTGAATTTTATTCGACTATGAACAAAACGGGGAGGACTCATTTTTTTCAACTACTGGTACAGTGGAGGTCTAAAGTCTAATTCAATTATTTAACAGGAACAGGTCTGAAAGTATAAATCAAGCATAATCCATTAAATCATAAAATTCATCTTTGATAGACATCATCAGTGTCATCATGGATTTTTCCCATGTAAAATTTAACAGAACGAAATGTGTCCCACAGTTCCCTACCTCCCTCGAAATCGCCTTTTCGAAGATAAGCGAGTGATAAATGTGTGATAAATGATGATCGATGAAGAATAATTTGTTTAAAATATGCCCCGCGAGTTGTCATTACTGTCTCCGATTCTAGGTGTAAAATTTTACTCAATATTGCATTTTAAAAAAGAGCTGCAGAGATAAAACTTACCTTTTCCATTGTATACGAGAGGCATTTCTACACCATTCAACCGACTGATTGCAGTAAACTCTTCCTGCATCGTTTGAATGGTACAGAGAAACGTTATCTTCGCCTTGCTGGACAAATTGGTTCAAATTTGGTGGCATTATCCATGGAAACGAATGAAAAAGAGTTGCAGAGATAAAACTTACCTTTTCCATTGTATACTAGAGGCATTTCTACACCATTCAACCGACTGATTGCAGTAAACTCTTCCTGCATCGTTTGAATGGTACAGAGGAACGTTATATTCGCCTTGCTGGACAAATTGGTTCAAATTTGGTGGCATTATCCATGGAAACGAATGAAAAAGAGTTGCAGAGATAAAACTTACCTTTTCCATTGTATACTAGAGGCATTTCTACACCATTCAACCGACTGATCGCAGTAAAAACTCTTCCTGCATCGTTTGAATGGTACAGAGGAACGTTATCTTCGCCTTGCTGGACAAATTGGTTCAAATTTGGTGGCATTTTCCATGGAAACGAATAAAAAAGAAATGCAGGGATAAAACTTACCTTTTCCATTGAATAGCCTACTAGAGGCATTTCTATACCATTCAACAGACTGATCGCAGTAAAAAGTCTTCCTGCATCGGTTGAATGGTATAGAGGAACGTTATCTTCGCCTTGCTGGACAAATTGGTTCAAATTTGGTGGCATTTTCCATGGAAACGAATAAAAAAGAAATGCAGGGATAAAACTTACCTTTTCCATTGAATAGCCTACTAGAGGCATTTCTATACCATTCAACAGACTGATCGCAGTAAAAAGTCTTCCTGCATCGGTTGAATGGTATAGAGGAACGTTATCTTCGCCTTGCTGGACAAATTGGTTCAAATTTGGTGGCATTTTCCATGGAAACGAATAAAAAAGAAATGCAGGGATAAAACTTACCTTTTCCATTGAATAGCCTACTAGAGGCATTTCTATACCATTCAACAGACTGATCGCAGTAAAAAGTCTTCCTGCATCGGTTGAATGGTATAGAGGAACGTTATCTTCGCCTTGCTGGACAAATTGGTTCAAATTTGGTGGCATTTTCCATGGAAACGAATAAAAAAGAAATGCAGGGATAAAACTTACCTTTTCCATTGAATAGCCTACTAGAGGCATTTCTATACCATTCAACAGACTGATCGCAGAAAAAAGTCTTCCTGCATCGGTTGAATGGAATAGAGGAACGTTATCTTCGCCTTGCTGGACAAATTGGTTCAAATTTGGTGGCATTTTCCATGGAAACGAATGATATATTAACTGACTTGTTGAAAATTAAGTGTACTGTTCATTATCGAATTGAAGCCATAACTGCCGCACCGCATTTTGCCCAAATCAAACGCCTGATGCGCGGGATTGTTAGAAGTCTAAAATTTGTTTAATAAAGTTTCATTTAATAACTGATTTAAATATAGAGATAAAATGAAAGTATTTATTTTTTTAATCAATTTGATTAACTCGTCCAGAGGATGGGTTAATTTTACTATCTTTAAGTGAGTGATTTTTCTTTACACGCGGGTGGGTTTTCAGCAAACCTCGACGGCGGTTTTGGCGTTGACAGGGAATCAATTTAATAAACAGCCGTATTTTCTTACGGCAGAATATGTAAATAACGCCAGATACTAAAAATGTATGGAAAAATATGCGATAGACCATTAGACTTATTGAAAATTTAGAGTGTCCGGAATCGCCGTAATAATTTGTTCAAATCAAAGTCCGTGTGGTTTCGTTAGGAATCTAAAACTTTCATTCATTTACCTACTTAAAGATAAAGATTTGCAGATTATCTCTTTTTTAAATCAGTTTTGACAACGCGTCCGGGAGATGCATTAAATAAGTTTGTTATCTTTGACAGAGTGCATTTCCTTAAAACTCGGGTGGGTTCAGTTATAAGATCAGTTATTGTTTTTCTATCATTGAGTTTTCAAAAATCAATCGGATATTTTTGTAGATTTTTCAAAAATTACTATTTTTTGTAGTTAAAATTGTTTTTTGCAAGTTAAATTTACTTGGGAATGAGATGTTATAAAGATGTTGTTTCATTAAGAGTAATCTGCATAAAATAAGTGATAATATTGGGAAACGTTTCAATCGAATGATCAAAAGAATAATTCGTGCCAAATTTTGAGATAAACCGTAACTTTGACATCCGTTTCCCATTTTTGAGAGGATAAAATATCTATAAAATTGAAAATTTGAGAGTTTTCAGGGATATGTTCTTAAAATTTTTAATAGCGAATAGCAATGTATTTAGTTGATCATGACATCAACCGTTACCATGACAGCCATTTCTCACTTTTGAGATGATAAAGTATAAAAAATTCTCAGGGATTTGCGCATACAATTTTTAATCGCTAACAGCAATGTATCGCCACACAATCATGACAGTATAATCTATGATTTATTATTTATTATACGTTATTAACAATAACTGTAGTAATTTTTAGCAAAACAATGTCGGCGGATTTGAAATTGTTCATGCATCCGAAGTCTTGTCAACTTGTCTGTACGTGAAAAACTCTTTGTTTTCGTTATCGTGTCAATTTTACATTTTTATGACCCCGCAACCACGTTCATCCAAGTGGACATTTTGGTAAACTTCAATAATCATTTTTTATGATTTATTCTATTAGTCTTTTGACAAAATTACCTTTTCTCAAGTTAAATATTGTCATTTTCACGCTAGAAATGACCAAATAAGCATCTGAAAATTTCATTAGCTGAAAATTAATGAAAAGCGCTCTCCCTAAGTGGTGGTTAAATTTTAATCTTTTCAGATCCAATTACTCCGACGATATCAATTCAACATCGTCTTGATACATACAATACGGCAAGGTCCTCACCCCCAGTGCGTGAAGGGGTGAGAGGGCGGCGTAAGGCAGGGGAGGGGGAGGGGCGGTGCGTACCTCCCCACTTCTGGCACCCGGATACATAGGCCTACTTTACTCAACCCTTCAGGGACGCCTTTTGTATTATTTATTTTTATTTATCTCCTCGCCCCGATTTCTTTTCCGCGAACTCCTTCAGTTACCTAAAACAAGCAAGAATGGATTGATTACTCGAGTTTGTTGATTACGTTAATTTTGTAATGAGAAAACATTAATAAAAATAACAATACAGAAATGTATTCTCAAATATTTGTACCTATTTATATAACTTATCTTTAACTTTCTGCCAAGTAAAGTCGGGTTAACACAATGTGTAGCCAAACATGCTACATCTTATACTTAGTAAAGATTGTATAGCATTTGCAGCATAAGTTATAAACGTAATCATAGTTGAATAGTTTGTACGACAATGTAGAGGTAATGATAACGTGATGTTTAAGTTTGTTGTAATGTAAAGCCCATTTTTATAACATACAGTTACTGAAAACTCAGTTGACTGTTTCCTCAATTAAGTCTTCAGTAGCCTATACGAACAATTTTATTCCTATGCAGTTTATTATGCAAATCTTTTGCTGTAGCCTACTTATTTATTCTTAAATTTAGCTGTATAATATTACACTTCATAAAATCCTTTTTCGGCAAAAATAAAAAACGCGTTTCTTTACAACAGGAACTATATCAGCCGCAACTCATTCGTTTCTAAATTTATCCACAGAGTACAAAAGCACTTCCGGCAGTGATGGCCAGACGCAATACTCTGTGTGCCAGCATTCTCACGCTATTTCCGTCACGTAAACATCGGAAAACGTTTGACTTCGTTCTCTGGACACATTCCCAACGCCATCCTTGTTCCAAGTGATATATTTCTGACTTCAGATTGTTTACTATTTTCTTAAATACAGTAATACATAACCAATACGTAATCTGTTTGATAATTGGATTCAACAAACATCTTCTTTCTATCTAAAGGCTCATTATGTATATAGGACTAACTTAATACGTATACGGAAATTCGGACCAGGTCGTTTAAAAAGTACATTCAGAGGGTTTCATTTACAACCCTTTTTTCAATCTAAAAAATCTAATTCAAAGAAATAATGTGTTTAAAAGGATTCACTTTATAATTTAATAAGGCTTGTTTTCGGTGAGCTGCTGAATGTTTGTGCAAATTTTGAAAATGATTAATGGAACCGTTTTTGAGTCATCGCATTGCGTAGGCCTACTTACATGTGTGTATATAGGGTAGGGTGTATGATGATGTAATTTGATTTGAGTGTGTTTTGTCAATGATACAGTAACGGATAACGGATTTTTAACTTTGCTAAAATAAGGAATAGTTTCACTTAGTTCATTTAATATAAAACTAAAAATAAGACATCACTTGTGAACATATATTTACCGTAAGAAATAAAACAATAAATGCGAGGTTTCAGATGCGTGCGAGATCATTCTGAAACATAAACCAAGAACATCTACAGATGTCGCATCTAATGTTGCGCTAAATTGTGTCGAGCCGTGCCGTGGAATGGTCGCGCGGGGTAGGGGGGCGCCCGGAAGTCTATTGACTCCCTATTGTTTTACTTCCTGGTGTTAGGCAGTTACCCGCAACACTACTGACATATGAATGCGACCTCTGCTTACTTCTTCTCTGTGCACCTTTACATTAAAGCATACTTCAATAAACATGCAATTCTGCATTTGCTTTCTTTTTGTACCTCAATATTGAAAATGGCGGAATGAACAACTCATGAAAACATTTATCAACAGCTTTCAAGCTCCTTTACGAACCCCTGGCAATAATCTAGTTTCCCGCTTTGATCGCGCGCCTCCCGCAGGCACAGGTAGCCGCAGCCCTGGGAGTCAATTTGCGTTTGACGTCCCCCAGTCGGCTATTGATCACGTTCTGCTAATCCCCGCACTTCCCCCGCCCCCGGCTACTGCCTATAGCTCTGTGATTACACCGAGTTTGGGGCTGGGGGAGGGGGTTAGAGGATTTGATTAAATTCGATATTCTGCACCCAAGTAAAATGCAAGACTAATTTTGAGTAACATGATCGTGATTACGTCAGTATGGCATGATGATTGTATTACGTAGACTTAGACCAAAACCTTTCCAAAACTAAACTATGTAGAAATTATAAAAAATATTTAAAAGCAGTTGTAAAAGGAAAAGTTTGGTTTAATCATCAAAGTATAGAGATTGGAACTGATTTTTCAGAGATAAAAATCAGCGTTCAGAAATGGAAGTAGTACTGAAGTTCTTGAGAACATGTGGATGGAATTTAACAGCAGTTGTTTTGTAAATAACCACTTGTTTTTGTTAATATCAATGATTTTGTTTGTGTTGTCAGTGCTTGAATAAATATGTTTACAGCATCTTTGTGTAATGTGGGATGCAATAGACGCTGATTCTTCAGTTAATATGGACCAGCGATATTTGGGTAGATAATAAAACAATATCATGGATTTATTTGAAATGCATGGAGAGTAGCCTATATAAACGAGGAGAGCCAGAGAACTTTCTTTCTGCAAAAAACCAATTGTACAGTCTAATCGATGGATCGCAGTTACAGTGGCATTCTCTTAAAATAATATCAGCATATTCTCTATAAAGAAAATTTAATGGTGAATACTAATTTGTTATTTTAGCGAAAATAAAAATTATGAGTAATGTAACAATCAGACTTGTGTACTAGAAACCACACCACTGTAGTATGTACAAAAAAAGGACAACTGAGGAAAACAATTAAATTTCATCATTTAGGCATGGAGTTTAATGAATAATATTTAGCCAAGCACAAGCTAAGCTCAAAGTATTAAGAAATTCCATACAGATGTACTGTAAAAATATGGCATTTTAAGAGAAACAGTTTTTTTTAACTAGGCAGAATATGCATACTAGCGTGTTGTAGGGCACTTTGCAGCCGGCAGCGAGTCGTGCAGGGCGTGCGTGACGTGCGTTGCGTGCGACGCGTGCGTCAAACACGCAAATCACGAGCGCAATCTCGGCCGGCACGTCCGTCGCGACCGACAAATACGGTAGGGACACGAAATAGCGGCGGTGATTTATCACATGTAAAAACCATCCATTGTACGGTATATTGTGGAGGCTCGCCAATGTTTTTATTATGTAGTTTAAATTCCAGTATTTTGGGTTTGGTTCGAGTTATTAAATTTAAAAATATAATACTAAGATAAAATACTTATATTTTAGGAATCCTATAAAAATTCACAGATATATCTCACCTGATTTTACCTTGTACTGTAACTGCACAAAAATACCCATTTTAAGCCCTGCGTCAACTCGCATTAAATCGTTAAAAGTTAAACGAATTTTATTTTGGGTTGCTTGATTTACTGCAAACAAAATCAAATAGAACTCCTCAATAAACATCAGAACAAAATGTGTCAACAAAACAGACACCGATTTAATTAAATTGATGAAACACGTGTATTTATTTTAACAACACTATAGATCAAATTTTCCTAATTATTGTAGTCGTAATTTATTGACATAAATAACCATCAGAACAATTATTAGCAGAACGGATACCGATTTAATTAAATTGATGGAACGTGTGTGTTTATTTGACAGCACCGAAGATAACATTTTCCTTATTGCAGTTGAAATTTATTGACATATTGCGCAATCAATCAGACGTAGACGGCGAGGCGGCGGCAAGACTGATAACACCGTCGCGCTTATCACGCGGGGTCAGCTGATAGCGCTTATCGGCAGTATGGGAGATTTCCCAATGTCGGCTTTAGTTGTCTTAATGGCGCTCGCTTCCCTGAAGAGTTACAGCGTTTGCTTTCTTATTTAATAATGATTTGTGGCGCTGGGTTTCAAATAGATTTTTTTATAAAGAAAAATATATTTCTTTGAATTTTAGTTAGTTTTTTTGCCTACGTCTATTCATCACAATTTACTGGAGACCTAAAAAAATCCTGTTGCTGTAACAAGATTTATGTGCCATATTAATCACGACGATAATGACTTTTCTATCGATCGGTTTAGTGGCACAGTTATGGTTGTTTATTTACTTAGTTATTTATTTTTTCATACACGGAAAATACCAGTTTCACATATGAGACATTAAAATGACGATGTAAACATGCACAAGCAAAAGTCCACTTAAGAGCAAAGAGACAAAAAGAAAGCAAAGAAATTGTTAAAATAGAAAGCTATACCGGGTGTTTCACCTAAAGTAAACCAATAGCTAACTTTTTTATTATATATCTGACAAAGAACTTCTTATGGAGGACTTCCATTTATTTTTAACGTTGCTTTTAGGAGTCACTTCGAAATTTAAAAATACGGCCGCCATTTTCCAATATGGCGGACAACTTTGATTTTTCTTATAGAACGCCCTATATTTTATGACATTTTTGAATTCTACGCTTAATTTTAAGAACTTTTTATTCTTTCCATTGTTTTCCTAAACCTGATGGTTAACGAGGTATGAGCAGTTAAAGTTTGATTTTCCCCCCTTTAAAATGCATTGGGATATTGTTGGTAGTCTGTATATAGAAAACGGTTGGGTTGGAATAAAAGATACCAGAGAGTAAAAATGCCTAAAAATGTGAGTTTAGTTGAGATTTAATCACAAAATAATTGTTAGTCTAGATTCGCTGGTGGAAATTTGTTATTTTGGATATGATTTTACTCCAAGGAAAACATAGGATGGCATAGTTAAATGGACACAATGCATTTTAAATGGGCAAAAAACAAACTTTAACTGCTCTTATCTCCTGAACCATTGAGTTTACGAAAAAATAAGAAGGAATAAAGAGTTCCTAAAATTAATCGTAGAATTCGAAAACGCCATAAAATACAGGGTGTTCCATAAGAAAAATCAAAGTTGTCCGCCATATTGGAAAATGGCGGCCATATTTTTAAATTTCGAAGTGACTCCAAAAAGCAGCATTAAAAATAAAAGGGGAAGTCCCCCATAAGAAGCACTTTGTCAGATTTATAGTAACAAAGTTAGCTATTGGTTCACTTTAGGTGAGACACCCGGTATATACGGGGTGTCTAACTTGACTGTGTCATCATTGACATCTCTGAAACTATTAGATTTGAGAAAACTTTAAACGGAGGATCTCGCCTAATAAGTCGCATACTTTAAAATGTAATATATTTTACATGTACTTTTTTTGGTTGCAAGTGAGATGGTGCAGTCAATAATTTTGATGAAACTTTCGTATTTCGCCCACTTTTTAAAGACATAATTAAGGATTCAATTTTTTTCAAATTGTCGCTACTTTCCAATAAGGTGGACAACTTTGATTTTTATTATGGATCAACTTGTTACAAACTTGAATCTCACCTCATCAAACTTTAACCGCTTGTATATCCCCTTAATCTTCGGGATTAGAACAAATAAATGGCAAAGAATTATAAATTCGTAAAACTAAGCGTAAATTCAAAAACGCTATAAAATACAAGGTGTTCCGCCATATTGGAAAATGGCGGCCATTAACAAGAAAATCAGTATTGATAGATGTCCGGAAAAATCCAAATCAGAATATAAAATCACTATCACCAACAATAAATTTGAAACAAAGGAAGAAAATTGAATCATATTTTGATTGTCTTAAAAAAGTAGGCCTCCATTTTAATTTGTCTCTTAATTAAATCTGTTAATCTTAGTGTTTCAGCAGAGGTACAAAACCCTGCATACTCAGCGTGCTCGCTGAGTATGCAGGGTTTTGATTTTCCCCCCTTGATTTTTCCCCGCTGAGTATGGTAGTATACACAGTGCTCGCTGTGTATACTATTTTGGGATTTGAAAGTTAACTAATCTTGCATAAAAGGTATAAATTTACCTGAGTCTGCCGAAGTGATCCTAAGGATTCCTAAAAGGATAACGCGTTTCGAGGATCAGTAGGTCCTCATCTTCAGATCGTAGTACAAGAACAGTTCACTCGCGAAAGGTCGTCAAATCGATTAAAAATATTAAAACACAAAAAATTTTACTTTTACACATAAAAACTGTAGGCCTACACATTTAACAAAAAGAACTAGCCGCGTGTGCACACTTGTTCGGGTGACGGTCATGACTCTAATCTTGCAGACTGCGTATATAAAAAAATGCATCAGTGTACAAAACATTTATTTATAATTCTAGGCAATATTCTTTGTGATGAAAAATCGTAAAACTTTCCTCTCTGAAAAAGAGCAGATTGAAAATTCAGAATCAAAACCAGATTTAGTAAAGCAAAATGTATAAGTAACATTTCAAGGAAAAATATAAAAAGAGGCAATTTGACTACAATTAGCTAGTATTAAACCTATGAGTGCGTCACCGTCGATGCCGCCTCGAAAGGTCCTAGAATGTCGGTAAAATTGTTTATTTTAAATCGATTCAATGAAAAAAAATTAAAATTAAAAATCAACTGAGAAATATTTATGGAAACGAATTTTGGTAATTGGTAAAGTATGTGCATAAGGAAAATACAGTTCAGTACTTCAATTTCCCTTACATTAAATGCTAAAAACAATGGAATTAAATCACCCAATCTCCCACAAATTATTTTCTCTTCAAATGAATGAGAAGCACATGCGTCGTCTTTTAAAAAATAATCACAATAAAGCGCTTGGTAACAGATAACAAAGTGTGCGGTGGCGCGGAGGCAGTGACGTCACAGTAGTGCCGGCGCGCCGACTCCAGCGGCCGACAGCGATGGAGCGGCGGCGGCTCTCCTAGCGCACGCTACTCCCCGGATAAGTTTCCCGCCCCGCGCGGCGTCTGAGCGGCGGTGTTGGCGCGGGCTGCGGCGCGGCGGCGGTGGTGCGCCGACCGACCAATCGCGCTCCTGCTCGGCCCTGCGCGCCTGGTAGCCTCCCCGCCACCGGCCCGCGCCGCCGCCATTTTACACCTCCGTCGCCGCACGCCGCCGCTGCCACGTGGCTCGCCGCCGGCCCAGCAACAATCATGCCAATCATCAACTATTTGCCTTCATCTTTTAACAAAATGGAAATTGTTGTTGTTGTTGTTGTATAGAATAATTATTTGTCAAAGTTTCTTTACATCTATCTCACTCTCCTACTCACAACAAAAGTTTCGCAATACAAAAACCACATGTTATGTTCGTCACGCGATACTTTGGGAACTCGTCTCGCTTTTGAGAGAATACCTAGCCAATGCCAATGAGGATTGAAATTAATCGAATAAATTGTTGAAAATATTTTGTCCAGTAAAATTTATTGGAACCTTTATTTCATTGTAAGCTATCAAACAACATTAACAACTGTTAAAACTATATGATATTTGAAAAATAAGCCTTTTAGATATTCAAGTTCTACCCGTAAAGTTTTGGTTCGCTCATTAATAAATTAGTGGCTTATTGTATTACGTAGGCCTACTGCTTTATGTCCAAGTTATCCAATTGAATTACATGAGATGCGTTAGATGAAAGGGGTTTAATAATTATTTTAATTTGTATGTAACTCAAATCGCGGAAGCGCGTGAATATAAGACGTAAAATCGTCATTTTTAATTTTCATCATTGTTGAGGGAAAAGGTTAATCATAAAACGTCAACTAATCGATTAGCGATGACTAACACTTTTTATATACGGGTTATTTATTTTTCCCCAAACGATTTAGAATCGAAAGTGCAATAAACCACTTAGATGTGCATGCAGAAGGTCGTGTTCAGCTTCCAATGCCGTAGGCCTATTTTATCGTGAATTAACTTACAAGATTTATTATATTATTGGATGAGTAGCCCAACATCTACGTTAATATTCTTTGCCTGTCTGCAACTGCCATGTTCTATACACCTTATTGTTGTGTGTTGCAGCATGGAGCGGCCGCGCGTGATGCTGGCGGACCTCAACCTGATCTGCGCGCTGTGCGGCGGCTACTTCATCGACGCCACCTCCATCGTCGAGTGCTGCCACACATGTGAGTCCGTCAACTAATAATTAATTAAGCATCTACAAAAATTGAAAGTTATCAAAATATTAAACATTTTCAAATATTCGATAGTTTTTTCTTATTTGTACGATGCACGTTGAGTACTAAAACACAGCCTAGCAGCATGGCAGTGTTATTTAATTTTTCTTTATTGTAGCACTGATGCGTTGGGCAGTAAGTACTTCATTTTGAGTGGGTGGCCATTTTCGGCCGCCATCTTGGATCCGCCACATGGATACAAAATATGTTTATCATATGTAAAGAGTGTTGTGACTCATAATTTTAGACCGTAATTTAAGACCAGATTTTTACACTGGTTTCAATGCAACAACCATTTTTTAAAAATGTTACATAATTCTTAAGAAATGAGGAAAATTTTTAAATTTTATTTTGAACTAATTTTAACATTAGGCTGTGCATTGTAAAAATAAGCCCATACTCTTAAAATAAAGCTAGATAAGGCAAGTAACCACCAACAGAAATTGTAAAACTATTTTCACGTGAATTTATGGCGAATTAAAACTTTTCCGGCGCCATCTTGGGCCCGCCATTTTCAAATGAGCCAAGTTATTTCAAATGTAAAGGTGATGGTGTTGTTACCCGTCGTTTCCAGTAGTTATGTCGTAGCCACATGCTGTAATTGGGCACTTCATGAAGTGCCCAGCGCTAACCGGGCACTTCATGAAGTGTCCAACTCGCCTGGGCACATAGTGTAATTGAATGGTTTCATTAAAAATTACAGTATGTGACCAACAAAACTGGGCACTTCATGAAGTGCCCAACGCTCGTTGGGCACATGCTGTAATTATTTCTTTTACACTATGTGTCCAGTTCAGATGCTGGACACTTGATGTAATCACATAAAACTGCTGTTTACGTTGCTGGTAGTAGTATCCGATGTATTTTTTTCAATAATACAAAATACAATTATTTAAAAATAATTTTGTAAAACATTAAGAATAAGATTGTCTTCCACGAAACCAGACAATAATTCTTGCCTGTATGTTTTATCGTGGTTTCCTCTTCTATGTTTTCTGAATTATTCTGGCTACACATATAACTATAAAACTTATTATTATTTAAACAACAAACGGTTGTTTAAATAATAATATTAATAGTGATGCGTAACCAAAATAACTCAGAAAACACAAACCAACAATTCAGTCGCGATTTAAATGTTGTATGCTTTAATAAAATAAAATACATGAAACACTTTACCTATTACATTTATATGTAACACAACACATAAATATTAACATTAACCTATTTTGTCATGTTTTAATTTTTTAACTTACTGAGTCACCCTTTATAAACTTATAATAGATTAAAATATAGCATGGTAAAACAAATTTTTAAAAAGAGTAATAAGGGTCTTTGAAAAAATAATAAAAACAATTCTTCAGTTTCTTATTGTTAAAGAAATTGAATTCATTTAATTTATATAAAATTTTACTATTTCGTTTTTTTTGTAATTTTATTAACATTGACGACAATTTAGGTTTAAGTTTTTCTTTTATGTCAGTATGAATGAATTAACATAACATCATTACATCAAGCCTTTGCTATATAATTATTTTTATTTGTTTATAGAATATTAAAAAACGTGTGTCCTGTTTACTTGACAGCTTTTCAAAAATATGCCTTTTATTATATTCGTACTGACATCAGTAGTTTAAAAATCTAAGTTTATATTATTAACTCAAATATTTGGAAATTCATATGAAGCATTGTCTAAAGAAAGGGATAACCTATGAATGTTAAACGTTATTCAAAAGTAAGTGGTTACTAGAAAATTCTAGCAGTTCGGTTTTTAATCATTATTAATTTTGTTGATAGCACATTGCCTATAATTTAGAATAGACTATCTTTACTTGTCTTTACTGTATTCACAAGTACATTGTGTAATGGACATCGTCTGAACAAATAGATTATTTGTATATGCAATAATATAATACTATAACATAATATACAATAATATAATATTTTATACTACTGTTTGATGTTATAACTATTTGAAACCGACAGTATTTGTATTAAACTATAAACCAATTATAAGTGTTTGTTTTATCCTAGATTAAGATTGTTAACTGTTTATTTTAGTCTGAACTCAACTCATACACCAACAAATTCATTGTCCAAATATAACGTAGACTAATTATATTTTCAAAAGGCTCATGTAACTAAAACCGATGTTAATATATTTTGATTTGAATAAATAAATATAAATAAATAATAAATATTAAAAGGTTTAATAGCAAACAGTAACATTGGCTACTTTAACACGGACATTGGGATTTAATGTAAACATTAGGATTGGTTTTGACAGATTTAAAATCGACTGCCCAACATGCCTCAATAGTTACACCATGTGTCCAAGGAGCGTTGGGCACTTCATGAAGTGTCCGGTTTCGTTGGGCAGATGCTGTAATTTTGATCGAAATAATCGAGTTACACTATGTGCCCAGGCGCGCTGGGCACTTCATGAAGTGCCCGGGCTGCGTTGGGCTCTTCATGAAGTGCCCAATTACAGCAAGTGGCTACGACAGTTATACTATTTCATGCTGAATCGGATGCTGTAATGTGTTTTGAGTCATCACTTTTGGATTTTGAAATATCGCCATTCTTTGAGAGTATATAAGTGAACAAATGGCGATATCTCCAAAAGAAAAAGTATACATAATTAAAAACGGATTACGGTATTCGCTTCAGCATGAAAAAGTAGTTTAAAAGATGGCTCGCAATACTTTGAAATAACTTTAACTCAATTCAAAATGGCAGATCTAAGATGGCATCCGAATATATATTATATACACGGTATATATATATATTTTTTTTAAATAAATTCATTATGTAATTTAGGTAATATTGGCCTTGGTTAATTGAATGAAGTGTTTTTAAAGTGCTTATTCAGTGCAGTTAGTTTACCGCTTTACAATAAAGGGTCAGATTCCGTTATCTGCCCACAACTGAAAAATGTTTTTCCTATTGGCTGTTTACGTTTCATGGCTAAGTCTTTCAAAATTCAACAATTCAAAACTCAATTCAAAATGGCAGATCTAAGATGGCATCAGAATATATATTATATACACGGTATATATATATATACTGTATGTACATATATATTTTTTTAAATAAATTCATTATGTAATTTAGGTAATATTGGCCTTGGTTAATTGAATGAAGTGTTTTTAAAGTGCTTATTCAGTGCAGTTAGTTTACCGCTTTACAATAAAGGGTCAGATTCCGTTATCTGCCCACAACTGAAAAATGTTTTTCCTATTGGCTGTTTACGTTTCATGGCTAAGTCTTTCAAAATTCAACAATTCAAAACTCAATTCAAAATGGCAGATCTAAGATGGCATCCGAATATATATTATATACACGGTATATATATATACTGTATGTACATATATATTTTTTTAAATAAATTCATTATGTAATTTAGGTAATATTGGCCTTGGTTAATTGAATGAAGTGTTTTTAAAGTGCTTATTCAGTGCAGTTAGTTTACCGCTTTACAATAAAGGGTCAGATTCCGTTATCTGCCCACAACTGAAAAATGTTTTTCCTATTGGCTGTTTACGTTTCATGGCTAAGTCTTTTGGTTATTGAATAGTTCACCAAGCATACCGGGATCATTTCTGAATAATTCGGTTGGTATTATTGTCGCTCTTGCCTTCTGTGTAAACATGCAGATACCGGTATCATCGCTGCGCCGCGCCGGCCGCTGGTTGGGTTGGGTTAGGCTTAGTCAGGTTATTTTATTCTATAACATACAGTATTAAATAGTAGATTAGATCCTAACCTAACCAATCCAACCTAACCTTATCTTACCTCTTGTGCTGCCACTACTACAGGTAAGGCGACATCAGATAAGATAACGGCTCATAAGATAACCCTCGGGAATAAAATCAGGCCGTGTTTGAATTTTGTTCCTATAATTTGTCTTTTACATCTCCAATTATCTCTATACGTCCTATTTATATACAGTTGTGGGCAGATAACGGAATTTGACCCAAGAAAGTTTACGATACATCAGTACTTTTCATCATTGTGTTTTTGTAGTGTTATTTACATGAGCAAATTCATTTTGGATTTGGTACAGTTATAATGCCACCAATAAGAAGAAGACGCACATTGATCGTTGGGGGGGTACCATCGACCACATAGTACATTTGCATTACTAGATCGTCGTGATGCTCCTTTCAACGTCGGATCGATGAACGTAAAATATTTGCATTGCGGCGGCTTGCATTTCAAGAATGGAAAGACTGTTGAGAAAATGCTTCATTTACGCTATGTTGCCACAAAGGAAAGATCCATGTTCCTAATTTGCGAATTTCGCCATATTTTCGAGAGGGTAGAGAAAACTCTTAATCTAAGACAAGGGTTGTTGTGCTTAAATCTAGAAACTATTTGGATAACACTCGACAGTTGTTGCTGTAAGCAGAGCTGTGGCAGTGCACGATCTTTTGCCGGTATTTCAGAATACATTTCAGAATCAAGGTAACAAAGGAAAATGAAGAAAACTGAACAGGTGGTTCACAAAAATCGTTTACCGGGAACTTCTTCGGTTATCAAATGAACTTAAAAATTTTCAGTAAGTTTAAGCATGATTATATCAATAAATTTAGCCCTTTGATAAAACTTTCAATTTATAATACATTTTTGTATTAAATTTTAAACTAAATAAGTTAGTAAATTGTTCATGTTTTTATTCTTTTTTATATGATTTTTATTTTTCTCGACTTCGAGGATCAGTATGTATCAGTTATCTAGTTTCAAAAATGTGGAGAAAGTTAGGGGGGGGGATTTAAAACTAACCTTGTATATTCAGCCATTTAACTTTTGAAATATTGCTATTTCATTTTAATTTCAGGATTTCAAATTTTTATAATAATTTTAGGTTGCTTAGTTGAAATGGCATACAAAATTAAATTGCAATTTACGAGTGTGTTGATATTTGATTATTAAAAATATAAATCCATCCACCAAAAAGACTCACTTGTTAGTCCCAAATTGTTTGACCCCAAATCGTTCGGAGGCTTTTGTTTACTTGTTTATACTGAATTATGTGCGTGAAATAAATAAATTTGATTATGCTATTTCGACGCCGCTCACCGACTAAAGGAGAGGCGTCATGGGTGGGTGTTCGTGAACCAACAATTTTCTTTACAAATTATAACTTCAAAATGGCGTTCATCAGCTTCCACTGTGTTTACGTGTACATTTTCACTCTTGAGGAATCAAAAAGTGTGACCAGCGCAGGATCATTCCCGGCATTTTATTCTAAATATCTACTACCTTGCTCAGTCGTTACCCCTCAGCTGGTCCAGTTCCGCCAGTGCATGTGTGTGCTAATTAGTTTTAAGTTTTACAAAAATTGCCTTAACGTAGCGTATAATAGTATCAACATAGAGAGCTCGAGTTTCACTGTTTCTTCTTTTGTCATGATGATCTTATATTATGGCATGAAAGGGGTCTGTTTAAAAAGTAGATAGCTCACGTATGGTATCGTTTCTTTTTACCATTTCGTGTAGATTGTTTTTGCAATTCATGATATTATAACAAAAACGCACTGTTTTTAAAGTATTTGTAAAGAAGTAAAAAATTAACCCCCTACAACAACCTATTTACAACCCCTCCACTAAAAACCAACTCTCAAATTATCATAATACTTTTTTCAGGTTGGCGGAAGTGTACAGAACAATTTTGCGTTGGTTAGAAATTTGTTTGGATGTCAAGGTTTAGGTATAATTATTGGCCTGCGAAATGTTTTACTATAAATATCCTGTTGTTAGGCGGAAGAAAACGTTGCGTCTTTTTTAAGGCTTTGTTTGTTTGTTTGTTTGTTACAGTAATTCTCTTATTGTATCCAGGTGATATAATGAAAAACTAGCTTCCAAATTTCATAGATCACAACCACAGGGGTTTCTTCTGTTAATGCAATTTGTTACAGGGGAAATGACAAAACAGATTAGTTCAGCATGGCGAGAAAGATCATGGACTTTCTGTGAAGATTCCAAATGCATTAATGTTTTGTTTTCTTTCAGTTTGCAAGACCTGCATAGTGAAGCACATTACTTCGGACAATGGAGAAACTGGCAAAAAGCGAAATACCCGAGAAATACAAGATAAGTTCTGCCCGATGTGCGAAGTTCAGCTCCAGAAGACGAACCCTCTGCTGAGTCTAAGGTCAGTTGTTTGCATGATCGTGAAAACAACTTCTCTTTAACTTCTCTTCTTATTTTAGCGAGTTTTCCTTTACCTAAAATTTTGTCAACCATTTAAAATTGTGAATCTTCAACCGCCTATCTTTGAGTGCAAAGTTCCAACAATAATATGGAACCCATATACCCATATCCAACCCATCTTCTCTCTACATGTTTCACTGAACCCTTAATCTGTTTTTGTTTTATATATCTTTGGCTTTTCTCCTGTCAAGTACTTTATCTGATCATTACATAATATTTCTACCATTCTCTGTCTTAAAAGACCCCCCCCCCCTTCCTCAGACCTTTTCTCTGATCCCTTAAAATATCTCTCGTTATCTCAACTTCCAATTATCCTCTCCCGGATTAGACTTCCTCACGAATCAATCCTTCCTTTTCTACACCTCTCCACACACCTAACCCTGCATCTCTTTGTCTTTTCTATACTGACACACTCTTTTTCCCTTGTTTACACGCCAAACGACCTTATCTAAAAATCGTTGTACAGGGCCGCACCCAAGCTGTACAAGGTTTTTTTCAGTTTTATCTACCTTTGGATTCTCTCCTGTCCAGAATTCTTCACTGACCGCTCTTCAGCGAGTCACTCTTGTGACTCGCCCTCCTTATCCTTTCAACCATTTCTCAAGCTATCCCGATCTTTTCCCAGTTTTCAGACTTCCTCACGTTCCAACCAATTCTTCTACAATTTTTCACCCATCCAACCCTGCCACACCTTGCCTCTTCTACACTGACACATCTGTCTCTCCTGCAGGCCTGACGACCAGAGGCTCGTCTACAAGACCGTTTCCCAGCTGTACTATCCATCCTTTTCTACAATTCCCCATCCATCCAACCCCGCATCTCCTCTCCTCTTCTACACTGACACATCTGTCTCTCCTGTAGGCCTGACGACTGTATCCAGAGGCTCGTCTACAAGGCCGTCCCCAAGCTTTACTATCCATCCTTTTCTACAATTCCCCATCCATCCAACCCCGCATCTCCTCTCCTCTTCTACACTGACACATCTGTCTCTCCTGTAGGCCTGACGACTGTATCCAGAGGCTCGTCTACAAGGCCGTCCCCAAGCTTTACTATCTATCCTTTTCTACAATTCCCCATCCATCCAACCCCGCATCTCCTCTCCTCTTCTACACGGACACATCTGTCTCTCCTGTAGGCCTGACGACTGTATCCAGAGGCTCGTCTACAAGGCCGTTTCCCAGCTGTACTATACATCCTTTTCTACAATTCCCCATCCATCCAACCCCGCATCTCCTCTCCTCTTCTACACTGACACATCTGTCTCTCCTGTAGGCCTGACGACTGTATCCAGAGGCTCGTCTACAAGGCCGTTTCCCAGCTGTACTATCCATCCTTTTCTACAATTCCCCATCCATCCAACCCCACATCTCCTCGCCTCTTCTACACTGACACATCTGTCTCTCCTGTAGGCCTGACGACTGTATCCAGAGGCTCGTCTACAAGGCCGTTTCCCAGCTGTACTATCCATCCTTTTCTACAATTCCCCATCCATCCAACCCCGCATCTCCTCTCCTCTTCTACACGGACACATCTGTCTCTCCTGTAGGCCTGACGACTGTATCCAGAGGCTCGTCTACAAGGCCGTTTCCCAGCTGTACTATCCATCCTTTTCTACAATTCCCCATCCATCCAACCCCGCATCTCCTCGCCTCTTGTACACTGACACCTCTGTCTCTCCTGTAGGCCTGACGACCGTATCCAGAGGCTCGTCTACAAGGCCGTGCCCAAGCTGTACGAGGAGGAGGTGAAGCGGCGGTACCAGTTCTACAAGACCTTCGGTCTGCATAAAACTGAGGAGTGTGAGCGCGAGATGGAAGCCATCCTGCAGTACAACATCTTCAATCCCAAGGACATGTTCAGCATCTGCCTGGAATATTACGACGAGTAAGTGTCGATTGTGTGATTCGGTTTGGGGTAGTGATTATTTGTTCAAACACGAAGCATGATATTTAATGTCCTGTTGATGGCTTAAATAATTTTTCCTGGATAGCCGTACACAATATTTATGTAGGCCCAATGAAAACATTATTCGTAAAAGCAAGAAAGGAATTCAAACCTTTCTGTTCAAAATCAAGTTAAGCTCAATACTGGCGGGAAATTAATCAAACATATGAGAACTATTTTTCTAGTTTTTATTTTGTAAACGCCAAAGAAAGAGATGTTTAGTTTAGGTTCAAGAACCTGCAGCAGTCACAATACTATTACTGATATCGTGACTTCGACGCTATTAGTCAAGGGACGAGAAACTACTCCCACTACTTCCAGGAAGTGTGTGGTATCGCGTGTAGTAGTAGTAGTAGTAGTAGTAGTAGTAGTAGTAGTGTTAGTTGTAGGTCGTAGTGGATTCTGCGGCGTGAATTGTGGTCGTGCCGCGGCTAAGCTGCTATTAGCGCAAATTGGCGAGTCACGATTCTCTCTCTCTTTCTCTCTCCCTCCTCCCTTCCCCGACCCCCCTCGAATCACACAAATCACTGATTATCTCGCTGGCTGGCCAGACGTTATCTAAACCAATAATATCTGCGGCGCTTGTTACGGGCCACGGCCTCTGCTTTTATGTATGTTTATATCTTTGCTTCGTTTGCCTTCCTCCTTCTCTTACTGTGTTCCTTATTGCTACTTTTTTGTGAAATAGAGGTACTTGAGGTGTAAAGGGATTTTTTACATGTAAAGAAAAAAATTGCTCTACAGTTTTATGGAAGAGCATTTTTAACTTGCACGTTTTTAAAAACATCAAAATACATTTTGCTGCCGTTTTTCTTTAACTTTCAACGCATTTGTTTCAGTTGTATTTATTTTCATAATTTTTTTAATAGAAAGTCCGTATAAGAATAAAAAAAATAATGTTGAAGGACCATAATTTCATGGATAAGTGTTTCTCTACGCTATTTCGTACTTAGTTTAAGTTTTAAATAATCGTGAAATTCTTTTAGTGTAATAGACCGTATCCTCGAGTCGCTGCAAAATAATGGTGAATAATGAAATAACACGCGATCATCCATTACAGTAATTACATAGACAAACTGTTTCATTGCAGTTCCCTGAATCTGAATTGTATAATAACTTTATCAACATTTTCAAGCTAATTTTGCCTCCTCTCTACGACCTCACAGTGTTTATAAATTCCGTGTTTCAGTTTCAAACCCAGCCAGAACAACTTTATAATAAGCCAATCCAAGTGGCGTGAAAGCTGGAAAGTTTATCATTGTTTGGGAGTTTAACCAGAGCATTAAGATTATCGCCGACTGAGTTTACCCCTCTTGCTAAGTCTGAAGTTGGAAACTTTGATGATAGCGAAGTTTCTCGCTCCGCAACTCCCTTCGTCAGTTACCTCTCCGTAAACAAGTAACGTACACATTGTTGGTTCTATCCAACTTGTGTAGGTGAGGTTATCTGCTGTATGATAATTTCATGGTGTACATTTAATACACCAACGTACCCAAGATGTTTGCTCCATATTAGGTTTAAAAATTTAAAATGTAAATGGAGCGTAATATATAAGGTTTTAGATGAAGATTCCCCAATTTTGATTTGTGTTATGACGTTCACAGTAAAATATTATTTACCAAATATGCATAATCTGTATAACTTAAAAACTGAATCAAGAAATCAATACGTTATATGTACAAAGGCTTGAAATTAATCAACATCAAAAACCCTCTGGGTCTAATTCTTTTCTTAACATTTGTTATAAAATAATATCAAATTTCAGATAAAGATTCAACCTCCGTTACATACTCAGATCTCTACAATTTTTCAAACCAAGAAAACACCTCCAGCGTCGGTGGAGCTGGCAAGACAATGTGCAATCAATAAAAAACAGTTTCTGTTGGCCCGTTCCCGTGCGTTAACAGCTGATAAATATTGGCGGGAGAGGAGCACGGCCGTGCCAGCTGGCAGACAGTGGCGCCACACGCCGCCGCCGCCGTGCGGTTAGTGATAAGCGACAAGGTCGCGGCGTCGCAGCGTCACCGGGAAACTTGCCAAAACTAGAAACCCTCTTATTTCTTTTTCTTGCGATTTGTAATGAGCTACAACTACTGTTTCTTTGCAGAATCGTTTTCTCCGTACTAGACAAGTGAGGAGAAAACAACTTGTCTCCTCTAGTTACATGACAAGTTGATAGAACTGGTTCCAAACAAGTATTGGTACAAGCTTATCTTTGAGTGCAAAGTTCCAATCATTATGTTAAAGCAAAGAAATATTTGTGTATACTAGGCCGTCTTACGACTAACACCTCAAATATTTTCTAATTTAGTTCCATCAAAATGTTTAAGCTGTTTGACGCTGTTTGAACTAGTATATTGTCTTCTGTAGTTCAGGGGATTTATATTTGACTTTAAATATTTATCTGTATCAACCATAACTAAATTTTGGGGCAATTATTCACATTCAAAACTCATTCCATCATAATACTGATTTTAAGGTCCGCGAAATGATAAGTGACATGAACATCATTCTTCTATAGATCAACAAACAAAAATGTGTCTTGATGAAAAATCGGTAGGAACATAGGCTACAGCGTAAAGTGAATTTGGTGTTGATTAAGTTTTCTCACTCCCCTTGGCCGCAACATATAAAGTGAGTCGGAGGCGCAGTCGGTAGCGCGCTCGGCCTCGGAATTGTGGCCTCAAAGCATCGCAGGTTCGAGACCTGGGCTTGTCGCATACTTTTAGCAGTACTGTTCACCCTTGTACTGTACCGGCTCACTCCTTACCTTTGCTTGATAACGTCCACGCACAGATCAATAGTCTATGTGGGCGGGGCAAATGTAAGGTAAAGAGAGGCCGCCACCCTCTTTTTAAAAGAAAAAAAGTAAAAACATGTTTGATGGTACAATATCCCTAACTAATTTACTGCGTATCGTGTATCTATGCCAATTTAATAACCAGTACACCGGTTTGATCACATAATTACTCTTCCTGACTTCCCGCGCCGCATTTCCTCCTCCCCTTCTCTCGCCGCGTCTCTCCGTCGCGACTTTCCCAGAGCGACGGCGACGTCGGCAGCCCGCGCGGCGTGGGAGAAAGTACCCAGTGTGCTGCGACAATTAGCTCAGCGGCAGGAGAAAGGCTCATGCAAATGGCCTCACGTAAACCGACCAATTACCGCCCTAAGTGAATAGTGAAGGGAAATCGCTCTAATTGTTCTTGGCGAGGCTGTTAATGAGCTTTTATCAGCCAAGAAGAACATTGTTGTATTTTGTTTGCTGGCTTTTATGGTTACCGAGGCCTGATTGATGCGATTATCGATATCTTTTTATTTAGAGTTTAGTCGTTGACGGTTTGAAGTAATGTAGCCGATTGTTTGATTGACCATTATCCGTTTAGCTCTTATTTTCCTCAACTTATTAATCATAAAATACCCCCGGCGCAGCAAACCTGCGTACTCAGCGAATTTCTAAAAAATTAATTTTTATATGGGAGCTTATTTAATTAGGTACAGGAAAATGTTTCAAACATTTTATGTAATTCATGCAAAAAGTATATTACATATCAATTCAAGAGCTTTAGATATAGGCTAAGGGAAATGATCATGGGAATCACATCGGTATCCATTCCAGCAATATTCTTTTTGTTATTCTCATAATTATTAGTCTAATATTCTCATAATTATTAGTCTAATATTTTTTTATAAGTGTATCCTTGTTATAGTATGAAAATGTAAGCAAACATACAATCAATGATTTAAAATCAATCAAAATAAAAACAAATAAAATAATCACATGAAAAAATTGAATCCAAACATGTGATTTATCTTAAAATTTAAATAAACTTGTTGCAGCAAACTTGCATGCTCAGTTAATTTCTAAAGGATTTATTTTTTATATGTGGGCATATTCTACATAAGTTAGGAAGTTGTTGTTTTGAATATTTTGTGTAAATATTAATCTAAATTAAATAAATTTTATCATTCATGATCTTATTTCTCAATAATTATTCATATTCTGAAAATTTTTCATAAATTTACTTGTTATAGTATAAATGTCAGCAAACATGTTATCAATCTACTCAGATCCAAGAAATAAAAACAAACCAAACCATCACATGAACAAATTAAATTAAATCATGTGGTTTGTTTTATTATTTTTTTTTTAAATCCCATTTTAGGGAAATTGAATGAAAAATTTGGGTATTTCATACCAGAATTTGGACAGTTTATGTCCCTTCAGGGAAAAACAAAAGACAATGTACTGCATTTTCCAGATCCGATATCTCAGTAACCGATTGATGTAGAGTAATAATTCAAAATGCTATATTGTTTATTTTTTTAAGCTGAATTCAATTCTGACCATTAAATTTACATCAAATTAATATAAATATGTTAAATCTTCAAAATAAATTTAATTTAGTCAAAAAAACCGCCTTAGAGTGTACCGATCTTGCTGGTTTTCGAACTTAAAGTCATGAATATCGCTATAAATGTTTGTTCCAAATTTCATCAAGATCGGACTTTTTTTACGAGAGTTATCGTGCCTACGGACACACATATATATATATATATATATATATATATATATACATACATATATACCAAAATGAACGAACGTTGTTTTTGGGCTCTAGGGACCTCAAAACGAAAAAATAACATGGTCCCGGGCTTAAGTCTCACCATGCCGCCTACAGTAATAGCTACTTCCCTATAGGGGGAAATTCGCTAAAAATAAAATTTCAAAACATAAATGAAAGTTTTTTAGACACAGTGATACAATAACTGTATGTACTCGTCTAAAGCTTTAATATCTGTCCTTTTTTTAACCGCTGAATGTGTCTTGAAGGGTTCAAACATTTTGATTTTTTAAGAACAATCAGCCTTTCCAAAAGATCGTTCTGGCTCAGCCAGCCGCACAACGTAACAACTGTAAAACAATCGTTGATCAAAATGATGGAGTTTCCAATTAAGTTTGAAATTTATTGCTCAACGAATTTAAAGATGCTTGATTAAAAACAGATCTAACATGATTTATTTCTGTTTCGCTCGATCTAGAAAGGTTGACCAATCAAAAACATATTTCCAGCTCAACCAACATTGTAACAATCGTTGATGCATAAGGTGGTGTTTTTTGTGAGCTTAATTTATAATTATTTAGAATGGTATGAGTCTAATCTCATGGGAATGGTCAACTGACTGAAGACCACCGTTACGAAGACTAAGGGGAGAAAGCACGTCTCATCATCAGATGACAAGTCTATTCGGCTGATGACGAGTCGTTAACAGCTGTTATCTCCGCCATTAGCCTTTGTCTGCGGTGTGAAACATCAGTTCGACCGTCGTACAGTCGTAGTCTCACCGGTGGAATGGTGTAACTGGGAATGGAATGGCAGCAAAATGTCAAACCTGAGTGGCTTAGCGCAATCTTTGATGTGGTGTTTGATTTGATAGTGGATGAAATTGAATGTTGAAAACCCGTTTCAATTTCTTTCTAAATAAAGTTTTACAATTAAGTAGTTCTTTCTCCATATATAATATATTCTCCACGATTCATGCAGCTGGACCAGTCGGTTAAAAGTGAGTTATCACTTAAATAAAAAATATTACCGATTTATTATTTGCGACTAACCCAACATTATTTCAGTATACACATTTTTAATATAATCATAGCTACAGCTAAATCCTAAAACCTTTGGCCTTCAATATATTTCATGAAGAAGACGCACATCATAAGCTATTTTGCAGAGGACCTTCAATCAGTTGAAGACATAACATGGTTTTTTCAAATATTTCGATTTGGATCACTTTACCACCTTTCAACGTAGATAGAACGGATGCCGAATTATAGTAGGCGCGTTTTGAAGATTCGCCCCCCCAAAACAGGTAGACGAACAGTCCTAATCCCCTGTTGACAAACAATGCCTTAGTGCCTTTGTTACTGGCGGCCGGTCGGGACTCTGCATCCGCCTGAAATTCCGGTTACTGGCATAACAATATATATCGGAATATTTGAGATGCAAGTTACGCGGCATTTTCTTGGAATGCAGGCGCGTGACCGCCCGTACAACGGTGACCACCCCTAACGAAGGCTTTGTTTGATAACAGGGGTTTAGGACAGTCCGTCTACCTGTTTTGGGGGGGGGGCGAATCTTCAAAACGCGCCTACTATACTTTATTGTCAAACTAGTCCATCAGTTTAACAGGTTGCAAGTAAATGTATCTATGAAGAAGATACACAGTACAAACCAGTTTGCAAAGGACCTACAATCAGTTACATGTAGGCTAAAATATCGTCTTTCTTCATTTTTTCGATAAGCATCACGCTACCACCGTGTCAGGGTTCATAGAACGGACGCCAAATTACTTCATTGTCAAATCAGTCGATCAAATAACCAGGTTGCACATTCAACGATTGTGTGCGGCTGCCCTTGAATGAATGGATGGCATCCACTTGGTGGAGGAAGAGGATTTTCACCAATTCGAGGTCCACTGGAGGTCGTTCCAGCCCAGCGGACCGTGTCTGCCTGCGCCGCTATCGTACTGCTTTGTGTTATCTGACGGCGCCGCAGCCTTCATTATCTACTATTTGAATATTTATCTCTCGCCAATCTCAAGCGATTACTCTTCAATTGCTCGACTTTCTTGTATAACATAACACCTGTTTGTGCACACTGCAGCACTTTGTTGAGTGGTGCTCATTAATGTCGAAAAGTTTTGAGTAGCTACTTCCATTTTGTCTTAAATAAATATTAATCAATAACGAAAGTCCGAAAGTCAATTACAGTGGGCTACGCGGCGAAACAGCCCACAATAAGTCATGTCGGGAGAGACAGGTTCTTTTCTTCGCCAACAATAGGCGCTGGCACAATACTACTTTTCTTTCGGCGATAAAGAATTTCTATTAGTGTTGACAGTCTCCGGTTGGAATTTTGATATTGTATGAAGTTGTTGCAGTTTAGACAAGAGTATGAGTTTAGTTTAAGAATTAAGTGGAAATAAGTCATTCCTCCTTTCGCATCATGCATTGAAATAAATGCGGTAATTAGGCAATACATACAGCATCTTTAATGACACCACATTTATGTACCGCGACTTGAATTTGTCATTGTAAGTACACTTACCACTTGTAAATCAAACTGTTTTTGCACTTATCTATCGTCCAAATTCATGAGATAAAACCAAAGGTTCTTTATTTTCCTTTATTAGTTAAAAAATAGTAAAGAGCTTTCTTCTATACCGTTACCATTTTCAAATTTCATTCGGTTTTATTCCTGTCTCACTTGAGATAGTCAAATGAACCTCCTTATATAGCTTAGCCATTCCTTTATCTCAAGATACTGCTATTCCTAACCTAATCCGATGGATAACTTTTGCTTACTACAATCTCAACTACTCTAAAATAATCTGTATTACGAAAGAAAGAGTTATGTCTTCAATACCAAATATCAAGAAGTCTAAATTTCATATACCAGATATAAAATTAAATAATATTACTGTAACCTATCTGTTTTAAACATTATATAAGATCGGCTTTAATATCAAAGGTCTTCGTCTTTAAATATGTAGCTTAAAGAGTGCTGTTTGAATATTCTGTTTAATGTCAGTTCTAAATTTTACAAATTTACATTTGCCCGAACCACAATGTGACGTTTCCCTCCAAAACTCCATCCTCACCAGCTGATCGTCTCCGGCGGGGCTGTCGACCTCCGGTCCGCGGGAGTGTGCGGGTGTGATTCTTGCGTTTCGCGCCATTACTCGCCAATCATCTGTGCCACCCAGGCGTGTCACCCCCCCCCCCCTCCTACACCCTCGCAGCCAGTGACATATGCTTGGGATAGACAATCAATCAACCTGTTTAGATCACCCAGCCGATTTACTTTCGGTGAAACTCGGTAAACTCTTATCATTTCTCCCTTTTCAGTTCTGCCAATTTTTTAGTGTATTGAGACGCTGTTTTTGTGTTTTTACTTGAACCTGTGGTAAGATTGATATGTTAACTTCCCAACTGTAACTTAAGCTCGGACTTACATTTTTCCAGAACGGATAAGACTTTGAATCAATCAAAGAAACAAGGCTGGAAAAGTAGTTACCCATCCACGAAAATTCGCTTGTTTATTGTTAGCCTCCAATACTTAATTAATTTTAATTTTGAAATATTTCCAAATAAGATCCACATCCTTCAACAATAGTAAGCCTAATTAGTTTTTACTTCATGATCACAGTTAATCTTTGTGGTGGTGATAACATTATCACTCGCGGGTGCGGGGCGTGTGGCGTGTGCTGCCCGCATGTCCCCCATCGTCGCCCGCACTGCAGCTGTCTGTGTGACGTGTGACTTGATGGACGGCGGTGAAATGTTGGATGAAAGTGGCGCAACTGGGGCGGTGAAATGTCGCGTACATTGTGCGAACGGCACAAAGGCGTCGAGACAGACGAGTCTGCAATATGAGGGGCGATGGTGTCATTAGTCAGGATGTGACTTGACAAGTTTCTCTTTAAATATCTCGTTACGAAAACATCGAACGTCTAGTAGTTATTTTTTACGAAGTATTAGAGAAAACAGGTCAGGTCGAATTTTTAATTTTCCTCTGCATCCCTCCCTCCTTGTAGTTACGATAACGTTACAGTAAGAAGTAAATCTTCTTTACTCTAAAAACTTTTTATAAATATATACAAATTATTTATTTTAAGTTAATTAACATAATTCTCACTCCATTGAATAAGCTGTTATATACACAAAGGACACAATGACAAACATTATGCCTTTAAAAAAAACTTTTTTGGTGGAGTTAGAAGAATATAAATTACTACTCGGTATTGATTTTGAGTTTGTAATCGTTATTGTAGAAATTATTGTCATCAACATTTTTTCCAAAATTTGTAGAAGCAATTTCGTCCCTCAGGTTATTTCCTTTTCTGGATGTCAATAATAGAACGCCCTATAATTCGTCACAGCCTACTAATCCCAACCCACTGACTTCACCCTAATCCCGTTAAAAAACAAACAGTGACTCTTGGACAAAGCAAATTTAACAGAAACGCCGTGTAATTGAAACAAACAAAAGGAAAGAATCGGGTCAGCGACCAGGGGGCAATTAGAAGCCGCCATGGGTTGAAGGTCAGGAGACCATGACAGGCAGACACGAAGATCTAGGCTGCATAACTAATGTGGGACTCGACTCATCTGCTTTGTCCTCCGTTCCCACTTCTCCCGCTTCCCGGTTCACAAGTTCCCAGTTCCCAGTTCCCACTGCCAAGTCCCTGGTGACAGTTTCCACTCCGATGTCCCTCGGTTTACACTAATTGCGTCCGCTTGTCCGAGTCCTGCGCCTTCCTGCGGAAACTAGGAGTCATTGTTGCTAACAGGCTGGGACGTTGTTCGATCACGTATTTCCATTTAGATTAACGGAAAGGGTACAATGATTATTTAGTTTTACAGGGTCTTTCTTACTCGGGATAATAAGAAACAAAATTTCATTTTAAAAATTAATTTAAGAGAAAGGTGGATTCAACACTACACCAGTATATGCATATGTATTAATTGGTAATTTATGCCTTAATTTGAATAACATACTTGAAAAGTATAGTGCTATCAATTTTTATGGGTTATACATAAAATAATGCTTATTAGCAGTTACAAGACATAAACGTAAAAGAACTTACATTATGTTTAGGATTTACGTCGCCAACAAACGCGAAATACGTGATGATAGAAGGTAATAAACCTTAATCTACCTTGATGGAAGCATAAATTGGAAACATGAGAGTGTGGGGCATGGAATTAAACTTATCATCGTTTGCCACCGCAGGTTATGCAGTTAATCAATTAGTACTTCATATATAAAGTAAATTAATTTGAACCTACGCAGTCGTTTATGTCAACGATTCTTCACATATATAAATGGTTACTACGGGATACTCTTAGTAAGAAGAGGTAATACAACCTATGCAATATACAATCAGTTCCAATACTTATCCCGACTATCAAAACCGGTCACACCCCGAGCTCCAAATAACCGCAGTGACGCCCGGATTAGAACCCGTGTCCCCTAAATTCTCATTACGCCCAATTACCGCGGTGGCGGAGGCGATTTAAACGCTCTTTCATCGAGCCATTAAAAGCTGCCGCGCCGGCGAATGTGAATGGAGATTAATTCTGGTAATGGGAACTCGGCGGCCAAACATTCGTGGGCGGCCCGCGTCACTCGGCACTCGGCGCTGCGGCCGGGGAAGTGGCGAGGAGGCTTGAAATGTTTGTGTGAGGCTCAAGTGTGCGTTTAAACACGGTGTCTGGTTGATTGGAAGAGATATGGGTAAAAACTCTGAAAATTGATAAGGGAGGCTGAAAAAATATTCAGAGACGTATATAAAATGGTAACGATTTTGATGATTAATCTTCAGTTGTTTTCAATTTTTTTTTTCAGAAATAGTGTTTTTGAAAAGTGTGTTTCTTAAATCACTACAGGTTTAAACTTAAACATATTGAAAATCGAAAGTACATACAAAGTAACGCAAAATCATACATCTTCGGTGTCTAGTGGCTTGAGCTAATCCCTTATCGTGAAATGAATTACGATAACGAAGGATATTTAGGCGCACCAAATACGCGCACCAAATTTTATTGGTATCTTCAATCAACTTCATTATCATAATATTATTTTAATGAAAAATCGATGCACTTTAAAATAAAGTTTAACGTAGGCCTATATTATTTATTGTATTGTAAACATACGTTAAATACATTTATTACTTTATAGCCTGCTTTACTGAACCAACCCACAACTTAGCTCGCGAGGTCTCCCAAGTCACTGTCACTGAGGTACTTCAATGTTACAACGCGCAGGCGAAGGCAGAGGGCTCATGACGCAATCGATATCCGACAAAGAACCCGCCGCGCCTGCATTATTAACCCTTCGCACTCCCTTCAATCACTGCTTCAAACCCTCCAGGTGCTCTCGAAATATTGTATTGCAGGATTCAGGATTATCAAACTAAAAATATTGTGTCTTGTGGTAAAAATGTAGCCTACATTTAAATTAAACACCACAGTATTTGGCAGCCTCTATAGGAACGCATTTGGAATTTTCAATCACTCCAAGACAACAAATAAATAGTTTAAACTGATGCGTTTATTTTAATATATTATTCTTTTTCTAGTATTAAGGAATAAATCAAAATTTATGCCCATAATAAAATAAAATTTAAGTTTAAACAGATGTTTTCCTTTTAGTTAGTTGCATGTAGAATAATCAGTATAAACCTACTCGGTTTCAATTGATCGTAACCAGTTACACGTACAGGGGCAATTGGTTCACGGTACTTAATTTGCATACGACCCAGTTGAACAAAACAATAGGCAATAGGTTTGTCGCGCCGCGATAAGAGACCTTTTTAACAAATGATGCAGTATTTAACTACATAAGTGTTTCAGCTTCCAGCGAGTAAAAAAAAACGCACTCTAACTCCCTCTTACCTAACTAAGGCCGAAGAAAAGCTGCACAACACTCGTACAGAAGATGTACTTGAAATACAAATTTATACTCTTTAAAAATACAAGAATGCGCAAAATATCTCTTTGCATCGGGAGTAAATTGGAAACGAGGTTGTATAGATTTGGGTCTTGAGGCAATTAATTACTAATATCTTCTACGAATAATGAACAACCACGATTGTCTGAGTTGGCTGCTTTATCCACCCGAAGCGCTGGAGTGGAGAGCTTGCGATTGTCGGGCCGTTCTACCCCGAGGGGCTTTGCAAGATTAAACCGACCCCCCTTTGTGCGGCCACCCTCAGGGCCCTATTAAATTTGTCAATCGTCTACAAGCCGTTGATTTGTACCAATTAACTAACGGAGATCTTGATACGCCGCCGACTTAACAAGTTATAAGTATGCCAATTTCTTCTGAAGATTAGTCTAGCTCACGCATTTGCAGTTAAATCGATTTCTCATCAAATACAGTGCTTTTAGGAAAGAAAATCAAATTCTGTATTTTTACACCCTCCGATTGATTTCCGCCGGAAATTACAGCAGCGCCGTTCCATCCACTGTAAATCTAATAAAACAACAATATGTCTCGCCAAAAGGGCGTAAGCGCCGCATTGGGGGTGCGGGAGGGAGAAATTAATTGGCCTCAACGCAGGGAGGGGAGGGGGAGGGGGACTGGACGGCTGGGTTTTATGTGAATTACCGGATTCAATTTGGGGCAGTTTCTCGCCCCTTGCTTATTTCCTTACCGCATTTTCGTCGTGGGTTTGAGGATCTTTCTTTTCTTTCATTTTGAAAAACCATTGAACTGTGAATAATCTCTTTTAAATTGAGGCCATATCCAACACTACAGTAATGAGTTTTTTGTGTCAGCTTCATCAAGATTTCCTCATCGATTTCTTTTATCATGTTGAGTCCAACTCCTTTTACCGATATCTGGTAGTTTACGCCAAACGATTAACCATAGCATAATTTGATATCATGCTATGGTTAAATTGTGGTTTTAAATGACCATATATTTTTAATTAACTGCACAGTGAAAAATTAATGAAGATTTTATTCAGTATTAATCCCTTGGAATGCCTCAAAACATCGCGAATTTGGCTTAATCATAGTGGTTCTCGTAGCTCAAGTAAGGTAAAGTAACACACAGCTTGACTTTTCAAACGGTTTTTGGGGTTGAGAAATGGTAACCATCCCGAAATCCGGAGAGTTTTGGGACTTCGTTTATTGTAAACTTAAATTTCATCAAAAAAATACGAGAAATGGAAATGTAAGAGTTAATTTTTTAGGCAATTTGTAAGCTCAATAATGAGAACCCCCTTATATAAAAGTTCACAGCAAATTCATCGATTGCTTCCTCTAGCTACTAGCAGCCAGAAAAGGTCCAACCTTCCACTCTAATACTGTACAATCCGTGAACTACTCACACAATGCCCATAAGTTAAACGCTAAACGCACTCTGCGTAGGAATTACAAAACGCCCTGTGTCACATACACAAGGGCTACATAAAAGGCCCGACCTAGTTGGCAGTATTGGACATGGTGCGGGGCGAGGACCGGCAAGTTTCCTTGCAAGGTTGGCGGCCGTGGCGCAATGTGTCCGTAAACAGTAGGGACAGAGGCTACGGCAACGGGCTGTCTGCGAGGCTCCAACAGTAGTAGTGAAATGTGAGTTCTGCGACAGTGGTTGGGAGGTTGTTACAGAGAAATGAAGGCGCTTGTTATGTTCAAAATGGGATGTATAAGTTGGTTTCAAAATTATATCAGGATTAACTTTCACTAAGCATAGTACTGTGGAAGAAGGACTAGAATAAATAAAAACTTCTACCTTATGTATGGTTATTAGCTTTATAACATTTGTGACTGCATGTGGTCTGGTTTTTGTGCACTGAAGAAGTATTTCTTAAAGACATGAAGAGAGCATTTACGACATTTTCAGTGCATATGGTTTGGCTTTTGTTACATTGTAGAAGTCTTTAAGGTGCATTTATGGTATTTTTGAGTACATTTAGTTTGGTTGTTGTTGCATTGCAGAAGTATTTATTAAAGGCCTGAAGGGTGAAATTAAAGTATAATTGATTCAATGCAGCGGGATTAATTGTGAATTTTTTTTTATATTATGTTTTACCCCAAATAAACCCATTCATTTGGTTTGGTTTTTGTATTGTATTTTATTGTATTGTATTTAACAAAGGCCCAAAGGTTGTAATTCAAAATAGACTTTCATCGAATTATTTCTACTCTGAAGAGGGAGTGATTTAAAATTCATTTGTTGATCATGGTTTACTCCAAATAAACCCAAACATGGGGAGAATATTTGTTTTCCCAGCTTAGTTAGCCTTTAGGAATTAAATCAAACCACCAGGATTAAAAATTGTTGGAACAGTTAAATGGGTATTACATATGCTTCTTTTGTTTGATTTATGATTAATACTTTCCACAATCCCGAAAAATTAATTGCGTAGTAATTTTTCCAAAATTGCCTAGTAATAATATAATTAAATCCCATAAATAAAAATAGTTATCGATTGTGTTGCTTAAAATGTCCAACATCTCATTAAACAACCAGTGAAATTTTGTTTCACGTCCATTAGAAAAACAGCCACCAGTGCTTCAAAATATCCAATTGAAGCGTATTCCTTGTAATTTATTTTCAACCCTCTGAACTTCAACCAGATATACCCCAGAGATATCTTTCGAGTCGCCGACTGCAGTGGGAAGGAATGTTTTAGTCGGGGATGAGTTGTATACAAAGCGATGGGGAGAACTCAGACAATAGCGAGGGGACGTCGACGTCGGGGCGTCGCGGCGTTGTGTTGTGTCTGGGATGTGCTAATTAATCAGCACCACAGTCTGATCATGTTTGGATGTTTGGCCAAGTCAGAGAGGGGTTGAAATGTGCAATTCTGCAGGGTGTAGGTCTTAGGAATGCTAGGCCTATATAGAATCTACAAAAATTTAATTAAATTTTGTTGGCTGCGTTTGCATTTTACGATATTAAAATATTTCACAATGTTATCAAAGTATATTACTGTTGTTCATTGTACCAGAGATGAAAGAAAAATATTGTGCCATCTATAAATAAGAGTGATTATACCATCTGTGATTGCACCATTAGTGCAGGAAAATCGTGATGGATTCTGGAATTTTAATTTAGCAGGCTGAAAATTGGTGGAAAGGTCGCAAATAAAGCTGGGATCATCATACTAAAATTCCCAAAAAATACCACTTGGGCAACATGCCGCCATCTTGAAATAAAAACCATCTCCGGTCCATGTTTCTCTGAACATTTTTTGATTAACACAAAAACCATTATGGATATGATAAAAGTGTAAATTACATTTTTGTAGAAAATAAAATTTCCAATGAAATAAGTATAAGTATGTACAGTAAATATTGATTAAAACTGTTGATATTATTAATTTTCTAAAATGTTGAAATTCAAATACCACTGCCATAAGGAATAGATGTAAAATTTTATGTAAAATACATTCCCTAGGGGACGAATCCGTTTGAACTCATGAATAATAAATTGTATCCATAGGATCCTGATAAAAATTCCAGTTATTTGCTTTATTTGCGACCTTTCCACCAATTTTCAGTCTGCTAAATTACAACTCCGCAATCACGCTAATTTTGCACTATTTTCCTGCACTACATTCAATAAGAGTTACTGTTTATGTTTCTTATTTATTTGTCCTGTCCTCATGCAGATATCTCGACTGTTTTTCTAATTGGGAAGTTATTTTTCCCTGCTAATTCTTTCTTAGTACTCAAGTCAAAGAGGGAATTGTGTGTGAGTCGGTGGCTATACATCATCGTGTGCACCTATGAAAATAAGCTGTATCTCCTTTAGTCATGTTTAAAACTAGTTTTAATGAATGTTTTTATTGTGGGGCTCTTTATTCAAATGTTAAGATTGCCTTCCGATTAGATAATAAGAAACTCGTTAAACTTTGGGAAAAAATTATTATTCTTATAAACAATTCGCCCAAATGGCAAACTCTACCACACTATTTGATCGTGGGGTGCACTTCTTCTCTGGCATGGTTAATTTACTCTGTCCACCTCCATAAAATAACCTTAACCACCACACGTTATTACAACTAAATATAAAACGACACCTTACTAAATCAATCCGATCAGCTATACACGATTGAGTCTGCAACGGCTCTCGTAAATTCCCCGCGTGTCGAGAGAAGCGAGGACCGGTTTCGGTTCCGAAAGACGAATCAATTTCTGACTAATTAACCGTCAGCTCGCGGCGGCCGGTAGATCTCGGAGATTGCCGAGGTGGGTGATTATGTAAATAGACGTGGACGCGGGAGTCCCCCAGGGCTCGGCACCAGGGCCTGGCAGATTCGTGTAGTGGGCGGGGCGGTCGTCACGGGGGGGACACAAAAACTAGTCCTGACCGCCGCAGCCACTCATTAGGCCGTGTACGATGTATCCGGCCGTTTAATCAGGTTAATTATCCAGTTTGTTTATTTTCCGTTAATTAATCGCTTGTCAGAGGCGTGCCTCGGTCAATTACCGTGGTTCGGTATGTGTTGACGTGGCGATGGAATGTTGAGATGTGTGTAATTGGGCTATGGGCTGGGTTGTGATTACGTAAACCAAGGGTATTAGAAGGACCAGATTGTGTTGCGTATTATACTGTTATATTAAAACTACCAGCCAACTCTAAATTTGCCAAGTATTAAAAAAAAGATTTAGGTAAGAAAGGAGTAAGAATATTAATTGGCACAAATTACTAATTACAGTACTCTTCACATTATTTCAAATTATATAATTACTTTAAAAATTACTGTACATCCGATTTTGAAGAACAATTAATCAATATTGTTAACTGAATTTATATTACTGTGCATTATTATTTTCTGATTGTATCTCGGCATGATGTATCAAATCCTTTCATGGACCTCGTTTTTGTAAAGCGTTCACGCTTCACCGCAGTAGAGGATGTATACCAAGGATTAGGCCGGTGTAGGCCACGTGTATGCCTGTAATTGGCTTAGTCTGAGTGCAGCCTGTCTGTCTACGTGTAATCCAATAAGCGCCAGCCTCCCCCAACCCCGGGGGCTGTCCCCTAAATTGTCTCCAAGCACGTTGTCGTAATCCGCTTTATTTTTACCGAGCACATTCGGATGCAATTCACGTCAAAGTCCCTAAACGACTATTGCACGCTTCGTTTTATTTTAGTCGTAGAACGTCTTTCTGCCTCACATTTGTATATGAGCCCAACAAAGGTTCTCGTTTTTTTTTCAAATTATTTTCTGAATAATAAAGTGGGAAGTTGTGTTTGCCTTTTCTGAGAGAAGTGGTAGTTGCAAATTAAATTCAAACTACGTTCATTGATATCCCTGTGTTGAGGTTTCGTAAACCAAACAGTTATTACTAAATTTTATTTTTATATGTTTTAATGTGTATGTTTTTGTCTATGTTACAGGTCGAAGACTGTCGATTCATTATCGGAAGAAAAAGAGGATTCCGATCCTAATGATGTAAGTAAAACTCCTCGGATTTGAGTAAATGAGCATATGTATTTTGATTTTAAAAAACTTAATTACCTACTCTTATGTAAAATGAGATACACAAAACACGTGATTTTAAAAATGTAAACATAAAATGTAAAATAAATCTTTCGTTTTTTTATTCGAACAAAAACATGTTCAATATCGTTTAGTTTAGTTGTATAATATCCATTATCTAGTAACACAAATTATTGATGTTCATTAAAATTAATTGTAGGTTTCTTGTTTATTTTTAACCATTGCCATAGCTTCTGTTTTAAAGAAAATATTTTAGTTAAAGACCATTAAATCATTCAAATTTGTTAGGAGTAAAAACTAAATATGCACATATTTAGACAAACACAGCAGTCTGTCAAGCTTGTTACGGAAATACCTTTTTATTAAAATTAGCATTCCTTTTACATTGACACACAAAGAACACTTCTAGGGTGCATTTTCTCATCCCAAAGAACTGATTTTATGTTTTTTCCCAACAGGTCCATAGGCGCTACTTGAGGTGTCCAGCTCAATTGACGATTCACCACCTGAAAAAGTTCCTGAGGATGAAATTTCTACTTACAGTAGATCACCCGGTAAGTTGATGGACTATATATATATATCTATCCTTTCGATTTTAATCCTCTTATTTTACGGTACTGTGTTAACTGTTCAAGCTACCAAGATTGCATTCAATATTCACTGTTCCCCTGAAAAACTACTATATACTTTACTAATTAATAAACAGATGAAACATAATAAATTGTGTTTTTTACCAGCATTAAAACCAATCTATCACCAGATTCTACATTTTTTTGCCTGTTAAACCATAATTTATTTACAAGTTATCTTCCAACGGAGTTGTTTTATGCTAAGCAAACTATTTGTCAGAACAATTTGCCACATATTGAAACGAAGTTTTGGTACAGTTGAAATGTACATTTTGAGCAACGCTATATCTACAAAATGTTGTTGTCTTATTTATAATTTTTTTTCTGGAAGTGTAAAAGAGAGACTTACTTTCTCTATCTGTAAAATCTTAAAATCACGTTTCACGTTTTTGACGTAAATGTGAATCAGATAATTAACAAATTTGAGAATATACCAACAACCAACAAATAGTAGTTTATGCAACGATTGTATAATGAATGCCTTTAAGCCACGAGTGAGATTTAAGTTAGAACACGAGCGAAGCGAGTGTTCTAAATATCTCACGAGTGGCTTAAAGGCATAATACAATCGTTGCATACACTATTTTATCTACGACCAACAATATACGAAAAAATTTCCCCCGAAGTTAAACAAAACTCATGACTTACTAATGATGGAATAGGTCAACTAAAATTTGAGGTTAGGCTAATAAGCAGACTGAACCATGAATCGTTGTGGAACAATCAGCTGATGGGATAAGTAAACTCAAACATGAATCGTAATGCAACAATGAGCCGATGTGCGAATTGCGTAATTGTTATTATGACAATACTTCCGTCAAATGCCGAGCTCTCATTGGTCTAGAATCAGTACTCTAAAGTGACTCCAGTACTCTAAAGTCGTCATTAGAGTACTGCTTGGTTTTTGGTGTTTTAATGTATATCATTATAATGTTTATTGTAATACCATAATTGGTGCTTATTGCAATGGTCGTAGATAAATATCAATTAAAATTTCACTTTACCCCCTTCATTGTGCAATTTTCCACCTTTTCAACATCAAATAAAACCAAAGAATTTGTTCTGCCTCAAAAGTGGAGTGATCAATGTGTCATTTCACTTAAGAATTTTGTTGAACTATTGACTTCATGTTACGTTTTTCTTTCAGGTCCATATCTACTACAAGGGAAAAAAGAGAAAGGGTCTGGAAGATAAGGAAGATGAAGTGTTACTGGAGACTTACTCTTTGATGGATGTCGCCTACATATTTGAGTGGGATCCAAAGGTAAGTCTGTTAATATCTGTTACACATCGTAATTAACAGAAAATTTCCAATTGATGTTTGTCTTCAGTGGAAATTTATGGATAAATAGAAATATATTCATGTAAACATATTAAAACAGTACCCCCTTCAGTTCTTTAAAGCAAAGTTGTTTGGGGATTAAGTAAATAAATAATTTTGGGGGTGTAGCAAAAGTTATCCGCAACTAAACCTTATGTTACAAAATATCAGTACAATGAACATTGTATGTTCTTTTATAGTTTAATTTGAGTCTTTTTTGTTTTAAAAAATAAGTGAATAAACATAAAACAGTACAGAATATTCAGTCAAATTTCTCTGTTTATTACTTGGAAAATTTTGTTGTAATTCAAAGAGAGTGAATGATTTTTTTTTTATTAGGAGTTTCATTTGAAATAAAGAAAAGAATCAATTTAATATAATCACTAATTTTTTACCGTTTTCCTAAATCCTTAAAAAAGAAACAAAAATCGGATAATAAGTTTGTTTAAGACAAGACTCAATGTAGCTCTTGGATTTCTTTAACCTCAGTTTTTTGTAAGTTTTGCATGATTTATTTTTTGTTACAGGCATCACCTATGAAGTTTGGATATCAAATATTAAAACGGCAAATAGTAGTGAAGCCTGCAAACCTTGGTCGAGTGATGGTGTCCGAAAGTTCCTCTTCCTCGCCTCTAAAGGAGACTGTTATGCATAGAGGATTAGACAACACTGGCGAAGAACAAAATGAGCAGTCTGGGCAAATTCGAGATTTCCGCCTTGGAAAGAAAAAGTTAAGGGAGAACAGTGATACCTTTTCTGAGGACTCACCAGTTCCAGTGAAGAAATCAAGAAGAAAGTCACCAGTAAACTGTAATGAAAACAAACCTGAGAATCATAATATCTCACATTGTCAAGAGATTTCTGAGAGTATAACTGTAGAAGACAGTAATGATACAGCTGAATTTCCTTTGAGAGAAGAAAAAGATGGTAACCAAGCTACCTCGATTGGTGAATCAGTTGTCCCTGAGGTTGATGATGTAATGGAGACTGATGGAATTCCTCAAACAGCAGAATCCATCGAAGATCAACAAGACACAAGTCAGGATATAGAGGAGGTTGTAGTCGATTTAGATGGTGAACCATCTCAAGACTTTATCCTGCAGGAAGAACAGGCAATGGATGCAAGTGAAGAGTTAGAGGAAGATGATGACGAAGATCGTCTCAGGATATGTGACCCAGAAGAAGTTCAAGAAGATAGAAATGGTGAAGACTATGCAGAAGGAAAAGTGGAAGAGAGCCCAGCACAACCTGAAGTAGAAGAAGAAGAGATCAAGAATTGTGTTGAGGAAGAAGCAGAAGTAGCACGAAAGGAAAGTAAAAGTAGGAGAAAGAACAAAAAAGCCAAACATCATCATCGGCATAGGCGCGACTATTCTCCTGCACCTGAAGCCACAATTGTGTCGTCAGATGATAAAACTGATAGTTTGAAGCTAAAAGTAAAAATTACCAGGTCTGACAGTGAGACCAGTCAGGGAAAGAACAGGAGTAAACTGGATGAATGTTCAAGATACTACAAACTTAGTGATGGGCACAGTTCTCCAAGACAGTCAAAACATAAAAATTATGTAATTAGTGAGGGAACTTACAACAACACCGAACAATCTCCATCCCACTCAAACAATGATGAAGACTCTAGGAACTCCCATTCGACTGATGACCATGAAGTAAGAAGTGTAGCAAGTTCAAAAGAGGGCCACGATGAAGTTCCTATTATTGCTAAAGGAAGTCCTCTGCCAAATGGAAACTTTGATCCTTCTAAAACAAACAACCGTGAAATTGCCAACAAAGAAAAGCTAAACCAACTGAGACAAGTAAGACACAAAAATATCACTCCCCCACCTCCAAGGGCACTTCCAAATACAACAATAAGCAAAGTTAGTGCTGAAGAAGCTAGCAAAAACTCTATGAAATCACTTTTATCGACTACAACTGAGACCATTGTTACATTGCAGAAAGTTACTGCGGAGGAGGCAGAAGAAAAGAAAGTTAAGACCTACAATAATTTGGAAAGCAAGCGGCCATCACTGGAAATTATTCCAGTTGTAGGTGGAAATAATCCAAATTCTATCAATAAAACCAATGACAATAAATTGCTGGCTCAAAACAAACTAAAGATTTTGCAGAGTGGTAACCCTGTTGTAAAATTAATGAAGAACAACCACATTAACTCTCTCACTCCAAACCAAAATTCTGCATCACTCCCAAAAGTCAAATGCACCAATGTAGATATTTCAAATAACGCTCAAGGGATTAAGGTTCCCGCAGATAAGAAGATTGGGGTTAAAAAGAAAGAATCTGGCGTATTGGACTTGTCAGAGAAATCAACTCGGTCTTCATGTTCCTCCCCAGCTTCCGAAGGCTCTAACTCGCCATCCCCTCATCAACCAGGTTTATCAGCATCTCAGCCTCAGGCACTCATCAACAGACACTTGGCAGCAATGAATAGTCCTCGCCGGTCATCCTCCAGCAGTCCTCCTGTGACAGCGTCGATCCCCAAAGGCTCCCCAACACGGCCCATGCAGCATCCTTCTTACCTCTCAAACCTGATGACTCTCTCAGACACTGCTGTCCATCTTAGAAACATAAAGGCCGATCAAGTCCAAGAAGGAATAAGGCGTCAGGTGACTGCAAACCAGAACAAATCAATGCCTCAAAGGTATCCTTCAATGCCATCACCCGGTAAATCTCCATCTCGAACTTCACCTACACAGCTGAAAATTCCAACACCTACCTTATCAAGTAAGTTTGCTAATGCCAACAGGCCGAGGCTTCCTACAAATCCTTCAGCATTACCCAATAGACCTGTGGCTGTCAACCGGCCTACCGTTCCTACCTCCCGTGTGGTAGCAGGGCGAACCATCAACGTATTTCCCAACATGATGAGCAGTCACTCTGCTGCAGTCGCCAAGAAGCAAGCAGACATTAACGGCCGAGCTCTGAACATCCCTCCACCTCCCCCTGTGATTCCTATATCTTCCCTCTATAAGATGGAGAAAATGGCAAGGAAGTTCGACTTAGAGAAGATAGCAAGAGCAATATCAGCAGAAAACAAAGCAAAGGCGAAAGGACTCCCTTACATGCCAAAGCAAGTTCAGAGTATTCAAGAATCTAATGTTCCAAAGATACCCAGTTCATAACAGATTGATGATCAGGTGGATCAAGAAATAGTAGAAGAAGAGGATTGACCTTGTCGGCTGAAACATGATCGTTTGGAGGGGTTGATAAAGACTTTACAGACGAGACTTAGAGATACTGAAAAGTGAAGTGATTACAGACGATCTCTATATTATTGTGAATCTATTATACAACTCATTTACTAACAATTTATTCTAGGAACCAGTTTAAGTCAACGAGATAGTACAAACTAAACTCAGATAAGTCATAACACAGATAATATATTTGCCTTGCTGCTCCTTAAACATCGTAAGCTGTACATTTATTTTTGACACAGAAAAAATGAAAAAAGCTTTATATTTGTTAGATTATTTGATGTATATAATGATCACGTATTTAATATGTGTGACTAGTTTTATTAGGTATAGTATTTGTTTAACACCAAAGACGACTTAGTTGTATGATAACTAGTTTGAGGGATGGGCAACATTATCTTTGTTCCTGATAAAATAGTATTAGATTAATTTAAATTTAAAAACAATTCACAAAAGTGTTTTTATGTACATAACATATAGGTGTTTGTAGTAATGGAAAAGCTCTGATGGTTTGATTTTTTGAGTTAACGTAATTTATATAAACTTACTAAAACACAAGGGTTATATTTTAAAATTTTTATTTTTTAATTTTAAATATTTTATTGAGGTAAAGTAAAAAACGTGTTTTTGATTATTATAATTATATGATTTGTATCTGATAGAAAATCAGCTCAGTTAAAATGTCACTCGTGTACTTTATTTTTACCTTATTTTAATAATATGATTTTCTATCTTCTGATCTCGTTCATCATTTGTTGCATCCGTATATAAATATTTAAGTAACATTTTTTCCTTTAGAGCCTGAGTTTGTTTTGTGCATTGTTATTCTATCCTTCAGATTTTTGTTATAAGACTTCCTATTTTGTTGTCAGATTAAAATATTTTGTTGTTGTTCTCAGTTTATATTCTGTTGTTGTATTTCATTGTTATACTGTGTGTTTAGTGTGTGTTAAACTGATGATCACTTGATTAGCAAACCAGTTATGATGTACTTAATTGTTGTTTCAAGTTTACTGATACCATATACATAATATTTGTTCACCTATGTTTTGTTTTGAGATTCGTTGTTTTTTTTTACCATCATAAATTATTTTTAAAGAAAAACTAATCAGCTTTAATGATTTACTAGTTTTAAAATAATCAGATCAAATACATACTTGAATCAAGATACATTTTCTTGAATAATTGTTTTTATCAGGGATTTTTTATGAAACTAATTAAGTTTTTATCTACAATATCAAAACTGAAATGGTACAACAGAACTTCTCATTACATATTCTAGATTAGTTTACAATAATTACTCTAAGCTCATGTTTTTCCAAATTTTTTGTTCGTATTTCACTGTTGGTGACATTTGCCATGAAAGTCTGTCTCTGACACTTTCTCTCGATTTGTATGAACGTTGCACGACAGCCGCCGCGTCGGCCACACTTTCTATCAGTTATGTCACTAATTATCATATTGTGTGTCTTGGCTGGGCTGGCCATCGGTTTCACCGCTCAGGAGGCATGGTCACATCATAAAAATGTATCCTTGTATTTACATTTTAATGTTTCAACTAGTCTTCAGCTAATCAAAAAATGTTTTACAACAGTTGAATTTCTAAATCGTTCTAAATACAGCTGTCAGTAAAGTAAGAATGTTTACAAATTCGTACAATTTTATTTTAATGATAAAATTTTTGTCTGTGTGGTTTTTTAATTTGTTATGTTTTATCTAAGTTTAAATTACTAAATATTTTGTATATACCTATGACAATAACTGTTAAAAATAAGGCCAGTTATGATTTCAATTTTCATCAGTTTTAGTTTTATCTGATATTTTAAATTTTATCTATGTATGTTGGGTTAAGAAGAGTTCGTGAATTTGTTTCCTATTGTAAAACCGAGTAATGTGTATAGTAAGTAAAATGTTGTAGAAAAGTGTAAATATGTGATATAGTAATTTACAATTTTAATTGTGTATTTAAGGTTATTCCTTTAACATAATGTGAATAAAGTTGTATTATTTGTCTTTTGATTTGTTAGTATTATTTTCCCATATCCTTGTTTTAAATAATATTTGTCTGCTAAAACAGCCTGAAAAAGGGTTTTGTGGTCACTTAAAAAAGAGTTACCTTGCATTGCAAAAACAATTATATGAAAATAATTTCAAAACTATTATGAACACTATTAGTTAATTCTTGGTCTAATATTGACTTAATGGCTTTTTATTATAAAGCCAATTGACAATTCAAAATACTTCAAAGTACATCAGGAAGATTTGGTTCTGTGCATTGGATATATAAACCTTTTTAGTCAATGAATGAACTCAATGTCGATCTAATTCAGCCCAGAATAATATAAGCTATCAAAAGTGCATGACAGTTGGATTTAGTCTATGTACACTTTTTACTTTTACCAGACAGATTTAGTATATATTAAAGAATACCTAAATTTCAATAAATTATTTGATATTCTTAAGAAAATATACTAAACTATTTGTGATTTTTAAGACATCCTTAAAAAAGACTGCATTTTGAAGCTGTGCGAGGATAGAATGTTTGTGAGGATTTGGAAACCAAAAGAATTTTAACTAATAAAATATATTAAAATTTTCTTTGATATGTGGCTGTCAGATATTATTTGTGTAAGGTAATAACAGCCTATAACCGGTTATTTACAGACTAATAATTGTACTTAGGTGTACACTTTTTTCTGCCATAAATATTTTATATTTTGACAATGTAAGTTGCTTAAATGTTTAGGAAAAGATAAAGGGAGTAGCCTATAAATCCAGAAATTTTTTTTTAGAAATGTAGCTGGTCAAAATGAAATGGGTGTTTGTTAAGAAAAGGTAAATTAATTACCTCACAGTGGCAAAGATTTTACTTCGATTAGTCTAATATTCAAAGTAGTTTTTTTAACAAAATATACATTTTTATTACATCTAATCAAATCATTAACCCGCTGACATGTTTACTTGTATTTTCAGTTGAATAACAAGAAATTAAATAAAAAATAATACATGTAAACTTATTCTAACTACCGTCAAAAAACATGCAAACATTATAACATACATAATAAGTTATTTAATTATATATCTCATCTTAATACCTTCTAGCACCAATAGAATTCTTGAAAGAGGTTATTATGTTCTTAATACATATTCTTTATTCTTTTATGTTTACACATAAATTGGTGCTTCTCAAAATATGCACATGGATGGATCGACTTCTCTGGTTGAGATCGTGCGTGCTTTGGGCCTGAAAACCTCCGCTATCTAATGATGCAATTCGAAGGAGCCACATCTACAATCAGGGCCTGATTAAGAGGTATGGCGCCCCTAGGCTTTAGTTGATTTGGCGCCCCTTCCCCTTCACCCCCCCCCCCCCCCCTCTGCCCCTATATATTGCCAGTATCGTACATACAATGAAATTACGAATTTAATTCCTCCAGAACTATTAGTCTAAAAAGTACACTTAACCTACAAAATAAAATGAACTATGATCAGTGTCTAAAATCATCACAAATATAATAAATAAGTCTGTTCTTATCAGTTACATGTTCAAGGACAAGTCACCGCTGCCTGTGACACTTATTCAACTGACTCTCTCGCAACTTACACCCCCACTGCTCTTCTTTTCTACTTTTGATTTCTGCCACATCTGACTCAGATATCGATTCATCGTAGCAGTCTTCATCAGTCTTTTAAGAGTATTATTTCATACTTAGTTACATACATTTTATCAGTATTTCATACTTACTTTCAGCTTACTATAATATTTTACCAGAACCAACTGGAGGATATTACAAAGACACTCACATCCCGGCCTCACATTATGCTAAGGCTGGGAGTATCTTTATTTGATTACGTTATTTTTTACACTTTCCTTATTTCTTTGTTTTCGTATATGGCAACTGATGAGGCCCTCATACTCACAATGTAATTTTTCCCATGAAAAGTTATTTTATTGAGTTATTAGTTTTTTCTGGCCAGGTATCCTGCATAGAACACGTTTTTCAGTCAGAAATAAGTTATTTCCAGACTGAAGAAAATCCTCGGAGCCATAATCGAGATAATTGTGCAATCAAGTATGATCAAGCAAGCAATAAAGCAAACATTGTTCAGAAAGACTATAGGATGTATCTTTAGGTTTGATAAAAACATGCTAAGCAGGTCGAATTTACGCAAAAGAGGGCACGGGTCATTAGTTTTATTTTTAAATTAATTTAAAAATATATAAACAATATTTATTTTCCATCCTGTGGCGCCCCTGGATGGCTGGCGCCCTGGGCTATAGCCTAGTCAGCCTAGTGGTTAATCAGGCCCTGTCTACAATAAATAATTAAGAAAACTCTTTAACAAGTGATAAAACATGCAAACGAAACAGCGTTAATGAGTTAATACATAAAATTAGGTAGCTATAGACTGAATAAAATAACATGACCCAGTCAGTCTATCGGAATAATGTTAATGTTAGCTTTGGGCTTTTGGCGGCGTGGGCCACGTTATTTAAATACATTAATACATTAAATACATTAGCTGAAATGGCGACCTACCCAGGTAGGTATTTTAAAATTATGAAATGAAATTATGAAAATTATGAAATTATGAAGCCAAGTATGAATGACAGATGAGTGAAGGATGATTTGACTCGGATTATAAATCCTGAAGAGTGAAAGAGAAGCAGAAGAGTCTACCAGACTTATACTGTATCAAAAACGTGGAAAGTTGAATTGGAATGAATGCAATCAGGTCCACTACTTCACCGACCAATTTTTTAGTCTCCAAGGTGCTGGTAACGTAGCAGTTCTTTGCCAGATGAGAGAATTAGAGCCACTCATGGAAATTTTTTTTTGCAAAATTTGTTTTATCAGGTGTAACAAAATTTTAAAATTTGTAAGTATTTATAAAATTTTTGATAGAATTTACAATATAATAAAATACATTATGGGATTAATTAATTATGGACCTATCCTTTCCAGTAACGTTATACGAAACGTTTATTTGAAATTAGAAAGTAGTTCACACTCCACTTCTTATTACTTACTAGCAGAACCCGTGGCTTCGCTCACGCATATTTATTCTATGGCTCACGATAAAAATTATCGTCTAACCTTGATATGAAGAATCTATAGGACTGAATAGAAAATATTTATATCAAGGAATATGTCATGTAGAGATATGTTTGTTTTATGGCGGAATGTACGATAAAATGTAGATACCACAGTAGGATGTAGGATACCACAGTAGATAGTGAAGGTTTTCTTTTCACCGTTATAACTCGAAAACGGCCGGACCGATTTTAACACCAAATGTGTCGATTTTAAGGTACTTCCTTGTAGATTTACCATTACGTCTCTGGATTGCCTAGTAGGGCATCAATTAAGTACAGTAAAGGGCTGAATGTTCGAAACAGTTATGGTGCTATCCGTGGGCAGTATTTCGAACTCGATTCACTTAGTTTTTAACTTAAAATATGGACGGGTGGGAATAATTTAAGATCAACCACTGATTGCAGCATTTATTTTTCCGTGAAAAGTCGGGACACCGTCGAATTAGATGAAAAAGGAATTTGCCAAATTATTGTAACTGGCATGATTGTAATTAAAAACATGAAGGACGGCCTAAGGAAATAACTGTAGCTCCCGCTGCCTAAAAAGATGGTACCACATAATGAGCTTATGATTGAACGTATAAGGTACGAAACTAAACCAAATGTAACTTTTATATAGTACGAATAACCTAACAAAATCATCAAAACAACCACAAAACCATGATAAAAGGAATCAAATTATAAATCAGCTGTAACAACGAATCCGTTTGTGAAGCTAATATGCTTGATTGAATAAAATTGAAAATTTAAACAAAAGATCATCCATTACATGAACATGGGGCATTTTCAAAGCTTCAGCTCCACGAAAAACCTCTAAAACCCTCGAATTAAAAAAATCCGTTCTTGGTGAATGTCAACACTCTGTAAGGAACGTCCATGCAAGTTTTCAAGGTTCTAGGTTAAGTAGTTTTGGCTGTACATAGGATAGGTCAGTGGTATTTGACAAAAATACAGTAGAAAAGATAGTATAAATATAACTTACAATCAGGGATTTGTATAATTTATAAATTTTTACATAAGTAGATCAAAGAATCATATCATTTCAGCACATTCTATTTGTGACTGAAAAACCACTGTTCTTTTCTCTTTCCATCTTACCGGGATTTAGTCTCAGCTACAAAAGGCAGTATGCTCTTCACGTTTAAAACTGCGTAACTCCCGCTACCAAAATATAGATGGTACCACTTAACTAATTAATGGTGGATTTTATCTAAACTAAATGTAACTGTTATATAGTACATAATTATGTCCTTGAAACAAATCAACAAAAATCAATGAAGCCATGATCAAAGAAATAAATTTATTATCATCTGTATCAACGTATACATTTCCGAAGCTAACTACCAGCTGATTGTTTTATGAACATTAAAAATGTAAACAAAAATCGTCCAACATACTTTTAAATGGGAAAATTTGAAAACTTCGGCCTCGCCAAAAACCCCTTTATACTACGAATTTTGTAAAATCCGTTCTTAGCGGATGTCTACGCCCTAAGAGGAACATCCATGCAAAGTTTCAAGGTTCTAGGTCAAGTAGTTTGGGCTGTACGATGTTTCCACTGAGTGGTATTTGACAAATATATAGTAGATAATGGAATCTGAATGTTATTATAGCATGACTTAAACTAATTAAGAGTCTTCTCTACCCACGGCAGTTTTCGTTTTTCTACGACTCTAGCGGCGACTTTTGGAACTTCGGCTCCATAAGAGCCCATGCTAAATCATTGCACATTTTGCGATGTAAGGTTTCGCGCAGACCCATTTAGCGCCCATATTTTTTAATACATCCATACTATGCGATATTATTTAAATGAATAATACTCTAAACTACTGGAATTGCTTTTTTATTTTTTGAAAAAGGTCATAAAACACGTTATAATATTAATGTCCAAAGTCGACTATTTTGAATTGATTATAGAAAAAAACTATTTAAGTTATCGAAATTACAAGTAGCAATTCTAGTAGTTTGGACATTTCCCGTTACAACTATTTTGAATTTAAAATTTTCCTTTACCTCATGGGGCGTCTATATGGGTCCGTGAGAGGTGTTTTTGAACATTTTTGGCTGGGTAGGGAGGACTCTTATAACTCGCACTAACAAAACCATCACCAGGGAAACGATAGGAGGAAACGTTACAAACTGAACGTACCTGAATCTCAATATAGATCTTTCTCTCTCTTCCGTACTCCTCTGCTTGGTCATTCCAGGACTGTAATTGGTCAGCTAGGTTGCATTGCAATTAGACTATTTTTTTCTTTGCTATACGTAGAGTTTCATGCCGATTCAAGTTTGATTATTTGACCATTTAAATAAGACTACTTCTTGATGAATAGGCTAATCTACTATATATTTGTCAAATACCACTGACCTATCATCGCACAGTCCAAGCCATAAGACCTAGAACCTTGAAATTTTGCGTGGACCAGGGCGTAGGCATCCGCTAAGAAAGGATTTTAAAAATTCGAAGATTCAAGGGGTTTTTGGTGGGTCGAATTTTTCAAATTTTCCCATATAAAAGTGTTATGGACGATCTTTTGTTTACATTTTCAATGTGCGTTCAATCAGCCAGCTGAGTTAGTTTCACAAATGTACGTACGCTGTTATTTCATCACGGTTTTATTGTTCTTTTGTTGATTTCTTTTATGGACATAATTATGTACTATATAAAAGTTACATTTAGTTTAGTTTTAGTACCTAATCTGTTTAATCATAAATTCAGTACATGACATTATCTTTATTTCGGCAGCGGGAGTTGTAATTATGCCTGATACGATGATTTTGCGTTTAATCTAATTAAACCTCTATAGTTTAAAGCCTGAAGAGCGTGCTGCCTTTTGTGGTTGCATCTTGAAACTGATTCCCCGCAAGACTGAAAGAGGTGGCAATGTATTGGACATTGGAGGGGAGTATGGTATTTTTTAGTCACCGACAGACTGTGCTGTAATAGCATAATCTAATTCTTTGATCAATTTATATAGGAATCCTTAAATTATAAAAATCTCTAGGTTTTAAGGTTTTTGGTGGAGTCAAAGCATTTAAATGTGCCCGTATAAATCTAATGGATGATCTTTTGTTTACATTTCCGATTTAATTCAGTCAAGCAGAGAGTAATTAGCTTCACAAACGTATACGTTATTTCAGCTAATTTATAATTTGATTCATTCATCATGGTTTTTGGTTGTTTTGTCAATTTATTTAGGTCATACGCACTATATAAAAGTTAAATTCAGTCAAGGCTTAATCCACCATCAATTTCTGTGCCTTATCTGTTTAATCATAAATTGTGGCTCAATCTTTATTTAGGCAACGGGGGTTTTAGTCTTTCCACAATACAATAGTTTGACGAATTCCTTTTTCATTTAATCCGAGGGTGACCTGGCTTTGAACGGAAAAAATAAGTGCTGCAGTCTGTAGTTGATCTTTCAAAATATATTGAAAATCGCCCATATATTAAGTTGTAAACCAATTGACTCAAGTTTGTAACACTGTCGACGGATAGCGTCACCGTTCCGAACAATCAGATCTTTATTGTAATAACTTTTTGATACCCTATTTGACGATTCCAAGTCGTATTGGCAAATAGTCATAGAAATACCTTAAAATTGACACATTCCATGTTAAAATCGGCCTTTCCGTTTTTGAGTCATGACTCTGAAAAAAGAAAACCTACACGATCTACTGTAATACAAGTATAACTGGTTTTTAACCTATACACAAAGCCATAGCATGTAAACAGAGCACTACATTAAATATTCCTTGATATAACCTTTTTTCATTCAGCCCCTTCACATTAGTCAAATCAAGGTTAGACTATAATTTTTATCGTGATCGAAGCCACGGGAACTGCTAGTACTAAAAATAAAATAATCACTTCATAACTAACGGAGTATTTTAAACACGTACAAGAACGTTCGTTTTTCGATAATTTATTTGTTACATAGATTATTATTTGTAATTAATCAATCATATAAGGATTCGACTTGTCAAGCTGCCATTGCATGTGTACATAGCGTAAAGGCCATGTCATTTGTTTTTTTAGTGTGTTTCATATTTTCTGGAATAGAGAAAAACTAATAATAATAATAAACATAATTGAGGGTGATACTGATATGCTACAGACCTAGTGGAATGAATTAGTTAACTACATGTGGTCTTTTTGTTCCTCCTTAAGGTAAACTAATTCAAAAAATGTTTTAAAGTTACCGATAAGGAACAGAAAATACGGTATTCCCAGTGGTTAAAAGAGATGAGCACATTAAAGACACATCAAAGTAACAAAAATCACCAACAAGTCTAACAAGCTATAAATGCACTAATTTCAGGGATTTTGTGCACAGTTAGAAAATGGTAAGAAAATGTTAAAATAGTAAAAATTTTATTGTAAAATGAAAAGAAATTAGAACAATTAATATATTATAAATATAATTATTATTTATATATATATATATATTAATTAATTAATTTATTTATTTATTAATATATATATATAAATAATATTAATTTATTATATATAAATAATATTAATTTATTATATATATATAATATTAATATTAAATATTGTAACAATTAAAATGTCAATTTAGAGTATCTATACAAGAGTTATTAGTGAATTTAGGATTTAGTTCTCGCAGGAGAGAGGTGGCGGCGAACCGGCAGATAATACATGGGTGTTTCTGAAAAGGCCGGGAGGACCGATGCTTCTAGGTGCCGAAAGGGATTCAATTTCCTACCACGTTATTGATTCATCTACTGCCGGGCCCATCTAATGGCAACCCGTGCGTATACTTACACCTTAATAGCAAAATTTGTTCTCCTTTTGGCTATATCAAAATATAGTTACCACAGCTTATTCATATTATATAGGCTATCATATATAGAAAAAACTTATGAAGTAAGTGATTCACATGGTTTGAAAACAAGATCAGTCTTTAATCTAAACATATCAAAGCTTTTTATGTTCCAATTAGTAATGCCTCATTTATTTATATCACACATTGCACAGTATTTATTACATTTATGATCTCTGTATGTACTTATGAAATCCTGAAAGCACTCTAGCTTCAGCAGAGAGCTCTGTGAAAGCTATGGCAGGTGGCCGAATTTCGAAGTAAATTCCCTTTATCTTGTGATTTCATCCTCAATATTATATACAATCAGTCAGAAAGGTAAATTGAGTTCATTTTGATTCCAAAGTAAAAAGGTACAGTTGCTATACGAATGACACAAACAACAAAAATGTTAACCAGCTGTTTTAATTAAAATAATTATTTTGAAGTTCTAGAATAAGACGTAATTAAATGTCAGTATATACCCAATTCCTAATCTTAAGTATTAGAAGGCACTACCAACAATAATAACAAAAAACTAAAAATGGAAATGGTGGTTGGTATGATGTAGATAAAGACATTCGAGGCTAAATTGTTAGAACTAATATTTCTAAATCCTTTATTGTAGGTTTTACGAGTGAGTTTTTTAAATCTTATGTTTATGCGTTTTCAATGGGAAAAATCCTTCTTTCTAATGAAAATATATAGCTCTTTCAAAAAACGGCACAGCTGCATATGCAGAACGGCTATAGACAGTCTTAGAAAGAATCAATTAATTGTTAAGTATTATAACTGTTTTTTTTTGAAAATATTAATAATCAATTGCTTGTAAATTACAGTATTGACTTAGCTAAACAATTAAATACTCACTAGTAATTATAGTTTAGAGGTTAATCAGAGTAAAATATCAGAATATAATTTTTAAAAGGCACGTAAATAAAAATAATCGTACCAAATAACACCAAAACATAAAATCTGGAGAAAATTTGCATTCGGCATAAATCACACTTTGCCTGGTGTAATTTGTTATTTGGTTCTCGCGGGAATTTAGATGCTGCGTTACTCAATATATACGGGGCCGCTGGTACAATACCAACGGGAGGACCGAAGCTACTAGGTGTCGAAAGAGAATGTACACTCTCTACTTGCATAATATGTGTGGCCCCCATAGAATCGCACAAGGTTACTATGTGGATACTTACACCTCAGTAGTGACTATTGTTCTCCTTTTGTGCTTAATTGCATTCGTGATATTTTCTTAATTAAAAAAAAGTAACGTAAAAATCACAGTTCAAATCTTGCCTGCATAGGTTAGATGTTTTGAACTGGAATATACTGTAGCCTGACCGTGACCGGTTAGATGCTGGAAAAACCAGCTAGAACTCTATAATCTTTTGGACGAACTCTTTCTAACCAATAAATTAATTTTTTTTTTTTGGAGGCTAGTAAAATCTTTTAATACTTATTTCTTGGTTTATTGTCTCCTCATTTGTCCCATCCTAACTGTTTATTGGTCAATATTCAACTTGAACCACAGCATAGATTGTATTTCTCTATAAATTTATAATATAACACATTTAAAGTTTATTTTTGAGTCAAGACTTAGATTACTAAGCGAGATTTTTAATTGAGAAGTCAATTCAATTGAATGGTCAAAATATATACTCGTCAGCATTCTAACGAATAAACATTCTAAAAATACGATGTTCAATTATACGATTGTACTCTAATTTTTTAATTAGTATTAATTATGATTATTGTAATTATGAATATTCATTAGGTTGTCTGAAAATTTTAAAATAATTATCCTTCCTACTTAAATTATAATTAAAAGAAAGAATTTACAATACCCTACGACTATATCTGTATTACTTATTGAATAATGCTCTGAATAATCATAATTATAATAAATATTCCATTATATTTTAAAACTAGCTATCGCCAGGGCCGCCGACAGACATTTTGCGGCCCGGGCAAAGTTTGGGAGTGAGGCCCCTCAATACAAAAAGTCGTAAATAAAGATAGGCCTACCTTTGTCTGTAAAATCTACAATTTGTAGAATTTATAGAACATTACATTTGTAGAATTTACTGATTACAAACCTTTTGATCTAAAAATGTTGAATATATGTTTAATACAAAACAACTTCATCACAGGTCTGTACTAAACTTTTGATTTATGAATTTAAAAAATTCAGAATATTACAAACAGTAAAAGCTGGTAAAATCCTTTTTGATAAGACTACTGAATAACACATAACTTTGGATTAAAAGCACTAGACTAAAAAATATATGCTTCTAATAAGCCTGTACCTGGGGGTAAAAAGGATTTAAGATACAGTTTTAAGTTTTTATACAATTCACGGACTACCCAACTACTGTAAACTTCTTTACTTGTTTTCCTTCTGTTTTCCAACTCCCATAATGCCTGTGGTGCGTGTGACGTCATTAGGACACCATATTTTACCGGTTGTATCCTAGCCCTTGCCTATTACTGGTAAAAGTATAGCTTAAGTCGAAGGTGTAGTAATAACTACTCTCTGACTGGCCAAGATACTTTATTGTGCTAGCATGAGGCGCTACAGACGAGCGCATTCTTTCGGTCTGCCGATGGCATCATGAGCTGCTTAATAATCTTAATTAAATAATAAGAAATGAGGAAACCTGTATTTCTTTGGACCTTGGTTCATATCGCAGATAAAAGAATACATAGTTTATGATAGTTGTAATTTTTGAAGTCGAGTCGAGTTTTAAAAATACTCACGAGTTTCGAGTTTTTTCGAGTCGAGTATTTTGAATAGTAGAAGTTAAATATTTATCATACTTATTATTGAACACATACTATGTAACATTTTTTAGTTATTAAACTGGGAAGTGTTCCTATGAGTTAAAACTAAAACTGTTTTCAAACTAAATGAAACGACAATTCAGGTCACTCTTAACATAATTTTATATTAATTATTATTCAATATTTGATTAAACTTTCAGCCCGAGGAGGTAAAAACCAAGCAACATCTGCACCTGTTTGTTTAAAAAAGAGTAGGCCTATTTGTAACATATTTTTGTAGGTTTAAAAATTAAAGTTAAATCTGTCTCATCGAACAGAAAAGATCTGAAAAGTTTGGGTAAGAATATATCTCAAATTGTAGAAAGGATTGCAATATTAAACTAAATTTATTGATATTAATAACTCAAAAACCACTTCAATTTCAAGTGCAGTAAAATAACCAAAGTCTTATAGCGGCTGTTCATGACTGTGAGAAAACGGCCGTAAAGTGTGAACGCGCGTAAAAATGCCGGGTAAACGACGGGAATAACTACTAGACTCGAACTTCCGAGTATTTTTCAAAACTTTGAGTCGAGTCGTGTAGTCTAAACTCGGCTCGAAAAAGCTCGATAATCGAGTACTCACACACCCCTAGATTATGTATTCGTTTATCTGTGTTCATACGTAGCTGAATTTAAACTCAGAGGAGAAACGAAGCTGAAGTTGTTAATCATTGGAAAAAATTAATGTCAGGTCTTGAGTCGTAAATGTTATTGTTATTACTATTATTATTTTGTAAAATATACACCATTTATTTAAAGATAGGAATCCTTTTCCTTGGTCCATCGTAGGTCTGTACAAAAAAGTTTTGTGATGAACTTTAGGGTGTAAACGATTGGTATTGGACGATTTTAGTTAATGTGAGGTCTGGTGCAGGCCTATAACCTCGGGGGGCCCCAGACGAGACGGCCGGAAACCAAATGAAATTGTATCAAAATAAGACAAATGAACAGTTAGGTAATTTAAATTTATATACGTTTTTTAAGTACTAAGTTGTTTATATCTTCTAACACATTTAATTTTGGTCTCCTTGATTTAAAAACTCTAATATTTAATAATCCTCAAAAATAATCTCAACTCAAAATGTGGCCCCTTTTGTGGCCCGGGGCAATCTGCCCCCTTTGCCCCCCCCCCCTCTCGGCGGCCCTGGCTATCGCACCCATTAATCACACGGTCAAGCTGAAACATAACAACAGTTCATAACATAACAATATTAAGATATAAATCTTTTTAGGAAAACCAAAATCATTCAAAAATTGTGTTTATATTTCGGATTTTCTATCTTCATACAGTAACATCAAACTTTAAAAATAACAAACCTAATCAGTATAAAATAAAAAAAAAACTAATGATATTAAAATAAGAATTTTATAATTAGCACTTTTCTAACTATAAAATTCCTATTTAAGAAGCCCTACTTTTGTTTTATACAGTTAAAAGTTTTAAAAGATTAAAGTTAAAAGATTGAGTTAAAAGATTGAAGTTTTTGTGATTTTATGTCTGTTGATGGGAAATCCGAAATATAAACGTAATATTTAATAATTTTGGAAAGTATGAAGATATATACATCTGCTGTAAATAAAATGTGCACAGGCTACTATGAATATAGAATTATTACTTAATTTTTAAAAAATTGACACAATTCAACGTAATAATTATTTTTTATTTATTATCAATAAAAGCAATCGACAAGTTGTTCTAAAAACGAACAATATATTGTAAGGAGTACTTTGGTTCTCGCAGGAACGCAGAGGTGTCGCGCCGGGATATATACGTGGCCGTGTGGTGGGTCGGCGGGAGGACCGATGCTACTGGGTGTCGAAAGGGACTCACCTCCCTACCGCAACAAGCCAATAACCAGCACCTTCCGGTCCGTCTCCCAGTGACTTGACTGGTTGGACACCAACACCGTAGTGGCGGAATTTGTTCTCCATTTATATTTTATCATTACGAGTAAATGTTAAAGTTGTGCCATGAGGTCTTGCGTTCCGAGAAATTTGATTCGAACGACCGAATTAATGAAAGCATGAATTATTAATAATTAATTAATTCATGTCAAAACGTACATCACAGATACGACCGAACAACAGTAACTATTTCAAGATTTCAGATATAAGCGAACAACAGTAACTATTTCAATGGTTATTTTTAAAATTGGTTGTGGATAGTAACCGGATGTTACCATTTGAATCCAAACAGATATTTTTATAACAATGCCTACGAAAAACGCCTTTGGTCTGCTCTAGTTGAAAGTTTTATTATATTTACTACTTTAGAAAATTAGCATTATTCAATGCAACACAATGCTTCGGTTAGTGCACACAATATTTAATAGTTTAAAATAAACAACATTTTAACTATTTTTACTAATAAGAAATACTATAAAAATTATTACTTTTAAACAATTAACAATCTGATTTATTATTGTTCAAACTGATAAAAGTTACAATTTTAAATTGTAATTGTATTCATTGTTAATATGAGCATAAACCAGCAGTTATATTAAGGTGGGAACAAATGGTTAAGTAAGTTGTCCATATAACAGCAATTAACGTTTGCTTTTTTATTGTTGGAATTTTCAACAGTTTATTTTCTCCTCGGGCAAAACAATGATTTGTATACATTTTTTCTTTCAGAAAACCGAATCTTCACATTTCCTCACATAAATCCCAGAGGGTATTTTCCAACAATACGAGAATCTCTGTTTTTTATAGCATACATAATACTTAAAAGATTAATTTATGCTTTTAAAATATGTTATCTTTTACAAATTTTAGTAAAATGGTACAAATACCTACTTCTAGGAAATACTTATGATTTAATTGAAATTTTAGATTGACCCTTGAAAATGTTCATTCGTATGTATTCAAATACATTTCCTCATATAAATCCCAGAAGGTATTTTCCAACAATACGAAAATCTCAGTTTTTAGCATACATAATACTTAAAAGATTAATTTATGCTTTTAAGGTATGTTATCTTTTACAAATTTTAGCAAAATGGTACAAATACCTACTTCTAGGAAATACTTATTGATTTAATTGAAATTTTAGATAGACCCTTAAAAATGTTCATTCGTATGCATTTTTTAAATTAGTTTCATTTTATTTTTATAATTATTTTACCACATACTACCATTGTGTTCAACGAAAAAACGCACTCCCAGACTCAGACTCAATATGATATCTCAGTAAAGTTTTTTTGGTAATTTTATTGATCGAAAAGGGTAAATATTTCAAATGAATGTGTTCTTTAATGTTATAGCTATAGACATATTCCTAGACAAAGTTTATAAACATATTTATCTGATTTATTTTAAAGAGTTTATTTCAAACTAACTATTAATACGTAATAAATCCATTTTATATTTTTATACTTCAGTTGTTTCGTCACTCAAGTTAGTTAGCAATATATCGTGCTTCCAAAAGTAACTTCGACTACAAAATGACGAGTAATGTCGTTTTAATCCATACTCGTTGGATAAATAGAAGCAACGCAACTGATCAAAAATTGGTTATAACCACAGAGGAGAATCAAACAGAGGTATCTTTTAATGTTGCGCTCAGCTGGTGTCGAGCGCTGGTGTCGAGGACTTATAAACAAATAGTTCACAATTAACGCCGCGAGAGAGCAGCACCGTCGCTGTTTTCTTCTATTTTAACTGTAGCTAGTAACTGGCTGTAACTAGTAGCAAGTAACTTAACTGGAGCTGGATTTAACTGTAACTAGCAAGCACTTGGGCGCGACAAAGACCCCATTTAAAAGCGACCTCTATTAGATTCTTCTCTGTGTTATAACACAACTACTTCTGAGCGTTAGTTATTTAGTCACTAGTTGGCTAGCAATACACCAAAGCCATTTTAACAAAAAATAACGAGAACTAGAAAAACCAACATACCTTTTTATAATTGACTCCTTTTTAAAACTATAAAAGCAACGCAAAACGTCGAAAATTTTTCACATCACAGCTACATCCACTCGAGGGAGGACACGTCCTTGGAGGAGGCGTATCAGAGACTAACCAGAAGAAACGTGAGCTTCCTAGTTGATTGAGCAAAGTAATAGTAGCCAGATATTAGATGGCAAAACTCGGAGCGTCGACCAATAGTTGACCTTGGCGGCACGCACACGTACACACGCACCTGACCGCACGCAGAACCGCAGCGTGGGAAACCGCGAGTGCGCCACGTTCATTGGCTCGTTCTGCGGAAAGAGCCGAAGGCCTAGTTATGTTAGAAAACAAGTTCTGTATATTCTGATTTAGCTTTGATTCATAGTTTTGCGACACGTACACATCGTTAAACTCAGTTTTCATAAAGCTTTGAGACTTATATGTAAATATTCTGTTCTCGATATAACCTATTTATGGAGATTTCCTTATTCATTGAATAGTAATGATTATTAATAAGAAATTTTATTATTGCATTTTTATTTACTTTATTTTTATTTTTTCAATTTTATTTCTTATTGCATAAATATTTTTATATTTTATGCAATATAAATAATTTACAACACAATAACTATTTTAACATTGTTCATCAGTACCTAATTTTAGCTTTCCCAATCCATCAAAATTTAAATAAAATCAAACCTTACTCATTTTTAAAATTTGCAAGTAGGATTTTATGGTGTTTAGTTAACAAAGGAAGTGTCAACAAATTGCAAATTTTTATTTGGGACCCTGCTGGATCGACAAACCCAGTTTCTTCATCTAAATTTTTGACCTATGCATTGAGACTTCAGAAAATTAATAATCTGTTCTCGATGAGACCTGATTTCCTGGTTCGACTACGGCGGATCGTTGTCCAGTGCTACCTGACTCCTGGTTCTACTACGGTGGATCGTTGTCCATTGCTACCTGACCCCTGGTTCTACTACGGTAGATCGTTGTCCATTGCTACCTGACTCCTGGTTCGACTATGGTGGATCGTTGTCCATTGCTACCTGATTCCTGGTTCGACTACGGTGGATCGTCCATTGCTACCTGACTCTTGGTTCGACTACGGTGGATCGTCCATTGCTACCTGACTCCTGGTTCGACTACGGTGGATCGTTGTCAAGTGCTACCTGACTCCTAGTTCGACTACGGTGGATCGTTGTCCATTGCTACCCGACTCCTGGTTCGACTACGGCGGATCGTTGTCCATTGCTACCTAAATCTTGGTTCGACTACGGTGGATCGCTGTCCAGTACTACCTAACTCCTGGTTCGACTACGGTGGATCGTTGTCCATTGCTGCGTGACTCCTAGTTCGACTACGGTGGATCGTTGTCCATTGCTACCTGACTCCTGGTCGACTACGGTGGATCGTTGTCCATTGCTACCTGACTCCTGGTCGACTACGGTGGATCGTTGCCCATTGCCACCTGACACCAGGTTCGACTACGGTGGATCGTTGTCCATTGCTACCTGACTCCTGGTCGACTACGGTGGATCGTTGTCCATTGCTACCTGTCTCCTAGTTCGACTACGGTGGATCGTTGTCCATTGCTACCTGACTCCTGGTCGACTACGATGGATCGTTGCCCATTGCCACCTGACTCCGGGTTCGACTACGGTGGATCGTTGTCCATTGCTGCCTGACTCCTAGTTCGACTACGGTGGATCACTGTCCATTGCTACATGACTCCTGGTTCGACTACGGTGGATCGTTGACCAGTGCTACCTGACTCCCGCTTCGACTACGGTGGATCGTTGTCCATTGCTACCTGACTCCTGGTCGACTACGGTGGATCTTTGTCCAGTGCTACCTGACTCCTGGTTCGACTAGGGTGGATCTTTGTCCAGTGCTACTTGACTCCTGGTTCGACTACGGTGGATCGTTGACCAGTGCTACCTGACTCCCGGTTCAACTACGGTGGATCGTTGTCCATTGCTACCTGACTCCTGGTTCAACTACGGCGGATCGTTGTCCATTTCTACCTGACTCCCGGTTGCGCGACTACGGTGGATCGTTGACCAGTGCTACATGACTCCCGGTTCGACTACGGTGGATCGTTGTCCATTGCTACCTGACTCCTGGTCGACTACGGCGGATTGTTGTCCAGTGCTACCTGACTCCTGGTTCGACTACGGTGGATCGTTGTCCAGTGCTACCTGACTCCTGGTTCGACTACGGTGGATCGTTGACCAGTGCTCCCTGACTCCTGGTTCTACTACGGTGGATCGTTGTCCATTGCTATCTGACTCTTGGTTCGACTACGGTGGATCGTCCATGGCTACCTGACTCCTGGTTCGACTACGGTGGATCGTTGTCAAGTGCTACCTGACTCCTGGTTCGACTACGGCGGATCGTTTTCCATTGCTACCTGAATCTTGGTTCGACTACGGTGGATCGCTGTCCAGTGCTACCTGACTCCTGGTTCGACTACGGTGGGACGTTGTCCATTGCTGTGTGACTCCTAGTTCGACTACGGTGGATCGTTGTCCATTGCTACCTGACTCCTGGTCGACTACGGTGGATCGTTGACCATTGCTACCTGACTCCTGGTCGACTACGGTAGATCGTTGTCCATTGCTACCTGACTCCTGGTTCGACTACGGTGGATCGTTGTCCATTGCTGCCTGACTCCTAGTTCGACTACGGTAGATCATTGTCCATAGCTACCTAACTCCTGGTTCGACTACGGTGGATCTTTGTCCATTGCTACCTGACTCTTGGTTCGACTACGGTGGATCGTCCATGGCTACCTGACTCCTGGTTCGACTACGGAGGATCGTTGTCAAGTGCTACCTGACTCCTAGTTCGACTACGGTGGATCGTTGTCCATTGCTACCCGACTCCTGGTTCGACTACGGCGGATCGTTTTCCATTGCTACCTGAATCTTGGTTCGACTACGGTGGATCGCTGTCCAGTGCTACCTGACTCCTGGTTCGACTACGGTGGATCGTTGTCCATTGCTGCCTGACTCCTAGTTCGACTACGGTGGATCGTTGTCCATTGCTACCTGACTCCTGGTCGACTACGATGGATCGTTGTCCATTGCTACCTGACTCCTGGTTCGACTAGGTGGATCGTTATCCATTGCTACCTGACTCCTGGTCGACTACGGTGGATCGTTGTCCATTGCTACCTGACTCCTGGTCGACTACGGTGGATCGTTGTCCAATGCTACCTGACTCCTGGTTCGACTACGGTGGATCGTTGTCCATTGCTGCCCGACTCCTAGTTCGACTACGGTAGATCATTGTCCATAGCTACCTAACTCCTGGTTCGACTACGGTGGATCTTTGTCCATTGCTACCTGACTCCTGGTCGACTACGGTGGATCGTTGTCCATTGCTACCTGCTACCTGACTCCTGGTTTGACTACGGTGAATTGTTGTCCAGTGCTAGCTAGCTGACTCCTGGTCGACTACGGCGGATCGTTGTCCATTGCTACCTGACTCCTGGTTTGACTACGGTGGATCGTTGACCAGTGCTACCTGACTCCCGGTTCGACTACGGTGGATCGTTGTCCATTGCTACCTGACTCCTGGTTCAACTACGGCGGATCGTTGTCCATTGCTACCTGACTCCCGGTTGCGCGACTACGGTGGATCGTTGACCAGTGCTACCTGACTCCCGGTTCGACTACAGTGGATCGTTGACCATTGCTACCTGACTCCTGGTCGACTACGGCGGATTGTTGTCCAGTGCTACCTGACTCCTGGTCGACTAAGGTGGATCGTTGACCACTGCTACCTGACTCCCGGTTCGACTACGGTGGATCGTTGACCATTGCTACCTGACTCCTGGTCGACTACGGTGGATCGTTGTCCATTGATACCTGACTCCTGGTCGACTACGGCGGATTGTTGTCCAGAGCTACCTGACTCCTGGTTTGACTACGGCGGATTATTGTCCATTGCTACATGACTCCTGGTTCGACTACGGTGGATCGTTGACCAGTGCTACCTGACTCCCGCTTCGACTACGGTGGATCGTTGTCCATTGCTACCTGACTCCTGGTCGACTACGGTGGATCTTTGTCCAGTGCTACCTGACTCCTGGTTCGACTAGGGTGGATCTTTGTCCAGTGCTACTTGACTCCTGGTTCGACTACGGTGGATCGTTGACCAGTGCTACCTGACTCCCGGTTCGACTACGGTGGATCGTTGTCCATTGCTACCTGACTCCTGGTCAACTACGGTGGATCGTTGTCCAGTGCTACCTGACTCCTGGTTCGACTATGGTGGATCATTGTCCAGTGCTACCTGACTCCTGGTCGACTACGGTGGATCTTTGTCCAGTGCTACCTGACTCCTGGTTCGACTACGGTGGATCGTGGTCCAGTGCTGCTGACTCCTGGTCCGACTACGGTGGATCTTTGTCCAGTGCTACCTGACTCCTGGTCCGACTTCGGTGGATCGTTGTCCAGTGCGACCTGACTCCTGGTTCGACTATGGTTGATCATTGTCCATTGCTACCTGACTCCTGGTCGACTACGGTGGATCTTTGTCCAGTGATACCTGACTCCTGGCTCGACTACGGTGGATCGTGGTCCAGTGCTGCTGACTCCTGGTCGACTACGGTGGATCGTTGTCCAGTGCTACCTGACTCCTGGTTCGACTATGGTGGATCATTGTCCAGTGCTACCTGACTCCTGGTCGACTACGGTGGATCTTTGTCCAGTGATACCTGACTCCTGGCTCGACTACGGTGGATCGTGGTCCAGTGCTGCTGACTCCTGGTCGACTACGGTGGATCGTTGTCCAGTGCTACCTGACTCCTGGTTCGACTATGGTGGATCATTGTCCAGTGCTACCTGACTCCTGGTTCGACTATGGTGGATCATTGTCCAGTGCTACCTGACTCCTGGTCGACTACGGTGGATCACCCGGCCCCTGGACCCCGGCTCGCCCAGTGTCGACAATCACGCCCGGCTGCCGGTCAGTTGGCGGTGACGCCAAGGCCAATCTCACGGGGCCATTAGCGATTATCCAGCGGGACAGTGGCCGCAGGGTCGGTGATCCCTGGACATCGCGGGTCTGGGGATAACTGGCCACCTCCTTGGGCCGTTGGTCAACCTAATCGATAGAATTTGCAACACCCATTATTTGGTCGAATTGATCATTCAAAGGGTAATCTTAACTTTGTGAGTTGGTTTTCCCACGAAAAAAGGGGTATACCGATTGACGAAGTTTAAAAATTGATTCATGCTCTCTAGACTGCGGTATGAATAGATTTTGTTGCATCTTAAACCAGCGTTCATAGTTCGGATGTAAAGTAAGTAAGTATTGATAAATGTATATAAATGCATCAACAATAATACATCAACTAACTACATTGGCTTTATATAATACATAGGAACATACAAGAATACCGTAAATAATTTTATTTTTTATAATTACGTACAGAGGCTGCGCAAATAGTCGGTCGGGGGGGGGGGGGGGGTCAGAGTGTTTTCTATCCCTCAAATTATTCGAGGTTTTGTCTTTACACATTCTTCACATTCTTCTTGTAGCCCAATATGTGCAAACCACAACGAGTGAGTTCTACTTCTAGTATAGGCTCGGGTAGAGTCATTCATAGCGTCCGTCATTCATGGGGTCCACTTAATAACACGAAACCACTTGATCTCGTCCGCAGGCCGTAAAGTCGCAGGCACAGAGTTACAGAGAAGAATCAAACAAAGAAGGATTATTATTTGATTATTCTCGGTGTCGCAGAGGTCATTTTTATTTCCCTGCGTTTTCTGTTTGCAATGGGCAAAATCATTAAAAAACGGAAAATACGATATTAAAAACTGTAAAATGGTATCTCTTCTAACATTGTAACCGTAATATATAAGAATTCCGTAGAGGTTCTTAATAGGCCACCTAAATAAGTTTTAACTACGGTATACCACCAATTTGTACCTTGAAATGTCTCCACTCGGTACATACGGGACATGTATGCAGACTGAAAATAATACATTGCATCCATTGAAAATTACGCCAACTTTTCGACTTCGAAACTTCAATATCTTCACAATTATATAAATTTTAACAAATAATGTAAAACAAGGGAAATTTAATTATGTTCTAAACGATTAAGTGCTTCACAAACAAACGATAAAATTAAATTTGTTCAATGATTCATTACATTATATTTTTAGATTTTGATCATATTATTTTTATACCGCTCTTTGTTAAAATCTGTTAAAAATAAAATTTAAAAAATGTGATGTCTTGAGAACGAAACAAGATTAAAAACGGATTGTTGCATTATAATCAATGTAAAAATCTGGATTGAAATGTTGAAACCACCTTAACATTTAAACCATATTTTATATCCAATATGGTGGATTCATGATGGCGGTCGATAATGACTACACAGTCAAAATTAAGTATTTACTTCTCAATTGTCGTCTAGATTCGACATTTGGTTAGTACAATTCACTGTTTATAGTTTCCTACAGTTTTACGTTGCTTTATATTTATTTATTTGGCTTTTAAATGTGTCCATTACTTATAATCGCCTTGAACAGATTCTTAATCAATCAACATACTCAAATATCATTGCAGTCGCACTAACGTGCATACTGTATTATTTATAAATGATGTGAAGTTTTCCTCCACAACCATAAGTTTTCGGTACGAACACTTTGTTTTTATATACTTAAAAAACAAAGCAGAAACATTAGCTTACATGTTCATAAATCTTATAAAGTTTTCCTCCAAAATCACAAGTGTTCAATTCGAGCACTATTTTTATATGCGGGACCGAAATCACACACTAAGTAACCTTGGATTTGTTAATTTAATGTTGCCTTTAAAAAGTTGATGTATAATAATTTTTGTAATTCGACATTACCTTATTGTTTACATTGCAGTTAACTGTTTTTGCAAGGACTAAAATATAATTTTTGAAATTTATTAATAAGTTATAAATCATCTTTATTTGTTTTTGTCTTTGCCAGTGGCATTTTTATGGGTTTTGTCTTAAAAAATAATGAATAACGATTGAGATGCAAATCGTGATTCAGTTCTGTGACACTGAATTTTGTTACTACTAAGCAGAACATCCAATATTTTTATTTGTGTAATTAATGGTTGTTTGCATAATTAATCCAAAAACCGCTCCGAGGATTTTTTTAAGACTGGAGGTAACTAAGTCAAAAACGTTTAAAATAAAAATGCGAAAAACTATACTGCGGCTGCTGCTGTGTATCAAGCTGCTATTTTTTTGTTGCAAGTCATATCGCCAGTAAACGTTTAAAGTTTAAAAAGTTAGTTTAAAATTTGTAGCTTTTAACTTAGAGCCATATATTAAATTGCAAAAAGGACAAAAAATGCAAAAGTACAAAAGTACTAAAAAAATGCTCAGTGCACCAGCCACTGTACTATTAAAACGTGGAAAATGCTTATAAACAATAAATCTAGGTTGTGTTTTTATTATTCTTATTTCCTTTAATGTTGAATAAAGTATATTTATTTTGAAATTATCTAATAGTAACCCACTTCGTTGGGTATTTAATGTAGGTTGTGTTTTTATTTTTTTATTTCTTTAATGTTGAATAAAGTATATTTATTTTGAAATTATCTAATGGTAACCCACTTCGTTGGGTATTTACTAAGCAAAAGCTGTTGATGTACGCACTGAATGGCGGAGCAGACAGCAACTGTCAAAAATACGTTCTCCATAAACACCAATTTTGACCCTCGCAAAAATCCCTTTCCAAGGGATGCAATCTCCATAAAAGGAGTAAACATGAAACGTTTTGAGCTTTTAGGTGCAATGGTTTGATGCCCAGATGATAGAAATTTCGTTTTTACAAATAGAAAAGAAAAAAGTATGGATGAAAATAATTACACGTTAGACGACGTCGAAGACGTCCTCATTTCATTGGCTCGTAAAAAATGAACTCATAAAAGGAGCAATAGTTCTATTCAAATGCATTTATATAGAATTTCGTTCATTCACAAATCACAAATCGGAAGTACCGATATAATCCGAATGTTTCAACTTGGTTTTGGTGTTATTTTGTACCTAAAAACTTAAAAGTTATTCCCCCAAATACCTAAATAAGATCAATATGACTTGCATTCGTGATACAACGCACATCTAGATCTGCGATATAATTGGTGCAACACAAATTGTTGTTCAACTACAACATCCCTGATATTCTGAGATCTAATCTTTTATCAATTCGCCTTCAACTAGACAACCGCAATTCGTCATCAAGGGAATATGTTTTGATGAACATCCGGATTTCTTAGTTAATAAATGCTTAATTATTATTACGCTGCTAAAACCGATGCAAAAATTTACTTTGAATAAAAAATTCGTTATACGAAAATCACATTAGTACTTAGTTACATATTTGGAAAAACCTGAAGTATTTTACTTAAAAAACCATCAAACTTGACTGAAAGTTGTATAAGTAAGTAAGTACAAGCCTTTTTGCAACATCCGGTACCTTAACAAAGGCCGGCTAATTTACAATCAGATTTGCGTTGCTTCTTTTGCTTGAGAACACGCGTGTCTGTTTCGAGCGATTATCTCCAAATGGCCTCAACGTTTTTTTTACTGCAGAAAATACAATACGATTTTGACTCAAAAATGTGTCCTATGAATATCACGCATAGTCATACTTTGTTGAAAAGATCATAAACAATGACATCGGACCGTAAAGTTTGTTATATTGAAAGTTAAATGCATAAACCTGATGGTGAATCGACAGTTTTTTTAGACAGTCCTGTTATTGTAAAGTTCACGGAGAAAATTAAATATCTATTTCCTAAATTATTAAACAGAGAACAATTCCATAGAAAGTTATTCTCATTATGCCAAACTTTCTAATAAAAACCGCTTTGCGCGGTGTTTTTAGAGAATCACCTATGGTTCGCAATTTAAATTAAATATACAATTGCAATGATGAGAAATAGCTTGAAACAGAAAATTAGACAGTTTTTAAAGAACCGTCTTGCACAATGGACTGCGATCTATAACTCAGCATTTTGTCAGTACAGATTTGTCATACAGATACTGGTCGCTTTCTGGATATCAGATTAAGGGCGAAAACAGGTTGAAAATGACAAGGTCCTAGTTGTTATCCCTATTTTTTCGGTTGCCTGCCTTCGCTTTGAGACAACTGCCTTTAGAAAGGGACCTTCTGGCTTTGGTCCAGGCCATTGCCTTGCGTGCGCATATGGCAAGGAAGTGCTTCATCAGACATGTTCTAGTTTTGATTCTATAATCCTGTCTCATTCTTGTTGGTTGCATGTCCTTGGCAGCTCAGAACATATTATGAACCGTAACAATTTTGCCAAACAAAAAACAACACCACAAAAAGAGAAAAAAACCAACCCCCCCCCCCCGATAACCCGATACAGTAGGCCCCCTCTTAACCGACCTCGCTTTAACCGACGATCGGATTATCCGACCTTGGTGGTCAAATATTGAAGATCGTTTTAACCGACCCTGTTTTGAGAACAGTTCGGTTTAATCGCCCTTTTCTAGGAATTGCAGCTTTCCGTTCCCATACCCAGCGATGGAAACGTTACGCTTGACTATACAGTTTGTTGCGGGTTGAAAAATTTGAATATTTATCTTATATTTAGTTTATTGAAATGTTTTGTTTTGACCGTGTTTTGGTGTTATTTATAAGAGTTCTACATAATTATATAGGAAAATGGGCTGAAAATTGTAGTATATTTTCTAAATAATTCACGAACGGCTTTAGAATAATGTTAATAAAACGCTAAATCAATGGAGCTTTTACTTTTAAGTGTTTAGAGGATTACCCGTTTTATCCGACCTTTTAAGTTATTCGACCTAGGTCCGGTCCCGTTAGGGTCGGTTAAGAGGGGGTCTACTGTAACCCGATGAACCCGATAACCATGATGATAACGGCATCATCGGGGTCGGGGTCGGGTGATAACCCGATGGTTATCCATGTTATAGGTAGTAAACCATGTGGTCCCGGTTCCACATCGCGGGAACCCCGTATGAACTACTTTCCCCCCGGGGATCATTGTGGTAGTAATGAAGCAAGGAAATTCTGCCACAAACGGTTATGAATTTCGTTCATAGATATGTTTCCCACTATAAATGCATAGAGAAGAGTCATAAAAAAATCAGTTTATTGAAGCCTGTGTTTAAAATTATTCAGAAGTCCACCAAGTTGATCCTAATGGGACCTTTTTCATGATTTATTTATATTTATGATATCATTGTATACACTGTGCGTTTTCTGAAACTCTTATGAATGCCGGCTGACAATTAAATAATACAATGAAACAAGTTTTATTTTCATAATACTACATAATGCTGTCGCTCTTTCAAATCGACTTCTTCCAATCAAAGACGAAACATATGCGATGAATGTTCATCGTTCATGGTTGTAATCTCCCAACTTATTAGATCTTCTTATTACCAGAAAATCATGGTCCCCTGGTCACATTGCCAAGCCTGGATGCTGGACCAGCACCTAGGCACCGAGGAGGATATGATTCCCGGGCAGGTCCTGATCCCGGCTGCATCCTTCATCGCTGCCGCCTCGGGCGCCGAGGCAGCTCGTGGCTATAAAGCGTTTTATTGGTTGTTAGCCCTCTCCCCCACTACGGCCTCTCTCTCTCGCTCCCTCTCCCCCTTCTCTCTCTCTCCGGACTTGTATTGATCACAGCGTTGCTGAGGAACTGGCGACCACCACATTGTAGATAGCTTGGAAACCGCAATGTAACATCGCTGAGCACTTCAACGTGAAACTCCCTCTCGGAAGTCAATTCTTCAGTAACAATTTATATTTATTTTATTTTTATTTATTACTTATTTTTTACTTCTTGAGTACTGAGTAAGTACTGAGTATCAGCAACTGTACTTTAAAACGTTGTCAACTAAAGTTTAATTAGCAGCACTTAAGTAACTTTTTACCTAAGCTGAACCATAAATACCACCCACCATGTGCGTCAGTTGTTTTGGGAAGTGTTGATGTATAGTCGTGTAATGTACCTTATTTTATTCATTAGCAAATTAATAGATTTATTTTTTTATAATCGTAAAATTAAATATAATATTCTATAAGGTTTTATGTACATGAATCATTGTAAACAACCAGCCCCCTGTTTTTCAACAAGTTTTAATGTAGATGTTTGGACAAAAATTCAGTTCTAACTTTATTGTTTTTGTAGACTGTGATTGGCTAAGTATACCTAACTCCCTGGAACTGAAAGCCATCAGCCATGTCCACAATAGATGCTTTAATTATTGACAATGCATATGTTTACCTGAGCAGTGCTCAACATTGTAAACCAATATGATGAAATAAAGAATTGAATTGAATTACTTGTATCAATCAACGAAGGCTAATTTGTGGTGAATATCGTATTTAAAGCGATACTATTACCACATAAGAAACCAACAGATCACAAGAATAAAACTGCATACCGTATGAGATTGAGCCTCATACCATATAAAATCGCAATGCATTAGTTTCCTCAAAACCTTTTTGATATCTATTTATAGACCTATAACATTGACTTTAAATACAGTCAATGCTTATAATTAATTCACGGAGTAGACAAGGTAGGGTACTAATCAATATTAAGTGGCCAAAAAAGCAAGAATAACATTTAAGAAGGAAACGAAATTCAACGAAATGTAGTAGAATTTTTTCTGCAGTTGGAGGCCTAAGTGTATTGTTACAGGGACATACCTCCATAAAATGTGCAATATTTGACGAAATTTATTCAACAGAGATTCCAAGTTTTAACGAAAGGGAAAGAAGTTATTAGATCATTGCAAAACCATTTTAAATAGAATGATATTTGTGGTGTCCTAAAGCCATCGACAAATCATTTTTTTAAGAGAAAATTTCGCGTAATTTCATCTTGAGCGTACACTTTTCATATCAAATGTCTGTCATAGCATTCGTTAAAATAACATGGTTAAATTGCAAAACAAAATACGATATATCTATTGACTCTTTTCCATATTACATGTATATATTTTATGGCTATGAATTTGCATTTAAATTGCATTTATCCTATAAAAATTGTGTTTCACTTGAATTGTATTGATTTGATTTTGAACTTATATTCTGACGTGACCTATTACATGTGTTTGCTTTTAGATCAATAAAATCTTGAATCTTGATTAAAAAAACAAATGTTGATACATCATTAAATAAACAGCTCATACATTATTTCAGAGAAAATAATGATAACTTTGAACAGTGTACATTTACGCTGGCAAATAATTAAGCGTGAATATTGATAATATGATTATCAATCTATTAATCCCTCTCACATGTCATATTCTAACAATCCAACATAGTACGTGGGATGATGGCTGGATGAAAACTATCATAAATAAGTTCTGAAAGAACATCGAACTCTATATAGTTAGACTAATTCTTTATGTTGTACTTTTATACGGTTTTTACTATCATAACATAAAATTATAGGTTTGGCGAAATTGCTAAGTAACTTATTTGTCATCATAGGTAAAAGGTAAACACGATTAAAATTTAAATTTAAAGTATTATTTATATAAATAAATCAAACAATAATTTTCTAAATAATCTTCAACCAAATTGGTTAGAAAATTTAAACCTTGCACCTCAACTGAATAAAAGTATAAGAAAAACTATTTTTTGTATAAGCATTATTTACCAATTTCTACCTCCATTGGGTTCCGTACAAAAACAATACGTACATAATTTTAATTATATTCGAAATGATTGATAAACTCTACAAAATAAATATGTACATAGGTTAAAGGGCTGATTATGTGGACTTCAACGCCCGAAACTATAGCTCTGGACAGCCTCACTGGCGGGTGAGTGAGTGCGCTGTTGTCGTAATTAGTGTTTATTATCTGCAATGTTTTGGTAATAAATCACATGGTCATTTGTTTATGTAAGAGGTACTTTGCACGAGAAAATATTTGGCTGCAACCACAAGTGCAACTAGTGTTAAATGCTTGCAAGCTCAACACAATTCATGAAGTACGATGACAAAAGTGTGGAAACATTCTTAAATGTAAACAAAACATTTAAGATGAAAGATTGCCAAACTAAAAGACCAGCTGATGCATTGCGCAAATATTTTCCAGAAATTTTAATTGCGCAAGAAATCTCTCGGTGAAATATTACAGGGCATTCTTTTGTAGTGTAAATGAGGTGAAACGTAAACAAAGTTTTGACAGTTCTACCAAAACATGTGTTTATTTAGCAGACATTTTGGGAGATTAAAATTTTCGCCACCCGCCAGTAAGGCTGTCCAGAGCTGTACACTCCAAATGGTTCATCTGTTACAATAAAATGGATTTAAATCCTGTGTACATCTTTTAAATTCACAGTAAGGCCAATTCACCGCATTTTTTCTTTTAATGTAGGTACAGTATAGATTTAACGGTTTAAAGGAATAAACATATTTTCTGACAAAACACAGAGATTGAGAAGCGCGAGAGATCAACAAACAGGAAGAAAATTATTTATGTAAGAAGAAGCGCTTATGGAAATCTTATAAAGTATTGAAACACAGAAATTACAAAAAACAAAAAAACTTGTAAAAATGTTATAAAGGCAGCAAGGATAAAGTTGTGACCGGTATACAAGCGAAACAACGGAGCAACAAATACTATGCTTAAGAAACAACATTTATGGTTATGAAACAAAATCAGCGAGGAAATGTTTTGGTAATATTAATGTATTTGGTTGTGTATACTCCCCCCCCCCCCCACCGAAAATAAATCCTGCGTACGCCAATGATTAGTGGTATAGTGATAATCACTCTTGATATAAAATACTCGTTTACTCGTTTGAAAATAAATAAATTTTGTTTATAGCTCTCTTCAAAGTTACAATTCTGCTTCACAAGAGAACTGATGTCAAATTATACTACAATTACAAACTTATTTTAACTAAAAGTAACGTAAAAAGACGCAGTAATTTATTAATTTGACTCATTCCGTCCGATAACCAAATGTTAAATTAACTTTAGTGTTATGATAGGATTGGGTCAAGTTACTTGCACGAACTATTATTATTTCATAAAAAAGATAAAAAATAAAAGTTCCGTAATGAATGTTTAAAAGAATACACCCACCCAAGCAGGATTTCCAAATATCTACTATTTCAAAGACATTTCGCGGTCTCACCCGATGAAAGGATAGCAAATGTTCGATTAAAATATAATATGCAGAGCTATTTTTACAAATGACCAAATGGATTGTTTAAACTATGAATTAGATTTGTTATATGAATTTTAAATAATTTAATTACGTCCTTAAGGTTGCAGCTTGTGACTCCTCTCCAGGTTGAAACGAGAAGGTGTAACATTTCCACTATAGAGTTTTCTACTTCACGTGAGTTTGGATATGAATTGGCTACTAATTTTTCCAACACAATAATATTTGCAATAAGTCACAAAATTGCTAAACTTTCCTAATTGATACATAACTTATGTGCCAAGTTTCATGGCCCAAAGCCTTGAGGTTTTTGAGAAACTATGATCAGTGTATGTTATTGCGAATACATCTCACAATTAAAAAATTAGATCCGTAAAGTATTCCTACAGACGATCTTAGTAAAATCTTGATTACCCAATAAAAACTAGTTAAAATATTTTAAAATCTACTGTAGATTTCTTTAAAGATTTGTCATCTAAACTGGAATTATTGTTTTCTATATCTCTTAAAAATAATTCTCTAGAAAGAGAGAAAAAATAAATAAAATATTTTATCACCATAACGAATAGTATCTACCCTATTTAAACCTAAAAACAGTCTGTAATTATCTTAATTTCGCGGATTTGTTTTTAATAGTAAAAATTAAAAAAGGAACTTAAATAACTCAGGAGGTGCTCTGGAGGTGGGGGGTTTTAAAAAACTATTGGTGCACATATGAACGTTGAGAATTTAAATATACCAATAGTAAATACCCACTGTAAATTTAAAACCTGGATTTTGTCATTTTATGAAGGATTAGGTATTTACGAATAGCCTGGTTGTCTGTGTATTAGATTTTCAAATGAACAACACCAATGCACCTGTTTAATGTATACGCATTAAGTAGAAAGTTATGATATTTGCTTTGGTATTGTTTGCCAAACATAATTAAAGAAACAAAATAAAAACATGGTCAGTTTGAAAATGTAATATCTCGGCCGTTACAAGCTCTGAATAATTTGCTTTTATGGCAAATTATCATTTCATAAAAGTTATTCAGAGATTAGTTGATGTCGATCAGTGTTTTGCACACATTCTTACCGTTTTTCGTTTAGAAAAATAAAATACCTTCAATAAAAATTAATTCAATAAACTGACACGTTAATAATGTGCAGAAATATACAGTTCATTAAACTCCAAAACAGAGGTTATGAAATGAGCTAATCAATGAAGATCCATGTAAACTAACCCCTAAATTATATAAAATAAAAGTTGTACTTTAAAGCTGTAAAGTGTAGAACTTAAACATAGACACTTCTAAAGCAGATGAAATATTTATTTATTTATTTATTTATTTGATAATGCTATAAAACAGCCGAGGCCAATTACATTACAGCATTAAGAATAAGTTCATAGTAAAAAATTGGAATAACAAAATGTTCATTGTGTTTTGACCATCTTTTTCTTCACCATCTTGAAATCACTTGGTGAAAACAAACTTAACAATAGTTAATCTTCATCTTCAAATATACATAAATATCCAAGATAACTATGACATGCAAGAGATAGAAACAAATTATCATTAAATATACTCATACATATTCATGCAATAAATCAATAAATTACTAACAACAAAAATCTACTGCTCACCATATGATTTCCTAATCTCCTTCTTTAAACCTGTTACGTAATTTTTTAAACTTAAATTAAATATATCAAAAAAGTGATATTCATTACATAATCTGCACATTATATTAAGAGGAGAATTGTAAGCGAGTGCGAGAGAAGCGAGGGGAAAATACAAAAGCGCTTTACAAGAGAAAAATTAATTAACTTTTGAAATTCTATGAAGAATTTCTTATCCATATTAAATTTAAATTTTATAAACATTTTGTCTAAAGTAATAGGTTGATTTTAAAAGGTTGCTCTGATAAACCGTTCAGCCTCTAGTAATATTATTTGAGTGACACAATGAATTTGTCATGATAATATAAAAAATCAGAACAAAGCACACATTTTCTCATTGAAAGGGCAACAAGTTGCAGAGAGACGTGAGCTGCTAGTAGTTATTTAAGTATACTTTCTTTTAAAAATAAACCATATAACATTAAATGTGTGCTGAAACTCATGGGCGGTTTTAGGTCTTAACTTTTGGGGGTGCCAGGCCACCTTACTTATGAATTATTGTATGCTCAAATTCAAACATCAAACTCCAATTCAAATAGCCTATTTGCAGGCAAATTCCATAAATATATGTTTATTTTATTTTATTTTATGTTTATTTTATTGTTAAAGCTTATTCAAAGTTATATTGAAAATTCATTCCCTTTTTTCTGTCATATAATCAGAAAAAATCAGGGGTGCTGGGCACCCCCTGGCACCCCCAGAAATCCGCCCATGAACTTCATTCTGAAATTTTTCTCACTTAATATTTTTTTCTGGAAATGCTTTAATTACCTACGGTTTACCTATACGAATTTTAACCAGTTTGATTCATATCAATAAGATATATATTTATAATTTATAAATAATACTAGTCGGTACTTTGGTATTATACGGAGGCCACCCCATAGCGCGCTGCGGCGATTGTGTTAGGTTGAGTTATCATAAATATGTCAGTGGCTCCGTATAATACCAAAGTACCTAATAGGCTAATGATTTCTATAAATAAAGCTAATAATTTTTATGTTTTTGTTAAGTCCTCCTTTTTTGAGGTGCATGTCAACATTTAGGTCTACGAACAACCCCTGCATCCAGGAGGATGATTCTTGAACATTTTGCAATCATAATCATTCTATTAGCAAAAGGACAAGCATATATTCCATTAGGTGGAAGCGCTCACAAAAATAAACAAACTCAATAAAATTGTTCATACTCTACGTTTATTGAAAAAGTAAGGTGAACAAGCAAACGCGAAGGCCACTTACCTCAATTATGGCCACAGAACGCGGAGCAGTAAGAACAAAAAGAAATGAAGAAGCTTATCAAAAATTGCTGAAAATAATACTGTAATTTGATCAATGACTGTCAAGATAACTTGTGTTAAGATAACTGACTTAAGAGTCCTCCCTACACAGCCAAAAATGTTCAAAAACAGCTCTCACGCGGACCCATATAGACGCCCCATTAGGTAAGGGAAATTTTTAAATTTAAATATAGTTGTAACGGGAAATGTCCAAACTAGTTGAAATGATTTTTGGAATTTCGATAGCTTAAATAGTTTTTTTCTATAATCAATTTAAAATTGTCAACTTCGGACATTAATATAACGTGTTTTATGGCGTTTTTCAAAAAATAAAAAAGCAATTCCAGTAGTTTAAAGTATTATTTATTTAAATAATATCGCATAGTATGGATATGTTAAACAATATGGGCGCTAAATGGATCCGCGCGAAACCTTACATCACAAAATGTGCACTGATTTAGCACGGGCTCTTATGGAGCCGAAGTTCCAAAAGGCGCCGCTAGTGTCGCAGGAAAACGAAAAATGCCGTGGGTAGGGAGGACTCTTAAACAACAAACAGTAATTGTAACAATATTGACAACAGAGCTCGGAGCAAACAGTAGGAGAGGAGATGAGGTGCTCAGTGAGCGGTGGAGGTCGCAGACTCCGAAACAATCGACTACCGGAAGTAACGGAGTCATGATCCAGAACGACTTCCGGCTTGTCATCTAGTTCTTGCGGTACCTTCACCTTCTTCTGGACCCGGGGCGGCCACCGAGGCTGGGGCGATCGCATCGCGATGCAGAGAGGGCCTTGTTTCGCGACTCGCTTTATGCGCCATAAAACTGATAATGGCTGTACATGAATAAGCAATTGCCTCTGTACAGTGGCAGGTGTGATAATACCTTTCACAGCAGTGTAAACGTATAACTATGAGAAAGGTTCGCGTTCTTTGAGGATGATAGGCCTAAAAAATTTAGAAAAAGGAATTTCGGAGGATCTTTGTTTTATCACTCTGACTTTTTATTTTAGGTTTCGCATTGTTTAATGTTAATGTTGGTTGACTCCAAACCACACAATTTTTAGAATTTATAAAGTGAAATCAATTAATTTTGTCAGAGGCACATAAATTATTACACAACAATATAAAAGAGGGGAGGGGACGAACTCGATATAGTAGTCTACAAGCAAACGCCCAGAAATATTCAACTAGGAAGCGTTATACAACATTTATTCCTTTACTCTGAATCTACTTGGTATCAGCCATTAGCCTATGTTTTCTTCCATAGACAAATATGGCTCTGGAGAGCATCTTTTTTTATCCTAAAGTCGACAAAAGCATTTTTTGCAAAAATCACTGGGTCTTCCACGACGCCGTTAACATACGTTGTTTATATCCAACTTTATTTTCGAAAATGTCATGTTGCTTGATGTCTTAGATAGTTTTCGAACATTATCTTTACATTTTCTCATTTAGTTTCTAAAACCTCGTCATAAGAACATAAATCTCGTCGTCGCGTGCAAGAATAAATAACGATCTAGCAGCAGGTGTCAAAACGTGTAATATTCCCCGTATGACGCCACCCTTGCGTATGCCCTGACTCACAGCCCTTCCAAAGCTATAATCTCCAGACATGAACATCACCAGCCCGAGCACGGAGCGCACTTGACGTGCCGGGGGGGGGAGGGGGAAGGGGGAGGCAGCCCCAGCCCTCGTCTGGTGATTGCGACATTGCGCGGCGCAATAAAGCAGGCCCTTGAGAACATTGATTTGTTCACAAGAATCTCGGTACATAAAAATACGAATATAAAAACACAGCAAAATGTGGATGTCCAAGTCCAACACCCGCCCATCCTTCCTCCTAATCCTCCTCCAACCTCAATTATATAGTGTGAAGTGTGAAGCATGGAAGTAATAATAAACCACGCCGTCCACATCCGTCAGTCCAATGCTGTCATTGGCTTTATACAAAGATATTACCTTTTCTATTCTCATCAAAAGCATTGGCTAACATCAGGCCAGCAGAATGTTTGGTTTCATTTCTAGACTCTGCAGAGATATAAACAGTCCTGATGAGTGGCTGCGCATAATTTATTTAACTGCTCCCTCATAAGACAAATCACTGCATGCAAGCCAAGACCGCGTTATGAATTACAACATTAGGAGCCATACATAGACCACTCATTCTATCGGATGATTGGAATCCGGCTTGATTAGTGGTCTATGGAAATTCCCGTTGAAGAACTACCAGAAATATTAAATCTTCCTTCTTTCCCTTATTAGGAGTGATGTGGCTGGCATATTTTTCTTTATAAATATTCAATATCCAAATAGAGTGACCTGATATTTTGACTGAAATCAATATAAAAGTTTCCTTTAAAAACTAGATCCAATGATCTCTTGAGCCGCAACAACCGACCCAAAGATTACGATTTCAACAACTTTCTGGCCCGGTTTTTAGTCTAGGAAATGGTATCATGGCTCATGATTTATTCTTTAATAGTGTAAGAAACAATCAAAGAAAAGCATATAGCCTCCTCGCCAAATGAAGCGATATTTCAAATTTAAAAACTAGATCCAATGATCTCTTGAGCCGCAACAACCGTCCCAAAGATAGCAATTTCAACAAACCTCTGGCCCGGTTTTTAGACTAGGGAATGGTATCATGGCTCATGATTTATTCTTTAATAGTGTAAGAAACAATCAAATAAAAGTATATGGCCTCCTCGCCAAATGAAGCGATATTTCAAATTTAAAAACTAGATCCAATGATCTCTTGAGCCGCAACCACCGTCTCAAAGATAGCAATTTCGACAAACCTCTGGCCCGGTTTTTAGACTAGGGAATGGTATCATGGCTCATGATTTATTCTTTAATAGTGTAAGAAACATTCAAAGAAAAGCATATAGCCTCCTCGCCAAATGAAGCGATATTTCAATCATAGTCTGTACCGATGTAACTATATACTTATGAAACAAAAGAACTCTTAATTAAATGGCTGCTTGCCGCTGGAAATTAAATAAATAAATGTACGTTATGCATAGATACTGAAATAAGTATTTAGTCGTATTAATGAATTGGTTCATGTCCCGTGCAACGCATAGTATCGTCTACGTTTACGAATTACGTTTTCAGTTTAATTTCATTTGGAGTATTGTGTAATTTAGCTATGTATATACTGTATAAACATATATCAAACATTTTATATATATTTTTAATTCTATGTTGAAACCCGATTGCGATTACATATACAGTGATATATTTTACGTGAAAAATATTTCATGATCCGTTCTATCTATCTGTTCAGTATTCACACTAAGTAGTTTCAGTTGTCGGTTTTTAGAGAACATAAATTTTTTCGGAAACCATAACTCAACTTTTAAGGCGTTTGTAAGGACAAAGTTACATGCAACGGGGCACCTTGGTACTGATTGAATTTAAAAATTGCTGTTATAAAACAAGCTTTGTTTTTTTCCTCAAATAAAATATTAGGTATTTATTTCAGATTTCCACACCAATGGATTATTGCAAGTTTATTTCACTTGAAAGGAATGTTGAAAGCTAACTATTGTGCTGTGAGTTAACTGGTGCAATGAAACCTTCCCACTATATTCAGTAGTAGGCCTATATGGTGTAAGATATGCCAACCATATCAGTATTTTTTATCAGTATGTTGTGTTTAACCATTTTATGAGATTTCTTGGCGTCCAAAAGTAGTGAAAATATCACAACGGAATCATTTGATTTCAACATAGTACTCCCGTGTATAGGATTACTGTCCTCCTCCTGTATGCTGATTTGAGATCCTCGTTAAAAAAACGCCATTCTCCTATTTTACATTTAATTTAAACGGGACGTTCACTTATACGCTATACCTGATGTGAGGCTTTAGCTATACTTGTGGGGGCTGCATAATAATTGATAAAAGCACGATTCTTCATCATCCTTGTAGCTCTCATACTTACCCGTTGCCACATTGTTCTTATGGCCACTACAAAATGCATATTTTGTGCACAAGCTTTTTATAAATTTACTCATTTGGAACCTGTAACTCGCTGACGACTCGCTGGTCTGTTGCAACGCGGTTTAACCGCATTGCGCGGAGTTTGCTATCGCCGAGTGTGGACGGAGGGCGCGTCAGCAAGGCTGCTTCCGGTGCTGACTCTGCTGAGAAACTTGCTGCTAATCTGATTCATTCATTTTATACTCATGCAGAACCTAAACCTGTGCACATTCGTCAGTATTGACGCATGTTTTGTGACCAAACGAGGGAAGTAGCTAAAGGGGAGGGTTGTCCAAGGGGTCCAAATCCCCTTCCCGTTAAAAATTTTATAAATAATAATAAAATTTAACCCGTTAACAAATTATACCTATAGTCCAGGAGCTACTAAGGAGAGTGAGCATGCATAAACGTATGACGCAATGTTTTTGCAGATTATTGTAATATGGACCTAGGTGATGCCGGAAACGCATGTCGTCACTTACCCAGGAGGTCGATAACTTGGGGGGAGGGGGCAAAGATGGCGGGGGGCGCTACGCGTTAAATCGCTGATATCTCGAAAACGGTTTAAGATAGAACGTAAGTTAAAACGTCATTTTGTTTGGGAAATTATGGACTTTAAGAAATGTTATTAGGTCCGAGGTCGTATCTCGATTGATAAAAGAGATATTAAATAAAACTTGAAAATATGGAAATTTCGGTCGATTTTTTTCACGAAATTAGGTTAAGTTTGTGAGTTTTGTGCACTAGTCTGACTAAATATTGTCACATACTGTTGCTGTATGGAGTATTCTCATGCCGTTAACGCATGTCGTCACCCTCCCAGGTAGTCAACGACATAAGGAGAGGGGGGCAAACATGGCGGAAAGCGCTATACAGAAAACAACTGTATCTCGATAATGGGATGAGGTAGAATAGCGGGAAAAACGACATTTTAATCACAAAAATTACTTAGATGAAAAAGGTCCCTAGGTCCAAGTTCGTATCTTTAATAATAAACTACTTATAAAAATCATACATTTAGAAACTTAGTAATACTACAGATGTTTTTTTTGCAAAAATCTTGACATTCTGCCAATTTTTTTTGTTTTATTTGATAATAACATGATAACCCTGTTTACAAAATAAATGTTTATATATTAACAGATTTAATAATTGCGTAAACAGTGTGTTAACATGTAAAACAAGCTATCTTAATTGCGCCCAGTACGGGAGGTTGTTGCGATGTAGAGAAATGATTTGCAGTGACTGGTAAATAGGAATAAAATATAAATTAAAATAATTTCTAATTAGTTTTTGCTATGAATACAATCGGAGATCATAAAGTATTGATTAAAACTGGATTTCAAGTTGTTACGCCAAAGATAGTTTCGAAACGACATTATTGTCAGTTGCATGTATATTTATTGAGCTGTACAAATACCTGTTACCTGTTACCTCCGAAGTGCGTCCCGTAGACCATACTGGCATGAGACCCGTCAATAACAAATAGACTATCTAAAAATATGTAACAAAAGAAACGATACATTTGATGTCATTTAAAGCTGGATTGTACTGCTTGTCAAAGGAAAAACGTTACGTGGCGTCTTGTTTGTTTACTCACTCCGGAGCCCATCGTCACTCGTCGTAACAAACAAGCACAATACACAAAGCTAGTACAGTGCCTGTTATTATTGGTTAATATATCGGTAAACCCAAATTCAGCTCTGTGCTACTCTGTATTTTGTGTTATTCTATGTAAAGATTTCTAGACTTCAGAATAAGTTGTTTGTTTTTTAAAAATTGGGCTATTTTTCGGAACCGTTTTATTTAAATACTACTAGTGTTAGTGAATAGGGCATTGTTAAAGTGGACTGTGCCATCCGTAATAACTGGAGGATTTAAAAGGTAATAAATTCAACATTCAAACATGGAAGTATGAGAAGAAATATTTTCCAAATCTAACATGGTTACAATCTGATTAGCAAATTTCCAAACATATTTAATAGACATGGCATTTTAGTTGACCACAATTTAAAAAAAGGCCTTTGATCCAAAATTATGTTTGATTTGTAAAGAAAAAAACAGAAGAGAGATTAGTTTTAAATCCTAAGGAACAGAGTTTCATACGAATTAAAGAGGCTAGCACACGTCGAGGAGATTTAATTTCAGAATGTTTTGAAGTTGTTGGGGAGTTTCATGAATATAAATACCACCGATCCTGTTATTCTAAATACACCAGTGAGGTAAATATTTCTCGTAAAACCAAAATGGATTCAATCGACCTACTAACACCTAAATTAGAGCCAAATGAAGACAGTAGCTCTAAGGAGATTGTTACGAGGCGCACGCTACTTCCATGTGACTACACAAAATGTATTTTTTGCCAAAAGAAGACTAAAACGAAAAGTTCTTTTAAATAAATAAGTAAATAAAAAGTTTTTTAAATTAAATATTTATTTAAATAAATAAGGTTATTATTTTAATTTCTATTTTATTCCTATTTACCAGTCACTGCGGACCATTTCTCTCCATCGCAACAACCTCCCGTACTGGGCGCAATTAAGATAACTTGTTTTACATGTTAACACACTGTTTAAGCAATAATTAAATCTGTTAATATATAAACATTTATTTCGCTATCATGCTATTATCAAATAAAACAACAAATCTTGGCAGAATGTCAAGATTTTTGTAAAAAACATCTGTAGTATTACTAAGTCTCTAAATGTATGATTTTTCTAAGTCGTTTATTATTAAAGATACGACCTTGGACCTAAGGATCTTTTACATCTAAGTAATTTTTGTGATTAAAATGACGTTTTTTCCGCTATTCTATATCATCCTGTTATCGAGATACAGTTGTTTTCTGCGTAGCGCTTTCCGCCATGTTTGCCCCCCTCTCCTTATGTCGTCGATCACCTGGAAGGGTGACGACATGCGTTAACGGTATGAGAATACTCCAAACAGCAACAGTATGTGACAATATTTAGTCTGACTAGTATACAAAACTCACAAACTTAACCTAATTACGTGAAAAAAATCGACCGAAATTTCCATATTTTTATGTTTTATTTAATATCTCTTTTATCAATCAGATACGACCTCGGACCTAATAACATTTCTTAAAGTCCATAATTTCCCAAACAAAATGACGTTTTAACTTACGTTCTATCTTTAACCGTTTTCGAGATATCAGCGATTTAACGCGTAGCGCCCCCCGCCATCTTTGCCCCCTCCCCCCAAGTTATCGACCATCTGGGTAAGTGACGACATGCGTTTCCGGCATCACCTAGGTCCATATTACAATAATCTGCAAAAACATTGCATCATACTTTTATGCATGCTCACTCTCCTTAGTAGCTCCTGGACTACTAAACTTACTGTTTGCTTTGCACAGAACAATTATATATGTAAACCTCACTTAGCCAAATGTTTCAAGCTAGGTTAATAGATTAGATGAGAATATGTGGTGGCATTCGCATTGGCCCAAGTGTCGTCTCCGCATGCATGTTTTTGTATACTTGTCGACCTTTGACAGCTGATACGCTTTGTATCTTTCGCTGATGCGCACTACGCTTCTATATTTCCTACGAACGGTTTATCTATATTTTTTGGTCTGTGTCCGTGAAGTCTGGATCGTAAGCAGAAACAAAATAATAACGTCCACATTTTCATGGGGCGGGAAAAAAGAATAAAACGTGAGCACGGTAGCCTAAGCCTATTGCTCTTTACTGCTGCCTACTGTTTACATACATTTTCACTTTTATAATGTAAATTTATTGTTCGGTAATAGCGGTGTTTTAATGATGATTTCAGAGAGAAGTTTTTGATATCGATTTCATCTAGCCTAGAATGCGATGCCGGAAAGGGAACTATGGCGATCACCACGAAAGCGACGATTTCGTGTATTGCAAACTGGCTAAAATGCGAGGTTTCAAAAATCCTCCAGGGGTTTGCCCCGGGCCCTCTATCATTGGGTCGTCCATACCCCTCGGCTCCCCAGTTGTGATACCCCCTCTTGGCAAAGGGCTGTCTATTCCACTGCAGGTCAACTAAAAGTGATTAATTGAGAGTTGAACTCACAAGTTTTACCAAGGTATACGTGTCTTGAAATTGATTTTCAACAAATAAAACTGTCTAAGCTAAACCATTTTGTTTTACAATTTTCAAACATTTAAATTTAAATTGGAGACCCCCTGACCTCCCATGTTGTTGAGGGGAATTCCATCTGGTTCCCACTCTACCCGAAATCCCTGCTACGTCCCTGGCCGAACTCTTAAAAGTAGTAAGTGAAAAATAATAATAATAATAATAATAATAACAGTAAGTGAATTGAAAATTTAAGGAGAGTTAAGTCATTTATCTAAAACTATGGTTAAGGTGGGTTAAGTTTTTTAAAATAATAAATTGTTTTATTGGTACGAAAGGATATACCGATATTGGTAATATTACCGATAGTGAATAATATATAGGCTCGGGTAAAATGACAAGAATGTCAAGAAAGAACGAAATTCAATGACAAAACACAAAACAATATTTATTTTAATTATCCTCCGAGTACAATAGCCCATTTGATATTGTATTTCCAATGTGCAGAAACGTATGGCCTCTGTAATGTTTGACTGAATTTGAACATCATAATTAATTGAAAACATTTACAAATGTTTGCGATTGCATGTGGTAACAAAAATAAAACTGATTTAGGGATTGTAACTATCTAGTATTTCTCTTTGGTCTGTATCTTAAATAAAAATTGCAGCAGTGGAATATATACGCAGGATTAGAAATAATAAAAACCCCTATTACTTTAGGCGAATCTTGGATTATTTTCCTAGCTACCGCATTCTTATATATTTCTTTGAGGAAAGACATCTCTTTGAAATCCCTTCAACAAAAATGCAATAATTTCTCTCATGTTTTTACTAACAACTTTTAGGTTAGGCATTTGTTTATAAAATCTAGGTTCAATTTTTAAATAAAACTACAACTAAATTTTGTCCATTAATATTATGATGATTGTAAGGAGTAAGCTTCTTAAAATCTTAACACTTACAGAAATTCTCAAGATTTTTTGGTATACATTTGTCACCCTCAAGAAAATATGTTTGGACAGATTTCCGTAAGGAAGATTTAAATATGAAAATATGGTAATATATTTTTCACACCACAATAAAATTATGAAGACGTAAAATTTACAATGTCAACTATGACATTTATTAAGAATAAAATTGAATGGCGTAAAAGATAGAGAGCATTTTCAAAATATAATTGCCAATATGTAATCTCATTGTCATTTATTTTACTTTGAGGTGACGTAGAAGAAAATCCAGGTCCCAGTAAAAGTGCAGGCCCTAAAAAACAAAACTATTCCTTTTGTAAAAAAATTTCGAAAGATTTAAGTCCCACATAAATGCGAATCACAGGAAGATGTATATTTGAAATACAATTATACTGATGATAGCAAACTATTTGTCTTAAATCCTTTAGAGAAAAATTGTTTGACAAGAAAGCAGTACAAACAGATATCATTAACAGAACTAATAGAACTGATAAATATGACCAGGATTGGCATGAAGTAGACAACAATGAAATATGGACTTAGTTAAATAAATACAGTATCTGAATTTACCTCTTAATTGTAAGGCTGCAAATCCTACGAGAAAAAATATCTTAAAAACAGAAACAAATAAAATATTATTAAAAGAGATATGTAATTCATTGAAGTTGAAACAATATAAATATATAATATGTACAGTGGATAGGTAATTGCGAAGAACATACAAAAGACTTATCTCATCAACTGGTTGTCACTGGTCATTAATATTATTTGATTCAGAAAAATGAAAATGTTTTCATTTTGATTCGTTATCCCCTTTAAATAGTAACCATGCCACAAAAATAGCCAATAAACTTAGCTAATAATTAGCTAAGTTTATTGGCTTATAAGAATTATTCATATGTGGAAAAACTGACATTAAAGTAAAATAAATAAAATGTAACAGACAAAAATCAAATGTTGAATGTGGTGTACACGTCATTAAAAATGCTGAAATAATAACATTCTGTCTCAAGCGCAATATGGATATTGACGGGAGGAAGAGAAGTTTAAAGAGGATTTCTGTATTTCTTCAATGTATCAAAGATATCTAACAAAAAATACCTAGATAAATACATTTAATTTAAAACCAGACTTTCTACAGAATCAAATAATGCAATATTTCAAATTATCTTTTTGATTTTGTAAACTTATGCACTCCTAACAAAAGTAAACTATTGGAGAAACATACTGAATTGAATTATGGATCTAATTTTGAGTTTTCTTTAAATAATGTTAAATGTCAACATTGTGGAAGTATATTTAAAAATATCCAAGCACTAAATATACACATTTCGAAAAGTCATCATTTGATATAGAAAAAATATCTGTAACAAATAAAACCTTTGCAAGATAGTGATAAAGTTCCGAATGAGGAAATAACAAATCTTATTGAAGATAACAAATTATCAAACAAAAATTAAAAAAATGAAATTGACAAATGGATAAATATATTTTCACAAGACATGAATTCTCAAAGTTTTTATCAGATTTTATAAATATTCTGTCAGGACCTAAACATCCAGTTCGTAAATATTATGAAATTTGTAAGAAAGATCGAGAAGTAAAACAAAATAAATGTTACAAAAACAGTACTAACCCCCAAAGAGGAACTAAAAATGATTGCAAGAAAATACGGGAAAAGTATATGTGCGAGACAATACAATTTGAATTTCACAACCAAAGGAAACAAGCAGTTCGTAAAATAGTGGATTAAGGAGCCAAATCTTACACAATAGATTAAAAAACCCTTCATGAACAATTTCTTCCCTTCTGAACCCAACAAGAATGAACTTCCATCAATAAGACCGTTCATGAGAGCACATTAAATAAATTCAATGAGACATATATTACCGAAATTAGTGAACAAGAAGTTACATATGCAATAAAATCTATTAAAATTGAATCTGCTCTTGGTTCAGATAAAGTTCTAATAAGAGCGCTAAAATTGAAAAGGATTATCTCAAATACTATCACTTATACTTACAAACATACACAGGAATCGAATCACAAAATACCTTCTATGTTTTTTAAGCTAGAACAAATCTTCTTGATAAAGGTGGCGATTCCTCAAAAGTTACAATTGGAGACCAATATCAATATGTTCAGCATTGAGAAGAGCTTATGAAAGAATATTAGACAGCCGAATAAAAGAATATGTTTCCTCCAATCAAGCGGAAAAAGGATTTACAAAAGATCCAGGATCATATATAAATTATAATATTTTAGATTCCGTTTTAAAGAACGCTAAGAAAGAAAAGAATGATTGCTGTATTATGTTTTTAGCTATTGAAAAGGCCTATGATAATGTAGGACATGACCACCTAGATGACGTACTTGACTCATTAAACATTCCAACCATTCTATTCATTTTAGGAATTCATGGTAATTCCATAGTATAAATAGTCTACAAAAACAAAATGAAACCCACATAGAAACAAGTAAAGGTAACACAAAACCTATTAGTATAAAAGAGGTGTATTGCAAGGAGCACCTCTCTCCCCAACACTTTACAACCTGTCAATAAACCATATTTTGGACGAGTTGAGTGAACCAAATATCTTGGATACCTTTGGCTATCAATTTAATAAAACAACTCCAGCTATATCTGTCTTAAGTTTTGCTGATGATACCGTTTTAATCGGTAAGAACAAGGAAGCAGTTATATCATTATATGACATGACAAAAAATCGATTTGAAGAAATTGGATTAAACTTAAATATTGAGAAAACAAACGTCATTAACATTAATCATGGACATGTCTTAACAGAAAAGTTTATTCTCGACCATAATAAAATAACATAAATTGTAAAACTTGATAAAATAAGTATTTAGGTTTAAATTTTAATGATGAAACAATATTTGACCAAGAAAGTTTAATCAAAATGCGAAATGATAAGGTAACAAAAATAATAGTAACCCCATATTTAAAATCAGTAAAAAAAACTATTTATTCTGAACACCTATATTTGACCAACTTTAATGTATATATATAACTCTATATAACTCTAATTCCAGTGTGCTCTATTGAATAAAATTAATCAAACCTTCCTGAACAATGTATACTTGATAATAAGATCAGCTGTAAAAGAAGTGTTAGAGTTACCAAATGACATTCCAAAATCAATGATACACTCTCCTAAAGTAAATAAAGGTTTAGGTATAATAAAAGCATCATGGGAGGCGTATATTCAACATATTACTATATTATGTGTTCTTTTAAAGAATGAAAACAATTCATATATATCACAATATGAAACTATGAACAAGAAATTAACGATTGTTTAATAAAGTTACAACTATAATACAAATATCAAAATATTTTATGACTTTTTAACTGTGATTCATAACATATATAAGGTGCAGAATTGTAGGTATCTTAACAAGAAGAATCGGAAAAGAAATTAATCAGAAAAATATCACTTTAACAAGTCTAACAGGTGTATGGAACACCCATGCGTTTAGTTCAGTTAAAGTATGCTAAGATAGCATCGTACGAGGGATAGCTTCAAAAACGAGACTGAAATGATTCTTTATGTTACATTCCAATGGTATTACTTTCATTTTAATAACTGTTACACCTTAGAGCAAGTAATCTAGAGATACTACTATAAATTTAATTACGATTCATAACATTTAAATGGTGCAGAATTTTTAGTATTTTAACTGGTAAGAATCGGAAAAGAAATCAGTAAGAAGCATATCATTGTAATAAGTCAAACGAAAATAATTACAGTTATATGTCGATTCAAAATTGTTCTGATTGAGTTTTCAAGAGAACGTGTAGGGAGAGACGCTCAAAACCAGCACCGCACTCCAACGGCTAGGGCTAGAGACCTGTTGGCCTTGGGATCACCCGGCTTTTTAAAATGGCGGCTGCGGCTTACAAATCATTGGCACTCCTTTGTGTGGGCCGCGTCCTCGGCCCCCGGACACCTCACACGGAGCCGCAGGACCCCACACTGTCCGGGCCCTGCACCACAATACAAGCTGCGGTACCCCACACTGTCCGGGCCCTGCACCACAATACAAGCTGCGGGACCCCACACTGTCCGGGCCCTGCACCACAATACAAGCTGCGGGACCCCACACTGTCCGGGCCCTGCACCACAACACAAGCCGCGGGACCCCACACTGTCCGGGCCCTGTACCACAACACAAGCTGCGGGACCCCACACTGTCCGGGCCCTGCACCACAACACAAGCTGCGGGACCCCACACTGCCCGGGCCCTGCACCACAATACAAGCTGCGGTACCCCACACTGTCCGGGCCCTGCACCACAATACAAGCTGCGGTATCCCACACTGTCCGGGCCCTGCGCCACAATACAAGCTGCAGTACCCCCACACTGTCCGGGCCCTGCGCCACAACACAAGCTGCGGGATCCCACACTGTCCTGGCCCTGCACCACAACACAAGCTGCGGGACCCCACACTGTCCAGGCCCTGCACCACAATACAAGCTGCGGTACCCCACACTGTCCGGGCCCTGTACCACAACACAAGCCGCGGGACCCCACACTGTCCGGGCCCTGTACCACAACACAAGCTGCGGGACCCCACACTGTCCGGGCCCTGCACCACAACACAAGCTGCGGGATCCCACACTGTCCGGGCCCTGCACCACAACACAAGCCGCGGGACCCCACACTGTCCGGGCCCTGTACCACAACACAAGCTGCGGGACCCCACACTGTCCGGGCCCTGCGCCACAACACAAGCTGCGGGATCCCACACTGTCCTGGCCCTGCACCACAACACAAGCTGCGGGACCCCACACTGTCCAGGCCCTGCACCACAATACAAGCTGCGGGACCCCACACTGTCCAGGCCCTGCACCACAACACAAGCTGCGGGACCCCACACTGTCCGGGCCCTGTACCACAACACAAGCCGCGGGACCCCACACTGTCCGGGCCCTGTACCACAACACAAGCTGCGGAACCCCACACTGTCCGGGCCCTGCACCACAATACAAGCTGCGGTACCCCACACTGTCCGGGCCCTGCACCACAATACAAGCTGCGGTATCCCACACTGTCCGGGCCCTGCGCCACAATACAAGCTGCAGTACCCCCACACTGTCCGGGCCCTGCGCCACAACACAAGCTGCAGGATCCCACACTGTCCTGGCCCTGCACCACAATACAAGCTGCGGTACCCCACACTGTCCAGGCCCTGCACCACAACACAAGCTGCGGTACCCCACACTGTCCGGGCCCTGCGCCACAACACAAGCTGCGGTACCCCACACTATCCGGGCCCTGCACCACAATACTAGCTGCGGTACCCCACACTGTCCGGGCCCTGCGCCACAACACAAGCTGCGGGACCCCACACTGTCCGAGCCCTGCACCACAATACAAGCTGCGGGACCTCACACTGTCCAGGCCCTGCACCACAATACAAGCTGCGGTACCCCACACTGTCCGGGCCCTGCAGCACAATACAAGCTGCAGTATTCCACACTGTCTGGGCCCTGCACCACAATACAAGCTGCGGTACTACAGTGTCCGGGCCCTGCACCACAATACAAGCTGCAGTACTACACACTGTCTGGGCCCTGCACCACAATACAAGCTACGGTACTACACTGTCCGGGCCCTGCAGCACAATACAAGCTGCGGTACCCCACACTGTCCGGGCCCTGCACCACAATACAAGCTGCGATACTACACTGTCCGGGCCCTGCAGCACAATACAAGCTGCAGTACTCCACACTGTCTGGGCCCTGCACCACAATACAAGCTGCGGTACTACACTGTCCGGGCCCTGCACCACAATGCAAGCTGCGGTACCCCCACACAGTCCGGGCTCTGCACCACAATACAAGCTGCGGTACCCCACACTGTCCGGGCCCTGCACCACAATGCAAGCTGCAGTATCCCACACTGTCCGGGCCCTGCACCACAATACAAGCTGCGGTACCCCACACTGACCGGGCCCTGCACCACAATACAAGCTGCGGTACCCCACACTGTCCGGGCCCTGCACCACAATACAAGCTGCGGTATCCCACACTGTCCTGGCCCTGCACCACAATACAAGCTGCGGGACCCCACACTGTCCTGGCCCTGCACCACAATACAAGCTGCGGTATCCCACACTGTCCTGGCCCTGCACCACAATACAAGCTGCGGGACCCCACACTGACCGGGCCCTGCACCACAATACAAGCTGCGGGACCCCACACTGACCGGGCCCTGCACCACAATACAAGCTGCAGGACCCCACACTGTCCGAGCCCTGCACCACAACACAAGCTGCGGGACCCTACACTGTCCGGACCTTGAACCAAAATACAAGCTGCGGGACCCCACACTGTCCGGGCCCTGTACCACAACCCCACACTGTCCGGGCCCTGCACCACAATACAAGCTGCGGTACCCCACACTGTATGGGCCATGCACCTCAACACAAGCTACAGGACCCCACACTGTCCGGGCCCTTCACCACAATACAAGCTGCGGGACCCCACACTGTCCGGGCCCTGCACCACAATACAAGCTGCGGGACCCCACTCTGTCCGGGCCCTGCACCACAATACAAGCTGCAGGACCCCACATTGTCCGGGCCCTGCACCACAATACAAGCTGTAGGACCCCACACTGTCCGGGCCCTGCACCACAATACAAGCTGCATGACCCCACACTGCCCGGGCCCTGCACCACAATACAAGCTGCCGGATTCCACACAGTCCGGGCCCTGCACTACAATATAAGGTGCAGGCCCCACACTGTGTTGGGCCCTACCACCATCACAAGTTGTAGATACCCTGCACCGTTTGGGGCCCAGCCACCATAGTACAAGTTGTAGAACGTCACAATGTCCGCGGGTTCTGCAACCACGTAAATAAAAATGTAATTGTAATCATGTGTCTTTCACTTTCAAATGTAACCAAGTATTAACCAATGAATTTATAACATGCAGACAACTATGTAATAACACAAACAAAATGGTATTGTTACAAATAAATATTTGCACGTACATAATAAGTAATCCATTCCAATAAAATTCATTCACTAATTATGGAGGTGATTTTCAATTATTCAATTTCAATTTTTTTAGGAATGATCTATGAATGCTCAAGCAACGGAAAATTTGTAGACCAAACATTGTTTTAATTTATGTCATATAACTTACAATTGTTTAATAAATTGAATCAAGTGTGCACGTTGTTTTGTTTTATATTAAGTTATTTCAAGTTTTCTGAATTTTTATAGGTTTTATAAAATTTAGTTCTCGCAGAAATGAAATGGCGGCGTGTCGGGTTATATACAAAGGCTTCCATGTTCTGTGGTGGGAGGACCGATGCTACTAGGTGTCGAAAGAGATTCACTTCTCTACCCCTCACATGATGCAAACATAAAGCTGTTCTTACTCCATTTAATGGTCGACGGATAGTTCAATTACACCTTAGCAGCATAAGTTTGTTCTCCTTTTGTTTGAAACTTACATAGTATTTTTTCGGAAAAAGTCATGTGTTTTTTTGAACGAATTAGCTAAGTTTTAACTTATTTTTACTGGCCACCAATATGTTATTGGTTTCATCATGTAATTCAAGAGCTCAAAAAAAATTTTGATCCGTTTTTTCCCATTGGATAAATGAAATTATTAAGTAAAAGTCATTAGCACAGCTATTATTAGCAGGAATATAGAGGGTAACTCAACTGTGTACACATATAATATGTAATCCCTTAAATTTCAACATTTTTTCACAAAAATAGCCGCCATATTGAAATCAATAAAAATAAATTGGTTCTTAATTTGAGTTTGGAGTTGTTTCAGCAGTATCTTAGATTTACCCTGAAAGATATACCTTTGATCACAGTCCATGTACATAAATGATATTAGTCAGTGATAAGTTGATAACAACTTGATAATGTTGCAAGCATTTTTGGCAAACAACTACCGGGTAGTCTTTTAAAAGTGTTCCCCCACTGGCAAACGACTACCCAGTAGTCGTTTGATTTTTTATGTTTTTACAAGTAAACAGTTCTGAAATTTTTTTTGGAACCATCAATATTGTATAATTGTTCCCTGTAATGTCCTGAAAAAGAAAATATATAATAGTATATATTTTTATTCAATAAAACATAACTTATACAGCTTCAAATTAACCTGTGTAAAAAGGGCCTGCCAGTACAGAGATTTTTGGCTGCCAGATGGAGGGTTAAAACACCCTAAATACATGTTTAAATTTCCTCAAAGAAAATAATCCATAGGACGAGATTTTCGTAGTTTTGAATTGGTATACTGTACTATAAGACAATGACCAAACGACATCAGTCTCCAATAACCTCCGTTAATTTTGAATGAACGTTCTAGTGCGTGTGTTGTGTAAGTATATTTTAGGAGTGGTAAAAAAATATTCAAATTTATTTGCGCTCAACATAGTTACAAATAAAATCTTGTCTACACCAATACTAAACACATTTTGATATTGATGACATTAAAAGCTGTACATCATTCGAAAATTCCAACTCTTGCAACTAGTTGTCATCGATTTTCAATCTTATGTTAGCTATTTACTTGTTACTTGATGCTCACATTAGGGGTATAAAATCATAAATACGGCGTGTGTGCCCAAAACCAATTCGTTATATACAAAATATTAATACTGTAGTTCAAAATTAATTAGCTCAAAAGACCAAAAAACACAAATAAGCTTTGTTCTCAATATATTTTTGTTTATGTTAATCATTCTAAGACATTTAAAATTATTATTACATTGCTTGCCTCAACGAAGAACTCTATCTTATCTCTTCGCTTCATTTCTTTGTTCTAGTTTAGTCAACTCTTATCAACTTTGATAAGAAGTTCTGGGTGAACTGCCAAGCTAATTGGGGCAACATAAACTACATAGTTCAAATGTCAAATATTTCTTAAATTAAAACCAATCAGTATCAGCTCCGGGGCATTGAAAATAAATAAATGAAAAATATTCTTCAGGAATATCCCTTATTCGTCTCTTTTTCATTATTTGTGTCTTTGCGAGTTTTATCGCCTATAGGGTGACCAGACGTCCCGTTTTTTAGCGACGTGTCCCGTTGTCCCGACGAACTCTCTCGGGACGCCCATTTGTCCCGTTTTGACGTTGTTGGTAAGAAAAATACTTAAGAAAGGTTTTACTGTAAAAAACTCTTAATTTTTTCCGGTTCTTTTGTCTTTTCTAGTAACTTAAAAATAAAGGTAAATACGAACTAGAGTATAGCAGATATTTTCAATTTGAAAGTGTCTAAAAACTCACCAAAATGCTCCTAATTTTTCAACATTTTCCGAGGGAGGACCTCCGAACCCCTCTCTCTTTGCGGCGTTTTAATGTAAAAATCACTTAAATAAATTTTTCGGTTCTTTTGTAGTTTTCTAGTAACTTAAAGTTAATGGTAAAGATGAACTAGAGTCGAGCATATATTTTCAATCTGAAAGAATCTAAAAACGCACCAAAATGCTCCTAAATTTTCAAAATTTTCAGAGGGAGTACCCCCGGACCCCCCCCCCCCTCACCCCCCGGAAGTCGGCGTCCCATTTCGGCTGCTCCAAAATCTGGTCACCTTACCTCTGCCTGTATTCAGCTGCAGTTAATTATTAGTCTGTTATATTGATAATACAGGAAATGTCAAGCGGCTGATATTTGTCAGTAAAATAACATTATTTCGCCCTGGAATTATGATAAAATTAGGTTTTGTGGGCTCGAGACCGTATTTCAAATTCGAGACGACGTCGAGAATTTGAGACGACCGAGAGCTGCAAAACTCTTTTCGGCGAGGTGCGAACACTATTTTCCACTACACTCCACAATGAAATTAATCTCATATAATATTTAAAATCTGAATATTTATTTGGCACACTTGAATAGTAACACACGCTATGATAGTGCCTCGTTAGAGGCGGCTATACCACTATCCTGTCGTTGAACCCGGTGTTGAATGCCATACAACAGTTTTGGGATGTTCACACGGTGTTTCAAGCAAATAAACACATTCAGCCTTCTTTCGGTCCTTCGGAACAGAGCTATTCTCGGCCTTCATGTTTGGTGAGAAATCTGTTACCTTATCCAACTCAAACTCAACCTTCTTACTTCTTACATATTCTGGTTAAATATGCAGTGACTGCTGCTGCGATCCCGGAGCTGAAATCGTATTAGGCCATTCAGTATCATTTTTAAATTGGTTTTGTTATTGAAATGGCGAGTCGGATTAAATGCAATTAAGTATGTGGTGGTACTTTTTGTAGTTATTTCTAATCGTAATTAAATAATTGAAGTTAGTTGAAATAATATATTATTTGATCATAATGTACTTTGATACATATCAATCGTTTATTATTTTGTTACACACAGAGTATGATGGACATAATGTAATTTTATTATTGATATAGGCCTTTATATCGTCTTTTCTAATCTGTTTCATATTTTCGATGTAACTGGTGTTATATTGTATGAATAATAATGTAGTTTTATCGAGCAATTGTAAACACTTGAACAGTTAATAAGGGGAGGAATTCTTCCTTCAAATGCAACATTATAACAGTGAATTCCCACAAAAAACGGAAAATACACGAAATGTAAATGGAAAAATCTTTCAAAGTCTCACCATCTCCTCACATTTATCCATAAGGGACACAGCGTGAACTCTAACAGAAGATATTATATTGGTGTCCATTCCACCCACACACTTTCTACATAATCCGCGGTATGTGCTGCGGTCTCGATCTTGAAATCGGATTATTCGATGGATCTTTTCGTTCATTGTTACATTATTGAAACGACGTGTTACAATGAAAAATACTGTTTCCAAGTATGTGACATTTTTTTCACATTTACTGCAATATTTACAAAATCGTGATTGAACTTCAAATAGTTGAAATTCAAGTACAGTACACATAGATTATTATGAACATAATGTAATTTATGTACATGAATGGTTCATTATTTTGTTATAAAGTTAATCCAAACAGAATCATTCACATAATGAATATTTTTTTATTTGCATAGTTTTTTGTCTTCTTTTAAATGTTTAATTTAACCTTTTATAAAATGTATCGGATGAAAAGAGTTATCGAACATTGTAAAATATTACAACAGTTGGTTATAAAAATATTACAAGAGTTGTACATAGAAGGATTACTTTTACTCCGACCAAAAGCAACATATGCCTGTAAATTCCCATGAAAAGCCGATAAATTATTACAACAAATTTCTTGGTCTGAAGGTATTCTGCTCACCCTACTACGAAGACGTAGGCCTATTGATTACGCGGTAAAAATATGAATCATATTTTTACCAAATATAGTGACTAAATATAAAAAACATTTTAAGAACTTAACTCCTGAAACTTGAAAGGCCCTTAACGCGTTAACGATCCAAATTAACGATCACTTCATTTAAAAGCTCTCAAACCCCATCAATTCACGGGTATAGAGGACTCGTTCCACTAATTGTACAGAGAGTAACGAAGGCGCAATTACCATGAAGCGCAGCCAGCGTGCAAACAGCGAGGGGCTGTTGGCTGTTTGTGTAGCGTAACGAGTGGGGGAGGGCCGGGGGGGAGAGGAGGGTGTCATTAGTGTCATCTGCAGCAGATATGATCCGAGGGATGATGATGTACTTGTCAACACACACGTGCTGCGAGTGATACCGCCCCGCTGCGAGCTGGAGTTGAAAAATTAATTTGTGTTGACCTTTGGGCGCAAAATAGAGAGGGTAATGTGATGTTCCCAAAGGGAAAGGTTGCTGAACATGCAATTGGAATTGTTTACGGTTTACTCTTTGTTAAGGTAACAAAATAGGGCCTCATAGTACCTCAATGATTAATGTTTTTACAATATCAATGAATTATTTGAGTAGTTTTGCCACCTTTTTTTCTGTTTAAGATTTTACCTAACCTCACTTCATTCCCAAATCGAGGAGAAATGTCCGAGAGATGATTAAGATGTTCTGAAGATAGTTAGAGGAAAGAGCTTCAGAAATAGCAAGTTTTTGTCTGGTCCTACGCCTTCACATAGTTGGTCTACGGGACGACGCATCTGTATGTATGTATGTATGTATGTAAGTAAGTAGGTAGGTATACAATAGGATTTTAAAACTTTAAATATTCAAGGTGAGCTGATTTATGGATTGTTCCATGACTATCCACCTTCTGGCATCTGATTTTTCTAATGACCTAGGAGTATTCGTAAAGGCAATGACTGATTACTCAAAATGCGCTCTGTTAGTAGTGTGGATTGTTTTTTAACAAGTTCGTTAGCTTTGGTTTCTTCCTTAACTTACTTTACTTTGCGCAGGAATAACCCTAAACTTTTATAGCTGTTTTTATAACGGTTTTTCTCATGCTGAAAGTAATATTAGCAACAACGAGCAAGTTATAGTTACAGCTATTGCTTCATAGAGCTCCATCAATATCGTCTAGCAATTGTATTTTATCCTAGGGTAAATTTTAGGATCACTCACCTTTTTATGAAAATGAAGTAAACTATTGAAGTGGATTTACGTATTTTCTAGTATACCTACAGAACCCCCACGCCCCTTGAATATGTACTTTAAGCCTAAATAATTAATTTACAAATCATCAAAAAGCCATCTCCGAAACCACCCACAAAACAAAAGCCTGTGTGAAGTTTAATTAATTTAACTATAAAAAAAAGAATACCAACAAGTAATTTTATCGAAGTTAAATGCGTCAGAAATAAAGTTAAAATCTTTTATTTATGATTGGTTAATTCATTACCTAAGTTTTATATATTCAAAACTACGGGATTGTTTAATTTATTATTTGGTTCTCGCAGGAGTGAGGTGGCGGAGTGTTGGCTTTTAAGCAATGCTGCAGATCAGAGATATGGGCGGTAGGACCGATGTTGCATGCCAATGGGTGCGTTCAGCCGCAGACACCGGTAATCTTCAAAGCTGTATTGAGTGAACGGTATTGGTGAATTTACCACCTTCCGAACATTGTTGTGCAACCGCTGAGTCACCGGTGACTGCGGCTGAACCCACCCAATGTATACAGTATACATTGATGCTATACTTGTTGTCGAAAGCAAATGAGTTCTCTATACATTGATACTAATTCGACCACCGCCGGACCCATCGAATGGTGGCACATTTACACCTCAGTAGCAAAACGTTTTCCTCCTTTTGGTTCACTAATAATACAATACTATAGTACTTCCGTTTCATCGTCACCTTCCGCCATTCTCTGTCTCTCAATTCCTCTGCTTGTATCCAGAACGGAAGAGTTATTTCTGTTGTTGTGTGAACCCCGTAACCCCTTTAAATTAGTGATTAACTTTGGTGGAATTCTCTGAAGAGTTGTTTCTGAGTTTTTATAGTCCCAGGCAAAGAAGTGTCTTTGCAATGCGCTGGAGTAGTGACTCCAGCGCCATTGCTTTCATGGAAGGTTCACATGCAAAGCTCATGATGAAGTTTAAAATATAAAAAAATCATCATTTTAATATATTCTGTAAAATTCTTTATTCTACTCTATAAAATATATCTTGTCATCAAGACTCGGTACTGAATTTCAGGCAACAAATCTGAATGTCTACATAATTTTCTTCACATACGTATACATGGTCCATGATTCAGTTAAAATATATCATAAATTTGTATTAAGTTTTTTCCGCTTCGGAACCATTGGCATTGTAAACGTTTTTATAGAGGCCATGCATAGAAGCAAATCCTAGTCTTGTTGCACTATCCAATCTCAACATTTTTTGTCACCATTACATATGGACAAATGGAATCAATCAAATAATAATCTTAATAAATTAAATCTCACTCTTAAAAATTATAAAAAACGGTCTCATGATCATGTTTAAAATATAAGATAGCAGTTCCATTAAAAATTGCTATATCTTCTCCCAGTTATTTATCCTACCTGAAAAGTTATGCCCCCAACCAGTTCTACATTTTCACATCGACAAACGAGAAATCTCCAGCACTCCATCTCTCGTGAGCCCACTCGGCCACAATCGCTGCCAGCCCGCACGTACGCAGATAAATATCGCTAACAAGACCGAGAGTCTGGGCGAAGCGGCCACATAAATAATTGAGTCGCTTCGCTCGCCAATTAGCCGCCCCTTTGCGCCAGAAACCTCTCAAATGAAACTAATCTAAAAGTTCATTAGGTCGTTTCCGCCGCGGATCGACCGGCGGTTGCCAGGGTTGGCCGCTGGGAGCGCCACTGTTCAGCGGCGGCGTCGTCGCTACTGGCTGAAAATACAGCTCATCTTGGGGATGTGAGAGGTAAACAGGACTTTGTCTGGTTACGGCTTAGTATTGGGGATTTTTAGCAGTTGATCATGTTGAAAGAGACGGAATTGGATAAAATATTATCGTATCTGGACTCTGGACTCTGGACTCTTGTAGTCTGCTCTGATCAGGAGGTTTTGTTCCAGAACGATATCATTATAAAATGATGAAGAATGAATGTCAACAAATATTTAAACTACTTATTGCGTCAGACTTCCACGGAAGAAAAACAACACGCTGAGATGAAAACATAGGCTTAACTTTCATCCATTAGTACTTCATCTACTTTCATGGCACGAATATCCGAGAAAATGATTCAGAGCATTTTTTCTCTAGTTAAACTTAGATATTTTGATTAGGATTTTTGCGGACATTTGCCATCACTGATTAGTAAAAAACAAGTTTCACGACGTTTCGGGATCTGGAATCTGATCCCGTCTTCAGGTGGAAGAAACCCTAGAACATAACAAGATTAGTAACACATAGCCAGGAAAACCTGGACATAAACACAGCTAAAACAGAGAACTGTTAAAGCAGTCACGAAAACAATAAGCTGAAAAGAAAAACAATAACACAAAATAACACAGGAATCACAAGTATCAAGAATTCAAGAAAGATTCCAGATCCCGAAACGTCGTGAAACTTGTTTTTTTACTAATCAGTGATGGCAAATTTCCGCAAAAATCCTAATCAAAATATAAAATCACCAACACCAACAATGAGTTTCAAACAAAGAAATAAACCTAGATATTTTGAATTAATTGCACCTTCAAGTTTTACAAATTTTGACATTAGCTTCTTAAAATATATCGAATTTAATTTGACGAATCTTCATTAATCCTCTGAATTGACATGGTGATTGATGCGGTGGCTGTACTCAAAAACGTCTTATTGAACAAAAAATATGAAGTTCCAAAAGCAGCTAAAAGAAGAAAGATCCTATTATTTAACTATCATTGAAGTACATGTGAAGTTCTAACTTATGGTTTACCGAGCTGTGAAGGCAGTCTCTTCTACTATCCTACTATTGTTTCTTTTCAGTGTAAACGTTTCGACCTGTGTTATATACCGATGTCCTGTTCTGTTCGACCGATGTCCTGGATTTTAGCCTTTTGTTCTGGGGTTTGCTCTTGTCCTCTGGAACTTAGTCAAAGTGGAAGTTCTAGTCAAAGTTCATTCAAACATAAACTGTTTCGTACACACACACACAAAAAGAAAAGAATCAATTCAAAAAACGATAAATTTAGAAATTTTATCAACGACACCATCAGAGAAAAACAAAATAACATAAGTGTCAAAGAAGTAGTTTTTGTACCGCCGTTTCTATCTCAAGATTCAAGATCTGTTTATTTCTGTGGAAGCAGCCGCCACTAAATCTAACATTGGCTCACAATGAAATCATTCATACGTATTTTACAACAAACAAAAACCTGTAAACCTGTATTTTGCTGGTCCCGAAGCAAGGACCATACCCTCCCCACACACTCCGCAGTCATTGTGCCGCAAGGAACTCATCTCGAGTAGAAGGTAGAAAGTACGTAAGGACAGCAAACGTCTCAAGTGAGATTTTTCTCGATGTGGGTTTGTTTCAGTTATATGAACCAATGATTTTTAATAAAAAAAAAATAACGTTGAACCAAAAGTTAATTAATACATTTTACAACAGCCTGAGAAGGCAAACACTGGGGTGCTCTTATTCTGTGCTGCTGTTGTTCAGTGATGCATTAGAGGTAATTGGTAATTTCCCTGCCTCTAGTGTTGTAACCGTGGATGATAGTTAGAGGATAGTTCAGAAGGCAATAGTGCACTGATTCCAAGATACAGAGGCAGGGTAACGTCAACAACTTTAAACTTTAAAACTTTAAACTTTAAAACTTTAAACTTAAAACTTTAAACTTTAGAACCAAATGTTTCTCGGCATGATTCCCTTTGATTTAATCTCGACATGATTCGAACTGCCCTTTTTTTAACCTTGAAAACCCTGGAAATAATGTGAATTTGCACATCTACCCCACAAATAATCCCGAACAACAGATGTGAGTGAATAAGACCGAAATAGGCCATGCGCAATGTGTCGCGAGGGAAGTATTCGGACAATTTTCTCAGAGCAAAAATACTGGAGAAAATTTTAGAGCAGACATGATTGATATGTTCTTCCCATAAGTCCTTGGTCAAAGACGACACCGAAAATTTGGTGCTGGTCACTGGCTCAAGAGTTAGTTGTCTCGCCAATCATGATGGTGGGAGGAATTTCTAAATGTATTGAGTGGAATGAAAATTTTATACGAGTTAGTTATGAAATTGACGTGTTCGAAATTTTGGATGCAAGAGTTGAAGTCTACAAAGGCCTGCATTTGTAAAACCTCCTTTGTTTTTCCGCTACAGAAAATTGTGGTGTCATCGTTATACTGAACTAACTGCCAGTTTTGCAGCGATGACCATATTATGTCATTGATATAGATTAAAAATAAAACTGGACTTAGGATTGTTCCCTGAGGGACTCCGAAGCAGAGATTGGAGGGATCCGAGGCCATATTGCTGACCTAGACGGTCTGGGTTCTTTTGCTGAGGAAAGGCTTGAGCCATAAGAATGGAACTCCTCCATCTCCACAATCCTCCAGTTTCATCCACAATACCTTGTGACTTACACAATCAAAAGCCTTGGAGAGGTCAATCAACACACTGTTGTTTGCAATTTTTTCTCTTCACGCTGTACACAATGAAATCCCTGAGGCTCACTACCGCATCGACGGTTGATTTACCTTTTCTACATTCTACGTAATGTAACGAAAAGCAAACTGTTGTACAGTATGTTGTTCTTGAAGTAATTTAATTCTTCAGCAACAAATTGTCGTCTTTAGTTTGAAAAATGAAACCATTCATAGTATAATTTTAACTCACAAGTCACCAACATGAATCTAGAAAATCCAAACCTTTAAAATATTTCAGATTTCAGAGAAAGCAATCGACTCTGTATCCGTAGAATCCTCGGGTAATCAGCCAGTTGCGGTTTATAAAGCCACTAAGATGCCAGAGGTCTGAGAAGAGTTTTTGCGCAGCCACATTCCGCGAGGGCTCGAGAGTCTGCGGCGAGGACGCATTTAGCTTCAGCTGCGCCATTCTTGCCGGAGTGTTGACGAGTTTAATGGTTCGGCGATCAGAGTGATCTACTGGCTCAGAGGTTTAAAGGTTTTCCGAGAGCCATTCTATCTGAAACATTTGTTTTATTTCATGGTTGAGGTTACTTTTGGGTGCGTTTTTACGCCACGTATAACAGGGACGTAGCCAAGGAGGTGGTCCGTGGGATCCGGACCCCTCCCTTCCGGTTAAATATTTCTAAAGTAATGATAAAATTAAACCCAGTTACAAATTATACCCACTGTTAATACATTTTTCATAGTTAAATTATATGTAAACGCGATTTGGTGTATTTTTGATTGCCTAAAATTGCGAGCGTAGTTCTTACTTTCAAAAACTTTCTAGGTGTTAACCCTTTGACTCTTTTCTACTAGGGGGTCGTACATACCCCCCAGGCCTCTCGCTTTAGACACCCCCCCCCCCCCCCTCTTGACAAAGGTCCGTCTACAAAGGTTTCATGGTCATAACTCTTGAGTTAGACTAAAAATTCTGGGTTAAGAAGACGTCTGCTAGAAAACTTTATAAATTTAGTTTTAGCTTTGTCTAAAACTAACCATTTTGCTTCAAAATTTCAAAATTCCCTGGGCCCCCATTTTGTTAGGGGTACTCCATACCCTCCAAATCCCTCGGTCATCTGGACCCCCCTCTTCCCAAAAACCTGGCTACGTCCCTGCGTATAACGTATATTTTGTATTTGAGAGGTCGCCTCGCGTTTGTTGGATATTTTCTGTGCTGGATACCTCGCAGTCCCAATAAGTCGGGGAGGTGCCCCGAGATAACTGTTCCACAGAACCATTTTTCATAGAATGTATTAAATAGTGATCATCTGTTTAAGTAGGTAAATCATCGTCTGCTGTGATAAACATAAAAATTGTCGTAGTGAGAGGCAGTGGCGGATCCAGAGGGGGGCGCATGCCCCCCCCTCGGCCATAATTAATAAACAATATTTATAAACTATAGGGATGGTCGGGTCCCAAGGAGGATATAAATTTGCTTCGGGAAATTTTCAGGACGGGATCTTTTTAGCGATCGCAACAAAATTAGTGTATATAGCTCTACTAAACTTGCGATTCGCCGCGAAAAACGATCGCGCGTATTTTCCGATCGCGAATAAAAACGGCAAACGTAGCTTTGCAAAATTCGCGATCGGCCGCGAAAACTATCGCGTGCACTGTATTTTTTAGTCGCAGGTGTATCTGCCGATCGCGGAAAAACGGCCGATAAAGCTTTGTGGAACTCGCGATCGGCCGTGAAAAACGATCGCGACAATTTGCCAATCGCTGATAATCGGCATATGTAACATTGGGAAACTTGCGATCGGGTGCGAAAAGCAATCATAGGTATTCACTGATAACGGTTAATCAACGGAAAAAAATGTCAGAAGGTGTGACGGTGTGACTGTGGGTATCATCGGCCACATAGGCGGCTACAAATTGTGGTTTTGCCCATTGATTCTGTTTCTAAACTAATTCAGATGTCATTGAATCTCAGCCGAATAAATGATTATTATTCATAAATAAGTAAAAAAATGTACACACAGTTAAAAAAGTAAAGACCCTGTGACTTTTATATGAAATTTCAAATAACTTAAGAAACATAAAGTTTGGGAGTTGGAGTAATTCCCAAAGATAGAGTTGTATGCTTTAGTAAGTTATAGAGTTGTAATTATTTATAGTGTTAACAAAAACTAGTATTTATTTTAAGCTAACAAAAACTAGTCTTTATGGTTGTATTTTGAAACTAAATTTACTATTTATTTTTTACCGGACTTTAAATGCTGGAAAAATTATTATTCTTTTCCTTTTAAATAAAAGCAGTCTACACTAAAGCATAAAGTTTATAAAAATACAGTATCGTTTACTGTATATGCATGGCAGAAAGTTTTAAACATGCAGTAACCAATCAAATAATCTATTTTAGGCGTTGTTAGAACTAAAAAATAAAAACTAAAAGTTAAAACTAAAAAACTATTGAATTTCTATTAAAGCTCTAAAAATGTATTTAATTATGTTATTTATATATTGTTAATTATATATTGTTGTTAACTGTTTTTCAATCCATTAAAATCAGAAAGAATAGAAATTCAAATGAAATAAAAAATAATAACAAATAAACTATAGCTTTACTTGTTAATTCTGTGCAAGTTAATATTTTGCTTGTAATTAACAATGTAATTCAGGTACTAGTTTTTATTTTTGTTTTGGAATTTTTTGTATGTTTGCTATTTTATCAATTTTTTGTAAGTTACTATTTTTTCACTTAGATTTTTTTCATTATCACATTGATTTATCTTTTTAATTTTAAATTTATTTTATTTCTCCTCCTAACTTTCAGTAGAAAGTCATTAAACATACCAAGCATAATGGCAAAAATGACGGGGCGGGAGGTGCCCGGATGCCGGATCTAGAATGTTTATCTTGACCTTTCTTTCATAAACAGATCAGGATTTCCACCAAGGTTGGACAACACAATACCTCAATACGATACTAAAGGGCTCAAACACCATGTATATATTTGTGACAGTAAAGCTCAAAACGAACGGCCGAACGATGCGGGGAGTTCCATACAAAAGTTATGATTTTGTTACTTGTCATTAAAAAGTCCCCATAAAATAACTCCAAGAGAAGAGGCGATTTACCTACACCCCTTATTTCATATCGTGGGGATATGAATCACCCCTAAAATCCCCCCTGCGCCCCCCTCTTGGAAAAATCCTGGATCCGCCCTTGGTGAGAGAAGGGAAATCCTGGCGGAAATTGGATTGCTTGATTTGGTTGTACGTAATTAGGCTAAAAATATGAACATAAAAAAATGTATCTCTATCAAAATCTCTGATTCACATTTTCCTCACTGGTTTGCCTGCGTTCTTTTGGTTTAATAAGTTGGTTGAAGGTAAAAATCAATAAATTTCGATTTTCTGCGTTTTTTGATACTTACTCTTAGCTATCCCTGCATACTATAACACTGATAAATTTGATTCAAGTGGTATAGTTTCAATAATAATATTACTCTAGCCATGTATAACGTGAAATTAGTAACAGTTCAAAAACAAACTAATATTTCTGACTTAAATGCTGTACATTATGATCAAGGGTATTTATTATTTTCAATTTTTTGTGGGCTTTTATCATCTAATTGGTTGAAGAGTATTTAGTAATAGAGCATAGACTGTAAAGTGAAGACTTATTTTTTTCTCTAAAATAGTCAGTCATCTTGTCAAAAGTTCACAAACCCGGATCCCCTTAAACCATTTACAAATCAAACAGCCATAAGATACGCAGAGGAGAAGCACAAGTTTTTTTGGCTCTCATGTAAAATAAAAATTTAATTTGTGTAAATTAAGAGATTTTAGACCATCGGTTTGAGTCGGACAAAAGAAACATTAAGAAATGTAGTACAGGTCGAGCAAAATGTATTCGTATTTTGCGTAGCTGAAGATTATTTTGACTCTTACCAGTCAGCCTGTAAAATCATAAATGATATTTTTACTTTCTTCTTCCTATACATAGTATATAATATGGATAATGTATTGTTTTCATCAAAATTGTAGAATTTGAGTTGTTAGTGGAAATATTTTGTTTTAGTATTCCCCTGATCCAATAACGTGGTGTCAGTCTGTCCGTGTGGATGTGTTTGTGTGGACGTGTGTATGGATGTATGTATAAGCCGATTCAATTAAAAAGGTCCAGTCCAGTCCTAAGACTGTTAATTTTAGCATAGGGCTTATGGACGGCGTGGGCCTTGTTATTATTTTCGAACTATAAACAGAGCTTGAGACGATACCACGGAATGGCCTGGTTTTAAAGAAATTTGGTATGTAGGTATCAAACCATGATACCTCCAGGTTTATATAATTTTATGAATTTTAAGGTTATTTACCTCATAAAAGTGTTAAAGTAACCTTTTGTTCTATCGAATAAGTGATTGTTCCAGTTCCCCTCAGATTTTAATGATTTAACCTCAAGACTGTGCTGATGGTGCCCCTAGGACAAGGGGGCGAAACAGCTGTACACTAAATTAAAAATAACAGGATTGCTTATGACCGTGAGTCTACACATTTACCACATAAAAACCCATAAAAAACTACCAAAATCCAAATTTCTCAAAAACGGCTCTAAGGATTTTAATAAACATTTAATGGTTGCTAGTGCTTAAGACGCCAAACAAAATGACACCACCCGCATCCTGTAAATACAATATTCATGTTCAAAACTTATGAGGATTTTAGTGTTGAAAATTAATTTGTTTTCAATTTTCACAAAACCCGTAACCTCTAAAGAAAACATACTTGCGACCATTATGTTAGGCTTGAAAAAAGGGCATTATTTTGAATTAATAGTTCCCGTTAACTGGGTTTGGATAAAATTAATATTAACGTTTCGTGGTTACACATTACGTTGTCTAATAAGGAAGATGTTTTAAACCCGACATTTCCCTTATTTACTAACCGACTTTGATAAGACTTGGTATTTCATTGTAAATTTGTTTTATTTTGTTGTAGATTTCCTTGTTTTATCTGGCTTTATGGGGGAAAGTATGTGTCAGTTTCCAGATACCATTTATTTTAACTTGCTGAACAATATCACTTAAATGGTCCAAAACTGTACTTAGAGGACTTTCCAAGGGTTTTGGAGAAGGGTCTATCACTGACATAAATGGACCTTCAAGAGGCGTATCCATACTGTTTCCTGTGTATTTCAGTTTCCTGTGTATCCAGTGGTGCATTCGAAAATTGTATAATACGTTTTCTTCTATTTTTGTGATACGTTTTCTTCTATTTTTATGTTACTCATGATAAGAAAGTTCCGAGGAAGTAAAACAAATTTTTTTGGATGTAAAATTTGTGAGCTACAGATGTCAAAAGTGTAATAATGGCGCGAAAATTCCCATCTTTGTAGCCATTTTGTATATTTTCTCCACTTGTAATTAATTCAATTATTTAAATAATGTATTATTTTCTGTTAGAGGTTAAGTAATAGAGAGGACTTGCAAGTCCTAACTTCGCTTCTTAAATAAAGACTGTTTTCATTTCATTATTCATTTCATTTCATCTTTCTTGCATCATTCACGAAGACACGGTTTAACCAACAGGGCCTATATTTGGGAATTATTTATGATTAATGAATGTCTTAAACCTAACAGCAAGGAAATTAAAAAATAAATAAAAACATTTTCAATGTTGTTGGAAAATAATTTTTCCTTCCGTTTTCATAAGTGTCAAATCTTTTAAAATTATGTCATTCTGTACAAGCCAAATGATTCCGAATTATATCCCAAAAAATAATTTTCTTTATAATTTAAACTTTCTTCAGGATGTTGCACAAACAAACTGAACTTAACCCCTGCATAATATGGTTAGGCAACCCGCATTCAACAAAAGAATGCTACCAGAACATTCTTATGATACATCCCAATCACATGCACTGACAAAAAGTTCAGAAAAATAAAGTAAAAAATCATTAGACTGTCATGCTGCCTGGCGGAATAGTTTGTCCCTAACGGCGCCCGCACAACCTTAAGGGCTATAATTGAAAAGTAAATCTTAATATACTGACCTTTTAGTTTGGTCTTAATCTTCTAAAAAAATAATCTTATTATTTTTATATAGAGAGACTCACTGAACCCTTCAATCGTATAGTAATTTTTAAAAATTATATAATATGACCACACTCAGGGAAGAATATATTAACGACAAAAACAAAGATAAGTATTAGTTCTCGCAGGAGTGAGGTGGCAGAGTATCGGCATATATACAAGGCTGCCACTCGGACAGGTAGGAGGACCGATGCTACTAGGTGTCGAAAGGGACCATAGTCCCTACCCTCCACAAGGTGTATAACCCAGCAGGGATCGATTTAAAATCGCCCCCCCTCTTGGGAGACCTACACCTCAGTAGTGGTTCTTGTTCTCCATTTTGATTGCAATAATGTTTTTTAATTTTCTTTTATTAGATTTTTAATGAGATAGCCTTCTTCCATTTCATAATCTTAGCTTTTGAAGTTGATCTTGTCTACAGTATCATTTACAAACTATGTACATTTAATAATATAATATGCTTCTGTGAGTATTTTCAATCTCTTCTTGCTTTTGCTCTCTGATTGGTATTATCCACAGCCGTGTGGGCGCAGGTACCAACGACCATTGTGAAACAGTTCACAAGCAACAAATAATTAACTCAACTTATTAGCGTTCACTTAAACATTAAACTTTAAACATTTTAGTCCACCTTCACTTTTATACATCATGTTTTCAGAAAGGAGTATACTAAAATTTATAAAATTTTTTTTGTGTTGTTAAAAATTACAAATCTGTAAATATAGTCAAATATATTTATTATTTAAATATATACCAAAGCTTTTCAACCCATTTTCTCTTACAAGGTGTACGGGGTTTCCAATGATTTACCTAGATACAATTTAGTTCTCGCGAGATTGATGTGCCGGCGTGGCGGCATATATACAGAGCCACCGCTCTGATCTAAGCAGGGAGGACCGACGCTGCTAGGTGTCGAAAGGGACTATGTTCCCTACCATAACCAAGCATAGTAACCCAATCAGGAACATTAAAATGTTAACCATATTGGACACTTACACCTCAGTAGCATCATTTGTTCTCCTTTTGAATTTAAGTTCAATCACTTAAATTGGGGTTTTATAAGTCAAAATTTAAAATTATTATTACAATTATATACGTATATAATTATGATGTATTAAATTATGCGTCATAAAATTTAAAAGTGACATTTAATGGTAAAATGAAACCCCCTTTCAAGATCTCAAATTTAGAAGTGATGTGCAAAAGTAAAGTAATTGCTTGCATGTACAATTCAACAAAATAAATCTCTGAGTGCTCATAATTAAAAATATAAAAATTGTATATTTTGTTCGCTTTATGACTTCGCGTGAAACAGTTTTAGGGTATTGCTGATTTCGTTGCGGCAGGAACCCCTCTTTTATATCCTGACCATTATTAGATATTTATATAATAAAAAAATCACTAACGTTAATGTAAAATTTATAATTGTTTTATTGTATTTCGAAAGTAACTGTAGCAGGGGATTTGGTTTATTTTTATTATAGTCTACTAATTTCCCTTTTTATTCTGTGATTTATCTTGCTTGTGTGAAATGGTAACGTAAAAATAAAACTTCAGCGACTATTCATGATTTAAATAAAGAATTATATGTTATTTAAACTGAGAATTTATTATAAATGTAATGACAGTGTTTTAATAAATATCAGCGTTGCCCTTTATTAATACTTTATTTAGTGTATTATCCTCGTTCTATCCATTCTCATAATTAGACCAGTTTGTAATTCATAGTTGACATTTTGGTTCGGATTCCACGTTAAACTGTAGGAAACTGTCATTATGTACACATCTCTCATTCATAATGCCTTAAATTATCTACAGTAGGTCGGCATTTCCAATAAAAGTATTAAAATTAAGATGTACAATGTAACAAATATTTATTGCCGTGTACATTATACGAGGCTTGAGATTATAACCCTGATGAAAACATTATGTTTGTAATATAATAAAATGTTTTATTAATTCTCTTTAATAAATTTTATCAAATCATTATGATACATTATGGTTCAAGTACAAGATTCGTGTTTAGCTGATCGGACCGCAGTTTTCGTGTACCAAGAGTTAACCTTGAAAACGCCGCACGTTAACAGCTTAGTGCGGCGAAACGTCGGTTTCAGGATTGTGCAGAGCAATTGGTCGATTGGTGTTTATTTAAAAAAAAAATTGCAGCCTACATGCGACAAAATTGTAAAAGTGGAAAAATAGTCAAAACATTGCCATGTTTTCGTACATCATTCACAGGGAAGCAGTTTAACATATACAGAACCAATATTTGGGAATTACATATGATAAGTGAATGTCATAAACCTGAAATACAAAAATATAAACTTATATACCTTGGGTGGGTTCTGGATGAGTTGAGTTGATTACCTGTTCCTTATGAAATATTTCGCAAAGGTCGATGGCACGCCGACATGGCTGTGGATAATACAACTCAGAGAGCAAAAGGAAGGAAAAGTGAACCAAATTGGAAAATACTTACAGAATCATATATTAATGTACATAGCTTGTAAATTATCCCAACAACACGATCAATTTTATAAGCAAAGATTATGAAATGGAAGAAGGTTATCGCATCAAAAACCGAATAAAATAAAATTAAAAGAACATTATTGCAATCAAAATGGAGAACAAGAGCCGCTACTGAGGTGTAGGTCTCCAAGAGGGGGACGATTTTTAACCGATCCCTAGTGGGTTTTACACCTCGTGAAAAGTAGGGACTGTGGTCCCTTTCGACACCTAGTAGCATCGGTCCTCCTGCCCGTCAGTGAGTGGCGGCCCTGTATATATGCCGATACTCTGCCTCCTCACTCCTACGAGAACTAATATATTTATCTTTATTTTGTTGTTATTATTTTTACCTCAGTATTTTATAATGTCCTTAAAATTATTATACAGTTGAAGGGCTATAGTGAGACTTTTTATTTACAAAAGAGTAAGCCAGTTTATATTCAGAAAACAAAGATCAATCTAAAAGGTTAATGTCTATGATTTACTTGTTACTTAAAGCCCTTAACGTGTAGATATGCCTTTTGAGGGTCTAAAGTCGGTGCATGGTCACAAAACGCTTGGAAAGTCCTTAAAGTATAGTTTTGACCCATTTAAATTATATTGGACAACAACAAAAAAATCATTTGTGATGAAAAAAACCTGACAGCCAACTGTCAAAATAACACTTTTGCTACATACAAATTACAAATAAAAATACATTGTCTGCTCGTACACTACTATACTTCTTAATGTTTCACATATAAAACTCTTTTTTTATCTCACTTATGACGAATTTACTTGCATATAACAGTAGGAAATTACAAACATTCAGGCGAAATTAGCATTTTGTTGGGTGAATTAAAACCCAATAAAAATCAATAAATGTGTTATTACACCACATCGTTGATTCTTGTAAAATTAAAATTCTCAATTAAATAGCATATTTCTTTGTCTTTGAATATATATTAACTTATGTTACAAAGTTATAAGCGCCAAAACGACTACTTTGGGGTTTCGGGGGCGATCCTTGTGAGTGAGTGCCACTATATTTTAACCCATACACAAAAATATATTTTTACATATATTATAAATTGGGTCTAACCTGCTTTAAAGCTGACATTTGAGTAATCTAGGTATATAATACTGGTTTATTTAAAGTAATAATAATATTGATTTAGGCCTAGAGTTTGTATTTTTTACAAATGCAAACCTTAAAAAAATGAATTATATTTATTTAACTTTTAGTTACTGCATGTTTAGGCTTCAATAAAAATCCAATACAAATCAATAAATATGTTACTTCAGTACAATCCCGATTATCCGAGGTCTTCGGGACCGAGGCTACCTCGGATAATACGGAGTTTACTTGTGTTTTGAGGTTGGGCTGTAATAAGACCATTTCAAAATGTTTTATTAGATGTAATATTAACCAATAAACCGACGATCATAGTCATTTCGAGTTGCAAATAAAAGAGCTTTAAGCCACTTGTTTTACGCATTATCATAACACTAAGGAAATAAAAACGTATATTTAAGCTTACAGCTGCCTCGGATAACCCGGAGTCTCGAGTAACCGGGGCTCGGATAATCGAGAGTGTACTGTATTAAAATTCTGCTCAATCAAATATGAAATCGTTAAATTCTCGTTAAATTGTTAATTTTAAACCAGATTTTGATTGTATGAGGCCCAAATTATATTACTTTATAAACATAAGTGAATTCATCAAAATTATTTAATGATTAAATATTTTAATTCGTCTTTCTATGATCAACCCAATGTTAATGTTCAATAAGTCAAATATAAAGAAAACCTCTAAAATTAAAATTTTAAGATAAGAAATGACAAGTTATTTCTGTCTTTCTTCATTATACATACAGTATTATGAAGTCACTCGCTTGCAGAGGTTAAAAGGGGGAGAAAGTAGGAGAGGAGAAAGAAGAGAAACCCAAATCAAACAAATCTCTTTCGATCTCGCCACTCACTGCCAGTTGAGAGCCGCGGGCTTTTTGGGGTGAAACTCAGTTTAATTTTGCAAATTGAAATGCGAAAGCGAACTGGATGCCAATCGAATTACGCCAGAATCAGGAAGCAATTTAAATACCCTGTTCGGGGAAGGGGAGCGCCCTATACTGCATTACTGAGTGACGTAGTATTAAACTTTCATAACAATGCAAAATTAAATATCCCCTCCCTTCGTCCAACTCCCCCTCCCCTCTGTCATTTCCTGTTAGCTCTGCGATGATATCCCTCCCTTTGTTTTCAGTCGGAATTCATTAAAACGGTTCGTAACTCACTGAAATTTATGTGGAGTGGCTCCCTTGAATAAATAGTGATTGGCATGATTCCTTTTTATCTAAAGTAGCACCTATAACAACTTTTACCTCGGTATTGGTAATCCAATTAACACTGCTCCAAAAATCAAGCACTCTCCTCAGCTATACCTACGATATGTAACAATTATCATTACGAAAATCCATCAGTATTCCAGTAACATATCTCCGAAAATCCAGTCAGCAATCGCAGCTATACCTGCAATATTTAACAATTACGAAAAGCCTTCCCTACGTATCTATCATCTTTAGTTATCATAGGAATCATAGGGACCTAGTACACTTGACACTTGTTTTATTTGGCCACATGAATTAAATAGGGTGGCTGTTGTGTGGCTTTTCTGCGTATATTAGAATCAGCGTTTGTAAACTGCGAAGTAGGGACAGACAATCCGCATATTAATACAGATCACAAAATTCGTAAATCTATGCAGTAACTATCAATCAAAATTCACTAGGATGTACTGCTGAAAGAAAATTCCAAGAAAAAAGCAAAATATTAGCAATGTAATGAATTCTTAGTTACAAAATGGGTTCGCAGCTTTGAGACTTTCGCTTGTATTTTACAAGGGATGTAAAACTGAACATTTTCTTTGCCCTAACAAAATTCAAACAAAAAAAACCTTAATCGTCCATTTTCTCGTAATATTCGCCGAAATAAAAATGTACAGTCTTCTACGACTCCTTTCACGACACCTAGATATTTAACTCTGTTGGTTCTTCGTATTCTACAACAGACACGTCTAGCCTAAATATACCAAGTGAATGCAATGAATTCATTTAAATTGTGTTAGGTTATTTTACACAAAACGACCGGATAGACGATGGCTGACTGGAAACAGGCACCAAATTAATGTATCCCGTCCTTTTTTTCTGGATGTATCGATATAACCACTGATCTGAATTGGAGACAAAATGATACATACAGTTGTATCTTGCGATACTATTTCCTAATTTTAGATTATGTGTAAAACCAAAAACTATACATTTGGTCTAATGAAACGCCAAATTCTGTATGGCAATTGCAAAACGTTTGGAGGGAAAGGCTGATCCCCAGATGGAGAACAACTGCATTCAGTCTGTAAACATTGCTATAAATGCAAATGGATATTCCAATAACTTAAGTATTTTTGAAAAAGGACGTCTTCATTTTCCCAACACATAGATTTTATCCCTTGAACTTCGCTTTTAATTTTTTTAACCTGGTGGCTCATTATTGAAGTGTCAGTGCTAATTTTGCGTATTCTTCTCTGTTCACCTTGTTCTTACACTTCCTACAGTAGACTTTTGTGTCTATAATGTAAAATTCTCAAGCAGTGTTCCATCGCTCATTTTTAATGTTTTGCAAAAAAATTTAACAATAAAAATGGACTAAGAGTGATACCAACTTCTTACAATTTTTACTCAAATAATCTACGTAAAGGACCGCATAATTATTAATTAGTAAATTAAAAATCTTAAAGTGGACCTAGATTTATTTTTTGTGCTTTTATGATTTTATTTTACTCACAATAAGTAAACTCTTAAGAATATTTCAAGTATTTTATTAGCTATGTGTCACCGCGGTTGTGCTTTATATTTTATAACATTTTTTGAAGTAATCCTGGCAAAAAAATTATCCCGTTTCGAACATTAAACGTAAAATAACCCCAAGAAAGCGTTACCCAGTTTTTAACTCTGAATGTATTCTAAGAAAACTTAAGACTTAAGTTTCCATCGTAGTCTAAGACGCTTTATAGGGCTTTTAGCTCATAATCCGAAAGAAAGTCAAACTCGGTTCAAACTCCATACGTTTGGTAATCCTTAAAAAAACACTACAGTAGTTTCAAACTCTGCAAGTACCTATTTTAATGATCGTTTTTTTTTAATCGTAGTATACGAGTCTGTTCGAGTGCAGAAAGCTTCGAACTCTGATAATGATTTAAAGGGAGATTTAAAACGTCCTGAAATATTGAACACTGCTCGCAATCATAAGGAAGCTTTTACGGGAATCACACTCTGCATAATCTTAAGGAAACGTTACGAGTATCAGTTCCCGAATTCCTCATTTTAATCATTCTTAATAAGTTATTAAAAGTTAATAATCCTAACACAAAGTTAATAATTTTCGAACTTTACGCGTCATCCTATAGGAAAGGTGATCAAGTCTCTAACTCCACGTGTCATTCTAAGGAAACGTGATCAAGTCTCAAAATCTGTATGCCAACCACTAGGAAATGTGATAAAATTTCAAATTCTGCGTGTGTCACGATTAAAATTAACTGTTAAGGACGGGATCTTGAAACTACTTACACAAATCAAAGTTATGATAAATAATGATAAGAGGGGCACGATTGCAAGAGGTAAAACTGTAAAGAATAAATATTAATATAAGGAGATTACGGTTTTAACTGACCAATTATATTTTGTCAAGAATGTCACCAGGAATAGACGATCCACCCCGGGTTAGACGTCGGGGGACCTTGAAAGGTCTAGAATAACTGTTGAGTGTCATCAAATACCAGACTCCATTTGCCAATTACAGAAGACAGTTATGGAAATTGTGAAACTCTTATAACAGTTCTCAATCTCTAATCCTACTAATCCTATCCTACTAATATTATAAATGTGAAAGTATGGATGTTTGTTTGAATATCTGCCTTTCAACCACGTGAAAAATACTGGACCAACTGAGCTGAAATTTTGCAGGACTAGAGCCACTATATCAGAAAAGGACATAAGCCTATTCATTTCCTTAGATCCCCTCAGGCTACGCCCCATGAACGTCCTGAGCTTCAATGTTTGCATTTTATAAGGATGTAAACACTCAAATACTGAATTGTTAACAGCTGTGGATATAAAATTTTTACAGTTTAAAGAGCAGAAGTAAGATCAGCTGTAATTTTTATCGTGAGCGAAGCCAAGGGCAACTGCTAGTAAACCTATAAATTAGACAAATAATTTTGAAAAATGACTATTTCCATTGTCAAACGTATTATAGAAATATGTTATCAAGTTACGTATAGATAGAAATATGTTATCGAGTTTCGAACTCTGCGTGTCATTCAAATAAGGAATGCTGGGGTTCAAACGAACTCTGCGGGTCATCCTATAAGGAAACATTATCAAATCTCTAACTCTGCGCGTCATCCTAAAGAAACGTAATCAAGTTTCGAACTGCGTGTCAACCGAAGGAAACGTATCAAGTTTTGAACCCCACGTGTCATCCTAAGAAAACGTAATCAAATTTCTAACTAAGGAAACTTAATCAAGTTTCAAAGTCTGCCTGTTATCCTAAAAAAATGTAATCAAGTATCTAACTCCAAGTGCCATCCTAAGGACACGTGATCAAATTTCAAACTCTGCGTGTCATCCTAAGGAAATATTATCAAGGTTCAAACTATGAGTGTCATCCTAAGGAAACGTTATCAAGTTTCGGATTCTACTCGCAATCTTAAGGAAACGTTATCATGCTCTGCACGTAAATTCTTTAATAATGAATCTCTAATCGCTGCTCGTAATTCTATGGAAACTTTAAACATTTTTTAAAGTCGATCCAGCCGCCATTTGAAATCAGTCGGTATTCCGGTAATCACAGAGAAATGTTAAAAAATCCATAGTCTAAATGCAGCTTTTATGGTTTAGGCAAAGCTCCACAAAGAGAGTCTAATATTTTACTGTAAACCGTCTGTAATATAAACTTTGCGTTTTCAAAGAATTCGCTGCGTTTCTTGACGAATTTGAACGCAAGAACTGTGAACAGCAACTCTTTTTACAAAACTTGGAAACGCCATGAACAATCAAAGGCTTTTAGAAGTCAATATCTTCAGTCTCCACATTCACCACCGAGTCCTCTCAACTTCCAATTCGCCCCTAAAATCCCACTTCGCCCCGTGTACACTTCGGCTGAGCCGCACCACTATACAGCACTTCAGCCGGGTGCTCTTGACAGATTAGTAAAGTGCAATGCTCTGTACGGCCAGATTCATTAAGGGAGGGGACAATGAAAAAACCCGACGGCAAACACCATTTCTCCCCTCGTAAATTGCCAAAGCCTTGGGGAGGGGTGAGGGGGAGGAGGGGGCTTGTGTTTGGCGGGTCATTGGATAGGACTCCTTCCTTCTTCTCTTACACTATCGATCTATTGGAGGATAAATTGTAGCTGCCCTCTCGGAATGTATTGGACCTTGTTACGTTGCTTCCACAGTATATTCAATTATCAGATCAATTGGCAAACGCAATATCTTTACTTTTTATATGTTATAAAACAATACTGGGTTTTTAAGGTACTATACGTATTTTTACTTTGTATATAATATAAAACAGTACTAGGTTTTTATTGGTATTATACGTACTAACAATTTTTAATATTACTAACTATACTTATGACTACCTACATATTGTGAAATGATCAGCCAACGATCACTATGGTTCATTTAAAAGGATTGGTCTGATAATCTTGGTCATAATTCACTTCAACTAATAAAACTATATTAATCGTTAAGTGTTCTTGACTGCAATGAAGAAAGTACAGTATTGTACATGAAAACGCCCTAAGAAGAAAATGTCAGTTAAAAGTAGGAAATCGATTCTTCTCCATTTCGATACCGAATATTAAAATAAATATCATCAAACGGTGTCCAATAAAAAAGGGCATAATATATTTAATTTCCATATTTTGAGGACTAAACGATCCAGACAATACTGGCAACACGCGGCGCGCAGCAGTAGTTTTGCCCCAGACTGTACTCAATGCTCCATCAACAACAATGCAAGAGAGAGTTTTTGTCGGTGTGTTGCAACCGGGCGGCCGACAGGCGGCTGTACTTGCCGCTCCGACTGTACACACTTCTGGCCGCGACTGTACAGATCGTGTTCGGCGTGCACTGTACCGCACCTCGAAATAACGCTTCCCCCTCTCTCCCCCTACATTCTCTCGCTGATAACAAGCTAATGTATTCTCTACACACTGTCCCGCGAGGGATGGGCCCTGCGCGGCAACGTTATAACCTGTCTTTATGGCACTTTTTCTCTTGTTTTCTTTTGCGGTGGCCCCGCCAGGGCCATTATCGTGGAAGGGTTTAGAATTGTGATTACGAGGTTTGAATATGTATGGAATTAAGAGGAGATTGCGTCTACATTTTCTCTCGTGGGATTAAATTAAGTGTCTAGTGTAAGTTTGGTGAAAGAAGAGCTGCTACTCTGTCAGTTTTCTCGGGTTGGTTTGTAAAGAGCTATCTTCCCAAGTCTTTGTAGACTTATTAGGACTTTTTCAGTTGTATTTTATCATTGGTCCCTTCGAAATCGATATTCCCTGACTTTTTCCTTGATTCCCTTTATCCCTTTTATATTTCATTAGATATTCCTTATGCTGCGTAACGTTTGAGAATACTATTATCTTTATTTTTATCACATAGCTTTCTTAGCGCAACACAACTTAAGACGCATATACGATACAAATTTCAGCTGATGGTACGAGTTTCAAGCACCTCTTTACACCGCAAGTCCGAAAATTTCACATGAGAATTACGTTCCGCAAAAAACTGTAAAAGTTGACTTGATACTCAATTCCTATGAGGTCAACTGTTTCTAATGTCAGTAACTAATGGACATAGAGCAATGATTCAAAGAACTCAATTTCAGTTTTTGGTTTTGAGCTTGAGCTGTAGTTAATCCCCCAGTAGATGGTGGTAGTCTATGAATTTGAATTTATATATATTTTTTTAGAACTTTACTAATTTTTGTTACACCGCTACGAAACCGGCAGTTTATGTCACATATTTGTGGAGCTAAAGAAACTCTTTTTCCCCCTAGGGAGTAAAAGAATAAGCTGAAGTCGAGGAAGTCAGCGGTTCGTTTTTCACTGTAGTAAAACCAAGGTCTGTAGAGAAGAAGAGAATAATAATCAGGGCCGGTGACAGGGGGGGGGGGGGTAGGGGGCAAATGTACAGCGGCCCTGACTCACAGGGGGCCCGGAACTACACAATATGAGTAAAAATGGAGCCCAGAATCACTCAAAATAAGTTAAAAAGGTCGCCAGGGTAGGGGCCTGGGTTTCCCGATTGCACAGGGGCCCGAAAATCCTGTCACCGGGCCTGAAATTTTATAAGGTTATCTAACTTCCATAAGGCCTGTGGAGCCAAAGCTTTGTGACGTCAATGTCGGACGTTATAAAGAAGCTCTTTTGCTCCCTAGGAAGTAAAAAGAATCAGCTGAGTCGAGGACGTCAGCTATTATTGTTTAGGCCTACTGTAGTAAAACCAAGGACTGTAGAGAAGAAAGATAATAAAAGGTTATGCAACCTCCATAAGGCCTGTGGAGCCAAAGCTTGTGACGTCAATGCTTATAGGGTAAAAAATATAACCTCAATCGAGGTGTCAGTAATGTTATGTTCCCTCTGATTTGTCGAGACGAAAGTCGATACTGCAAACTCACTCAATTCACCATTGGATAGTTCAATGTTTTCGATATATCAATTATTGCTAACTGTCAATCTAACCCACACAAATGAAACAGACTGTAAAATTGTAACGTGATTGATAAAATAATTACAATAAACTAACAAAAAGAAGTTCTATTTTAACTGTCAAAAATATTTGACGAAAAGTAAACAAACATTGTTTTTGTTTTTCATATCATGTGTTTTAAGATACAGATAATTATATAACATTTCTCCCCTTTTTTACCTCTTATATTCATTATGGTAGTAGTTGGGTTTTCGTATGGTTCGATCTGATTTTCTAGTTAATTGTTGATTTGTATTGTCACTTTGATTTGTGGTGTTGTTACCTCCTAGTTGTTCACAAGTTGAGTGTTGAATGGTTGGATTGTGGTTGGATGTGCGGGTTCTCAAACGGTCAGCATGTTGTCTGTATTCTTGATTGTCAATCATAACTCTGTATGATAAAGGCCCAGTTCTTCTCAATATTATACCTTCCCTCCAATTTTCATTCGGATTCCTCTTCACCCAAACCTCATCTCCAGCTTCAAAGGTCTTAGATCGTGAGTGTACGTCATGGTAATATTTTTGTCTTTGCTGACTTTGTTCCATCTTTGTTCTTACATCTGGTCTAAGCGTGTCAAGTAGTGTTCTTAAGTTTCTCTTGAAAAAAAGGTTCAGCCGGTGTCCTTCCAGTTGATGTGTGTGGTGTAGTTCTGTATGAAAGTAAAAGTGTCTGAAGCCTTTGTTCATGATCACTGATATTGATCATCATATATTTGTTCTGGAAAGTCTGGATTACTCTTTCAACGCAACCATTGGATCGACTGTGATAAAGAGTTGTTCTTATGTGATTAATGTTATTTTTTTTACAAAAATCTTCAAATTCTTGTGAGACAAACTGATTTCCATTATCAGTCACGATGTGTTTAACCAGTCCATACCTACACAACAGTTCTTAGTCTCTTTATAACTGTATTGCTCGTAGCGGTCTTCATCGGAAATATCTCAAGCCATCGAGAATACGCGCCTATTATCACCAGCCACATGTATCCGTCAAAAGGACCCTTGAAATCTATATGTATCCGCTCCCAAGCATTTTCAGGAATGTTCCAAGAATTAAGTGGTGTTTCTGCATCATTTTTCCTAAATGTTTGACATCTTGTACAAGATTTAACCAGATTTTCGATTTCGTCATCTATTTTTGGCCAGTAAACATACATCTTTGCCAAAGAACGCATTGCAACAATTCCTGGGTGTGAAATGTGTATATAATTGAGAATATGTTCCCTCAATGATTTTGGAATTACAATTCTTTCTTGCCACAGCAAAATTCCGTCTTCATAAGATAGTTCGAATCGCTTGTCATAAAATATCCTTAGGTTGTTTGGGACCGAATTCTTTTCTGGCCATCCCCTGATACAGTATGATACTATATGTTTCAATTCATCGTCTCTGTGGGTGTAATCTTGTAACGTTCGTTTGGATAAGGACAAATCCTCAATCCTCATAGACCTCACTTGGTCTACCTCACCAAGGTGTTGTACAGAATTAATGGTTTTCACATCGTCTAGTGGTAACCTGCTTAAACAGTCTGCTAAAACATTGTCCTTCCCAGCTCTGTAGTTGATAACGTAGTCATATCCGCTAAGAATGATCGCCCAACGTGCAAGCCTTGAAGCAGCGTGTTTAGGAATGGCTTGTTTTGCTCCAAAGATCTTTTCAAGCGGTTTATGATCACATAATAATGTGAAACGACTACGTACAAATACTTGTAAGAATTCTCGACGCCAAAAATAATGGCCAAAGCTTCTTTATCTATTGAAAAGTAGTTCTGCTCTGCCGAATTCAATGTTCTCGAAACAGCTGCAATAGGCTTCTGACTACCACCAGGGTCTTGCTGAAGGAGAACGGCCCCCAGGCCTCGGTTACAAGCATCTGTCGCGAGAATTAGTGGACGAGTTGGCAGGGCCGGCGACAGGATTTTCGGGCCCCTGTGCAATCTACAACCCCGGGCCCTGAGACCTGGCGACCTTTTTTACCTGTTTTGTATGCTTTTAGCGTTTCGGTCCCATTTTAGTGAATTTCCTTAGAAAAAAGCTATTACCGTCGTTTTTACAGAATGGACAAAAATATCCGTTCTGGGTAACCTCAGCAATCATATTTATTTTTATATCAATTGATAGATTTTTATTTGTACTTTCTGGATATCAAATGAGTTTATCGTGGAAATGCATTTTTACCTCCAAAAATCACCATTTGTTTCAAAATTTAACATGGGTTTATATGGAGAATCGAATTTTCATTTTTGAATGTCTGTTAGCACGATAACTCTCGTAAAAATCGTCCGATGCGGTGTCAAAATTTTGTACACACATGTAAAACTAGGTTCTCTTGGATGAGTTCATAAACAGGCTAAATCGACACATCCAAAGTGGGGAAAAGGCTACTTTTACCCCTCAAAAATGGGTTTTTTTGCTTTTTCAAATTGAAAAATTAAAGTAATCAAATTTTTGTTGTCACCATTGGATTCAGCTTGAAAAAAACAACAATTTGGTATCATGAGTCGTTGCTTTAAGTCCACTGGTCCCCAAGTCCAACGTTTTTTTGCCATCTTTTTTAGTATCAGGGCAGCAGAATGTTGTCCAACGAAACCTGCGGATTTTTTCACGGTTTATCAAAAGATATTTTAATAGGATTTTGTATTTGTATGAAAAAAATAACAATGTTGCCTATTTATTCAAAAGAAATATATTTTTTTATTAAACTTATTTATTCGTATTTTTGACAATGACTATGCAAAACAAACTATTGCATTTTATATTAATACATAAATTTATCGCTTTTTATATGTTTTTATCTTATAATTGATAAGTTATTTTTTAGATTGGAAATTCACTGAGTACGCAGGTTAGCTGTGACAGGGGTTTTGGTGTTTCCGGGCCCCCTGCGAGTCCGGGCCCCTATGCATTTGCCCCCCTGCCCCCCCCCCCCTGTCACCGGCCCTGCGAGTTGGATTATAATGAACGAGTATCATATTAGTGGAGATACAGTTCTTGATCTGATTAAAAGCGTTCTCACACTCACTAGTCCAGTTCCATGCTGAGTGTTTATGCAAAAGACTGTGTAGTGGGAAACAAAAGGACTGCAAATTGGGAATGAATCTTGAATAGTAGTTAACAAATCCTAGAAACGATCGAAGTTCGGACACATTCTTTGGCGGTGGTTGTTTCTTGGTAGCCTCTACACGATCTTCAATCGGTTGAATTCCAAGGGCACTTATTTTGTGTCCAAGATAAGTCACACTTTCTTTGAAAAGTTGTAATTTATCCTCGCGTGTACAAAGTCCAGCTTTTCTCAAAATATTGAATACGGTTTTGAGTCTTTCAATGTGGTCTGGTCCACTTTTTCCTCCCACACAAATATCGTCAAAATACCATGCAACATCATCTGTTCCAACAAATAGCTGGTCCATCAACTTTTGAAAAATCTTAGGTGCTGTTTTAATACCAAATGGTAATCTGTTAAACGTGAAATATCCTTTGTGTGTCGCAATCACGAGATATTTTTTTGACTCATCATCAACCAGGAATCTGTAAATAAGCGTCCTTCAAATCAATCACAGAAAACATTTGAGAGCCATTCAACTTCAATACAGTTTCTTCAAATGTTGGAATTGAGTATTCATCGTCTACTAAATGAGGATTGATCGATACCTTGAAGTCAGCACACAACCTCACTTCCCCATTAGACTTCGGAACGACCACAACTGGAGAAGCACAAATTATGGGAGTGACAGCTGGATCCACAGGTTCTATAACGCCTGAAGAAACCAAACGGTCTAGCTCTTTGCTGGTTGCACTTTGTAGTGCAAATGGAACGGGCCTTGGCTTGTGAATTGGCAAGTGAACATTATCATCTACTCTAACTTTAGCTTTGAAGTTACGTACTGTTCCCAAGCTGTTAGTTATTATATCTTTGTACTCTTTATAAATTTCTCGCTTCTCTTTGTCCTTGTCTAGAATATCCCTACCAACATGATTGATACCCGCGCATAAATGTTCCTTTCGCACATATTCACAGTTGGGATCTAATTTAAATGCAACAATCCAGTCTTTACCCAGTAGCGGAGTTCCTGTCATGCTACCCGTAACAGCAACATTCAACTCTAAGCAAATCGAATCTAACTGAACCTTGACTTTCGCCTCACCAAGCATTCTTATTCTAAAAGATGGATAAGCACCTAGGTCCTCTGTAGGAGCCAGTGATGGCTCTCCAATTTGTCTCCATGTATGCTTACTAATTACAGTTCTAGTGGCAGCAGTGTCATATTCCATTGTAACAGGAACACCATTAATTGTTAAACTTACAACGTATAGAAATTTTCCAACACGTTTAATTTCACTAACATTATTGACCAAGTCGAAGTTTTCCCTTCCGGAACTGTCAAATGATTGAAACGGGTTGTTGTAATTGTCGCGAGACAGGTTTACATGAGTTGTATCATCCTGTAAATCTAACTTTTTTGAGCTTTCGATCTGTTTTATTCCATGTTTTGAAATGTTTCTGTTAAGTGCAACATTATTTGATTTGATACAAACTCTTTCAAAATGCCCCATTTTCCCACAAGCTCTACAAGTTACATTAAGTGCTTTACAAAATTCATTAGCCTTATGTTTCAATAAACCACATCTGATACAATGAGTATTAGGGTTCAAGCTAAAGTTATTACGGTTCAAGCTAAATCACCACCCCTCCGGTTTACTAGATTTGCCATTTGTGTGAATCTAACTTTATTTACCTGTGATTCCTGCGCATCACCTGCAAATGCGCTTATCTGTTCCTGACGAGCATGAGCTAATTCCATGAGACAAGCATCTTTCACAATGTCATTTAGTTTGGAATCCTCTTCAGGATGTCTTCTGATGAGCTCCTTTTGCATTTTAGGGTCATTTAAACCTAATAAAAATTGATCACGTAACCTTTCGTCCAGTGTGTTCTTAAACTGACACTCGGTCGCACCTGCTTTCAAATTGTTTACAAACAAACTGATTGATTGGCCTTCGTTTCTCAAACTTTTTCCAAACTTTAGCCTTTCAGCCAAGTAAGAAGTTTTAGGTCTATAAAAATTTGAGATAAAATCAATGATTTCCTCATATTCAACTTTAAGAATAGGAATAGGATCAAAGTTATCTACTATTATTCTGTAGTGTTCAGCACCAATCCATTTCAGAAGCAAAATTCTTTTGGCTTCACTGTTATGCTGCAGCCCGGAAATGTTCACCTCTAACTCAAAACGTTGGTAATAGTACTTCCATGATTCCTTTTGTATGTCGAATGTTTCAAATTTAAATCGTGTCAAATCTCTAGCATCTGTATGTTCTGCTGACAATGTTGATAATGTATCTTCGTTCACATTTTCACGCAGCGCCATTGTAAAATTGTAACGTGATTAATAAAATAATTACAATAAACTAACAAAAAGAAGTTTTATTTTAACTGTCAAAAATATATGACAAAAAGTAAACAAACATTGTTTTTGTTTTTCATATCATGTGTTTTAAGATACAGATAATTATATCACACAGACATTATACATTACTACAGATCTATTCAGCCAGGAAGTCTTGTAGGGGTGGAAGTGCGAGAGAGATGGAGAATACCCCCACCACTGTTTTTCCTTCATCGGTTGTGTATAGTCAACTTGAAATCCCACATGGCCTATGACAACATTACAAATATTGATGCAAACAAAGAATCATATGTTTTGACAGATGAGTTATTTCGAAATTTGAATGTACTGAGACTCGCGGTAGGGGAAATCTTCACTGCGCATGCGCATCCCACAGGACTTCTGGGCTGAACAGATCCGTATTAACTATTACCGTACGCTCTTTATTATCTACCCAGGGGTTGACGTCAGTTAGGGGTAGAATATTAGGCCACGAACTAGGCCTATTAGGAATAAATAACGTATTTTCAAGTATCCACTTCACCCGATTTTCTTATTATGTGTCTTTGTGTTGGAGAAAAACATACATAGTTTTAACCAGCATTTCAAAATTCTTACTTGGCCCATAAATTTGAGGCCCCCTGTATTATTGTTCTTTGAGGCTCGCTTTCCCTGATTTTTAGTTTCAAAATTGTGGACATCGTAAATTTTTCAAAGCGTAATATCTTTATCAAAAACTATTTGGACGTAACAAATACGTTAAAAAAGCACTCTCTCTCGCAGTAGGGCCTAATTTATTTAATTAGGGTTTAACGGTTAATGAATTAGGATTAACCGCATGGCCTTTAAACTAAGTTAACAGGCGTGTAGAACGATCACTCTTTGAGTTCCCAATGTGTCTTATACCTTCATAATAACTTAAAAATAAATCAAATACAGTATTACCGAAATATAAAAGCGTTCAAGACAATGTTACGATCATAAACGATTGTTGTAATATGTCATACTTTTATCTTGTATAATTTGCAGTCAACATATTTCTGAAGCCTTATCAACTAAACACTTACGATCATAAACTATTTATGTAACATGTCATACTTTTATTTTGTATAATTTGCAGTCAACATATTTTTGAAGCCTTATCAACTAAACACTTTAAAAATCTTGCTGCAACATACAGCCTTTTTATCGACTAATGGACATGAAGTGCTGAGCAACTGTAAGTTTTCGTTTAGTTTGCTGATAAAAATGTTTTTGTCATAATCAGATCTTCCTTGGATTTCCAGTATTAAAGTTGGGGACAAACACAAAATTTTAAGGGTGTCAAGGGCTCTTTCCTTCAGTTTAAAAACCTTAATAAATTTTTTCCATGCAAAACTCTACAGCCGCGCTTTTCCCAACAACATCGGTTCAGAACTAGGAGAAGCCTTTATCACAAAACCTCCTAGCGTATTAATTAAATACATCTATTTTTATGTTTTACAAGTAAAAGCAATTTAAAACAATTATGTAACAACGTATTACAGTTCAAAATAATTTCTACCTCCTGTGCATAGCCAGTTAATGTTTATTTCTGTTAGAATTTAAGCACTTAACTTAAAAATTGGGGATTGATTGACGGGGTTGGTGGTTTCTCTTGAAAATCATAAGCATTTTTGTGTTTTCACTGGTTTCCACAACCATCAAAATTCGTTTGAACTGTGCTTGTGCTCGTTTTATTAAGGTGACGCAAACACTGCCAAAACGACATATAATATCAGGCAATAGCCTAGTATAGTGCCTAAAGGCATATCTTTGATTGATGGAATTTTCTCCATGTAATGTAACAGAGGTTGAAGTTCGTTGAGCAGCAAATGACAAGTGTTTAATTGACTGCCGCAATGACTGTCAAAATGACAAATCAGACAGTATAGTGCCTTGAGGGCATGCCTTTGATTGATATAATTTTATCCACGTAATTCTGTACAATGGAGGAACGAATTGTACGATATAGAGAATACGAATTGGCTGATAGAGCAGTGAGGAATACCTCTGTCCATGCAAATGTTGAGTGATATAGATAGATACATACATCACATGACAATCTATGTATCTATCTATATTACTAAATAAGTGTTACTCCAGATGCTACATCCTCTAAGGAAAAGGTTAAGTTACGTCTTTAACAGAAACGTAATTGTCTATTCCTGAGCACTACATTCTGAGGAGACAAAAATCCCTCTTTCACCTAGATATAGTTGCCAATACCAACACAGAAAAAATAGATTTGTTGGAGCAAAAAAACATTGGTAAACCGAGCAAAAAGCATTTGCAGATATACAACCTGCAAGTGTTTTCCTTCGGTTTACCAATGTCATTTGGTTGAAACACATTGGCATTGGTGATTATAGCAAACAAAATTAGAGCTAAAATAGCAAATGTATGGAACATTTTACTGGAAATACCAATGTGTTTGTTATAAATACAACGCATATTGGTGTTTATAGCAAATTTGTTTTTAACAGAGTAATATTAGTAAATCCAACAAAATAGTTTTGGTAGTTCCCACAAAACTATTTGACAAACCATCAGCAAATAAATTGGTAAAAATCGGCTCAACAAATTTGGTTTTGTTGATTTCACTAATGTATTTTTCTGTGAATATTTGGTTAATGGCTCTTCAAGCAACCAAAACATTTTTTATCCAACCTGTTGTCAAAGGAATTTAAATTATTTCACAAACCAAATAGACCTTTTTCATTTTAAAATTATAATCACAAGCAAGTGTAATTTCCTTTATTTGAAGAATGTTTCATTACGCACGTAAAATCTATCATTCTCACAGGGAATAAAAGTGGACTGCTATCTCTAATGAACAACAAGATTTTCATTATGAATGTAAAATCTATCATTATCACAGTGCATAAAAGTGGTTTACTATCTCTAATGAACAACAAGACTTCTTTAAATCTGCACATTTCATCATTGCACATTGTATCCCAAAAGAGATTGTATTCCACATTGAGAATCATGGGAACGAGTTGGCTGATTGAGCATTAAGAAATACCTCAGTTGAAAATCAAGCTTGTCCATGCATTCCTGTGCTTTTATATCAAGAGTGTTTTACGACAAAAGCTTTGCAAATTGGCAGGAGTGTTGGCACTTTACTTCTAAATGCAAAGAGACTACGTTGATTTAAAAATCTATGTTAGTTCTATGGTTTTGATTCATTTCACACAACAGAGGATTCCTAGCAGTTTACAGAATTAGAATCGGTGTAATTCGTATACAATCCTCCATTTACCAAAATATGAGCTTCAAAATTGACTGCGTAATAACAATTCGGCCAGTCTGGATCATCTGATTTTTGCATATCCTCTGAGTGGTGCCATCACAAGAAAATTCTTTGATAACGAACTTACTTAATCATAAGTTGCTTTTTCACAGTGAATCGTAATTATTTTTAAAAAAACCTGGTGAAACCGTTTTGGACTTAATTTTTAAAGCTATTATACTATTGACAAATAACTTTTCTTGAACTCATTGTCAAGTAAATATTAAACTTATAATTCCTTACCATTGTAATTTTTTGTCGGCCATTCTTAGGAAAATCCAGGGCCTTAAAGGCCCAAGGTCGCACTGAAAATACGTGTGGCCTTGGCTCAACAAACCCTTTCAAACTCATTATTATTGTTACTGTTGTTGCCATGCAACCGTTGAAATTTGTAATCTGGTCTTTTGAGGATCTCCTCATGGTATGAAAAAATCCGGAATAAACGAAAATGATCTGCCGAAATATTGAAGATCTACGTGTAGGAGGAAGAGGGTGAAGAGGTTTTTCCATTTGAGAAAAAGAGGTTAGCGCGAAAAGATTTCCACATTTCCACTATCTCAGGTAATTTACCACTTACATAACTTGTTAAATTGTTGTTGATAAGTTTAACTCTCATTACCCATATTTAAATGTGTTCCGCAAAATGTCCAAAGCTAATCGTATCTAATTTGCATTAAGGCCTACTTAAAGTAGGCCTACTGCTATAGAGAATTACAGTATGTTGCATAGATTGCAGTAAGGCGCGATTCTGATTTCGTCGCGATTTTTGATGTTAAAAATATGTCCATTTGTCACTGTCTTCTTATTTGCTTGAATCCGAGGATAAATGTAAAAACCTCGTATGTTTACGTCTCTGGTGCATTACAGAGAGACAAAACAGAAACTGTTACTGACCAAGCATTCACGATTTGCCAATTTGAGGCAGTGTAATATAAGTACGCATATATTTGTGTATAGGTCTTGAATTATTATAGTTTTTTCACCATGTATATATATATATATATTTGTATATATGTACAATATGTATATGATCAAATTTTCAACTCTTTATTGAAAGTTGAGCTTTTCAAACATTTTGATTCCAATTCAAACTGTTTCTTATAAAGAATGTAAACAAACTGAGTTTTTGTTCTTCAAGACAATAATTGTATCGGTAAATTCACAAGGTTGGATGGTTGCGAGTTCAGTTTACAATACAGTAGTATATCACGCTACTAGCCCAGTAAGTACTTTTACCACACGAACTTGATAGTTCCCGCGTATAAGCCGCTAGGCGAGTGCGGGGTTTTTATGAGAGTATGGTAAAACTCATCTGGCGTGCAACATACGATACTTTATATCATACTACTCAGAAAAAAACTTTTTTTTTTAATCATAACATATTCCTTGCATAAACTCGTTTCCAATTCTTCGAACCTAGCCTATAATGTACAAACATTTGCTAATGCCACCAGTACTGCCACTACATTCCTTTGAAGTAACCAATAAATATGCATTAAACGTCGGTTTACTGCTATCAGCTGATTGTTTTGATTGTTGTCTTCTGTTATTTCCGTTTCCTAGTGCTCCGTAAATTTACTGTAATTTACCGTGCAGTCCGTGCAGTGATCGGCAAAGAGTAACTTTCCAGCCAACAATAAGGCACAGTATGTATGATGTGAAGGGGGCGGTCTACCTTGACAGAAAAATCTGCGCCACAGAGCGAAATAACATTGAAAAGATAAGGCTAAAGCGCGCTGAAGTACGCTTGCAGACGTTTCGTATCTGGACGATAAAAGCTTTATTTTTCAAGATTTAATAAAAATGAAAGTAGGTTCACGTTCTTCAGAATATTTTATAGAGCTCTACATTTTTAATTTTCCTATAAAGCGTTTCTGTCGTTAGTTATGAGACTTTAAAATCTAACAAAAAACTACCTCTTTTTGAAAGATTTACACAATTCCTGTAAATAAACGAGGATAAAATCAAAAATTCTAAAACTTTAGCGCTCTACAAAAACATATCCTTATTAAAATGACACCAAAATATTGGAAATCATATGAAAGCCAGCGATCAATGAATAAGATACAAACCCTGTTTAAGCGCTCGGAACTTGAGGTAGACCGCCCCCTGAAATACGTTTTTCTTCAGTCACTATGACTGCACTCTTATTACACTCGACTTATTGCAAAATACTCCAAAGTTAGAATCTCTTAGTTACCCCCGCCGTTCAGCTATAATTGGTACGTGCGAAATAATATTACGGTAATTTTTACTATGTCCATCCATCTTTAATGCTCATAACTAAAACCTCGTTTGTTTTACTTGAAGTAAAGAGTTGTTTTGAGGTAAAATACATTAATTTTTATATTACTCTATCTGTTCTATAGTTTGAGGATATTTATTATTCCTTCTTTAAAAAAATATTTTTCTTTTATTTTAGAAAGCATACCAAATAAATAACAAAATCATATTTTTATTGATAATTTAATGAATAGAAATATACCCGAGTGAGTAACTCAAAGGAAATATTTTAATCATGAATTGAGTCAGGTATGAAAGGGCTGTGTTTTCATTTCATTTTAAAACCCAGGTAAGCCTAAACACAAGTTATGCTTGTAAAGTATATGAAATCAAGAAATATTACGAGTTTAACTAAAAGGTTTTCTTTCTTTTTGGATTATTTATTTGTATATCTGCTCTTAGTTCAGTAACTCAATAACCTCGCTCTGCTCTTAATTTAATAAATTGAATAGCCTTAAAAATGTAATTTCTATTTGATTAATGATAATAACGTTTGACATGAAAATTATCTAGAAACGTGATGACTTAATATTTAGGCCTATAGTCTTAACAAACTCAACTCGAAAAAAAAATCGAAACTCGCGGGTATTTTTCAAAACTAACTCGACTTAAAAAACACTACCCGCACTCCCCTACAATTCACCTTGATTTATCGATATTATTTCTTTGTTTAACATTGTTATAGCACATGCGTTTTCGTAATCGTACTGTTTTTATCATTATAATTAAATAAATAATCAGATTTAAGAGAACCTTATAAGTTAAACTAATATTCATACAAATTTATTTATTTTTGGTCCAAAAAAACTGAGTATGCTTCCATAAAGGCAACTGATGTTTAAAAACCTATTTTTTTGGTTATCAGCATCTATGGAGTTACAAACCATCTTGTTTGGTATGTATTTTCCATCAGTCTGTATAGTAGCTGTGTTTATTTTTTAATATTATATTCTTTTATTAATTTAATAATAATAATGTTATTCAAGTAAATATAATTATGTTGTTCATACGAACTTCTCTTTATGCCTAAAATATATTTAAAGCTTTACTTATTATATTGTCAAAAAGTCCCTGTAACAGTACTAGATTAATGATTATGTCTTCCACGGTATTGAAATGGTGGGAGGTGCCCAAGAACAGGGAAACTATACTGATGGTGGTGGAGGCAGCAACGCTAACACATGTATATTAATTATGGTATGCTAATTAATGAACAGCTGAGGCTAATTAGTATAGGCTAATTAATATACTGAGTACTGAGCCTATAAAAATGACATAATTAGCTGCACAACTGCATATGAAGGACAACCTAATGGAACATACGGAACTGACATATATTAAATTTTTGTTATTACGCTTATTGAATGATTTGAATGAACCGTGAAATGTTAGTTGATTGAACCGCACAGTTTAGCCGCTCAGTGGCTGATGTTGTAGGCCTATACAACTTTCATGTGAGATGAAATATCGTTGGCGCATTTTTAAAGAGGGTTCAATTTCGTGGATTGCGATTTATCTTAAACGAAAATTACAACAGGCTTTTTATTTTTTACGTGATATTAACCTAAAACACTCTCCTGAACGATATAGTGTATGATAGTTTAAAATTGCCAGATAATATAGCGCCAGCTAATGGTTGTTAGTAATGTTACTAAATGTACAGATTTTTCACTTAAATGTTCGATGACGGATTTATACTCTTTGTGGCCCTTGGCTGAATTTACTTTGCGGCCCCCTTCATTAATCCTTTTCCGCTAACCGCCTCTTCTCCTATTCCTTTTAGAATTCTTCTCCCACAAGGATACCAGTAGCCTTTGACAATAAAATTTACCTTATAACTTAAAATAAAAATAATAAATAAATTGAAGTATTTAAAGTGTAACTTTACATAGAAGGTCTTCAAAATAAATGTATAAACGGATGGAAAATGGAAATTCGATGAATGTCGGAAAAAGGGAATAAACGAAAGGAAAAATGAAAGGGGTAGGCCTAGTCATGAAAAGTGCACATTTTAGAAACAATTAATTAACCAACCCTTGGCCGGGGATATCTAAAAAAAACTGTTTCTGCTTTCATTATTGACGTCACTGTGTCACCGTCGAATCGCGGCAGAGAAATCTCGGAGTAGGTTGAAGGCCAATCACGGTTCACAAATCACTCATTTGCGGGAAAATTGTTCGGTTGTCGGCGGCCATAATCCGCTCGCAATTAATTGTATTTTCCAACAGATCCGTTGGTCCTAAATCTGCAGGAAAATGTCTTTGTTACACTACGAATAACTACGCGGCAGACATAATTTGTACTGATTTCGGGTCTGGGACCACTGCAAATGTCACTATCTCGATGTAATTTATTGCAAAGTAAATAAATGTAAGATCTTTGAATGAGGCGTGGGCGTAGCTGAGTCTCTGAGTTCAGCTATTCACAAACTTGTGACATGACAGGTACGCTGAGGGCTGATGGGCTGATCAGAAATGGCGGTCCCCTCCGAGTCCGAAATTTTGAAAAGTATCAGGAGCAGATCAATAAACCAGTCCGACATTTTCATCCTCCCCTCCCGCTACTGACGCTCGGCGCGGAGCGAGCGGCAAGCGGCACAGACAGTGTTGTCCGTTCGGCTGTCGCCTACCTCGCTCTGCCGCCCTGATACTAGCGCGGTTCAAGCGACGCGACGCGCCCTATACGGCACCTATCGCTTACATCCCCCTCCCCCTCCGCACCTGAGCGCCGTCGGGCCGCGTGGAAGGTGGAAACGGAAATCAATGCCGACCGCGCCGCGCGAGCGACCCTGGCGGCGAGTGGTGGAAACACAGCCGTCGCTTCCGTCCATCCAAGCTCACAATCTTCCTCCTCTTCTGTCCTATCTCTTGTACACAAGCAATTGTATTCTTTTGCTCGTATGCTTGCTTCCACAAATGTTAGAGCTACACATAGCGGGATCGTACATGGATGGGATACGGACGGGACTTTGATTTGTTCCCGGTGGGGTGCTTACACACCACGGGAAACAACCAGGAAACAACAGTGCACGGGCATGCGGAACGTTTCGCGCGCAGCTTCACTCCACCGCATGTACAGGATTCGAGGGGGTTACCTTCTAGAAATCTGGTACTTGTTTTAAGGGGTTTTATTGCCCGAAAAATCTTTAAATTTTACTATTAAACTAAATTTTAAGGTTATTGGTTGTTTTAGCTCAATTGGAGGATCCGTTTCTTGGTTTCTTAACTATTTGCTTTGAAACTCTCGGGTGGATATTTTTCTTCAAGGTAGAATGCAATATCCTCTGTCCCCGTCACGCAGTGGCTGCACATGCCACGGGGTAAGTACAGGACAGTGGACAAAGGCGCGTTGATTGCCACTCGGGGCAGCAATTCTCAATGGAGAGTGTAACGACCGTATACAAACATGTTTTATGTATATCTCCGTAACCCGTCCGTCAGTGCATGTATAGCGGTGTAGCAGCTTCCATATTTGATTGTCCCCTCCGTCTCCCATCCCTGTCCGATCCCGCCATGTCCTAGCTTTATCCTTTAAAACGGTTCCAATGATTGATTGTCTTCAAATTCTAGAAATTAGTAATTATTAGCTCAAACAGACAATATGATAACGTGTAAAATATTAATTGTAAAATAAAACAACCAACATTTATGCAACGCAACTGAACAACAATCGAAAACTCAAAAATAAGTCAATAAAAATACGAGCTAATTGCAAACGACAAGATTAGATGAACTGGTTAAGCATAAAAATATTTTTATCTACGACCATTGCAATAAGCACCAATTATGGTATTACAATAAACATTATAATGATATACATTAAGACACCAAAAACCAAGCAGTACTCTAATGACGACTTTAGAGTACTGGAGTCACTTTAGAGTACTGGTTCTAGACCAATGAGAGCTCGGCATTTGACGGAAGTAGTGTGATAATAACAATTACGCAATTCGCACATCAGCTGGATTGTTGCATTACGATTCATGTTTGAGTTTACTTATCCCATCAGCTGATTGTTCCACAACGATTCATGGTTCAGTCTGCTTATTTGCCTAACCTCAAATTTTAGTTGACCTATTCCATCATTAGTAAAAGTCATGAGTTTTGTTTAACTTCGGGGGAAATTTTGTCGTATATTGTTGGTCGTAGATAAAATAGTGTATGCAACGATTGTATTATGCCTTTAAGCCACTCGTGAGATATTTAGAACACTCTCTTCGCTCGTGTTCTAACTTACATCTCACTCGTGGCTTAAAGGCATTCATTATACAATCGTTGCATAAACTGCTATTTTCTCATCATTTGGCTTTTAAACTCGATTTATCATATAAAATATGAGCAGGCAGGGTCCGGGCCAGGGGCCAGAGGGGCCAGAGAGACAAAAAATTCATGATCAAAACAAGATATTTCTCAATTAATTTGCCATCTCTTTTCGATATTTTTATTTTAATATGAATGACTGTTTTATTAGGTCGAGTCAAATGACGTGGCCCTGTCCGCCTTTAACACTTATGTTCTAATATTAATTTTTAAAATATAGCATTGGGCTTACGGACGGCCGGGACGGGCCGCGATATTTGACGCGAACTATTATTTTCTTCACTCCTTATTGTATTTCATTCATGATTTGAATTCGCCACAAATCTATGATTAGTTTTACATCTGATGGGAGACAATAAATGATTTTAAACTTACCGTCATTTAGTAAGTTAAATGACTGAATGATACGCTTATTTATCCATAAAAAATAACACATTACAAAGAGAACTTAAACAACACAAATATTTAAATGTTATTAAGTATTCAAATATTTTAAATATTTCACTTTAAGGCCATTCATGCGGATTCAAAGTTTATTTTGGAATTACAGTAGGGTTAACTAATTTCTAGAACCAACAATTAAATTAACTCAAACAATCGCAGATTACATTGTCACATTGTTGACATTGTCGAGTTGTAATGCTAAAGAAGTTAGGGAAATGTGGGAACAGAACCTTCCTTATAAGGCTTAGCAGGCTTATTCATGATACTATGATAAATAAATTTCTTTCCAGCCAAACTGTTATTTGGAGTGAGTAGATTGTACTATAGGATTAAAGAAAAGTACTGTATTGCGAGAATCTGCAGACAACTTTCCTGATTACTTAACTTAAAAAGCAACCCAAGAGAGTAAAATTACATTGATTTGACTGACTAATTTGTAATTCAAACTTAATTGCCTTTATACGAATAACAACTTTATGCAGTACAAATTAATTGTGACGATCATGAAATTCATATTTTAAATCAAGTCGGAAGCCTGAGTCGATATTTGACAGTGAACTCTTTTTGTTTATCGGAAAGATTCTTAATGAAAATGCAGCATTTTCATCACGGATTACTGTTTTATTTTTTTCTGTAACTCACCTATAGTATACTCTCTGTAAAACGCCTACTCATAACGCAGTTTATGAGATCTATATCATATATTTAATTTCGTAAGGCGATTCTTTGCGTCGATATTGTGGGCGTCTGGCAGGTCTTAGAAAGATGGGAGAGGGCTCAAATTTTAGGTCTCTGTTCCATGATGGCGGGAAAAATACTGAAATTGCTGGAAATTCATTAGAAAACGAGAAATAACGTAAAATACCTGCCATTTAAAAAGCATTGGGATCTAAAAACGTCTGCTTTGTTTACATTAAAACATGTGGTGCTGATGTTTGATTCAAAGCCACAAACACATATTTGATTATGCTAGATGTTGACATATGGTTTCTTTCAAAAGGCAGCTAACTATGTTCATTGTACTATAACAAATCAATATTTTAACTTTAATATTTTCAGACTTTATAATTACGGGTTTGAGTATATATTTATAATTTAAAATTATAAAGAGTTAAGTGCGTTTGTTTCGTTTACGTTATAATTATGCCGATTTAATGCCAAATGATCATGTAAGCGACATTTTTGCGCCGAAATTGTGGGTGTTTGGCAAGTTTGGAGAATGGGAGAGGGCTCAAGTAGAAGGTCTTGATGCCAGAGACTCGGGAAAATAGTGAAATTTCTTAAAGTTTATCAGAAAATAAGATATAACGTTAAATATCTGCCATTCAGTGTAATGTGAAAACATCTGCTTTGTTTACATTAAAACATGTTTTACTTAACCATTTGCTAGATATTGATATATGGATTATTTAGGTTGAACGTACTATATAATAACACATGATGGTTTTTACTTTTGGAGTTTCTGTTTTTATAATTTAGGGACCTTAACATTAAAAAGTAAGAGGAATTACATACGACTGTTGTTACTTTTACATTGTATCATGTAGTAGTAGTAGCTGATGCTGATTTAAAGCCAAGTGATTTGTAACATTTAAACAATCGAATAAGCGAAGGCTACGGGTACAGAAAATACTTCATTCATAAATTTTAAGGCCCAGCTCTACCTAATTGTATGTGTGCGGTCGGAAATGGTCATAGTTTTGACCGAGGATCAACAGAGTGTGCTGCACTAACAGCTATTGAGTGTAACATCAGCTTTAAATTTGATCCTACCAAAAAGGTTCAACTTTAAATTTGGCCAATTAAAAGTATATTTGTTCTTGAATCTACCAAGACAAAGCAGTATTTACTCACGGGCAACCATAAAAGAGTGTTGAACGTAGGGTAAAATCCTCAATATTAACTTTCTACCAAGCTCGTGGTCTCCAAACATAACTTCCTTATGAAGTGGAGCTTGGAGTCGTCAACAGGAGACGAGTTTCTGATTTCATCCTTATTTATTAGCTTATTGGTTAAAATGTAGTCTTAACCGGAGATTTTCATAATAAGTACCTCTTAACTGTCCAATATGATCTTTTGAACCAGGTGGAGGCTTCACTTGACATTTGTTTAATTTTTTGTGTTAAAGTGCCACTTCTTTGGGAAATACATTAAGTGCTGCAGCCTTTGGTTAACCTTAAGAATTTCTTAAAACCATGTCCCTATGTTTAATTGTAAACAAAGTAAGCTGAGTTTGTTTTGAGAATGACGGATAGTGCCACTGTTCCAAAAAATTCAGGCCTTTACTGTACTCAAGTAACGCCCTTTCTTAAAATTCTGATACCTACTAGCAAATGTCAAAATATCTTTAACATTACCCTTTATACGTTTAATTACCCATCAAAATATTACCGAGTTGTGAGTATGAAGGAAACATTGAATATCCATAATTTGTATTTTATTTGTATGGGCTTTTGCCCCTACAAGCCACTAGTATATTATTAATTCTGTAAGCGATTTTTTAAATCAAAATTGTGAGAGTTTGACAGCTCGCAGGATGATGGGAAAGGGCTCAAATAAAAGGTCTTGGTCCCAGGGGGTCGGGAAAAATATCAGATTATGTCCAAATCTACCAGAAAATGAGAAACAACGAAAAATATCTTCCATTTATAATGCATTGGGATTGAAAAACGTCTGCTTTGTTTACATTAAACATGTGGTGCTAATGCTTGATTCAAAGCCATATGGTAGATGTTGACATGTGGGATTTTTTTTCAAAATGCAGCTAACTATGCACGTTCAATGTACTATAACAAACAAATTTTAAATTTAAGATTTCTAATTTTATAACAATTAAGGGTTTGATTTTTTTATAATTTAAAATTATAAAAAGTTAAGTAGGTTTTTTTAGTTTATCTTATAACGATGCAGATTTAATACCAAATGATCTATCTCTCTCTCTCTCTCCCTCTCTCTCTCTCTCTCTCTATATATATATATATATACATATATATATATATATATATATATATATATATATATATATATATATATAATAACGTAAGGGACATTTTTGCGCCGAAATTGTGGGCGTTTGGAAGGTCGCAGGATGATGGGAGGGGGCTGAAATCGAAGGTTTCCATCCCAGGCACTCGGGGAAAATACTGAAATTGCATAAATGAGAAATAACGTAAAGTACCTGTCATTTAAAAACCATTGGGATGTAATAAGGTCTGCTTTGTTTACTTAAAACCAAATGCTAGAAATAATCAAAATTTTGTGGATCCAAAAGCCTATGTTCTGAGAAGGTATTTTGTACTATAGTAAAGAAGGATTATGCTCAGGGGCTATTATCCCCTTCAAGCCTAGTTTTATACAAAATGCGTACAATTAAAGATCTATTACTTTAGTTTAAAGTTATCAACTTGTCAGATTTATCTGGGCCGGTGTCTTTTTGGCAAACCAGTGTTTTCCAATACGGCCATGTTAAAGTTCAGTCATCTTTGGCTTTATACATTATATTGGAATTGTAGAAGCATTTAGTTATGTCAGTAGGTGAAATATTCACCACCACGTTTATCCATGAAGACGTCAAATCAGTGCAAAGTTCTCCAAACACACTTATCCAGCCAACACCTTTCTATTTCGCCTGTTTACGCTGTTATTAAGGGTTATAAACAATTAGCAAATATTTTTTTGTGTTGGAAATATTTCAAGACAATTTGACGGTAAGATAAATATTTCATAAATAGACGGTAAGATTAATTTTTAAGTCGAAAAATCTTCATCCTTGTGGAACACAACAAGAGAGAGAGGGATTCAATCCTTATGCATTTGCAATCGTTTCAAATGGCATTTAGGAATGAGCTTATAATATTAAAGGTAGTGAGGTATGAGAAGAAGCTTGAGTTTGAAGTTTCAACAGAGGAGGGGAAGAAATCATTGATGACGTGGAAGTAAACAAAGCCATGTGATTACGCTACTAGTCTGGTAGATAAAAAATACTAAACCTAAACAAAATGTGGGTTGATATTAGAAACAATGTTTTGCTCTTTGAATAACAATCAATAAACAGGTGACATGTTTTTCGTTTAGCATGTAACACATGACTGACACAAGAAATTTGTTGTTGAATCGATTGATCATATGTAAATATTTATTTCCCCTCCTGGAAAAATCCAAGTTCATCTGGGTTTGTTTGTAAACACCCAAGCTTCTTCTCATACCTCACTACCTTTACTAGATTATTGCTGCAGCTTCACAACTCCAGTCAGCTGATTTGCTTAAAATTTTATTCCTCCGCATATTAACTCTATTTCTTCAAGCGTTTGAGGGATGTGGGCCGCAGTTCTTTCAAAAAACGTAAATTCTGAGGAAGTTCGTCTATATTAAACGTGCAGTTTTATCCCCTTAAATTGACACATAAATTTTGAATGCAGGTTCATTGGTCACTAATCACACAGAACTTTTGCAGACTTTTATTCATTCATGGGCTTTTTATGAGCGGCTGATATTTGATTTTATTTCAGAGCGAACCCTACAATCACCAACTTGACTTCAAGTGGACAACACTTCATCTGAATCTTTGACAAGAAAATCAGTGAAGATCCTCTTCGCTGGTTTTCTTGTCAAAGAATGAAGAGATTCCTCCGACATCCAAGATGAAGAGCTATCACAAATCCCGGAATCTCAGGTAATCTCTGAAATTTTAATTAGTATTGATAAAAAAGCTGTGAGCAGGTCGCGCTCCACCCGACGAATCATATGGCGTTTGTATTAAGATCAATTTATGAAACTATATGCAACCCATCGACCACATAGTACCCGTATATACTTATAATTGCAAAGGTTATCAAATCGAAGCCTCCAAGGACTTTGTCACTTAATTCTAAGGATGTTATGATTTACCGGTGGTTCAAACAGATTATAATTCGGTTTATCATATATGAAATAAATGGTCCATAAAGGAGGATTTAAGCTCGCCATCATTGCGCTATGAAGATTTCCTAGCCACTATCAGAACTATAAAAATACCCTATCCTAGTTTATAGGTCAATATATTGATAAAGAAACTTATAAAACATATTAATGAAAGAGAGCTGGTTCCACTTTAGTTTTATGAGTAGGCCTAAGTTTTTTACCTGAAGCGGAAAAAGTAAATAGTGAGGTAGGTTAGTATGAAAATATTAGGTTTCTTGCTACCACTATGAAACTTTGCATAATCAATAATCATGCATTTTGGAACTAAATTCAGCCCAGACCCCAAAAATTAGACATCTAATTTTCAAAATGGCGGCTAAAATTGTTGTAAGAGGACAAAATTTAACTATTTAGACCATGGGCCGCCAATATGAGACCATCCCCCCGTGGGAATTTTCGACACATGTATTTTTTTGTTGCTACTGACATGTACTTTAAGGTTTTGCTTGTTTGCGACGTTTAAATTATAGTATAGGCTAACCCAGAAAAACAAAAAATATCATTGATAAATCGTTGAAAAAAATAACATGGGATCTTATTGAAAAAAGTCACCTGACTGCATTTTTTACTTGCAATTTTTGAGATATTGACTCGGGACCAACGCCTATCATTGTTGGGTGGCTAATCCTTTATTTTGGCAGGATAAAAACTTTCGGCCGCCATCTTGGATCCACCATATTGGATATCAATTTATTTTTTTAAATGTAAAGATGGTGTTATGGCACATCAATATGAACTAGATTTTTACGCTGATTACAATGCTGAAATCCGTTTTGAAAATATGCATTCGTTAAAAAGATATGCATTAATAAAAGTTCATCCCTATACATTTCTTAAGGACGTTTCGTATTTTCAATATTTTTTTTGGATTATTTCTCTTCTACCTCTCATTATAATAAAGATATGTAGTTCGTTTTAGTCTTAAAATACTCTGTGAAATACCGGCTTTAATTTGTGATATTAATCATCAACATCGGACAAGTATGAGATGAGCTATAAGGCTCGATTTAACTTAAAAATCAATTTTTCGGGAACTTTTTTTCAATCAAGTATTTATATCTCTGGTTCTAAATATGGTATTTAGTTCATTTTGGTCTTAAAATAAGCAGTGATATGGCGGCTTTTATTAGAAATATTGATACGTAAAATCGGTTAAGATGTAAACGAATTTTAAGGCTCGTTACGATATAAAGTTTAATTATTTTTTTTAATTTTGGATTATAACTCACCCCGAGTGTGTTTGAATTAAATTATCACAGTCTCAAACGATAGCTGATATTTTACTAAGTCTTTCAAAAACATTCAGAACTTCAGACCTTTCCTGGAACTGCAGATATCAGTCCTTACATAAACGAAAATGTCTAAAAATTTTAATTTTATGTGGGTTTTAGAACCACAACTTAGTTGAAACTCAAAATATAATAATAATTTATGACTCAAATGAAAACCAATAATCTAATTAGTCATTTAAGACCTTTACGATTTCTGAGTCTTCTTTGGAACTAGAGAAATCCTTCAAGAAATGTAAAATTATGCAAGTAAAACGAATTTATGTTGAGTGAAAGCTCAAAAGTTACATGTATCTAATGTATCTAAACTTCACTCTAATATTATTGAAAGTCAGCTTACATGAAAGCTGATGATTTACTGAGCAATTTAAGACAAAAATGAATTCAATACCTAATTTAGAACCAGAGATATAAATGCTTGATTGAAAAAAAGTTCCCAAAAAATTGATTTTTAAGTTAAATTGAGCCCTATAGCTCATCTCATACTTGTCCGATGTTGATGATTAATATCACAAATTAAAGCCGGTATTTCACAGAGTATTTTAAGACTAAACGAATTACATTTCTTTATTATAATGAGAGATAGAAGAAAAATAATCCAAAAAATATTGAAAATACGAAACGTCCTTAAGAAATGTATAGGGATGAACTTTCATTAGTGCATATCTTTTTAACGAATGCATATTTTCAAAAACGGATTTCAGCATTGTAATCAGCGTAAAAATCTAGTTCATATTGATGTGCCATAACACCATATTTACTTTTAAAAAAATAAATTGATATCCAATATGGCGGATCCAAGATGGCGGCCGAAAGTTTTTATCCTGCCAAAATAAAGGATTAGCCACCCAACAATGATAGGCGTTGGTCCCGAGTCAATATCTCAAAAAATGCATGTCAAAAATGCAGTCAGGTGACTTTTTTCAATAAGATCCCATGTTATTTTTTTCAACGATTTATCAATTATATTTTTTGTTTTTCTGGGTTATGCTGTAATTTAAACGTCGCAAACAAGCAAAACCTTAAAGTACATGTCAGTAGCAACAAAAAAATACATGTGTCGAAAATTCCCACGGGGGGGATGGTCTCATATTGGCGGCCCATGGTCTAAATAGTTAAATTTTGTCCTCTTACAACAATTTTTAGCCGCCATTTTGAAAATTAGATGTCTAAATTTTGGGGTCTGGGCTGAATTTAGTTCCAAAATGCATGATCATTGATTATGCAAAGTTTTATGGTGGTAGCCGGAAACCTAATATTCGACCCAAAAAAATAGCTATCCTACCTCACTAAAAGTGAACCCACACTTTTCTATTGAAGTTTAAGGTCCATTGAAATATTGTGTAAAAAGCCTACTTATAAAATCATAGTAAGAATAAACTAATAATATCTTGTAAGATTTTATATATTGTTTCTAGGAAAAGTAGAAAGTATTCATCACAAGCGTCAAACAAAAATGAAAGTTTTTTCAAATCGTTGCTTTATGTCCCTGAAGTCCTAGGACATGGAAAACTAACGCATGATGAAACGGATATATCCTTCACTCATCTGTCATTCATGCTTGGCTTAAAATACCTACCTGGGTAGGTCGCCATTTCAGCTAATATATAATGGAACCATGTTTTCGAAATGCAGTACAGGTTCAATATTCTCGTGGTTCCAATTTTGTCCACCCCGGCGGTGGCAGCGCCACCGTCCACAGCCACAGCCCCAGCCGCAGACCTCCAGTCTCCAGTCCAGTGTAGGCGACCGACTCGCCGTCTACCAATATTAATAACCCCAATACCCGGCAGTCGGCGTCGGCGTCGCGGTCAGAGTCAATTTATTTGACCCGGCCCGCACAAATCAGCCTCCGTCCGCGACCCCGTCTGTGATCGTCGCTCTTGCATGTGATATCGCCGCGTGGGCGCTTCATTAATCGTGGATACCGGTTTGGGAGGGCTCTCTGGATCTTGTCGGTTTGCTTATTTAGTATGACTTGTTATTGCGCACAAATGTTCAGCAACATGTGGTAATTTTTAATCGTAGAGCGTCACTCGGGATTTCTTTCTGGGAAGCCCTCCTCGTGGTTTTGGTTTGGATTGTTGTCTGTTTGATAGTACTCCTGAAGCAAAGATCATCCGAACCATTAGACAAATCACAAATCATACATCATATCATATTTTAGGAAAATTTTGAACACCTCATTTTGTGAATACCGGTCGTTTGTTTTTTTTCGAGCTGAATTCAGTGGTGCTAACGAAAATTGGATACATGGTTGGTTGTACCAGATTGCATTGATCCCGACCATTTTTACAGCCGCTATTGTGCCAAGAGACAAGAATATAAATTCGAACGGGTGGTTTTTGCTTTAGGGGCCCCAAAACGAAAAGTTATCATGTACCCGGGCTTAGGTATCACCATGAGATATACGGTAATGGCTTCTTCCCTGTCGGGGAATTCGCTAAAACTACAAAAACTATACCATAATTCGCAAAATTAGTATACTATACAATCTGAAGAGCCTACGGGGCGAAAAACGTTCGCTGGGCGAAGTGTCGGCTGCCAGGGATTTGAAGAACGTTCTTCATACAATTAAATAACTGGAAAATTAACAATAGTTTCCTTGGAACCAAAATATACCTTGGAAAGCAAATAAAAAATGCCAAAATAAAAAAAAAATTGTACTACAAAATATAACGATAAAACCTTTAGGCGCCGAGGCCAAGGGGATTTTAATAACATGCTGAAGGCCGAGCGTGATTTTCTATACACTTCTACAACGTTTCAGCCCAGTCGGTTCAATAGTTTATTTTGTTTACCCGGAACAACGAACAAACTGTAACCAACCATTTTACCATTTTATATTATGGCCTTTTATAAATTTGAACAGGGAATATGAAAAAATAATCAAGCTTGCATAAATGAACGGGCGACAAGCCGGGCAGGCGATGCGTTGAGCACGTCCACATGGCGTGTAAATCTGTAGGCTAAAATTAATGCCCGGCGGCACGCGGGATAAATGCCCGGCCGGGCAATGTCAGCGGAATTAATGCCCCAAAGCCGTGTCATGTGCCGCTAGTTTATAGCCATCTTATTTATACCCTCCTGGGCTGGCCCCTCCCCCGGCACCGGCAACGCTATTTTCAAACTTGGCTCGCGCCTCTAATCTACGGCATCTCCGCTCTTAGATTTATGGAAATTGTAGCTTTGAAGTAAGAGTAGGATTTAGATTTTGTTAAGTTTAGCGTGTTTTTCTTTGAGCCAGATATATTAATTTTGAAGGATTTGCTTCAAATTTTAAAACAAAAAATCTTATTTGGATGCACGCATAGGAAGACTTTCGGACTCTGGTAATAAAAGATTATTCAAAACAATGAACGCATTGCTGGGGCTCAGTAATTAATTTGTTTGTAGTTTATTGTTTTATGGTGGGTTTATATTTTGATTTTTACGGAAATTTGTCATCGCTGATTAGTAAAAACAAGTTCAATGACGTTTTAGGTTCATTTTTACCTGAAGACGGCATCAGATTCTAGATCCCGAAATGCATATCTATGGAAACAATAATGATTTTAGTTAATTATGTTTTAAATGTTTTTTATTTGTATGTATACTTTTATTACGGATTAGTATGGGGAAAATATATATGAGCCCTCGAGAAAAAAGATACCTGGATAATATTCGTTTGGTGGGTGCAAAGATAACTGAATAGGTGAATGCATAAAGTGATTGTCATAATAATGAATTTTCAAGAAATCAGCACGGGACATCAGTACGCTGGGCTGTGGCTGTATATATAGGTTAGCTTACATAATATGATATTCCAATTAGTGTCAATCAAAATATTAATCATTCATATTTACTCAAACTGAGCCAGTAGCAGTAAAGCTGTGCTGAGAGCAGACGCAATAAGGGATAAGATAAAAAGTTAAAAACAACGCAGATAAGATAAACTTGACAACCCCGCATCTTGTTTGCTCTACATAACGAAATTTTTATAAATCCAGATTTTTCTTGTTTAAGACGTTATTGTTTATTAGAGATATTCAAGTAAATATGATTTGGCAAGTAAAAAATTAGTCTAAGTTGATGGTTAGCCTGAATGAAGTTTCACTAAATACAAATATAATATAGTATCTTAAGTAGATTAGAGGTTAAGTTACATTCTACGTCTATACTATACGACCAATCTATACCTCTATATTATTAAAATATATACAGAGAATGTATATAATAATTTTCTAAAGTACAGGGGTTTTCTGTGTGCCTGTCTGTTACTTTGGGCAAACTCAAAACAATCGAATCTACTGGGCTGAAATTTTACTTAAATGTAGAGATTTATGAACCCGGTCTTACAGACTTATTAACGTTCTTAAAAACCTCTCGGGCTTCACTCCGTAATCTTTTATAAACACGCAAATTGATACTTTGAATTATTTTATTGACAATTAATTATGAACAGAGTAATTCATACAACAAACTGAAACTTCATCCTTCTGTTTTGATCAATTATCATATGTTATTTTATCACATATGTTACATATAAACTTTGGGTTCATTTAAAGTACATTTGCCCTACAACCACTTTAAAACAAATACTATTGGCTTGAAGGGGCTAAAAGCCCCTAATGAGGGAAAATCCAAACATTTATTATAGTGCAAAATACCTTCTAAGCGAACTGAATCTACTTTATATTGATATCTAGCCAACCACATGGTTTTCAATCAGGTATCAGCATCACATGTTTTATGTAAACTAAACAGACGTTTTTAGATCCCAATGCTTTTTAAATGGCAGATACTTTACGTTACTTCTCGTTTTCTGGTAAATTTCAAGTAATTTTGTTATTTTTCCCGCCATCACGAATTAGATACCTTTAATTTGAGCCCTCTCCCATCTTTCTGCGACTTGCCAAACGCCTACAATTTTGATGCAAAGAATCACCTTACGAAATTAAATATATGATATTATTAATTGATAAGCTGGAATATGGAATTTCTCTGTACGGCAGCAGTTATTACTCAAATTTAAGCCCAATCATTATTCTGCAAAAGAAATTCATTCGACTAATATCGAATACTAATTTTTACAAACATTCTTTCCCATTATTTTTTGGTCATAAAATTTTAACTTTCAGGTATTTGTATATATTTAAGGTGTTGTCTGTTTTTTATAAATAAAGTGGTAATTCAGGACCAATAGTCGATAATATTCACAATTACACCACCAGGCAGGTTTCTAAAAACTTTTTCAGATTACCCAAACCAAACTGTACCTTGCTTAAGAAAAGCTACGAGTTTATGATGAGCCGCTGGGAAAACTAAATTTTAGGTATTAACGCGATAAAAAATCTTGGCAATGGTGCTGAAAAAAAAGAAGTAAATCGGTGTTATTTGTAACTTTAGATTCTTATTATATTGTAAATAATGACGATTGTTGAAGACATCAACAGGACTACTATTTAAATTGAATGATTAAAGTTGACGCTTGTAATGCAATGTTATTGTCTACTACAATAAAGAGATATTATTATTATTATTATTATTATTATTATTATTATTATTATGCTGACCGAGGCCATCGTCTCTGCGGGGGACTTGTCCCCGCAGCAGTACGGCTTCAGATCCGGTCGCTCTACCATCGACGCTATTCAGGAGGTAGTTGAGGCAGTGCGGAGGGCGGAGGACCACAACCACTGGTCGCGCCGCGTGGTCCTTCTTGTCACGCTCGACGTGAAGAACGCTTTTAACTCCGCCAGGTGGAGCGATATGCTGTGGGCGCTTGAGCATACGTTCCAAGTTCCCTCCTACCTCCTGCGTATGATAGAAGCGTATTTGTCAGACCGCGTTCTGTTGTACGACACGACCGAAGGTCAGCGGCGCATTCCCATCACTTCCGGGGCTGCGCAGGGGTCCATTCTCGGACCAGATCTCTGGAACGTGTCCTACGATAGCTTGCTGAGGCTAGACATGCCCGATGAGACCCGCCTCGTTGGCTATGCTGACGACGTCGCTGCCTTGATCGCTGCGAGGAACGTCGAGCAGGCAAAACTGAGGCTCAGCGTAGTAATGGCCAAGGTCAACGGGTGGATGCGAGATCACGGCTTGTCCCTGGCTACCAGTAAGACGGAGATCGTCGTCCTCACCAAAAAGAGGATAAACACCGTGTTCCCGGTGCAGATAGGTGACGTCACACTCGAGACTAAGCCTGCTGCAAAGTACCTGGGAGTCATGGTCGACAGCAGACTGTCTTTCGGCGAGCAGATCCAGCGCGCCGCCGACAAAGCCGCTAAGGGTGTCGCTGCCCTTGGTAGGCTTATGCCCATTGTCGGCGGTCCTCGTTCCTGCAAGCGCCGTCTGCTCATGACTGCCGTCCAGTCAGTCTTGCTGTACGGGGCGGAGGCATGGGCTCACGCACTCGAGAAGCGAGTCTTCCGAGACCGGCTTGCCCGAGTCCAGCGTCGAGGAGCTCTGCGGGTCGCTTCGGCCTACCGCACAGTCTCCGAGCCTGCTGTGATGGTGATCGCCGGAGTCATCCCCGTCCTCTTCCTCGCGAGGGAGAGGCAGGCGATTTACCGGAGGAGGCCTGAAGTGGGCCGGGAAACAGCTGCCAGGGAAGAGCGCGATCGCAGCTTCGACTCCTGGCAGCGCGACTGGGAAGCCGAGCCGAGGGGACGTTGGACCTTCCAGCTCATACCATCCGTCCGACCATGGGTGGAGCGGCAGCACGGCGAGGTCGATTACTACGTGACCCAGTTTCTTTCTGGACACGGGTACTTCCGAGCCTATCTGCACCGGATGGGCAAAGTCGCCAGCCCGGACTGTCTGTATTGCCCCGGCATCCCAGACACGTCCGAGCACACCTTTTTTCAGTGCGACCGTTGGCACGTCCGCCGAGCCTCACTTTCATCTGAGATCGGCGTGGTCGTCAGCCCAAACAACATCGTCGGAGCTATGCTCCAGGGAGAGGGCAACTGGAACTGTGTCCAGCACTACGTCCAGGCCATTCTTCGGGCGAAAAAGGTCGACCTCGATCGGCCTTAATCCTCAGCATTTCCCCACGGAGGTTGCCCTAGCGGCGTAATATCAAAGGCCTAGCCCGAAGTAATGTGTGAAACAGTTCCAGGCTAGTGTCCTCGATGCCGAGCGAGGTGGTTTAGTCGGTAGTTCACGGGACATCGAGCTCGTGGGAGTCCGACACTACTGAGGGGACAACGAGCCCCTCAGTGTGCGTAAACGCATTCCACCTCCTACCCAAAAAAAAAAAAAAATTATTATTATTATTATAGCTTTGTTTATTTGTCTTTGAATTTTTTTAATGTTATTCCTAATTCTATTAAAATAAGTCAGTCTTTAAGCATATTTAAAAAGAAGTTTAAAACCTGGTTAATGACAAAGGCTTATGAAGAAATAGAAAGTTTCTACAGAGATATCTGAAAGTAATGAAATTCTTAACCTGTTTTATTTCTCAAATAATTATTATTTTTAATTTTTTTTAATTGCTTTAAATGTTTGTTTTTGCCATTTTTCTCACTAGGCCTTTAATACCCAAATTGATTTCATATTAGGCTGCATTCCCTCCCCTTCAATATTGACCACTTCTTTTGTTGTTTTCAATGGTAATACTGCGCCATTAAGTAAATTACTTTAATAAATCTGAGACTCCCGCCCATAATCAGAAGACTTGCACTTCTCTTGGGTCTGTATTATTTCTCTTATTATTATGCATAAAAAATTGTTTTTGAACTCATTTCTTGATTTTGTAATATTTAGTTAAATATTACATCATTTTTTGTTAAATTGAAATTGTTATTCGAGAACTATGATTTGTATATTTTTGAAGAGAAATAAAGATTATTATTATTATTATTATATAACTGAAATTGACAGACCTTTGGATTTTACTTTATTTTACTTTACAACATAATCTCCTTATGTACATATTTTGTTCTAATTTTTGGCATTTTGGGAGGCTAGTAGGCCTATTTACTTGGTTGCCACTGGAACTATTGTTAATTTTCCAGTATTGATCCAATACGATGAACGGGAACAACAGCAATTAATCTTTAAAAATAGTGGTGGTTTCTGTATAACTACCGAAACAATAGAGCTGTAACGTAGCCGAAATGTAGATCACAAACCTGGCCAACACATAGACCATTCACGGTCCAAAGAAATTACCACGGGCTTCGTCTGAATTCGGAGTATTTATTCGATACTCCGAATATATACTGGTTAGTTACCAGTACTAACTTTTGAGAATCTGATAGTTATTATTTGGTTTCCAAAATAAACGTTGATAATTGTAGCCTACAGTTTTTATTAAACAGTGCGAAAAACTAGTAAACAGCTACATTGTAAATTCATAAAAATACCATAAATTTAGCCGTTTATTTGTCCATACATTTTCTTCTGGATTGTTAGTACTGTATCCATTCCACCATTAATGTCATTAATAACTTAAAAATGATTTAGTAATAGTGACTTCAAGTCAAGGGGCTTGTCAAAAGTCATGACAAAAGTAAAAAAAGAGTACGATATGCGGCTCAAAATGCTAAAGCGCAAAGCATCGGCAGACCACATCCAGAGCGCTGAAAATAAATCTAAAGCTCTGTGGCAAGTTATAAACAATGAAAAAGGCAATAAAAAATCGTTTAGCTCACATCCAGCACTCGCAGTAACACAGTGGACGGAAAAACAGTTGAGGACCCACGTAAAATCGCAAATCTTTTCAATGAGTTTTTTACCAACATAGCACAACAAAATCTAAGCGCAAACCCACCAAGAACTGAACAACTACAATCTCCGCCTCAAACAAACAATGATTTCCTCTCCCTACATCCACTGATGGCCTTATACGTCAGCAGGTCTGGATGAAATATCAGCAAAAATGCTAAAACACTGTAGTAGCGCCCTGATAAAACCACATGTCAAAATTACAAATCTATCATTAATGCAAGGCAAATTCCCAAGTAGCTTAAAAATATCAAAAATTTATCCAAAGCTCAAAAATGGCACCAAATCAGGAACCAAAAACTTCAGGCCCATTTCACTAGTTCCAACCCTTTCTAAAGTAATTGAAAAAATATTCCTTAAAAGATTGGTAAATCACTGTAAGCACCAAAACAACCTAACCGAAATCTACACGGCATCATTAAAGGAAAATCAACAACCACTGCAATCATTAAGCTTGTAGAATTCGTACTTGATAACCTAGAAAACAGAACTTTGTAACAGCCATAATGCTTGATTTCAGTAAAGCCTTTGACTGCTTAGGCCATGACTTGATTCTCCACAAACTTGAAAAAGTAGGAGTAAAAGGACAAGCAAATGCCTGGTTTAAGAGCTACTTAGCAGAGCGACATCAAATAGTATAAATTAAATCTCAAAAGGATCTAATCAAAGTGCGACATCCTCCGGTAAATAGAGGTGTACTACAGGGTTCAGTTCTGGGCCCTGTGCTATTTATCCTCCTGTCAAATTACTTGCCACAACACATGGACACCTACTGCTCACCTTTGATGTATTCCGACGACACAACACTGCTACTTTCAGCTAAGACCCCAGAAGACCTGGCTGTAGAATCGTTTATTGCGCTCAATATGGCATACCAATTCTGTCATAATAATAATGACCTAGTAGTAAACACCCGCAAAACAAAGCAGCTGGCATTTGGGAGAAAACAGGACAAAATAGACACATTACCTGATGTGGAGGTTGAGGACCACACCAAGTTCCTTGGCATTACTATCGATGGACAAATATCATGGACCCAACACATTGACAATCTATCCAGCAGACTCAACACCAGCCTCTACGTTCTGAAACTAATTAAAAATGCCAGCGATGAAGCCACAACAAAGACAGCTTACCACGCTCTATTCGAGTCACACTTAATATATAGCCTTGCAGTTTGGGGAGAGACTACAGCAGGCAATCTGAAACGCATCCTTCTCCTTCAGAAAAGAGCTGTTCGCCTTATTAAATGTCTTGATTGGAGGGAGAGCTGCAGACAAACCTTCAAAGAACTTAACATCCTGACTGTCGCTGCACTATATATCAGGGAGGTGATTCTTTATATGGACGGAAAATGCCCTCAAAAGGGATCAAACATCCACGCCCATAACACCATCCATGCGGATAGGTACCAGCTACCACTTCACCACAGCGCACTCTATGAGACAACACCTTCCTACAACGGCAGAAAATTCTGCAACCTGCTCCCGGAAGACATCAGAAGCCAAAGAAGGAAGAAACTAAAGACTGCCCTCACCAGCTGGCTAGCAGAAAATCCCTTCTACACCCTGGACGAGTTTCTGCAGTGGAGAGACTCCACTCCACAACGCAAATGAAGACTTCTTAAATTGTACAATTTTGACGCCATCGCAAATCATAAAGTTTTGTGAATAAAGAGATTTTGATTTGATTTTATTTGGGCTAAAAGCCCATAATCACTGTAGGTAAAAAATACAGGGTGTCTCACCTAAGGTGTCTCAAATGGATTGCGGACGAACTAGTAGTCCTATATAGATGAAACAAAATCATACTCCACTATATCGACCACAAGGAACAACATACAAATATTTTTAAGCTTTTGAAAATACAGGGTGTTCCAAAAACCGGGGGTCATGGGTTCGAATCTCAGAATTTTTAAATGTAAACATATGTCATGTTATGCATCGTTTTAAAGCTCTAAATAAGACGAACAATTTGGCGAAAACAGAATTCACTTATCTTTATTCATTTCAAAATGGCGGCCATTTTCGTGAAAGATATTGGTATTTACGGAATACCCTGTATCTCGAAAACTACAAAACGTATTTTTGGTCTGTTTAAAAATTATTATTCCTCGTTAACTCAGCTTTAATTTGATATACGACATGCCAACATTTAGAAAATAAAAGTTTTTGACAGTACATTTTATTTTGTTTTAATGTTGGTAGCCCTGAAAGTCAAAAAATTTAAAAGACAGCATATGTCAAATAGCACATCATTTTATTGGTCTTGCAAAGACCAACAACTTTTAAATTTACACCTAGCTGCTATATTTTGTGCTTTTGTAGTTATAAGCAAAAAACTCCATTTTACCATATAAAGCCCATGTTAAATGTGTAATCTTGAAGACATTTAAATTTGCATCAATTAAACTTAAGTACTGCACCTATAACATGGGCTTTATATGGTAAAATATTGTTTTTTGCGTATAACTACAAAACCACCAAAGATAGCAGCTAGATGTAAATTGAAAAGTTGTTGGTCTTTGCAAGACCTATAAAATGATGTGCTATTTGACATAATATGCTACCATTTAAATTTTTAGACTTTCAGGGCTACCAACAATAAATCAAAATAAAATGTTCTATCAAAAACTTTTAATTTTGAAATGTTGGCGTGTCGTATATCAAATTAAAGCTGAGTTAACGAGGATTAATAATTTTTAAACAGACCAGAAATACGTTTTGTAGTTCTCGAGATACAGGGTATTCCGTAAATACGAATATTTTTCACGAAAATGGCCGCCATTTTGAAATGAATAAAGATAAGTGAATTCTGTTTTCACCAAATTGTTTGTCTTATTTAGAGCTTTAAAACTATATGCATAACATGACATATGTTTACATTTAAAAATTCTGAGATTCGAACCCATGACCCCCAGTTTTTGGAACACCCTGTATTTTGAAAAGCTTAAAAACATTTTTATGTTGTTCCTTGTGGTAGCTTTAGTAGGGAATGATTTTGTTTTATCTATGTAGGACTACAGTAGAGTCCCGCAAACCCGGACTTCGATAACCCGGAATTCTGGATAACTCGGAAAGCCTACCAGAGCAACAAAGTGCATTGAGATTCAAGGCCAGAGCACGGTGTGACACATTCAAAACAGTTTTAGTTTTTCTTTAATTTTTTTTGTAACTAATATAGTTTTTATATTGTTTACTAAGCAATAAATAAATAATTTCTTATAGAAATAACAGAAACTATTTTATTTTTTCATATTTTTACTCATTTCCCGATAATTCGGAATTTTCACAAACCCGGACACCGTTCGGTCCACATTAGTCCGGGTTTGTGGGACTCTACTGTACTAGTTCGTCCGCAATCCATTTGAGACACCCTGTATACAAAAAATATAGGTAAAAAGGTATACCAAACAGGTTTATACAACAATTGGCTTAATGGAAATATTTCCTACCTCATGAGATCAAGTAAAACACCGCGTGTGTAAAATATTCCATGCCGTTCAATTACTCATTAAGCTAAAGATCATGAAGCTCTTGTGTCTTGATTTTTGTATTCGGACTCCATTTAATCACTTCTATAATGAAAATAAACCATGGATTTGCACCTCCATAAATAAAGTTTTTACATAAGAAAAATACGGATTTGTCAAGGAACAATTTAGGAACACTGCATTACACTATTCAACGTGATGTTTTCTTCGCCGATTGAAAACTGTTGAGCGACATCGTAAGACGTCGTAAATGCAAGACATCTAAAAGCTCGTACAACAGGTCAATCGGGTCGATTTTCAACGCGGATAACCGTTGTCCCAGAAGTCAATAAAACCTCGATAGTAACTCGAGGACCAGGTATTCCCCAGCCCCGGGCCACCCAGGGGTCGCCGTCAGATGGAGTTTTCATGTTCGGAATGCCACAAACACGGCAGTCGCGGTGTTGTGACTCGATGGGCTTGTTTGTCCCTGGTTAACTTCTGATTGGACCTCTCTCGCTGTTAACTACCGTCGGGCTATCGTGGAACATCTCCGCCGGCCGAGGTTTTATCTGGTATTGTGTTAAATCAGTGGACCGTAATCTCCGGGGCTGAACCAATTGGCTGGACAATTTCAAGTTCAGAACCTGGAACCTGCTCAACTTCCTCAGATAACACTCGGTTTTACTTTTGTATCCTCCAACAACTGATTCGCCAAGAGGACTTGTTTGCCTATTTCAGGTAAGACGTGTAGATAATTGTTCGTGAAATGAGGTATGCAAGTTATAGAGACGAAGGCCTTCATTAACGTTCTAGACGGATGACATAAAAAAAATTGTCGGTTCAATTAAAAAAGAGTTAAATGATACTTCTAAGCATGGTTTACATAATAATTTAAACAAACCCAAAACACGATATCCGAAAATATAATTATTTACCTCGTTTAGGCGATCAGGGTATGTTCATTAGTGTACGCCTACATACCAGGAGTTATACAACTTATCTCCAAATTAGTAATGTAAAACTATAATCTACTAAGAAAAAAGTAACACAGAAAAAATAGAATTGTTGGAACAACAACAAAAAAATTGCAGATATACAACCTGCAAATGCTTTTTGCTCGGTTTATTGTTTTGTTGTTCCAACAAATCTGTTTTTTTCTGTATAGCTTTGGTATTGTTAGACGAAACGCATAAAATTGCACGTAAAACACCGCTACCTCTACAGTAAATTAGAAAAAATATCATTAAGTGGAAGAAGTGATTGCCGAGCTCAGCGTATTGTCTGACAAGGACCCTTCACAAGACGTTGCTGTCGCTATTCGCAGTCCCCGTCACCATGGCGACGCGCCGCCAGTTCGATCACCTGCTTATCTCACAGACGCACTCACCACTCACCCTCGCTGTAAACTCACCCTTGAGTGAAGCTTCCGCATCGTAAGGCTCTTACAGCAGTGTGCACTTCAAACGACTTCCACTTCTGGGTGAAGTGGATTGAGAAATAAGCAAATTAAAAAATAAATAGATGAACTAACTAACTCGTTTTCCTTCTAGCATTGTGTACCATTTACATTTCAGTTCACCCGTATATTTTTATGTTGTCCAATATAAGATATCGAGCGGTGGGCGTTTAGGTACACTTATGTAGACACATGACGCGTTGTGATAAATGCGTAATAGAGTATGTCAAGAATAATTATTTGTGTGATGAATGAGTAAAGTATAACATTACCTCACGAGTGAAAATGTTAGCGCCCAAGCTTGCGCGGCGACAATTTCCACGAGGGAAACAATGTGCTTTGCTCCCGGAATATACACCTGCAATAATAAATACCCAATCTTTAAATATCTATTTCATTAACTTAGTAATTAACAGACAATATCCATTTTGATTCGATCTGCAATTAGAGCATGCGTACGAGCAACTGCAACCATTCATGCACTAGCGATCAGCTGATTGTTGGCACACGCTTAATTCGTAGACGTTCTTATAGCTGCTTATTGTCAATGTTATTCTTATGTGATTATTCCTGCTGTGACTAAATCAGCTGTTAAGCTAAGTTTACACTAGCACCTAAAAGTGTCGTCACTTGGACACACTAATTAACATTGTTGTTATGCCGATACAGGATTGCCAAAAACAGCTGTGTTAACACTTCAATTAATTGTTACAACACCTTATTTATCATTGGAGGGATGCTGTTTTAAGTGGCGACACAAATATTTGTGAAAACAAATATTTGGGTCGTCACTCAAGACTGCATCCCTCTAATGATAAATAAGGTGTTGTAACAATTGAAGTGTTAACACAGCTGTTTTTGGTAAACCTATATCGGCATAACAACAATGTTAATTAGAGTGTCCAAGTGACGACACTTTTAGATGCTAGTGTAAACTAGGCTTTAGCGCCTGCAAGCTGTTGAACCTCAACATAGTTGCACGTGTGCGTGGATATTTGAGGGCGCTCCATTTTTGAATTACTTATTCCAATGTGATTCTTATGGGAGTCAAAGAAATCACTTTACTCCCGCTAAGAGGCAACATATTATTATTTTACTCACTCATTACAAGGAGTAAAAAGCGTCGAAACATAGCATGTGGGGGAAAAAGTTATATTGTAATCAAAGAACGTTCTTCGTTTTGTGTTGAACATATTTTTAATAAGCAGATGAAAAAGTTATGACACCTGCAGAGATTCATATTTTAATTGTAGCCTATTGACACGGTCATACTGATCCCCCGTGAGACCGCAGTCGCCGCGGGTACAGCATAAGATATTACCCTGAATTTACGCATAAATCCGGAAACGTGTTTTCAACGTAACCTAAAAACACCCCCCTAAAAAAACTAGAAATCGCCCCGAAGAGATAGGAACAAAGTACCGTGTTGATGAAGCTTATTTGAAAGAGTTACATAATATTGATGAGAGCGCAATACTGAAATCAATCGGGAGAGTGATTATTGCTGATGGGACAAAATTCGAGGCTAATCATCCCACGTCCGACAGAATCTTGAGGAGTGATGATTTGTTTTTTGAAGCTCTAATAATAGACATTGGTGGTATAGATGTTTTATATCGGTTTAAGGGGGCGGTCTACCTTGACAGAAAAATCTGCGTCACAGCGAAATAACATTGTAAAGATACGGCTGAAGCACGCTGAAGTACGCTTGCAGGCGTTTCGTATCTTGACGACAAAAGCTTTATTTTTTTAGATTTAATAAAAATTCGAGTGGGTTCACGTTCTTCAGAATATTTTATAGCGTTCTACATTCTTTATTTTTCTATAAAGCGTTTCTGTCGTTAGTTATGAGACTTTAAAATCTAACAAAAAACTACCTTTTTTGAAAAATTTACGCAGTTCCTGTAAATGAACGGGGATAAAATCAAAAATTCTAAAAATTTAGCGCCCTACAAAAACATATCCTTTTTAAAATGACACCAAAATATTGGAAATCATATCAAAATCCAGCGATCAATGAATAAGATACAAACCCTGTTTTAGCGCTCGGAACTTGAAGTAGACCGCCCCCTTAATGTTTATTTAGAAACAGAAACTAAAGATACTTTATTTGATGAACGGACTCCTGAGGGACACCATATCGCATGGGAAAAATAATTTTTGAAATGTAAATAATGAAATGTGTGTATGTAAAGTAGTCCTACTTCGGGTTTAGTCCTTGAAAGGGACGTTAGGTAAGGGAAAATAGTCCTGTTTTGGGGCTAGTCCTAGAATGGGACCAATCTGAGGTTAAATAGCCCTGTTTTGGGACTTGTCCTATGATGGGACGTCTATTACTTCTCGTACTTCCCCTGGCGCAAAAGTGATGTCCCTCTCTACATGGCATGCAGTATATCTGTCTAATATTTCAGAAGGAACTCCAAAATAGTGTGACGAATAGATTCCTCGTAAATGCCTCTTGTGATCTGTTTCCACTTTCCAGCCACATTTTATTGGTGTAGATCAGCAAGATTTCGTTCCAGGTGCACCAAAATCCTATTCCAGAATATTTTGAGTTATTACCTTATTTTGCGAAATAGACGATTCTCGAAAGTCACTCACAACTTAATATCGATTCTAAAAAGGAGAACTAAGGTTGCCACTGAGGTGTAAGTGTCCCCGAAGACACACCAATGTGTGTCCAGCGGGAAATGAGACAACAGAGCCATGTGAGGAGGTAGGGGATGTGAACCCCTTTCGACACCCAGTGACTTCGGTCCTCCCGCCCTTCAGCCGCAGGCGCCGCGGTATATATCACGACCGCCCGCCACTTCACTCCTGCGAGAACTCATAGTTGATTGGTTAATAGATTTAAGATTTTCTATGTTTAAAATGTTTGTACTGTGTTAAATGGCATTTATTGGATTAAGTTAACAAAGTTCAGGTGCCGGAATTTTAATTTTTTTGTTCACAAAGCCTATTCAATAGCTATTGTTAACGGGTTTTAGTTTTAGCTTTTTACTTTCTCTCCCCTATACATAGTATATGGAGAAAGTATTGTTTTCGTCAAAATTTTCGAATTTGAGTTGTTAGTGGATATATTCGTTTTAGTACTCCCTGAATCCAAAATACCCCCGTCGCAGCAAACCTGCGTACTCAGCGAATTTCTAAAGAATTAATTTTTATATGGGAGCTTATTTAATTATGTACAGGAAAATGTTTCGAACATTTTATGTAATTAATGCAAAAAGTATATTACATATCAATTCAAGAGCTTTAGATATAGGCTAAGGGAAATGATCATGGGAATCACATTGGTATCCATCCCAGCAATATTCTTTTTGTTATTCTTATAATTATTAGTCTAATATTTGTTTATGTGTATCCTTGTTATATTATAAAAATGTAAGCAAACATACAATCAATGATTTAAAATTAGTCAAAATAAAAACAAATAAAATAGTCACATGAAAAAATTGAATCCAAACATATGATTTATCTTAACATGTAAATAAACTTGTTGCAGCAAACTTGCATGCTCAGTTAATTTCTAAAGGATTTATTTTTTATATGTGGGCATATTCTAGATAAGTTAGGGAAGTTGTTGTTTTGAATATTTTGTGTAAATATTAATCTAAATTAAGTAAATTTTATCATTCATGATCTTATTTCTCAATAATTATTCATATTCTGATAATGTTTAATAAATTTACTTGTTATAGTATATAAATGTCAGCAAACATATTATCAATCTACTCAGATCCAAGAAATAAAAACAAATCAAACCATCACATGAACAAATTAAATTCAATCATGTGGTTTGTTTTATTATTTTTTTAATTCCCATTTTAGGGAAATTGAATGAAAAATTTGGGTATTTCATGCCAGAATTTGGACAGTTTACGTCCCTTCAGGGAAAAACAAAAGACAATGTACTGCATTTTGCAGATCCGATATCTCAGTAACCAATTGATGTAGAGTCATAATTCAAAATGCTGTATTGTTTATTTTTTTAATCTGAATTCAATTCTGACCATTAAATTTACATCAAATTAATAGAAATATGTTAAATCTTGAAAGTAAATTTTATTTAGTCAAAAAAACCGTCTTAGAGTGTACCGATCTTGCTGGTTTTCGAACTTAAAGTCATGAATATCGCTATAAATGTTTGTTCCAAATTTCATCAAGATCGGACTTTTTTTACAAGAGTTATCGTGCCTACGGACACACACACATATATATATATATATATATATACCAAAATGAACGAACGTTGCTTTTTGGGCTCTAGGGACCTCAAAATGAAAAAATAACATGGTCCCGGACTTAAGTCTCACCATGCCGCCTACGGTAATAGCTACTTCCCTATAGGGGGAAATTCGCTAAAAGTGGTTTTTGGCGTGGTGTCTGTGTGTGTGTGTAGGGGGAAATTCGCTAAAAGTGGTTTTTGGCGTGGTGTCCGTGCGTGCGTGCGTGCGTGCGTGCGTGCGTGCGTGTGTGTGGATGTATGTCTGTCTGTGTGGATGTAAACAAAGCTAGAGACGACACCAGTGGACCGATTTTCATGAAATTTGGCATATAGGTGTAAAGCCGTGGTATCTCCAGGCGTAGTTTTCGTTTTTTGAATCTTTGAATTTTAAGGGTATTTACCCCATAAAAACCCATAAAAAATTACAAAAATCAAAATTTCTCAAAAACGGCTCTAACGATTTTGATAAAATTTTCATGGTTTTTAGTGCTTAGGATGACAAACAAAATGACACCACCCGCATGTCTGTAAAAATTCAGGTTCAGAAGTTATGGGGGTTTAAGTGTTAAAAAATTCATATTTTTCAAATTTCACAAAAACTGTAACGTTCAAAGAAAATATACTTGCAACCATTAAATTTGGCTTGAAAAACTAAATAATCTAGTATTTTGAATCATTAGTTTACGTCAACTGGTTTTGGAGATAATTGATATTTTTGTTTGGCGGTAAATGCAGTACGTTGTCCAATGTTATTCTTATGGCAAATATTCTAAAACCGATATCTCCGTTATTAACTAACCGATTTTAATCAAATTTGGTATATATTTGTGTGATGATTAATTTTTAATTTGTTTTATTGCACTTTAAATGTTTTATGGTTTTAAATGACTTGAAGGGAGAAAGTATGTGTCAGTTTCCTGAGACCGTTTATTGTATTGGCATTAGTTAAACCTTTAAATTCGCAATAAAAATTAACAATTTATTTATTCTTGAGTCCCGTAATTTTAGGAAGCATCCCGCATGATACTTTATCGGTACTGGCGTAAAAGGCCGATGCCACTTCATGCATGATGCGGTAAACTGTTATCTTTATTCCATGCTCAAGTTTATACTCTATTCTCACTACAAAATCAGCTTTGGGCCGTCCATAAATTACGTCATCACTTTTTGGCCATTTTTGCACCCCTCCCCCATAAAATCCCTCTACCATAATAATTTCGCTGACCCCGCCCCCCGTTAGCTAAAATGCCGTCATATTGTACAAAATGTTCGTTTCAAGGGAAATATTTTTTAAGATAAAGTTAACTAATAAGTTTTTAAAGATAACTTGTTATAAGATTGCTTCTATTGGTTCGTTAAGAAAATAAATCAATTTTCCAAGCCAATTTTTTAAGTAATTTGATGTTGATAAACAATTAAAATAAGATAAACTGTACAAAACTGCTGCAAAGAGAATTAGAGGGTTGTAAGAAGAAACGGAACTCGAAATTCATTCTAAAAAGGAGAACAAATGCTGCCACTGAAGTTTAAGTGTCCCCGCTAGCCTGAAGGTGTGATCTAGAGGGGTGTATTGGCTGACGGGGCACGCCACTTGTAAAGGCAGGGAACTAAATCCCTTTCGACACCTAGTGACTTCGGTCCTCCCGCCTTCATGAGGCAGGCGGCGCTGTATAAGCCGACCGCCCGCCACTTCCCTCCAGCGAGAACTAATATTTGATTGGTTAATTGATCTAAGATTTTCTTCGTTTAAAGTGTTTATTCTGTGTTAATTGGCATTTCTTGGATTCAGTCTTTTAAGACTTTATTATGGTTAACAAAGTTCATAAGTGCCGGGATTTAAATTTCTTTGTTCACGTATTCAATAGTTATCGTTAACACTTAAACATTTAGCTATGTTTACATGGACATTACTTAAAAATATAAATTTGTATTAAAAAAATCTATATTTTATATACTCTTGAGTCGCAAAATTTTAGAAAGTATACCATTTACCGCATATCCTTTAACGGTACCGACGATACGCTAAAAGTATACATGACCCGTGGTGTAAAGAAAATACCCCCGTTGCAGCAGACCTGCATACTAAGCGAATTTCAAGTAAAAAAGAACATAATTCAATCCAACATAGCGAAATTTGTCATGTTTTGTAATCTCCATAAGAATAACATGGTGGATGAGTATGCAGGTTAGCTGCAACAGGTATGTTAAAACTGGTTGGTTTTAATTCATTATTTAGTAGATCTTGACTAGAAGAAGCCATGTACCAAGTTTTATCAAGAAATGTTAAAAAATAAGGAAGATATAGAATTTTTTTATTTCCCATAAGGATAACATGGGGAATGATTATGCAGGTTTGCTGCCTCAAAAATGGAAATTTCGGGGGTTTTAGACTAAATTACATTAGATCTCATCTAGATGAAGCCACAAACCAAGTTTTATTAAGATATGTTGAGAAATAAGCGAGATATAGAATTTTACTTATTCCCCATAAGGTTAACATTGGGACAACGTACTGTGTTTACCACTTTCAATATCTCGGTAACCAATAGAGATAGAGCAATGATTCAAGGTACTAAATTGTTTGTTTTTTTGAGCTGAATTCAATGGTGCCAACAAAAATTTGATTAATTTTATTTTTCTATATAAAAAACTCAAAAAACCCATTTTTGGGGGGGTTTATCCCCCTTTACCCCCTCTTCCGATGGTCCGATCGGGCTGGTTCACGAACTCGTCCAATCGATTACCACTTTACATCTCTGTACCAAATACCATTAAGATCGGACCATATTTACGGCCGCTATCGTGCTTACAGACACACATATATATATATATATATATATATATATATATATATATAGATAGATAGATAGATATATATATAAAAATTCGAACGAATGGTGTTTTTTGCTTCTGGTGGCCCCAAAACGAAAAGTTATCATGGTCTCGGGCTTAGGTCTTACCATGAGACCTACGGTAATAGCTTCTTCCCTATAGGGGAAATTCGCTAAAAGAAAGGTGTGTGCACAGTCAGCTGGTATGACGTAGTTGTGCTCAAACATTAAGTGCACCTTGCGGTCTGAAAGCTGAACTAAGACCGTACAAATAAAAATTTGTATTGAGTCGTATTAACTGGTTTGCATTGAGGTCATCGTAAGCGCTAGTTACGTGAGCCCAACTATGTCACACCAGCTGACTGTGCACACACCTTTCTTTTAGCGAATTTCCCCTATAGGGAAGAAGCTATTACCGTAGGTCTCATGGTAAGACCTAAGCCCGAGACCATGATAACTTTTCGTTTTGGGGCCACCAGAAGCAAAAAACACTATTCGTTTGAATTTTAGCGAATTTCCCCTATAGGGAAGAAGCTATTACTGTAGGTCTCATGGTAAGACCTAAGCGCGGGACCATCATAATTTTTCGTTTTGGTGCCCCCAGATATCAAAAACACCATTCGTTCAAATTTGTATATATATATATATGTGTCTGTAAGCACGATAGCGCTCGCAAAAATGGTCCGATTGGAATGAAATTTGGCATAGGCGTGTAAAGTAGCAATTATTCGGATGAGTTCGAAAACCAGCCCGATCGGACCACTGGAAGGGGGGGTAAAGAGGGATAAACCCCCCCAAAAATGGGTTTCTTGGGGTTTTCACATATAAAAATCAAAATAATCCAATTTTAATTAGCACCATTGAATTCAGCTCGAAAAAACAAACAATTTAGTATCTTGAATCATTTCTCTATGTCCATTGGTTACCGAGATATTGTAAGTGGTAAACACAGTACGTTGTCCCAATGTTAACCTTATGGGAAATAAGTAAAATTCTATATCTCGCTTATTTCTCAAAATATCTTAATAAAACTTGGTTTGTGGCTTCATCTAAATAAGATCTAATGTATTTTAGTCTAAAACCCCCGAAATTTCCATTTTTGTGGCAGCAAACCTGCATACTCATTCCCCATGTTATCCTTATGGGAAATAAAAAATTCTATATCTTCTTTATTTTTTGACAAATCTTGATAAAAGTTGCTATATGGTTTCTCCTAGTTCAGATCTACGAAACATTGAATTGAAAATACCCAGTTTTAATGGACCTGTTGCAGCAAACCTGCACACTCATTCTCCATGTGTCCCCCCTTATGGAGCTTACAAAAACATGTTAAATCTCACTTTCTTGGATTGAAACATGTTCTTTTGCCTTTGAAATTCGCTGAGTATGCAGGTCTGCTGCAAAGGGGGTATTATATATATATATATGTCTATCTATCTATCTATCTATCTATATATATGTGTCTGTAAGCACGATAGCGGCCGTAAATATGGTCCGATCTTAATGAAATTTGGTACAGACATGTAAAGTGGTAATCAATTGGACGAGTTCGTGAACCAGCCCGATCGGACCATCGGAAGGGGGGGTAAAGGGGGATAAACCCCCCCAAAAATGGGTTTTTTGAGTTTTTTACATAGAAAAATAAAATTAATCATTGGCACCATTGAATTCAGCTCAAAAAAACAAACAATTTAGTATGTTGAATCATTGCTCTATCTCCATTGGTTACCGAGATATTGAAAGTGGTAAACACAGTACGTTGTCCCTATGTTAACCTTATGGGGAATAAGTAAAATTCTATATCTTGCTTATTTCTCAACATATCTTAATAAAACTTGGTTTGTGGCTTCATCTAGATGAGGTCTAATGTATTTTAGTCTAAAACCCACGAAATTTCCATTTTTGTGGCAGCAAACCTGCATAATCATTCCCCATGTTATCCTTATGGGAAATAAAAAAATTCTATGTCTTCCTTATTTTTTAACATTTCTTGATAAAACTTGGTATGGCTTCTTCTAGTCAAGATCTACTAAATAATGAATTAAAACCAACCGTTTTAACATACCTGTTGCAGCAAACCTGCATACTCATTCCCCATGTTATTCTTATGGAGATTACAAAAACATGTCAAATTTCGCTATGTTGCATTGAATTATGTTCTTCTGCATTTGAAATTCGCTGAGTATGCAGGTCTGCTGCAACGGGTATATTTTCCTTACACCATGTACATGACCCTTCATGATGCGGTAAACTGTTAACGCTATTCTTTGTCCAAAATTATATGCTCACTGCAGAAACGGCTTCGACTCGGGTCCTTCCATGGATTACGTTTCCGGTATTTGCCCATGATTGCACTCCTTCCCCCCTAAAATCTTTCTACGGGTTACCGCCCACTAACTCCGAGCCCACTACATCCGCGAGCCTCAAACTCCGAAGAAACATAACTCGAAATTTATTCTAAAAAGGAGAACTAAAGCTGCCACTGAGGTGTAAGTGTCCCCGCTAGACTCATGGTTTGCTCCAAGGGGGAAAGCGGGTTTCGCCACTTGAAGAGGCAGGGAACTAATAATTCCCTTTCGACACCTAGTGGCTTCGGTCCTCCCGCCTTCATGAGGCAGGCGGCGCTGTATATATGGCGACCACCCGTCACTTCACACCAGCGAGAACTAATAATTGGTTAACATAATATTTAAGATCTTCTTTCAAACAATTCTGCAATGGTTTATGGCATTTGTTTTGGATTAAGTCAATTAAGTCTTTTAAGAATTTGGTATTGTTAACATAGTTCAGAAGAACCTTCATTTAAAAACAATTTGTTTCTCGTTCAATTGAATCTTTTTTTACGTTTTCGATTGTTATGGTTAACGGGTTTTACGTGTACACGTACAAAATTAAAAATTTAATCTTAAATTAAAAAAAAATCTATATTTTAAATACTCTTGAATTGCCTATCGATGGGCAATTATTACGCACGTTACTTTGGCGGAATCGGCGTATAACGTATACTCCTTCATGATGCGGTAAACGGTGAACTCTATTCCTTGCTCAAAATGATATATGCTCATTGCTCGCTATAAGGAAATGGCTTCGGGGCCAACCATAAGCTACGTTATCGTTTTTGGCCATTTTTGACTCCTCCCTTTCATAATATTTATTCCGTCATTATTCCGCTGACCCCCCTCCCCCGTTAGCTAAAATGACGTCATACTAAAATCTTCATTTCACGAAAATAAGGGTTTGTGGAAAAAATATTTATAAGTTTGCTATTAATGCGTTTTAAGAACATAATATATTAACTTTCAAAGCCCATTATGAGGTTATTTGTTGTTGATTAACTACTCAAACAAGAATTTTTTAACTAAAACAAATGAGAGGATTTCGTACTGCACTTAAAGTGTAAAGTTAGTTGTCATGGTAACCTTTTTAATATCAATAAATAATATATAAATATATATAATATATAAAAAGAGAGTTGTGTTTTGGTATATTTCGGGCTACAGCCAAAACTACATGTCGTAGACACCTGATCTTGGTGCCAAATTAAAGCTTGGAATCTCATGATGTGCATTATGGTGGTTTGGTTTAAGGGCTATCTTTAAGGGCTTAGGCACAGGATCGTTCGAAAGGGAACCCAAGGGTTTTGGAAGTTCTTTGAGTAGTTCCTAAGATTTGAAATTGCCTCAGTGGTTACTATCAGAATGCAGCACTAAAAAACTTAAAGAATACGACAAGACGAAAATAATCTCCCGGGCAAAGCCGGGACTATCAGCTAGTTTTTTATGAATAACAACTTCAATTAAAGTGCTGCAATTCCCAAATGATATCTTGGTAGGAGCTGATTATAGGAGCTGTATAGGCCTAATAGGGGCTAGAGTAATCGCATTAGAATAACACTGACGACAACCAGCTGATTATTAATCGTGAAAGAATGCTGCAACAATCAGCTGATCGCTGGGTGCATCAATACCCACACCAACCTGTCGCAAAATCTGCACAGTTAAAAACAGCAAAAATATCTGCAGGCAAAATCTGCAGGTTTCCTGTTGGAATCTGGGAGTCGCAGATTATTAATAGCAGAACAAACTAAATTAATTTATTTTCTTAAAATTCATGGCAAAGAAATATTAATTGATTTCTTATCTATTTGTTATTGTAGGTGGAGAAAAATGTGTATATTTCGAGAGTAAATTATATTGTATTTATCGTGAGGCAATGTTGTACTTCACCCACTCAACACACAAATAACTATTTCTTTAAGTTTGCTATAGGAAATGCGTTATCTCAATTTTGTGAGTTTTATTTTTTTTTATATCCACCAACAGTAGAAACCACTTAGTTTATTCAGGGTTAAAAATAGTAAATACCCCCGTTGCAGCAGACCTGCATTCTCAGCGAATTTCAAATTCCAAACAACATATTTCGATCCAACGTAGCGAGATTTGACATGTTTTTGTAAGCCCCATAAGAATAACATGGGGAATGAGTATGCAGGTTTGCTGCTACGGGTATATTAAAACTGGGTGGTTTTGATTCAATATTTAGTAGATCTGACCTAGAAGAATAAATAATAAATAAAATCGTCTTTATTTCCAGCAAGCGTTTTTCATGTGTACATGTTTTTCAAAATAACTCTTGTCAAACAATTCTTAAAAAATAACAACTGAAATTCATAAAATAAAATAATTCTTAAAAAATATAACTTAATTAGTCATTTTTCCATTCAACAATGCATTGTGCAATTTCTTTTTAAAGGCTCTCTGGCCACCAAGCTCATGACTGTATTCGGTCGCCAATGAATTTAAAACCTTAGGGGCAAAATATGAAAATCCTCCCCTAGCGGACTCAAGGCGCACACGAGGCATCTCCAGCAAGCGGTCCTGCCTAGTGCAGCGGGAGCGCACCTCAGAGCGGGTCCTGAGTCTCCCTATCAGGTACTCTGGTCTTCCCTGTGCCAGAACTTTACGGGCAAGGCAAGCTGTGCGGAGAGTGCACAAATCAGCCATAGGCAATAAGCCTAAGGATTTCCGCTCAAGTGAAATATGGTCGAATTTCCTCAGCCCGCAAACGTATCTGACACACATATTTTGGACTCTCTGCATTCTGTCCATGTCACCCAGTGATATGACATTGCCATATACCGGAAGACAGTATTCAAATACAGAGAGTACCAAAGCCTGTACAAGACGGAGCCTAGTAGGTGGGGGAAATAAGTGTCGCTGCCTGTACAACATTCTCAGTCGGGACACCGCTCTCTACAAGCACTAATCACATGACCTGAGAAAGAAAGCCTGGCATCAAACTGAAGACATAGAAGTCTAGTGGAGCCACACTCATTCAGCAAAACACCGCCAAGATAAACACCGGGTAGTGATTGAGAATTCAGTACCTTACTGGCTGAGAACGTCAGCAGAGAGCACTTACTCTTATTTAGCTGGATACCATGGTTTATGGACCAGGTATTAATAGCTTCCAGGTCTGAGTTGAGATCACAGACAGCCCGGCTGACTTGGTCGGCTTCATACTGAAGAGCAAGCTGAGCGTCATCAGCGTACGCATACAGCTGAAAATGTTGTAAATCTTTCCCCATGGTGGAAGCAAATAATGTAAACAGGACGGGACCAAGGCAACTGCCCTGCGGAACACCTAATGTCCTACTCACAGGAGCAGATATATTAGAGCCCACTTTCGTCCTATGGCTTCTTCCATGCATCTAAATAGGAATGGAACCATGATATAGTATGATGGTCAAACCTGAAGAACTTCATCATGGCCAACAGCAGGCGGTGGTCAATGGAGTCAAATGCTTGAGAGAAGTCAAGCATGGCAAGGGTAGTACATTTTCTAGCAGCGAACGGGTGGTTTTTGCTTTAGGGGCCCCAAAACGAAAAGTTATCATGTACCCGGGCTTAGGTATCACCATGAGATATACGGTAATGGCTTCTTCCCTGTCGGGGAATTCGCTAAAACTACAAAAACTATACCATAATTCGCAAAATTAGTATACTATACAATCTGAAGAGCCTACGGGGCGAAAAACGTTCGCTGGGCGAAGTGTCGGCTGCCAGGGATTTGAAGAACGTTCTTCATACAATTAAATAACTGGAAAATTAACAATAGTTTCCTTGGAACCAAAATATACCTTGGAAAGCAAATAAAAAATGCCAAAATAAAAAAAAAATTGTACTACAAAATATAACGATAAAACCTTTAGGCGCCGAGGCCAAGGGGATTTTAATAACATGCTGAAGGCCGAGCGTGATTTCTATACACTTCTACAACGTTTCAGCCCAGTCGGTTCAATAGTTTATTTTGTTTACCCGGAACAACGAACAAACTGTAACCAACCATTTTACCATTTTATATTATGGCCTTTTATAAATTTGAACAGGGAATATGAAAAAATAATCAAGCTTGCATAAATGAACGGGCGACAAGCCGGGCAGGCGATGCGTTGAGCACGTCCACATGGCGTGTAAATCTGTAGGCTAAAATTAATGCCCGGCGGCACGCGGGATAAATGCCCGGCCGGGCAATGTCAGCGGAATTAATGCCCCAAAGCCGTGTCATGTGCCGCTAGTTTATAGCCATCTTATTTATACCCTCCTGGGCTGGCCCCTCCCCCGGCACCGGCAACGCTATTTTCAAACTTGGCTCGCGCCTCTAATCTACGGCATCTCCGCTCTTAGATTTATGGAAATTGTAGCTTTGAAGTAAGAGTAGGATTTAGATTTTGTTAAGTTTAGCGTGTTTTTCTTTGAGCCAGATATATTAATTTTGAAGGATTTGCTTCAAATTTTAAAACAAAAAATCTTATTTGGATGCACGCATAGGAAGACTTTCGGACTCTGGTAATAAAAGATTATTCAAAACAATGAACGCATTGCTGGGGCTCAGTAATTAATTTGTTTGTAGTTTATTGTTTTATGGTGGGTTTATATTTTGATTTTTACGGAAATTTGTCATCGCTGATTAGTAAAAACAAGTTCAATGACGTTTTAGGTTCATTTTTACCTGAAGACGGCATCAGATTCTAGATCCCGAAATGCATATCTATGGAAACAATAATGATTTTAGTTAATTATGTTTTAAATGTTTTTTATTTGTATGTATACTTTTATTACGGATTAGTATGGGGAAAATATATATGAGCCCTCGAGAAAAAAGATACCTGGATAATATTCGTTTGGTGGGTGCAAAGATAACTGAATAGGTGAATGCATAAAGTGATTGTCATAATAATGAATTTTCAAGAAATCAGCACGGGACATCAGTACGCTGGGCTGTGGCTGTATATATAGGTTAGCTTACATAATATGATATTCCAATTAGTGTCAATCAAAATATTAATCATTCATATTAACTCAAACTGAGCCAGTAGCAGTAAAGCTGTGCTGAGAGCAGACGCAATAAGGGATAAGATAAAAAGTTAAAAACAACGCAGATAAGATAAACTTGACAACTCCGCATCTTGTTTGCTCTACATAACGAAATTTTTATAAATCCAGATTTTTCTTGTTTAAGACGTTATTGTTTATTAGAGATATTCAAGTAAATATGATTTGGCAAGTAAAAAATTAGTCTAAGTTGATGGTTAGCCTGAATGAAGTTTCACTAAATACAAATATAATATAGTATCTTAAGTAGATTAGAGGTTAAGTTACATTCTACGTCTATACTATACGACCAATCTATACCTCTATATTATTAAAATATATACAGAGAATGTATATAATAATTTTCTAAAGTACAGGGGTTTTCTGTGTGCCTGTCTGTTACTTTGGGCAAACTCAAAACAATCGAATCTACTGGGCTGAAATTTTACTTAAATGTAGAGATTTATGAACCCGGTCTTACAGACTTATTAACGTTCTTAAAAACCTCTCGGGCTTCACTCCGTAATCTTTTATAAACACGCAAATTGATACTTTGAATTATTTTATTGACAATTAATTATGAACAGAGTAATTCATACAACAAACTGAAACTTCATCCTTCTGTTTTGATCAATTATCATATGTTATTTTATCACATATGTTACATATAAACTTTGGGTTCATTTAAAGTACATTTGCCCTACAACCACTTTAAAACAAATACTAGTGGCTTGAAGGGGCTAAAAGCCCCTAATGAGGGAAAATCCAAACATTTATTATAGTGCAAAATACCTTCTAAGCGAACTGAATCTACTTTATATTGATATCTAGCCAACCACATGGTTTTCAATCAGGTATCAGCATCACATGTTTTATGTAAACTAAACAGACGTTTTTAGATCCCAATGCTTTTTAAATGGCAGATACTTTACGTTACTTCTCGTTTTCTGGTAAATTTCAAGTAATTTTGTTATTTTTCCCGCCATCACGAATTAGATACCTTTAATTTGAGCCCTCTCCCATCTTTCTGCGACTTGCCAAACGCCCACAATTTTGATGCAAAGAATCACCTTACGAAATTAAATATATGATATTATTAATTGATAAGCTGGAATATGGAATTTCTCTGTACGGCAGCAGTTATTACTCAAATTTAAGCCCAATCATTATTCTGCAAAAGAAATTCATTCGACTAATATCGAATACTAATTTTTACAAACATTCTTTCCCATTATTTTTTGGTCATAAAATTTTAACTTTCAGGTATTTGTATATATTTAAGGTGTTGTCTGTTTTTTATAAATAAAGTGGTAATTCAGGACCAATAGTCGATAATATTCACAATTACACCACCAGGCAGGTTTCTAAAAACTTTTTCAGATTACCCAAACCAAACTGTACCTTGCTTAAGAAAAGCTACGAGTTTATGATGAGCCGCTGGGAAAACTAAATTTTAGGTATTAACGCGATAAAAAATCTTGGCAATGGTGCTGAAAAAAAAGAAGTAAATCGGTGTTATTTGTAACTTTAGATTCTTATTATATTGTAAATAATGACGATTGTTGAAGACATCAACAGGACTACTATTTAAATTGAATGATTAAAGTTGACGCTTGTAATGCAATGTTATTGTCTACTACAATAAAGAGATATTATTATTATTATTATTATTATTATTATTATTATTATTATTATTATTATTATTATTATTATTATTATTATTATTATTATGCTGACCGAGGCCATCGTCTCTGCGGGGGACTTGTCCCCGCAGCAGTACGGCTTCAGATCCGGTCGCTCTACCATCGACGCTATTCATGAGGTAGTTGAGGCAGTGCGGAGGGCGGAGGACCACAACCACTGGTCGCGCCGCGTGGTCCTTCTTGTCACGCTCGACGTGAAGAACGCTTTTAACTCCGCCAGGTGGAGCGATATGCTGTGGGCGCTTGAGCATACGTTCCAAGTTCCCTCCTACCTCCTGCGTATGATAGAAGCGTATTTGTCAGACCGCGTTCTGTTGTACGACACGACCGAAGGTCAGCGGCGCATTCCCATCACTTCCGGGGCTGCGCAGGGGTCCATTCTCGGACCAGATCTCTGGAACGTGTCCTACGATAGCTTGCTGAGGCTAGACATGCCCGATGAGACCCGCCTCGTTGGCTATGCTGACGACGTCGCTGCCTTGATCGCTGCGAGGAACGTCGAGCAGGCAAAACTGAGGCTCAGCGTAGTAATGGCCAAGGTCAACGGGTGGATGCGAGATCACGGCTTGTCCCTGGCTACCAGTAAGACGGAGATCGTCGTCCTCACCAAAAAGAGGATAAACACCGTGTTCCCGGTGCAGATAGGTGACGTCACACTCGAGACTAAGCCTGCTGCAAAGTACCTGGGAGTCATGGTCGACAGCAGACTGTCTTTCGGCGAGCAGATCCAGCGCGCCGCCGACAAAGCCGCTAAGGGTGTCGCTGCCCTTGGTAGGCTTATGCCCAATGTCGGCGGTCCTCGTTCCTGCAAGCGCCGTCTGCTCATGACTGCCGTCCAGTCAGTCTTGCTGTACGGGGCGGAGGCATGGGCTCACGCACTCGAGAAGCGAGTCTTCCGAGACCGGCTTGCCCGAGTCCAGCGTCGAGGAGCTCTGCGGGTCGCTTCGGCCTACCGCACAGTCTCCGAGCCTGCTGTGATGGTGATCGCCGGAGTCATCCCCGTCCTCTTCCTCGCGAGGGAGAGGCAGGCGATTTACCGGAGGAGGCCTGAAGTGGGCCGGGAAACAGCTGCCAGGGAAGAGCGCGATCGCAGCTTCGACTCCTGGCAGCGCGACTGGGAAGCCGAGCCGAGGGGACGTTGGACCTTCCAGCTCATACCATCCGTCCGACCATGGGTGGAGCGGCAGCACGGCGAGGTCGATTACTACGTGACCCAGTTTCTTTCTGGACACGGGTACTTCCGAGCCTATCTGCACCGGATGGGCAAAGTCGCCAGCCCGGACTGTCTGTATTGCCCCGGCATCCCAGACACGTCCGAGCACACCTTTTTTCAGTGCGACCGTTGGCACGTCCGCCGAGCCTCACTTTCATCTGAGATCGGCGTGGTCGTCAGCCCAAACAACATCGTCGGAGCTATGCTCCAGGGAGAGGGCAACTGGAACTGTGTCCAGCACTACGTCCAGGCCATTCTTCGGGCGAAAAAGGTCGACCTCGATCGGCCTTAATCCTCAGCATTTCCCCACGGAGGTTGCCCTAGCGGCGTAATATCAAAGGCCTAGCCCGAAGTAATGTGTGAAACAGTTCCAGGCTAGTGTCCTCGGTGCCGAGGGAGGTGGTTTAGTCGGTAGTTCACGGGACATCGAGCTCGTGGGAGTCCGACACTACTGAGGGGACAACGAGCCCCTCAGTGTGCGTAAACGCATTCCACCTCCTACCCAAAAAAAAAAAAAAAAAATTATTATTATTATTATTATTATAGCTTTGTTTATTTGTCTTTGAATTTTTTTAATGTTATTCCTAATTCTATTAAAATAAGTCAGTCTTTAAGCATATTTAAAAAGAAGTTTAAAACCTGGTTAATGACAAAGGCTTATGAAGAAATAGAAAGTTTCTACAGAGATATCTGAAAGTAATGAAATTCTTAACCTGTTTTATTTCTCAAATAATTATTATTTTTAATTTTTTTTAAATTGCTTTAAATGTTTGTTTTTGCCATTTTTCTCACTAGGCCTTTAATACCCAAATTGATTTCATATTAGGCTGCATTCCCTCCCCTTCAATATTGACCACTTCTTTTGTTGTTTTCAATGGTAATACTGCGCCATTAAGTAAATTACTTTAATAAATCTGAGACTCCCGCCCATAATCAGAAGACTTGCACTTCTCTTGGGTCTGTATTATTTCTCTTATTATTATGCATAAAAAATTGTTTTTGAACTCATTTCTTGATTTTGTAATATTTAGTTAAATATTACATCATTTTTTGTTAAATTGAAATTGTTATTCGAGAACTATGATTTGTATATTTTTGAAGAGAAATAAAGATTATTATTATTATTATTATATAACTGAAATTGACAGACCTTTGGATTTTACTTTATTTTACTTTACAACATAATCTCCTTATGTACATATTTTGTTCTAATTTTTGGCATTTTGGGAGGCTAGTAGGCCTATTTACTTGGTTGCCACTGGAACTATTGTTAATTTTCCAGTATTGATCCAATACGATGAACGGGAACAACAGCAATTGATCTTTAAAAATAGTGGTGGTTTCTGTATAACTACCGAAACAATAGAGCTGTAACGTAGCCGAAATGTAGATCACAAACCTGGCCAACACATAGACCATTCACGGTCCAAAGAAATTACCACGGGCTTCGTCTGAATTCGGAGTATTTATTCGATACTCCGAATATATACTGGTTAGTTACCAGTACTAACTTTTGAGAATCTGATAGTTATTATTTGGTTTCCAAAATAAACGTTGATAATTGTAGCCTACAGTTTTTATTAAACAGTGCGAAAAACTAGTAAACAGCTACATTGTAAATTCATAAAAATACCATAAATTTAGCCGTTTATTTGTCCATACATTTTCTTCTGGATTGTTAGTACTGTATCCATTCCACCATTAATGTCATTAATAACTTAAAAATGATTTAGTAATAGTGACTTCAAGTCAAGGGGCTTGTCAAAAGTCATGACAAAAGTAAAAAAAGAGTACGATATGCGGCTCAAAATGCTAAAGCGCAAAGCATCGGCAGACCACATCCAGAGCGCTGAAAATAAATCTAAAGCTCTGTGGCAAGTTATAAACAATGAAAAAGGCAATAAAAAATCGTTTAGCTCACATCCAGCACTCGCAGTAACACAGTGGACGGAAAAACAGTTGAGGACCCACGTAAAATCGCAAATCTTTTCAATGAGTTTTTTACCAACATAGCACAACAAAATCTAAGCGCAAACCCACCAAGAACTGAACAACTACAATCTCCGCCTCAAACAAACAATGATTTCCTCTCCCTACATCCACTGATGGCCTTATACGTCAGCAGGTCTGGATGAAATATCAGCAAAAATGCTAAAACACTGTAGTAGCGCCCTGATAAAACCACATGTCAAAATTACAAATCTATCATTAATGCAAGGCAAATTCCCAAGTAGCTTAAAAATATCAAAAATTTATCCAAAGCTCAAAAATGGCACCAAATCAGGAACCAAAAACTTCAGGCCCATTTCACTAGTTCCAACCCTTTCTAAAGTAATTGAAAAAATATTCCTTAAAAGATTGGTAAATCACTGTAAGCACCAAAACAACCTAACCGAAATCTACACGGCATCATTAAAGGAAAATCAACAACCACTGCAATCATTAAGCTTGTAGAATTCGTACTTGATAACCTAGAAAACAGAACTTTGTAACAGCCATAATGCTTGATTTCAGTAAAGCCTTTGACTGCTTAGGCCATGACTTGATTCTCCACAAACTTGAAAAAGTAGGAGTAAAAGGACAAGCAAATGCCTGGTTTAAGAGCTACTTAGCAGAGCGACATCAAATAGTATAAATTAAATCTCAAAAGGATCTAATCAAAGTGCGACATCCTCCGGTAAATAGAGGTGTACTACAGGGTTCAGTTCTGGGCCCTGTGCTATTTATCCTCCTGTCAAATTACTTGCCACAACACATGGACACCTACTGCTCACCTTTGATGTATTCCGACGACACAACACTGCTACTTTCAGCTAAGACCCCAGAAGACCTGGCTGTAGAATCGTTTATTGCGCTCAATATGGCATACCAATTCTGTCATAATAATAATGACCTAGTAGTAAACACCCGCAAAACAAAGCAGCTGGCATTTGGGAGAAAACAGGACAAAATAGACACATTACCTGATGTGGAGGTTGAGGACCACACCAAGTTCCTTGGCATTACTATCGATGGACAAATATCATGGACCCAACACATTGACAATCTATCCAGCAGACTCAACACCAGCCTCTACGTTCTGAAACTAATTAAAAATGCCAGCGATGAAGCCACAACAAAGACAGCTTACCACGCTCTATTCGAGTCACACTTAATATATAGCCTTGCAGTTTGGGGAGAGACTACGGCAGGCAATCTGAAACGCATCCTTCTCCTTCAGAAAAGAGCTGTTCGCCTTATTAAATGTCTTGATTGGAGGGAGAGCTGCAGACAAACCTTCAAAGAACTTAACATCCTGACTGTCGCTGCACTATATATCAGGGAGGTGATTCTTTATATGGACGGAAAATGCCCTCAAAAGGGATCAAACATCCACGCCCATAACACCATCCATGCGGATAGGTACCAGCTACCACTTCACCACAGCGCACTCTATGAGACAACACCTTCCTACAACGGCAGAAAATTCTGCAACCTGCTCCCGGAAGACATCAGAAGCCAAAGAAGGAAGAAACTAAAGACTGCCCTCACCAGCTGGCTAGCAGAAAATCCCTTCTACACCCTGGACGAGTTTCTGCAGTGGAGAGACTCCACTCCACAACGCAAATGAAGACTTCTTAAATTGTACAATTTTGACGCCATCGCAAATCATAAAGTTTTGTGAATAAAGAGATTTTGATTTGATTTTATTTGGGCTAAAAGCCCATAATCACTGTAGGTAAAAAATACAGGGTGTCTCACCTAAGGTGTCTCAAATGGATTGCGGACGAACTAGTAGTCCTATATAGATGAAACAAAATCATACTCCACTATATCGACCACAAGGAACAACATACAAATATTTTTAAGCTTTTGAAAATACAGGGTGTTCCAAAAACCGGGGGTCATGGGTTCGAATCTCAGAATTTTTAAATGTAAACATATGTCATGTTATGCATCGTTTTAAAGCTCTAAATAAGACGAACAATTTGGCGAAAACAGAATTCACTTATCTTTATTCATTTCAAAATGGCGGCCATTTTCGTGAAAGATATTGGTATTTACGGAATACCCTGTATCTCGAAAACTACAAAACGTATTTTTGGTCTGTTTAAAAATTATTATTCCTCGTTAACTCAGCTTTAATTTGATATACGACATGCCAACATTTAGAAAATAAAAGTTTTTGACAGTACATTTTATTTTGTTTTAATGTTGGTAGCCCTGAAAGTCAAAAAATTTAAAAGACAGCATATGTCAAATAGCACATCATTTTATTGGTCTTGCAAAGACCAACAACTTTTAAATTTACACCTAGCTGCTATATTTTGTGCTTTTGTAGTTATAAGCAAAAAACTCCATTTTACCATATAAAGCCCATGTTAAATGTGTAATCTTGAAGACATTTAAATTTGCATCAATTAAACTTAAGTACTGCACCTATAACATGGGCTTTATATGGTAAAATATTGTTTTTTGCGTATAACTACAAAACCACCAAAGATAGCAGCTAGATGTAAATTGAAAAGTTGTTGGTCTTTGCAAGACCTATAAAATGATGTGCTATTTGACATAATATGCTACCATTTAAATTTTTAGACTTTCAGGGCTACCAACAATAAATCAAAATAAAATGTTCTATCAAAAACTTTTAATTTTGAAATGTTGGCGTGTCGTATATCAAATTAAAGCTGAGTTAACGAGGATTAATAATTTTTAAACAGACCAGAAATACGTTTTGTAGTTCTCGAGATACAGGGTATTCCGTAAATACGAATATTTTTCACGAAAATGGCCGCCATTTTGAAATGAATAAAGATAAGTGAATTCTGTTTTCACCAAATTGTTTGTCTTATTTAGAGCTTTAAAACTATATGCATAACATGACATATGTTTACATTTAAAAATTCTGAGATTCGAACCCATGACCCCCAGTTTTTGGAACACCCTGTATTTTGAAAAGCTTAAAAACATTTTTATGTTGTTCCTTGTGGTAGCTTTAGTAGGGAATGATTTTGTTTTATCTATGTAGGACTACAGTAGAGTCCCGCAAACCCGGACTTCGATAACCCGGAATTCTGGATAACTCGGAAAGCCTACCAGAGCAACAAAGTGCATTGAGATTCAAGGCCAGAGCACGGTGTGACACATTCAAAACAGTTTTAGTTTTTCTTTAATTTTTTTTGTAACTAATATAGTTTTTATATTGTTTACTATGCAATAAATAAATAATTTCTTATAGAAATAACAGAAACTATTTTATTTTTTCATATTTTTACTCATTTCCCGATAATTCGGAATTTTCACAAACCCGGACACCGTTCGGTCCACATTAGTCCGGGTTTGTGGGACTCTACTGTACTAGTTCGTCCGCAATCCATTTGAGACACCCGGTATACAAAAAATATAGGTAAAAAGGTATACCAAACAGGTTTATACAACAATTGGCTTAATGGAAATATTTCCTACCTCATGAGATCAAGTAAAACACCGCGTGTGTAAAATATTCCATGCCGTTCAATTACTCATTAAGCTAAAGATCATGAAGCTCTTGTGTCTTGATTTTTGTATTCGGACTCCATTTAATCACTTCTATAATGAAAATAAACCATGGATTTGCACCTCCATAAATAAAGTTTTTACATAAGAAAAATACGGATTTGTCAAGGAACAATTTAGGAACACTGCATTACACTATTCAACGTGATGTTTTCTTCGCCGATTGAAAACTGTTGAGCGACATCGTAAGACGTCGTAAATGCAAGACATCTAAAAGCTCGTACAACAGGTCAATCGGGTCGATTTTCAACGCGGATAACCGTTGTCCCAGAAGTCAATAAAACCTCGATAGTAACTCGAGGACCAGGTATTCCCCAGCCCCGGGCCACCCAGGGGTCGCCGTCAGATGGAGTTTTCATGTTCGGAATGCCACAAACACGGCAGTCGCGGTGTTGTGACTCGATGGGCTTGTTTGTCCCTGGTTAACTTCTAATTGGACCTCTCTCGCTGTTAACTACCGTCGGGCTATTGTGGAACATCTCCGCCGGCCGAGGTTTTATCTGGTATTGTGTTAAATCAGTGGACCGTAATCTCCGGGACTGAACCAATTGGCTGGACAATTTCAAGTTCAGAACCTGGAACCTGCTCAACTTCCTCAGATAACACTCGGTTTTACTTTTGTATCCTCCAACAACTGATTCGCCAAGAGGACTTGTTTGCCTATTTCAGGTAAGACGTGTAGATAATTGTTCGTGAAATGAGGTATGCAAGTTATAGAGACGAAGGCCTTCATTAACGTTCTAGACGGATGACATAAAAAAAATTGTCGGTTCAATTAAAAAAGAGTTAAATGATACTTCTAAGCATGGTTTACATAATAATTTAAACAAACCCAAAACACGATATCCGAAAATATAATTATTTACCTCGTTTAGGCGATCAGGGTATGTTCATTAGTGTACGCCTACATACCATACAACTTATCTCCAAATTAGTAATGTAAAACTATAATCTACTAAGAAAAAAGTAACACAGAAAAAATAGAATCGTTGGAACAACAACAAAAAAATTGCAGATATACAACCTGCAAATGCTTTTTGCTCGGTTTATTGTTTTGTTGTTCCAACAAATCTGTTTTTTTCTGTACAGCTTTGGTATTGTTAGACGAAACGCATAAAATTGCACGTAAAACACCGCTACCTCTACAGTAAATTAGAAAAAATATCATTAAGTGGAAGAAGTGATTGCCGAGCTCAGCGTATTGTCTGACAAGGACCCTTCACAAGACGTTGCTGTCGCTATTCGCAGTCCCCGTCACCATGGCGATGCGCCGCCAGTTCGATCACCTGCTTATCTCACAGACGCACTCACCACTCACCCTCGCTGTAAACTCACCCTTGAGTGAAGCTTCCGCATCGTAAGGCTCTTACAGCAGTGTGCTGTGTGCTCAGCACTTCAAACGACTTCCACTTCTGGGTGAAGTGGATTGAGAAATAAGCAAATTAAAAAATAAATAGATGAACTAACTAACTCGTTTTCCTTCTAGCATTGTGTACCATTTACATTTCAGTTCACCCGTATATTTTTATGTTGTCCAATATAAGATATCGAGCGGTGGGCGTTTAGGTACACTTATGTAGACACATGACGCGTTGTGATAAATGCGTAATAGAGTATGTCAAGAATAATTATTTGTGTGATGAATGAGTAAAGTATAACATTACCTCACGAGTGAAAATGTTAGCGCCCAAGCTTGCGCGGCGACAATTTCCACGAGGGAAACAATGTGCTTTGCTCCCGGAATATACACCTGCAATAATAAATACCCAATCTTTAAATATCTATTTCATTAACTTAGTAATTAACAGACAATATCCATTTTGATTCGATCTGCAATTAGAGCATGCGTACGAGCAACTGCAACCATTCATGCACTAGCGATCAGCTGATTGTTGGCACACGCTTAATTCGTAGACGTTCTTATAGCTGCTTGTTGTCAATGTTATTCTTATGTGATTATTCCTGCTGTGACTAAATCAGCTGTTAAGCTAAGTTTACACTAGCACCTAAAAGTGTCGTCACTTGGACACACTAATTAACATTGTTGTTATGCCGATACAGGATTGCCAAAAACAGCTGTGTTAACACTTCAATTAATTGTTACAACACCTTATTTATCATTGGAGGGATGCTGTTTTAAGTGGCGACACAAATATTTGTGAAAACAAATATTTGGGTCGTCACTCAAGACTGCATCCCTCTAATGATAAATAAGGTGTTGTAACAATTGAAGTGTTAACACAGCTGTTTTTGGTAAACCTATATCGGCATAACAACAATGTTAATTAGAGTGTCCAAGTGACGACACTTTTAGATGCTAGTGTAAACTAGGCTTTAGCGCCTGCAAGCTGTTGAACCTCAACATAGTTGCACGTGTGCGTGGATATTTGAGGGCGCTCCATTTTTGAATTACTTATTCCAATGTGATTCTTATGGGAGTCAAAGAAATCACTTTACTCCCGCTAAGAGGCAACATATTATTATTTTACTCACTCATTACAAGGAGTAAAAAGCGTCGAAACATAGCAGGTGGGGGAAAAAGTTATATTGTAATCAAAGAACGTTCTTCGTTTTGTGTTGGACATATTTTTAATAAAGCAGATGAAAAAGTTATGATACCTGCAGAGATTCATATTTTAAGGGTAGCCTATTGACACGGTCATACTGATCCCCCGTGAGACTGCAGTCGCCGCGGGTACAGCATAAGATATTACCCTGAATTTACGCATAAATCCGGAAACGTGTTTTCAACGTAACCTAAAAACAACCCCCTAAAAAACTAGAAATCGCCCCGAAGAGATAGGAACAAAGTACCGTGTTGATGAAGCTTATTTGAAAGAGTTACATAATATTGATGAGAGCGCAATACTGAAATCAATCGGGAGAGTGATTATTGCTGATGGGACAAAATTCGAGGCTAATCATCCCACGTCCGACAGAATCTTGAGGAGAGATGATTTGTTTTTTGAAGCTCTAATAATAGACATTGGTGGTATAGATGTTTTATATCGGTTTAAGGGGGCGGTCTACCTTGACAGAAAAATCTGCGTCACAGCGAAATAACATTGTAAAGATACGGCTGAAGCGCGCTGAAGTACGCTTGCAGGCGTTTCGTATCTTGACGACAAAAGCTTTATTTTTTTAGATTTAATAAAAATTCGAGTGGGTTCACGTTCTTCAGAATATTTTATAGCGTTCTACATTCTTTATTTTTCTATAAAGCGTTTCTGTCGTTAGTTATGAGACTTTAAAATCTAACAAAAAACTACCTTTTTTGAAAAATTTACGCAGTTCCTGTAAATGAACGGGGATAAAATCAAAAATTCTAAAAATTTAGCGCCCTACAAAAACATATCATTTTTAAAATGACACCAAAATATTGGAAATCATATCAAAATCCAGCGATCAATGAATAAGATACAAACCCTGTTTTAGCGCTCGGAACTTGAAGTAGACCGCCCCCTTAATGTTTATTTAGAAGCAGAAACTAAAGATACTTTATTTGATGAACGGACTCCTGAGGGACACCATATCGCATGGGAAAAATAATTTTTGAAATGTAAATAATGAAATGTGTGTATGTAAAGTAGTCCTACTTCGGATTTAGTCCTAAAGGGACGTTAGGTAAGGGAAAATAGTCCTGTTTTGGGGCTAGTCCTAGAATGGGACCAATCTGAGGTTAAATAGCCCTGTTTTGGGACTTGTCCTATGATGGGACGTCTATTACTTCTCGTACTTCCCCTGGCGCAAAAGTGATGTCCCTCTCTACATGGCATGCAGTATATCTGTCTAATATTTCAGAAGGAACTCCAAAATAGTGGGACGAATAGATTCCTCGTAAATGCCTCTTGTGATCTGTTTCCACTTTCCAGCCACATTTTATTGGTGTAGATCAGCAAGATTTCGTTCCAGGTGCACCAAAATCCTATTCCAGAATATTTTGAGTTATTACCTTATTTTGCGAAATAGACGATTCTCGAAAGTCACTCACAACTTAATATCGATTCTAAAAAGGAGAACTAAGGTTGCCACTGAGGTGTAAGTGTCCCCGAAGACACACCAATGTGTGTCCAGCGGGAAATGAGACAACAGAGCCATGTGAGGAGGTAGGGGATGTGAACCCCTTTCGACACCCAGTGACTTCGGTCCTCCCGCCCTTCAGCCGCAGGCGCCGCGGTATATATCATGACCGCCCGCCACTTCACTCCTGCGAGAACTCATAGTTGATTGGTTAATAGATTTAAGATTTTCTATGTTTAAAATGTTTGTACTGTGTTAAATGGCATTTATTGGATTAAGTTAACAAAGTTCAGGTGCCGGAATTTTAATTTTTTTGTTCACAAAGCCTATTCAATAGCTATTATTAACGGGTTTTAGTTTTAGCTTTTTACTTTCTCCCCCCTATACATAGTATATGGAGAAAGTATTGTTTTCGTCAAAATTTTCGAATTTGAGTTGTTAGTGGATATATTCGTTTTAGTACTCCCTGAATCCAAAATACCCCCGTCGCAGCAAACCTGCGTACTCAGCGAATTTCTAAAGAATTAATTTTTATATGGGAGCTTATTTAATTATGTACAGGAAAATGTTTCGAACATTTTATGTAATTAATGCAAAAAGTATATTACATATCAATTCAAGAGCTTTAGATATAGGCTAAGGGAAATGATCATGGGAATCACATCGGTATCCATCCCAGCAATATTCTTTTTGTTATTCTTATAATTATTAGTCTAATATTTGTTTATGTGTATCCTTGTTATATTATAAAAATGTAAGCAAACATACAATCAATGATTTAAAATTAGTCAAAATAAAAACAAATAAAATAGTCACATGAAAAAATTGAATCCAAACATATGATTTATCTTAACATGTAAATAAACTTGTTGCAGCAAACTTGCATGCTCAGTTAATTTCTAAAGGATTTATTTTTTATATGTGGGCATATTCTAGATAAGTTAGGGAAGTTGTTGTTTTGAATATTTTGTGTAAATATTAATCTAAATTAAGTAAATTTTATCATTCATGATCTTATTTCTCAATAATTATTCATATTCTGATAATGTTTAATAAATTTACTTGTTATAGTATATAAATGTCAGCAAACATATTATCAATCTACTCAGATCCAAGAAATAAAAACAAATCAAACCATCACATGAACAAATTAAATTCAATCATGTGGTTTGTTTTATTATTGTTTTAAATCCCATTTTAGGGAAATTGAATGAAAAATTTGGGTATTTCATGCCAGAATTTGGACAGTTTACGTCCCTTCAGGGAAAAACAAAAGACAATGTACTGCATTTTGCAGATCCGATATCTCAGTAACCAATTGATGTAGAGCAATAATTCAAAATGCTGTATTGTTTATTTTTTTAATCTGAATTCAATTCTGACCATTAAATTTACATCAAATTAATAGAAATATGTTAAATCTTGAAAGTAAATTTTATTTAGTCAAAAAAACCGTCTTAGAGTGTACCGATCTTGCTGGTTTTCGAACTTAAAGTCATGAATATCGCTATAAATGTTTGTTCCAAATTTCATCAAGATCGGACTTTTTTTACAAGAGTTATCGTGCCTACGGACACACACACACATATATATATATATATATATATATATATATATATATATATATATACATATATACCAAAATGAACGAACGTTGTTTTTGGGCTCTAGGGACCTCAAAATGAAAAAATAACATGGTCCCGGACTTAAGTCTCACCATGCCGCCTACGGTAATAGCTACTTCCCTATAGGGGGAAATTCGCTAAAAGTGGTTTTTGGCGTGGTGTCTGTGTGTGTGTGTAGGGGGAAATTCGCTAAAAGTGGTTTTTGGCGTGGTGTCCGTGCGTGCGTGCGTGCGTGCGTGCGTGCGTGTGTGTGTGTGGATGTATGTCTGTCTGTGTGGATGTAAACAAAGCTAGAGACGACACCAGTGGACCGATTTTCATGAAATTTGGCATATAGGTGTAAAGCCGTGGTATCTCCAGGCGTATTTTTCGTTTTTTGAATCTTTGAATTTTAAGGGTATTTACCCCATAAAAACCCATAAAAAATTACAAAAATCAAAATTTCTCAAAAACGGCTCTAACGATTTTGATAACATTTTCATGGTTTTTAGTGCTTAGGATGACAAACAAAATGACACCACCCGCATGTCTGTAAAAATTCAGGTTCAGAAGTTATGGGGGTTTAAGTGTTAAAAAATTCATATTTTTCAAATTTCACAAAAACTGTAACGTTTAAAGAAAATATACTTGCAACCATTAAATTTGGCTTGAAAAACTAAATAATCTAGTATTTTGAATCATTAGTTTACGTCAACTGGTTGTGGAGATAATTGATATTTTTGTTTGGCGGTAAATGCAGTACGTTGTCCAATGTTATTCTTATGGCAAATATTCTAAAACCGATATCTCCGTTATTTACTCACCGATTTTAATCAAATTTGGTATATATTTGTGTGATGATTAATTGTTAATTTGTTTTATTTCACTTTAAATGTTTTATGGTTTTAAATGACTTGAAGGGAGAAAGTATGTGTCAGTTTCCTGATACCGTTTATTGTATTGGCATCAGTTAAACCTTTAAATTCGCAATAAAAATTAACAATTTATTTATTCTTGAGTCCCGTAATTTTAGGAAGTATCCCGCATGATACTTTATCGGTACTGGCGTAAAAGGCCGATGCCACTTCATGCATGATGCGGTAAACTGTTATCTTTATTCCATGCTCAAGTTTATACTCTATTCTCACTACAAAATCAGCTTTGGGCCGTCCATAAATTACGTCATCACTTTTTGGCCATTTTTGCACCCCTCCCCCATAAAATCCCTCTACCATAATAATTTCGCTGACCCCGCCCCCCGTTAGCTAAAATGCCGTCATATTGTACAAAATGTTCGTTTCAAGGGAAATATTTTTTAAGATAAAGTTAACTAATAAGTTTTTAAAGATAACTTGTTATAAGATTGCTTCTATTGGTTCGTTAAGAAAATAAATCAATTTTCCAAGCCAATTTTTTAAGTAATTTGATGTTGATAAACAATTAAAATAAGATAAACTGTACAAAACCGCTGCAAAGAGAATTAGAGGGTTGTAAGAAGAAACGGAACTCGAAATTCATTCTAAAAAGGAGAACAAATGCTGCCACTGAGGTGTAAGTGTCCCCGCTAGCCTCATGGTGTGATCTATGCATATTGGCTGACGGGGCACGCCACTTGAAAAGGCAGGGAACTAAATCCCTTTCGACACCTAGTGGCTTCGGTCCTCCCGCCTTCATGAGGCAGGCGGCGCTGTATATATATGGCGACCGCCCGCCACTTCCCTCCAGCGAGAACTAATATTTGATTGGTTAATTGATCTAAGATTTTCTTCGTTTAAAGTGTTTATACTGTGTTAATTGGTATTTCTTGGATTCAGTCTTTTAAGACTTTATTATGGTTAACAAAGTTCATAAGTGCCGGGATTTAAATTTCTTTGTTCACGTATTCAATAGTTATCGTTAACACTTAAACATTTAGCTATGTTTACATGGACATCACTTAAAAATATAAATTTGCATAAAAAAATCTATATTTTATATACTCTTGAGTCACGAAATTTTAGCAAGTATACCATTTACCGCATATCCTTTAACGGTACTGGCGTATACGCTAAAAGTATACATGACCCGTGGTGTAAAGAAAAAAGAAAGGTGTGTGCACAGTCAGCTGGTATGACGTAGTTGTGCTCAAACATTAAGTGCACCTTGCGGTCTGAAAGCTGAACTAAGACCGTACAAATAAATATTTTTATTGAGTCGTATTAACTGGTTTGCATTGAAGTCGTCGTAAGCGCTAGTTACGTGAGCCCAACTATGTCACACCAGCTGACTGTGCACATACCTTTCTTTTTTCCTTACACCATGTACATGACCCTTCATGATGCGGTAAACTGTTAACGCTATTCTTTGTCCAAAATTATATGCTCACTGCAGAAACGGCTTCGACTCGGGTCCTTCCATGAATTACGTTTCCGGTATTTGCCCATGATGGCACTCCTTCCCCCCTAAAATCTTTCTACGGGTTACCGCCCACAAACTCCGAGCCCACTACATCCGCGAGCCTCAAACTCCGAAGAAACATAACTCGAAATTTATTCTAAAAAGGAGAACTAAAGCTGCCACTGAGGTGTAAGTGTCCCCGCTAGACTCATGGTTTGCTCCAAGGGGGAAAGCGGGTTTCGCCACTTGAAGAGGCAGGGAACTAATAATTCCCTTTCGACACCTAGTGGCTTCGGTCCTCCCGCCTTCATGAGGCAGGCGGCGCTGTATATATGGCGACCACCCGTCACTTCACACCAGCGAGAACTAATAATTGGTTAACATAATATTTAAGATCTTCTTTCAAACAATTATGCAATGGTTTATGGCATTTGTTTTGGATTAAGTCAATTAAGTCTTTTAAGAATTTGGTATTGTTGACACAGTTCAGAAGAACCTTTATTTTAAAACAATTTTTTTCTCGTTCAATTGAATCTTTTTTTATGTTTTCGATTGTTATGGTTAACGGGTTTTACGTGTACACGTACAAAATTAAAAATGTAATTTTAAATTCAAAAAATCTATATTTTAAATACTCTTGAATTGCCTATCGATGGGCAATTATTACACACGTTACTTTGGCGGAATCGGCGTATAACGTATACTCCTTCATGATGCGGTAAACGGTGAACTCTATTCCTTGCTCAAAATGATATATGCTCATTGCTCGCTATAAGGAAATGGCTTCGGGGCCAACCATAAGCTACGTTATCGTTTTTGGCCATTTTTGACTCCTCCCTTTCATAATATTTATTCCGTCATTATTCCGCTGACCCCCCTCCCCCATTAACTAAAATGACGTCATACTAAAATCTTCATTTCACGAAAATAAGGGTTTGTGGAAAAAATATTTATAAGTTTGCTATTAATGCGTTTTAAGAGAACATAATATATTAACTTTTAAAGCCCATTATGAGGTTATTTGTTGTCGATTAACTACTCAAACAAGAACTTTTTAACTAAAACAAATGAGAGGATTTCGTAAGTGTAAAGTTAGTTGTCATGGTAACCTTTTTAATATCAATAAATCTATAAGTATAAAAGAGGATGTTGGTATCTTCTATATATAAGTATAAAAGAGGATGTTGGTATATATATATATATATATTTAGTTGGCAGGGATAAACACAGAAACCGCTGGACCGATGGCCACGAAACTTGGTACATACATGTAGAATTTCATGGAGTAGGTTTATACACCTTAAATTTCGCGATAACTTTCAGGGCTTAGCCCTGGGACCGTCTTAAAGGTACCCATGTCAGGGATTTTGAAATAATTTGAGTTAGATTTGTTTACTAACAAAACATATGAAAGTAAAATTTAAAACAGGTGATGTAAATTAATGGTATTTCTTTCTGCTATTTAACTGTATTTTTGTTAAAACGAAGATTTGTTACTTGGTGCCAGGTGGTCAATGAATAAGACTTTTGCATTTTTTCAAAGTGCAATACACTATATAAAATGCTGATAATATGTAGTATAACATAAAATAAATAACTGATTACTGAAGGACTCCAGTGATCACTGATCACTTATACTTGAAGGACTTTTTTTATGACAACTAACTGCTATTTAAAGAGGAAGAGTGTGCTACTGTAAAGAATTAATTTTACCTACAACACTTTAAAAAAATTGCCGGGACGGCTCATTCAAACGTTTTGCTCAATATAGAGTCTAAAAACGTAAGAAAGCACTTTTTAATAATTGCTGGAGTGGCATTGTAATTTTTTGTTCAAGGTAGACCCTAAAACCTTAAGAAAAGGATCTTTTACAGTGAATAAAATTTCAAGCTAACTTCTTTGATTCCTCTAACACGTATGCCTTCATGAAGGAGATAAATAGGATTTCTAATACGCAGGTCTGCTGCGACGGGGGTGCATAATAAAGTTTTAATTAAGGGTAACATATGCGAGCAGATTCAAAGTGCCGTCGAAAAAGCCAAGGGTGCCGTTCCTTATATTGTGCCCCATGATCATCATCAGGGCAAGCTCAGGTACCGTGGAAACGACCATTAAATGCTTCTCGCCGTTCGTCTCTGTAAATTGGCCTCTTGAGTGTGTGAGCGCAATCCTCTTCACCTGATAGCACGATCGACTGGACAGCCGACAGAAGCAAAACGCACTTGCAAGAGGAAGGACCACCGATATTGGGCATGAGCCTAACCAACCCAGGACAGCAACACCATTTGGGGCTTTGTCGGTGGGGCGTTGGATATGGTCACATTTTTTATGTACAGGCAGTTTATGCAGGAATATAATACCCCCGTCGTAGCAGACCTTCGTACTAAGAGCGAATTTCTAAAAACGTTTGCTTTATAGAAGTACATTTGATATGTTCAAAGAAGTAGATACATTACATACATTAGATTTTACAATAAGAAAAATAAATGGGAAAGCAAAACTATATAATTCATGGGTGATAGTGTATGTATAATTTTAATCGTGAGCGAAGCCACGGGATCTTCTAGTATATATATATATATATATATATATATAGCATTGATAAACTCAGACACCGCTGGACCGATGGCCACGAAACTTGGTAGATACATGTAGAATTTCATGGAATAGGTTTATACACCTTCAATTTCGTGATAACTTTCAGGGCTTAGCCCTGGGACCGTCTTAAAGGTACCCATGTCAGGGATTTTGAAAGAATTTCAGTTAGATTTGTTTACTAACAAAACATGTGAAAGTAAAATTTAAAACAGGTGATGTAAATTAATGGTATTTCTTTCTGCTATTTAACTGTATTTGTTTACATGAAGATTTATTACTTGGTGCCAGATGGTTAATGAATTAAGACTTTTTAATATATTTTAAGTGCAATACACTATATAAAATGCTGGTATGTAGTATAAAATAAAATAAATAATTGATATTACTGAAGGACTTCTGTGATCACTGATCACTTATACTTGAAGGACTTCTTTTTTATGACAACAACTGCTGTTTAAAGAGGAAGAGTGTGCTACTGTAAAGTATTAATTTTGTCTACAGTACTTTAAAAAAATTGCCGGGACGGCTCATTCAATCTTTTTGTTCAATATAGAGTCTAAAAACGTAAGACAGAACTTTTTAATAATTGCTGGAGTGGAATTGTAATTTTTTGTTCAAGGTAGACCCCAAAACCTTAAGAAAATGATCTTTTACAGTGAATGAAATTTCAAGTCATGTTCTATGGTTCCTCTAACACGTATGCCTTCATGAAGGAAAGAAATAGGATTTCTAATACGCAGGTCTGCTGCGACGGGGGTGCAATACATTTCAAATTAAGGATAACCATGCTCAAGGCCCCACAGTGTGGCCTTGCTATGCTACATATGCGAGCAGATTCAAAGCCGTCGAAAAAGCAATGGGAGCCATTCCTTATATCGTGCCCCATGATCATCATCAGGGCAAGCTCAGATACCGTGCGTTAAGCAGAAACGACCATAAATTCTTCTCGGCGTTTGTGTTGGGTGAGCCAGTCTCTGTAAATTCGCTTCTTGAGCGTGTGAGCGCAATCCTCTTCACCTGATAGCAAGATCGACTGGACAGCCGATACAAGCAAGCAGCACTTGCAAGAGGAAGGACCGCTGATATTGGGCATGAGCCTACCCAGGGCAGCAACACCATTTGGGGCTTTGTCGGTGGGGCACTGGATATGGTAACATTTTTTATATATAGACACGCACTTTAGGCAGGAATAGAATACCCCCGTCATAGCATATGCGTACTAAGAGCAAATTTATAAAACCTTTTTGTTTTATGGAAGTACATTTGATATAAAGAAGTAGATTTTACAACAAGAAACATAAATGGGAAAGTAAAACGATATAATTGATGGGTGATATATCTAGAGTATGTTTAATTTTTATCGTGAGCGAAGCCACGGGTTCTTCTAGTAATATATAAATCTATAAGTATAAAAGAGGATGTTGGTATACATTATAATATATAAAAAGAGAGTTGTGTTATGGTATATTTCGGGCTACAGCCAAAACTACATGTCGTAGACATGTCGTAGATCCTACATATCGTAGGATTTTGGAAGTTCTTTGAGTAGTTGCTAAGATTTGAAATTGCCTCAGTGGTTACTATCAGAATGCAGCACTAAAAAACTTAAAGAATACGACAAGAAGAAAATAATCTCCCGGGCAAAGCCGGGACTATCAGCTAGTTTTTTTATGAATAACAACTCCAATTAAAGTGCTGCAATTCCTAAATGATATCTTGGTAGGAGCTGATTATAGGAGCTGTATAGGCCTAATGGGGGCTAGAGTAATCGCATTAGAACAACATTGACGATAACCAGCTGATTATTAATCGTGAAAGAATGCTGCAACAATCAGCTGATCGCTGGGTGCATCAATACCCACACCAACCTGTCGCAAAATCTGCACAGTTAAAAACAGCAAAAATATCTGCAGGCAAAATCTGCAGGTTTCCTGTTGGAATCTGGGAGTCGCAGATTATTAACAGCAGAACAAACTAAATTAATTTATTTTCTTAAAATTCATGGCAAAGAAATATTAATTGATTTCTTATCTATTGATTATTGTAGGTGGAGGAAAATTTGTATATTTCGAGAGTAAATTATATTGTATTTATCGTGAGGCAATATATTGTACTTCACCCACTCAACACACAAATAACTATTTCTTTGCTATAGGAAATGCGTTATCTCAATTTTGTGAGTTTTATTTTTTTATGTCAACCAACAGTAGAAACCGCTTAGTTTATTCAGCGTTAAAAATAGTAAATACCCCCGTTGCAGCAGACCTGCATACTCAGCGAATTTCAAATGCAAAACAACATATTTCGATCCAACGTAGCGAGATTTGACATGTTTTTGTAAGCCCCATAAGATTAACATGGGGAATGAGTATGCAGGTTTGCTGCTACGGGTATAATAAAACTGGGTGGTTTTAATTCAATATTTAGTAGATCTGAACTAGAAGAAGCCATTTACCTAATTTTACCAAGATATGTTGAGAAATAAGCGAGATGTAGAATTTTTCTTATTTTCCCATAAGGTTAACATTGGGCAACGTACTGTGTTTACCACTTTCAATATCTCGGTAACCATTGGACATAGAGCAGTGATTCAAAACACTAAATTGTTTTTTTTTAGCTGAATTCAATGGTGCTAACAAAAATAAAATTTGATAATTTTTATTTTTATATGTAAACACTCAAAAACCCCATTTTGGGGGGGGGTTACCCCCCTTTACCCCCCCTTCCGGCAGTCCGATCGGGCTGGTTTACGAACTCGTCCGAATAATTATTACTTTACACGTCCATGCCAAATTTCATTAAGATCGGACCATTTTTACGCGAGTTATCGTGCTTAAAGACACACATATATATAGATATATATATTTATGAAAATGAACGAATAGTGTTTTTGGCATCTGGGGACCTCAAAAAGAAAAGTTATGATGGTCTCGGGCTTAGGTCTTACCATGAGACCTACGGTAACAGCTTCTTCCCTAAAGGGGAAATTCGCCAAAAGTGAATATTGTTGATTATTGTCTGCGTTCAGGCAGTTTAAGTCTGTACAAATACATGTTATATTCCTCTGCATGTCTGCATGTGTTGAAGCATATAACGAAAAAAAGTTGAAGTATTTTTAAAAGAAACTCCAAACTGTCCCCGTTGCCCCCCCCCCTCATGGCGGCCCTCTCCGAAGTGAAACATTCTCATTAAATAAATAGGGAATAATTTATGACTCCTCGAAAAGCAGAGACAGAATGTTTAAGAATTAAATAATTAATTACTCTTTATTTAATTGAAAAAATACTAAGAAATGTTTAAGTAAAAATGGTCACGAAATAGCTGTTGAAATGTTCCGTATATACTAATATTTCACAGCCTTCAAGAATTTCAAAGAGCAATTTTAATCTTCCATGCAGCAGAGAACCCAGAGACGCAACGGAGGCTGTGACGAAACGGAGGATCTGGAAGCAGTTTAGTGAGCGAAAAAGTCCTCAGCAAAAAGCATATGCTCGAATTTGGTACAGAAAAGTAAATGCTGTCTGAGATTGAGGACTTCACAAATGCTGTTCGCTGTCAAAAGACAAGCGCCGTTTCTTTGTTATGGATTCTTAAGGGGGGCGGTCTACCTTGACAGAAAAATCTACTTCACAGAGCGAAATAACCATGCCCATCGACCACATAGTACAAATAGATGGAGCATAGGCTCGTACGCGATGAAGCAAGAGATTGTCCTTAAATTTAGTCGGTGACAAGATGGCGGAACAAATTACGTAAAAGATTAAAAATAGGGAAACAAATTAAAGGTCTGAATCTCACAATCACTATGGTAGGTACCAATTATAAACTGTTTAGAGGCAGTTTACACATCGTAAAATTCGATAACCTAGAAGCTTGTCCTGACATTTTTTAAGAGAAGCTGCCGCCGCGGAATGCAATTGTAACGTTCCTATGATGCGTAAACTGCTTCTAAACCATTTATAATTGGTACCATAGTAATTGTGAGATTCAGACCTTTAATTTGATACCACATTTGTATTTTTGTAGTCGACTTCATTTTTGTAAACAGCAGTTTAGGATTGATTTTGTTTTAAGCAGGCACCGGACGGATAAACTCTCCCACAATAACTTAGTTATCGATCAAACTACGGAAGCTATTTTTTCAAAAAATATGATTTAAAAAGTTCAACTCTTTAGCAACAATTTCCAAAGTTTCTTATTTTACCTGACCAAAAAATAAAAAAAAAGTAGCAGCCGACTACTTTTTTCATGTCATGTTTAAAAGTTGAATAAAAACTTATTAATTTTTATCATTTTTTAAAATAGAACAAACATTATTTTGGTAATATGATTGATACTATTACTGTTCAAATCTAAAGGGCTCTTCACATGCAAAATTTAAACCTTAAGCCTCAATGCTTAATAATATAAACTACGAGTGATTTGAAACATGAGCACTGTCAGATTACGCGGACTTGGGCGACGCGACGTTTTGTGTTTCTATACCGAAAGAATATAGCGGCCCCTGCTTCATTTGTTGCAATGCTATTAAGATAGGGATGCTCTGTCTACTTGTACTATGTGGTCTATGGAAATAACATTGTAAAGATAGGGCTAAAGCGCGCTGAAGTACGCTTGCAGACGTTTCTTATTTGGACGACAAAAGCTTTATTTTTTAAGATTAAAAAAAATGAGAGTGGGTTCACGTTCTTCAGAATATTTTATAGGGCTCTAAATTTTTGATTTTTCCTATAAAGCGTTTCTGTCGTTAGTTATGAGACTTTAAAATTTAACAAAAAACTACCTTTTTTGAAAGATTTACACAATTCATGTAAATGAACGGGGATGAAATCAAACATTCTTAAAATGTAGCGAGCTACAAAAACTTATCCTTATTAACATGACACCAAAATATTGGAAATCATATGAAAATCCAGCGATATATGAATAAGATACCCCCGTTGCAGCAGACCTGCATACTCAGCGAATTTCAAATACAAAAACCATATTTCAATCCAACATAGCGAGATTTGACATGTTTTTGAAAGCTCCATAAGAATAACATGGGAAAGAGTATGCAGGTTTGCTGCTACGGGTATATTAAAACTGGGTGGTTTTAATTCATTCTTTAGTAGATCTGAACTAGAAGAAGCCATTTACCAAGTCTTATCAAGATATGTTGAGAAATAAGCGAGATATAGAATTTTACTTATTCCCCATAAGGTTAACATTGGGACAACGTACTGTGTTTACCACTTTTAATATCTCGGTAACCAATGGACATAGAGCAGTGATTCAAAATACTAAATTGTTTGTTTTTTTGAGCTGAATTCAATGGTGCCATCAAAAATTCGATAAATTTTGTTTTTCTATGTAAAACCTCAAAAAACCCATTTTTAGGGGGGTTTCGATATCCCCCCCTTTACCCCCCCTTCCGGAAGTCCGATCGGGCTGGTTTACGAACTCGTCCGAATAATTACTACTTTACTGGTCTGAGCCAAATTTCATTCCGATCGGGCCATTTTTACGGCCGCTATCGTGCTTAAAGACACATATATATATATATAGATATATATATATGTATATATATATAGATATATATATATATGTATGAAAATGAACGAATAGTGTTTTTTGCTTCTGGGGGCCCCAAAACGAAAAGTTATCATGGTCGCGGGCTTAGGTCTTACCATGAGTACTACGGTAACAGCTTCTTCCCTATAGGGGAAATTCGCTAATACAAAACCCTGTTTTAGCGCTCGGAACTTGAGGTAGACCGCCCCCTTAACCACTTTTGGTGTAATATAAAAAATACCCCCGTTGCAGCAGTCCTGCATACTCAGCGAATTTCAATTGCAAAGTAATGTTTCAATCCAATATAGCGAGATTTGACACGTTTGTTAAGCTCCGTAAGAATAACATGGGGTATGACTATGCAGGTTTGCTGCAACAGGTATTCTAAAACTGGATGGTTTTAATTCAATGTTTAGTAGATCTGAACTAGAAGAAGCCATACACCAAGTTTTATCAAGATATGTTAAGAAATAAGGAAGATATTGCATTTTTTTATTTCCCATAAGGATAACATGGGGAATGAGTATGCAGGTTTGCTGCCTTAAAAACGGTAATATCCGGGATTTTATACTAAAGTACATTAGATCTCATCTATATGAAGCCACAAACTAAGTTTCATTAAGATATGTTGAGAAATAAGCGAGATATAGAATTTTACTTATTCCCCATAAGGTTAACATTGAGACAACGTCCTGTGTTTACCACTTTCAGTATCTCGGTAACCAATGGACATAGAGCAATGATTCAAATTACTAAATTGTTTGTTTTTTCGAGCTGAATTCAATGGTGCTAACTAAAATTCGATAAATTTTATTTTTCTATATAAAAAACTTGAAAACCCCATTTTTGGGGGGGTTTACCCCGCTTTACCCCCCCTTCCGGTGGTCCGATCAGGCTGGTTCACGAACTCGTCTGAATAATTACTACTTTACACGCCTGTGCCAAATTTCATTCCGATCGGACCATTTTTGCGAGCGCTATCGTGCTTACAGACACATATATATATCTAGAAATTTGAACGAATGATGTTTTTTTTGCTTCTGGGGGCCCCAAAACGAAAAGTTATTATGGTCTTGGGCTTAGGTCTTACCATGAGACCTACGGTAATAGCTTCTTCCCTATGGGGGAAATTCGCTAATAATGTGTAAACACTTCTAAAATGTTCTAATAAGTAATTGGAGTTGCGACTTTATACAAAAAACTTTTTAATTCATATTATAAGGCGCTGAAAACCTAACCCTTCCCTGAATCCTCCCCTGCACAAATAACTGTACAAGTGATAGAACGCAAAGCGTTTCCAAGTTTTGTTGGGCTTGCAAGCGATGATAGCTGTGGTCCCAGCGAGCACAGAAAAGAAAGGTTTCTTTTCTTTCCCATTTCTTTTCTGTGCTCGCTGTGTGGTCCAGCCGGACGAGTGATCAAACGCTGAACACAAAATCATAGATTGTTTACCTCTTCCTATTTGCCTTGAGGTAAGATATTTATAAAATAAGGGTGTAACTAAAATCGTCATGAAAATCTTTTCTATCGAACCAACTGAATGAAGTCCAAGACAGTTTTTCAATGGGTGAAAGGGGTTGTTTAGGTATTTCTATGTGAAGACGCTGGCATTTACATTATATTCAACACAGAGTGCAGATAATCCACGACAGCGTGTATAGCTGCCAGTGTGAAGCTTGTGCAATGTTGCCCGCTCCCCTCGTCACATTAGTAGCCATGGCAACCCCTCCGTTCTTATCGGGTTTCTACCTTGAGGCTTCATTTATTCTATTAACTCCTCCAACGACCCTTCCGATATATTTGTTTTCTTATCCATTCGACTTCGATAGAGGCGATGGATAAGTTGTGTATCTCTTTCATGCTTAACCTTCGAGAGCTAACGTGTTGGACAGAGATTCATCAAGGTGTTAAAATATGATAACACATTTTGCGTTTGGTATTGCTTTGCATATATTGTTATAATACAATTTTAAGTGACAGATCAGCTAAGTTATGTTACTACAATTGCGGACTAAGCTCTCTAATAGACTACTGTAATATAACATTATTGTTCTTTATACAACTTTGGCATTTATACAGTTATAAGTTAAAGATGTTCATTGTGTCTGGACTTAGATCATGTGAGCGAAATCTTTAGTAGTAGTAACGATAAGGAATTTAATTTTAGGGTAATACATCAGAATATTCGCAGCTACCGCAGAAATTTTGATGAATTTCTGTTAATGTTGCAAAGCTTAAAGGTGTTTTTTAATTGCATAGTTTTATCTGAAGCTTGGTTAAGTGATGACTTCGAACCTGAGAATTTACCAGGCTACAACATGTACCGATCGCTAAACAATCGTAACCAGAACGACGGTGTCGTCGTCTATTTAGACAGCTCGATATCGGCGACCTGCAGTCAGCTGTCTTTCACCGGGTCAGCCACGGCTCTGTCTCTGACCTTCGACTGGGCCGGCCAACCCTGCGAACTTGTCGCCGCGTATCGCAGTCCCAGCTCCAATCTGCCGCGCTTTGTGGATGCAGTTAGTAATTATTATACTGATAATTCAGCCTCTTATTATTTTCGTTTATTTACAGGAGACATTAATTGTAATATTTTAGATCCTATTTCAAATTCAACTGAGGAAAGATATATTGATACGTTATATGATGCAGGATTCATTTCTTGTATTGACACTGTTACAAGACCCGATAGTAACTCTTGTTTGGATCACTTTTTTATTAAAATTAAATCATTCTCGGAAATTACACCCTTAGTATTACAGACTCGAGTAACTGATCACTATCCTATTGCAGTGGAAATTTTGAAGCCGGGTAAAAAACACAACGGAAAAGATGCAAATTTCTATAATAAAATTGACTGGAATAAAATTGAATCTGATTTAACAAAATACAACTGGCAAGACATTTTAGATTGTGCCAACGTTAACGAATGTTCTTATTTATTTATTGATAAAATTAAAAATCTCCTAATCAGTGCAACAAAGCAAATTAAAATCAATGCTAAAGGTAAAAAATTAAAACCTTGGATTACATCTGGTTTGATAAACTCTATCAGGCAGCGAGATACTTTATATAAACGATTAAAAAGAGAACCTTATAACATTGCATTACGTTATCGCTATACCACCTATCGTAATACGCTAAATATTTTGATAAAACGCACTAAGACTGAGTATTACAAAAATAAAATTGAAGAAGCGGGGGGAGACGCTAGGAAATTTTGGTCGGTTGTCAGCGAGGTGTCCGGGCGTCCCCGACGTGTTGATTCGTTTCCGGTTGAAGGTTTCCTGGCGGACGGCACTGCCGCCACCCTTTTAGATATCAGCCAAAATTTTAATAATTTCTTTGCTAGTGTTGGTCTAAATCTGGCGCGCTCTGTCACTGCCAATGGCCCGCCTGAGGTGGAGGATGCTGACCATCCAGTTTATTCAGACTTTGCATTGGAGCCTGTCACTCACGCCCAACTTATTGATGTAATTAACAGCCTTAAGGGTGGGTCTGCCCCCGGGTGGGATGAAATTCCATCTAAATTGATAAAGAACTACTCTTGCTATTTAATTCAACCCTTGCTCCACCTAATCAATCTTAGTATACGAACTGGTGAGTTTCCAGATGCTTTTAAAATAGCAAAAGTGATTCCGATTTTCAAAAGTGGTTCAAAATCTTCTATGAATAATTTTAGGCCGATTTCTTTGCTGATAGTCATTGATAAAATACTTGAAAAGTGTGTCAAAATCCAATTGAACAAATATCTAGTTGCGGAGGAAATCATAACAAATTTGCAATATGGATTTAGTAAAGGTAAAAATACTTCTGATGCACTATTTGACGTTTCAAAACTAATTCTGGAAAAAAATGGTGAAAATTGTAATGTAATGATTACATTTTTGGACCTTGCCAAGGCATTCGATTCTGTAGATAGAAATAAACTTTTAGAAAAATTAGAACTGATTGGTGTTAAAGGAAATTCGTTGAATTGGTTTAAAAATTATTTTAACAATCGTAAGCAATATGTCACAATTAATGGTATTAATAGTCAAACTGTCAATGTAGATTATGGAGTGGTGCAGGGAAGCACACTTGGTCCATTACTTTTCCTTATTTACATAAATAATATATCTAAATTGAATATTCAGGGAAATCTTTTCCTCTTTGCTGATGACACGGCTCTAGTGTCTTATGGTAGGGACTGGGAGGGGGCTTATGATCAGGCATCCTCTGACCTGGCTAAGATTAAAAACTGGTTTGATTATAATATTCTCACTGTTAACATAGACAAAACAAAATGCTTGCCTATATATTTCAAGAACAATTCTGGTCCAGGTCAGAGGGTGCTTCGCATGCACTCTTGTGGCGATCCGCGGTCCTTCACCTGTGGCTGTGGTGTGATTGAGCAGGTGACTCAATACAAGTACCTAGGCGTAATATTTGATCACAAATTGACTTGGGAGTCACATGTTCATCACATTAAGCAAAAATTGAGAAAAATGATTTATGCGTTTAAGCAGCTAAGTCAGGTGTTGGCCGTGGATCGCTGCAGAAGTGTGTATTATGCATACTGTCAGTCCCTGCTGCAGTATGGATTGCTGGTCTGGGGTGGTGCCTCTGCCTCGGTTCTTGAGCCCTTGGCGGTCACCCAACGGTCTGTGATAAAAGCAATTCTTAATAAAGGCCAAAGATATCCAACAAATCTCCTTTTCGAAAATTTTTCAGTTCTTAATATTAGGCAATTGTATCTTAAAACTCTCTTAGTATATGTTAAAGATAATAAAAGCAAAATCTTTACCCCAACTACCCATGGCTACCAAACTAGAAATAAAACAAACTTTGGCTATTCAATTCCGAAACCTAAATTCAAATCAGATCTGTTCAATACATTTTATTTGGCTCATCAGTTGTATAAAAATCTCCCATTCAGCATCATTAATAAAGAGGGTGGTAGCATGTCTGTTTACAAGCGAGAGATTGAGAAGTGGCTGCTCGGTGTTGGACCGGGAATGGCAGAGCTGTTGATTCGTTCGCCATATGCATCATAGTGTTTGTTGTCTGCGGGTATTCTGATGTGTTCTGATTAAATATTTTTGTTTTGATTTTGAATATTTGTACGATATCTGATTTTTTTTTTCTCCTTTTGTTTTATATAATTTCTTAAGTATAATTTGTTCTATTTTTTGTTTTTTGTTTTTAATGGGTAGTTTGTTTCTCTTATAAGTTTTGTATGTATTTGTGCTGCCAACCAGTGGAAGAAGGACCAGTAATATTTGTTCGTGCCTAAGAACTCTTCCTCACACTCAGACTTTGGTCTTGTGGGGAATAATTTCCTTTTTGTTTCGTAAATAATTTTCTATGTCAACTTAATGGAAATAAACAATCTTGAATCTTGAATCTTGAATCTTGAATCTTGATAACTCCAATGTTTAAATTATATTTACCAGCTATAGTAATAAGCTAATATTCTTCCACTTCTATTTACGTGACAATTTTGAGTAAACGCGCGTACAGGCGTAGAATTATTAAGTTCAGGCGTAGTCTTCACAACACCACCACTAAAACAGGAGCACAGAGTAAAAATGCAACTGTTACTTTACTTCATTAGAGTAACTGTACGTGTAAAACTGTTATTCAATTGTACTGTGAGCTTTTATATATTAGTTTTTTAATCAAGGGAGAAATTGAAAGGAAAATAAAGCTCGTCGAATTCAATAATTTAGTATTTATTATAAATATATCTCATTCGTTAATTTATACTTATATAATCGATCCAAGTATTCACATCAGCTGTGCACGAAGAGCTGAGGCGTACGATAAAAAATTATTAGCCCTCATCTCCAAATCAAAATACAGAACTGGAAAAGGCGATAATATTAATCTTAATACACCATCAGAAACCCAAGCGTACGATACCCACCAAGAAATCCTCCCTGACTCCCTACACTCGTCGGTCGCCGGGAAGTGCAAACGCAGCGGTGGAGAAAAGATCGACCGCAAATAAAATTTACGACCGCGGCCGCCGCAAACGAGCTATCGACCGGAGGGAAATGTTTTTGTGACGGCAGATACGGCGTTGTAATGAATGGTTATTCGTTGTGACTCCGGGGGGAGAGGAGGGGCGGGAGAGAGCAGCGTATTGATCTCTCTCTCCCTCTCTCGCGGCTCATACAAATTCCGACGCACTCGGCTCTCGCGCGACTCGGCCCAGCATTATAAACTGCCGGTATTTTACAGTCCAAAAAGTGGTCGGGTTTTTGTGAGGTTCCGAACCACGGCGCGGTCGCCGACTACATTCCTCTCCGTGCGAGGTTCTTTCCCACCCTACAAGGCGGGTATCGTTATCCAAATTGGCCAAACGGCCTGATTCGCGTTGCTCGCCGATTTTATCTCTTTGTACACGCTTCTTTCCCGGATTCCTGCGGGTACTTGAGCGGGAAATCACGTTGCATTCGAGGGGAAATGGTCTTGTTGTTTATCGTATTAGTCCTTGTTTGCGATTCTAATCATAGTGAACTCTAATCTTAAGTAAGGATCATTAAGGCTACAGCCACTCAGACGTTTAGATATACATACATAATCTGCTTTTATTTACAAATTTGTGTTTTTATTTGAACAAGTCTATAACTTATATGAGACATAATTCATTTTACTTTCCCAAATGAGACACTTACATGGGAGTCAAATATGTCTCCCAGATTACTCCGTTAAACTAATGGATTCACCAAAAATGTTTAAGACGAAATATATATACTGAGTTTTTAAATTCCTTTCCTTGGCATACCACTTATCATTAAATTAATACCTCAGATTAAGTAAGGCCTAAGATCAGTAAGCCATGCAAAGATGATTTTGAGAGTTGTTATCATTCTTATGCCAGCATCCCAATTGTAAGAGTCGTTTACGAAAAACCTTGCAGTGTTTATTTTTATTCATAATCTGTCCAAGTAAAAATAGAACTTGGAGGAAAGAAAAGAACTTGAAAGAAATAATTGTTTTAGAAACTAACTCTATTTTATTTCCATGTAAAATGTGAAGCAAACTGATCCTAATGTAAAGGCACAAATAAATGACCGAACCAGCAAGAACCAATAAACACAACCTAGTTCAAATATTCATCACACAAACATCCAACAGAGAGGGGAGAAACGACCAACTCAGCATACAAACATCGGCGCCAGCACAAGCAAGCAAAAAGGAAAGGGGAAAGTGGAAAATGAAAGGTGGGGGCGATCAATACAGAGAGAGGGATAAGGGGGTAAGAGGCCCTCGGAGGGGGCAGAAATTAATCAGGAGGTCAGGGAGTGATGTAGGGAGGGAGCCAGGGAGAGGAGATAATGTAGGAGAGAGAGAGAGAGAGAGAGAGAGAGAGAGAGAGAGAGAGAGAGAGAGAGAGAGAGAGAGAGAGAGAGAGAGAGAGAGAGAGAGAGAGAGAGAGAGAGAGAGGAGGGAGGGAGAGATACAGCATGTCAATAACAAGGGTCAGCAAGGGTGGGGATGAATAAATAAATAAATGAGGGTTGGAAGGGAAATAATGCGGCAATGATAGGGGCTGTGACAGAGTAAAGACGAAATATTAGGAGGAGTACCTGGTGGACCGAGCCTTGCTCGGTGCTATTTCATGTTTATCAGTTCATCCAGTTACTATAAAGTATTTCGATGTCATAAAATTGATAAATAGAAACCTTTTTTATTGCTTCATGGACTCTTCATCCCATTTGCTGTTTTTTCCCCTTGATGGCTGTAGATTCCAAGCAGCTGTTATGATTACTTCATTTGTTTACACTTTCATTGATTATTTTCGTTGCTATCACGGTAACCCATAAGGCCAATGTTAAATTTTTACAACTTTAAAATTCGATTTATTACGTTATTAGATTTTCTCTGGCCATGTAATCTGCGTAAAAGACGTTTTTTAGTCATAAATTACTTATTTCCAGACTTTGAAGGAAATCCTCGGAGCCGTTTTTGAGATAAATGTGCAAGCAAGCATACAAGCAAGCAAGCACGATAACATTATTCATATAAGAGTATAGGATTATGAATTATTAACTGTAATTACGATTAATTAATTTATAAACTGTCAAAATCAAATTTTAAAACTTCTTAGGTAAAAATTAAAAAAATAATTGAACATTACAAATTTGTTTTTGACAACATGTTCATTTTTCGATAATAAATTTGTTTTTTCACACTATTCTTTAGAGATGTATAGGGATGTTTGTTTGAATTAATCGTAGCCCCTTTTATTGTCCAAGGAAATGTTTTGTCTGACATTACAATATTTTCGTTCATGACTCTTTGGCTGAGAATAAAACCAGTTTATTTAGAAGGACGAAGCTATAATTTTTTGACAAAACATGGTCAGACCTACTAACAAATAACAATCGCTAACATTCCTCAGTTGCATGCAGCGTAAAAGTTATAATTAAATCCGTATTGTGTAATGAAAAAAACTGCTGGCGTCCAAGAAGTTTTGGTTTATCTGGTCGCTGAATCCAAATCTTCGGCGTTCCGTATTATTCCAATAAAGTGGCTCATATTTATGGTTTAACTAAAATATATTTCGAATTAATGAATATAGTACACTCGTACTATAGGGATCCCTCGGAAAATACAGTGTGTTTTAATTTTTAACGCAACCCAAAACTTTATTTCATCAGTGAAGAATTGTTCCCGCTAAGATCCCGGGATTTTACCCAACTATATTATTTTCTTTTGGCTTACAAAAACAATTCACAGGATATTCAAAACAAACATAATAAATTTAATACAAGAAATTCAAAGAGGTACTTTGCATGCTAAACGTGTTAGGAATTTCATGGAGAGAGCACAACTTTGCATAAATGTCAATGGCGGATTGTTTGGACACATAATGTAATTTCTCCATGATGCCTTCCGGAATTGTTTCTCATTAATAAACAGGTTAACATACCTTGTGACGTCAGAGCAATTCCAATAGTACATCATTTGTTGACTAGTTACGGCTAACACGTAGCCATTATCAGTTCAGTCAGTGATGTGTGCCGGCCAGCAATCTATTTTAAATGTGTGTTGTAATTTTATGTTGTATTGTGTCGTTTGTGAATTTTTAGACTACTTGACGAAATTCATTGAATGAAATAACGTTCTTCAGTTTTGATAATGGCTACGTGTTAGCCGAAACTAGTCAACAAATGTACTATTGGAATTGCTGACGTCACAAGGTATGTTAACCTGTACATAATGTAAGCTAAAAATGATCAAACTTAAATAATAGGCTGTATGCAATGTTAAAATTAACAAAACAATACTCATTTCATCTTTATACATGCATTATTTAATAATTGGGCTGGTTTATAAAACTCCCTGTATTTTAGTAACTCAAAAAACGGCTAAATTCCCTAATTTTTGTGTGACCTCCGAAATTTAAAAAAAAGTTCCCGTGTTATCAATTAGATGTAAGGATTGATATGTAAATCTTGCCTATATTTTGAAGAGATATGAAAGCTACAGAGAAAGTTGCAGGTAGTTAATTGTCTTTTAAGTTATATTTTGAATATTTTCTAGGAGGTGGGTAGTTTAAAAAAATCTGTGTAAAGTAAATAAAGTGCAATAATAAGTGAAATAATGATAAGAAACTTTGTTGCGAATACATATCTCGATGTTCTCAAGGATTATTTGTTGGATGGATCCAGATTTTAATCCAGCGACCCAAAAAAAAAATAAACAAATTCCTTAGCAGCCATTTTTGCCCAAGTGGGTTGTTTTTACTAATAATTTACTAGATTGTTAAAAGGTTACGTGGTATCCAGCATAAGATTGCCCTCCTTAATACAAGTAGAAATAAGTATTAAATAATATTAATATTAGCAGATTTTTAATAGCAGATGCGCTTCGATGTAGGTGATGGATTTTGTTTCCTAATTTCTTACCATATCATCGGATCCCACATCAAATTGTGTTGGACTATAACAGTCCTGTGTAAGGAACATGTCAGCCTTATAAATAATACTCAGTCAGTGTCAAGACAACAAGATCACTCCACAATCATCCTACACTAATCTCTAATTCACACTTTGCTCTCTGTGCCTTTGCTTAAAATATCTATATCTGAGTAGGTCACCATTTCAAGTAACAGTATTAAAGTATCAAGATAACATCCTATCTATAGGATATTAAGTACATAGTTATATTCTCTAACAGCATAGAGCAAGGTTAAATCGCTCACCTTTATCTTATACAGTTCTTCTTCAGGGCAAGTATGTAAAGGGATTATATTATGTTCTTTTAGCGGATAATCACGGTTCTACTCAAGGACGACGATTGGAGTAGTAAGGGTAACCATTTGGGATATTAGTATTATTTCGATTTTTTGCACATTAAAAATTAACGTAGCGTGTATAGTCCGAATACACCATACCATGGACCATGGACCTGGCCCATGGCCCAGTCCGTCTGTAGTCGAATGCTAAAATTAACAGTCTTACAGACCTACCAATAACCAATCAATCAACTCAGGTGCCACTGAATTCGCCATAGTGGCGGATCTTCACTAGAACTTATGAGTGAATCTTGCTGATCAGTATTCAAAGACTTCAACTTTAAAAAAAAAAACAACACAAAAACACAATTGAGGACTGGTAAGGCAGTTAGTTACTCACTTACTTAGGGTACTTTAGTATTCACAAATGGATTTGAAAGTCGTATAAGAGTGTAATTTCACAGTTGATTAAAAACATTTTTTTTTCAGACATTCTGTACACAGCATTGACTACACTTTTGTATGCACAGGTCTCGTAGAAAGTTCTATGCAAGAGTGTAATTTCACAGTTGATTCCAAAATTATTTTTTGTTCACACATACGGTACACAGCATTGACTACTTTAGTATGCACAAGTAGATTGGAAAGTCGTTTAAGAGTGTAATTTCACAGTTGATTCCAAAATTGTTTTTTGTTCACACAATCTGTACACAGCATTGACTGTATACTTTTGTATGCACAAGTACAGATTAGAAAGTCGTACGCTAGAGTGTAATTTCACAGTTGATCCCAGATTTGTTTTCTGTTCGCACATTCGGTACACAGGACCGCAGCAACGCTACTCAGTGACCCGCCGGCGCGGCGGCCCGCGTCCCGCCGCCGCCAGCGAGAGATGGTATCGCTCGCCATCGGGGGTCCCGTCCCGCCATCGCCGCTATAACTCCTCTCCGCACGCCGCTTATCTCTCCCGATATCTCCATCACCGACCGTCAGATACCGGCCGCCTGTTGCCTGAGTGATCTGATGATCCGTAAAAATCACCTGTGATGTTTGAGCTAACAACAAGTTAAGAGGGTTCCCTACATAAACCAAAACATGGCTAAAACACGCTCCGCGCGGTGTCATTTAGCGCCTACAGTTTTCAAAATAAAATTTTATTAAAAATACCATTTCAAAGATCAAGATCTATAGAATGTTTATTGCTAATCCAAAATCGTTCATATTTACGTAATCTGAAGATACATTGCGTTGAAGTTGACCAATATTAATGCCATGTATCTTTTTGAGGAGTAGGTATAAACATTTTGGAGAAGCAATAAACACTCTACAAATCTTTGTCTTGACAATGGTGTATCCAAATAAATTTTATTTTCATAATTGGAGACACCAAATGACACCGCGTTTACTCCTGCACCGGCTTGCGCGGCGAAAAGTGCACAAATTTATGGGCTTTTGTGGAGCCGCAGTTCTAAAAGTCGCCGCTAGTGTCGCAGAAAAACGAAAACTGCCGTAGGTAGAAAACCCTCTTAAAATATGATAGACCTTCCGCTGAGAATAGAAGAAAAAGACGAGAGATCTGTCGTTAAGGGGGCGGTCTACCTCAAGTTCCGAGCGCTAAAAACAGGGTTTTGTATCTTATTCATTGATCGCTGGGTTTTCATATGATTTCCAATATTTTGGAGTCATTTTAAAAAGGATATGTTTTTGTAGGTCGCTAAAATTTTAGAATTTTTGATTTTATCCCCGTCTATTTACAGGAATTGTGTAAATCTTTCAAAAAAAAGGTAGTTTTTTGTTAGATTTTAAAGTCTCATAACTAACGACAGAAACGCTTTATAGAAAAATAAAAAATGTAGAGACCTATAAAATATTGTGAGGAACGTGAACCCAATCTCATTGTTATTAAATATTCAAAAATATAGCTTTTGTCGCCCAGATACGAAACGTCTGCAAGCGTACTTCAGCGCGCTTTAGGCCCTATCTTTACAATGTTATTTCGCTCTGTGACGCAGGTTTTTCTGTCAAGGTAGAGCGCCCCCTTAAGTCCAGGGATCTGAAAAATCACGTGGCCAGACCGTCTATAAGCCCAATGCTAAAATTAAAATTAATGTTTAGGGTAGGCCACGTCGCTTGACTCGGTGTACTCATGGATGATATAACTATTTAAATAGTTGCATCCATTTCAAGCATTGACTAATGTATGGGGGGGGGAGTTATGTATGAAATTAACGTAATAAATCTATTTATGAGCGTAATGAGTAAATCATGTATCAGTCTTGAATAGGTTCAACGATTACAAATGTAAAGAAATTAGATGAATTATGGTAAAATGAAGAATTATGTTTATGTCTATACAGGGCACTTTTATAACATCCCTTCAATAATAATAATAATTATCTATTTAGATAAGTAAATAAAAATTAGAGTTGTATTCTATAATTATTCTTATATGGTTTACTATAGAGTGCGATTTTTAAAGTAATAAGTATGTATTAGTATTTATTTATATCCCAACTTTGACGACATCTATTGGGAACATTCGCCACTGGTGGTTGCGTATTACCTCGAAAGCTCGATCAGCTAGACAACTATTACATTTCGTTGCTAGGAGACAAATTATGAAATTGTATATTTAATTTTTTCGAACCACTACGGCCAGGAATAGCAATTTTTATTTCATTTTTTTATTATTTTTGTAGAATTGTTTTAATCATAAAATAGGGAATCATTCTGAAACCAGTTGTATATAATTAGAGGAAAGGCTATAATATATTAATTATTTATATGTACTAAATGCATGTGTTTTTTCTATTGCAGGAGCCGAGAGCCGGTCTCACTTTTCCTTGAGGTCGAGACGACGCGCGTTCCCACGGAGGAAACTCCGCGTAGCTCGTCTGACTAACCCTAGGCCCTGCCCTCGACCCCGGCCCCAAAGCGATCAGTGCTCCCAACTATCTCAGGTAATTTATACAAATATTGATTCAACAAGTTAATTTTTATATTTTCTCCCCCTTTTATTATTGACTATTCTAGGGTTGTTTTTACCTTGGTGTGAGTTAATTATATCTTTTTCCACAGGTCCGGACCTGATGAGTTGGGGTACGTCATGTGCGCGCCCATCCCTTCATAGGTGAACCTAAAATTTCGTTTAGGATCACCTCAAACTTCCCTCTGACTTGCAAACATTCTCACTGCCACAGATGAAGGACTATACAGATTGGCAGTCCAATGCACTTTAGCGTGCCCGTTTTTTCGGGCGGCGTCAAGTTTGTTAGGTTGTTTGGCCGCATATTGCATTGGTATCAAGTATTATTTCGTCTATATCAAATCTTCAGGTCCCAAAGAACAAATAAAGCCATTAATAACTTTGATACCAGTGCAATCTGGGTGGCATAACAGCACAAACAAACTTGACGCCGCTAGAAAAAACGGGCACGAAAAAATGCATTAGGTTGCCAATCTGTGTAGTTCTTCACTGCGTCACTGCTCACCGCAGACTCGCTACTGTACTTCTACTTGACCCACTCGCCGAAGACTTCTACTTGACTCTACTCGACCAGACGACGGGCAATCCCCGGCCACATTTCGTCGTCTCCCTCAGGTAAATGAGTTTAAAAATCAAGAAGTTTGTTATGAATATATAAAGTAATCAATCTTAAAAGACTGGTTTCAGAATGCATATCCTTATTTTATTTTTACTTTTGATTTTTTTACTAATTACCTTGTGGTAGTATTTAGAGAACAAGGTAGGGTTTGGGTTTACGGTTAATGGGATACTGTAAGTACAATGGATTATTACCAATCCTAATCCACAGTAATTGATTCACATTACATTTAGTAGCTGTTGTGCATCCAAGATGAGATGCGAAGTGTTTGGATTTTATAAACCATTTCAGTTGCAATCAAAGTTATTTGTAAATTTTGCCCACTATGAATGGTTTATGCAGCGCGTGCACGTGCTCGCTGGGTCTAAATCTACAAAGGTAAAGTTTTAATAACTCTTGATGAGATGGGCAAATGAATTTAATCGGTTACTAATAAAGATTGAAGTGGAAATATTTTTTATCTTTATTCAAATAGATCCAAGAAAATAAGCCGACATAGAAATATAATATCAAGATCTAACCATTTGCAAATTAAGTAAACGACAACAACAACAACAACAACAACAACAAACAAAACTTTAGAGGTAAATAAACTGCCCCTTTTTAAGATGAAAGTTTTTAAGAACAGCTTTTATAAGGAGACATTTGCCGTTTAAAAGGTTATAGGTTCGATTACAGTGACATCAGAACTGTTCCGGATTCGACTCGAAAAAAGCTCGAAGCTCGCGAGTATTGTTCAAAACTCGACTCGACTTCAGAATCACTACTCTCATACCCCTTTAGGAATACTTTACTACAGTAAACAATCCTGTATTCAATCTTGGGGTGTCATCGTCTTAGCTGCTTAACAACCAGCTAAGATAGGAGTGAAATTCTAGTTTAAACCAAAGTTATAGGCTATAGTTGAATGAAACGTTTATGACGAAATGCAGGAGACTCAATAATAACTTAAAGTAATACCTCCTCGAAACGGTGTTGCGAAGAAAACATTGCTGATGGAAAGAATGTGTGTGTGCATGCTGCACTGTGAATGCTATGTGCGTGTGCAAGGGACTGTAGTTGAAAAACTCAATCAACCATTGTCATATAAAAGGGCTATCAAAGTCAAGGGAATAAATAGGAAAAATTAAAATGAAATAAGGAGGAAAGAAAGTTTCAGATTGAAATCTCAGGGAGAGATGATTTTTTGTAGTACATGTTTAAGAATTTAGCTGACATTCATTAGTATTGTTACTGTTGTTTGTTTACATTTTAAAAGGTTGGTTGTATTTAGTTTGGTAAAATATAATTGTTTTTAAGAAAGAGTTTCTTTAAAACTAAAATCTGAGAGGTATTGCCGTCCGCCGACGGCAACCGGAGGGCTGATAAGAAATTGCACATTATGTTTTACTGGACGACGTTGCGGTGTTATTTTTAGAAGAAAACTCGACACGAAGAGCTTATCTTAAATTAAAGTTATATAGAAACCTGTTTGCTCAATCAATCAATCATCCATCAATCAATCAATGCTTTATTTCGTCAATTTAGCAACATGCATCTTTTCTAATAGTGCAAAAACCACAAAAAGGTTTGCCTGCACTAATTATTTAAACACCATAATTAAAGTTTATATCATCAGTCTCAGTCAGTTAGCATTTAGAGAGTTTAAATATTTTTAGAGTTTTACTTCACTAAGTTACATTCAAGTTACTGTTTCTCCAAAGCACTGTTCTCACTAACATAGCATACATCAAATACCAGAGCACATGCAAGGTATAAACTATGATAAATAAATAACCTTAACAAGACAAGATTAACATGCATAAATAATAACTTGGAGGGATGAAATAATACACTTACAAATAATGTACAGTAGGCATCTTCCCTTGTACAATTTATTTATTTGGAAATAACCGAAACGTTTTGAAACTGCGTTTAAATATTTAGATTTTACTGTGTTGCTGATACAAAATCGACAAAAGAGTAACAACTATTTTTCCCAACGCTCAACGGAATTACACTGAGACACTAAACGTTTTTATGAAAGCGATACGAACCCACAAATTACGCAAATTCCTCTACAATTGTTTAGACTATTAAGTCAAATATTATTCCTGTATTATAGGAATAATATTTGACTTAATATAGGAAGACAATACGTTGTCCTGTCTTATCTCTTAAATGTTAAAAGATAAGATAACGTCTGTCGGGTCAGCTAGTACTACATAAATTTGCTAGGTGGATACGAATTGAAAGGTATATTGTTTAGTCTGTGATTTTGATGTACTGGCCACCCAGCATATCTCCAGAATTCATAAGTTTTTCCTTATTGACAATATGGCAGTTTTTAATTAAATGACTGTTATTGAATCAATTGACTCGCCACGACGTAAACAATAAATGCTAAAGAACTGACGAAGTTCTGAGGAACGAAACATGTCGTCGTATGAAAACCAGAGCTTGGATAAGGTATTTTATTTTATTATTTAGAAAATCATATTCTTTAAACTACCTACTTAAAACTTCATACGTGATTTGAATTCCCGTTAATTATTCAACGGATCATAACACTTTTCCAAGAAGACAAATAGGCTATGAACATGCAATTGACTCTTGAGTGTGTAATGCAGGGTTCGCATGTAAAGAAGGCATAACCGGCCATAATTAATGGGCAGAGCTTCCTGAAGGGAAGCGGCGTTGCTGGGCGAGTTCACTGCTTGACTAATGGCTCATTGTTGGTTTATGGTCAACTTGCTGAGGTAATTTGGCTGATACGCCCATCTGCTAATATCTTACAGATAACATCTAATGGTTTTTCTTCTTGAAAGTCTAAAAAGTAATGTATATAATCTTCTCTTGGATCGACATAATAACTTTAGCATTTTAATCATCACGTCTGTCTCCAGAGTAATCACTGCTTAAAAGAATAATTAAAAAATGAACCTCACGTTAATCTAACTCTATATTCTTGGTTGGAATTGTTATTCGTTTCTGGTTTAATCAATATATATATATAAAAGAAGAGTTGTGTGTTGGTATATTTAGTGCTACAGCCAAAACTACACGTCGTAGACCCATGATCTTGGTATCAAATTAAAGCTTGGAATCTCATGATGTGCACTATGATGGTTGGGTTTCGATATCTTATAGGGTTTAGGCACATGATCGTCCTAAAGGGACCTATGTCAAGGATTTTGTGAGTACTTTAGATTTTATTTGTTTATATCAATACATATGGTTTAATTTGAAATGGTCACCGTGGTTACAGTGAATGCCAACAGGATGCAGCACCTACAATTGTTTTTGTACAACAGGTGAATGCACTCTTATTTAGCAAATGTCTTATTATTTACGTTTTCAATTATTTTGTAAATTTTTACTGTAAGGTTATGTTATTACAAAGTGCACTTTCTAAAATTTAGAGTTACATATTTTTTGGTTTCAAAGTTCAAAGTCGGTAGTAAAAATCATATGAGAAAACGTCAAATCATAGGAGAAAATTTTTGCAATTCCGTATATTGTCACACAGACGATAGATTTCACTTAAAAATGAAACAACGAAGAAAAAGGAACACATCTAAGGGTATCACGGGAAAATTCACAGCGAGATCGAGAAACACTATCGTAACAGATTGGAACAGAAAGAAACAGACGCAGGAAAGGGAGACAGACGCACAAGGTGATGAAATAAATAATCAAAACAGAGAAAACGGAGAACCTTCGAAACAGAATCAAATACAAAAGCTCTTTGGAAAAGGTCAGGAAACTATGATTTGGACCATGAAGGACACATTATTCCAATCAAATATGGATTTTATTAAACACCCGAATATAGTGGTTTGCAAGATGGATAACATTATTTGTAGTTATTGCATAGCAAAGACATTAATTCAGACCAACAGCAAATTAACTAATGGGTTACCAACAGCGAAAATTATGCGCTGTTTGGAAAGGGCAAATAAGATTGCTACCATCAAATATGCCACCCCCGGCTTTCTCAAATAATATATGTATGGATAAACATCAAGAAATGTTGAATTTTTATATACTACATTAGACGTTATAATGCTTGCTTCCAAATTACGTTTTTTGGAGCTACTATTTAGGCCTTCATATGAGTTTTCAACCCAGCGAAGCGGGTTACCAACAGCTAGTGGGTTATAAAATAGTAAGTATAAACATAATACTTTTGTACACTGCACTACTTAAAATACTCCAACCTCTGTACACCCTGTATACGTCTCTTTAAGTCTTTGACTTAATTGACAGAAGATAAATCTATTTCATAATAAGTTGGGTAGATCGAGGCACGTTTACGCGGATTTTTTTAAAATATTTTTTTCAATTCGTGGTCGTTCTTTTGAAGTTTTAAACATGACAGTTTTATTCAGTGGTTAATAAGGTTTAATTATATATATAGAATGTTAACTTTCTTATTTTTATTACAGCACGACAAATTATTATTCATGTTAATGTCGGGTGCGTAAACCTACCCCGGGTTCGGGGCAGGTTTACGTATCAAGCGGGGCACATTTACGTATACTATAAAATGGTAAAAATGGAAAATAACATACAGTTAGTTAATAATCTATAATCGATTTATTGGTCTTTTATCTTTTATCTTATTTTTCCATTTTTTCTGATTTTCGGAACATAATTTATCACCATCTTTAGAAAATCAGAACATAATTTAAAAAAAGAAATAATTAACTTTACTATTTAAAGTATAAATTAGTTCTAGTTGGCTAAATAAAAGTATATTAGGCTTAAATGAGGACACGCATGATTAAACAGGATACAAAAGGGAAGATGAAAATTAAAATTATTTTTAGGGACACGTTTAGGCAGTCAAAGTATGCGTAAACGTGCCCCGATTCAACTGCGTAAACGTGCCCCTGCGCCATGTTTGATTTTATATTACATGTGCAACGTAATCCGTTAAGTTTTCTTTGCTTGCAAATACATAACTTAATTAAGAAGAAACTGTTGTTTATTACTGTATAATTGTTCATGATCAATTCTGCACTCTTTGCTAACAATAAACATCAAAAGATATATAGCAAGATTTACTCGCCTTGTAAGAAAACAGATTTCATCCACCATCTGCAACACCACAGCTCCACTGACGCTCAAATTGTTGTGGAAGCGCCCATTAGGTAGCAACATCGACCTGACGTGGCGCGCCCGCTATAACCGGTTTTGAAATGATGTCACGGCGTAAACGTGCCCCATGCGTAAATGTGCCCCGGTCTACCCTTCCTATTAAAAAGCAGAATACAATTTCAATGCACCGAAAAGGTTTAACATCGAAAGGAAACTTATAAATAACTTAAATAAAGACCTCACAAAATGGCTCTTGAGCCTTGACGTATACAGAGTCTTCTGTAAATACAATTTTTTTCAAAAACGTCCGCAATTATGAAACTAATGAAGTGCGTTCTCTTTTCAGAAAATTTTTCGTCTAGTTTAATCTTTTAAACCATGCATAACATTGTTTCACTCATGGTCATGTACCATTGCTTAACCATACATAACCCTTGACCACAGGTTTTTATAATCACCCTGTATGTTAAGGGGGCGGTCTACCTCAAGTTCCGAGCGCTAAAACAGAGTTTTGTATCTGATTCATTGATCGCTGGATTTTCATATGATTTCCAATATTTTGTTGTCATTTTAAAAAGGATATGTTTTTGTAAGTCGCTAAATTTTTAGAATTTTTGATTTTATCCCAGTTTATTTACAGGAATTGTGTAAATCTTTCAAAAAAAGGTAGTTTTTTGTTAGATTTTAAAGTCTCATAAATAACGACAGAAACGCTTTATAGAAAAATAAAAAATGTAGAGACCTATAAAATATTCTGAAGAACGTGAACCCACTCTCATTTTTATTAAATACTAGCTGTTGGTAACCCGCTTCGCTGGGTTGAAAACTCATATGAAGGCCTAAATAGTAGCTCCAAAAAACGTAATTTGGAAGCAAGCATTATAACGTCTAATGTAGTATATAAAAATTCAACATTTCTTGATGTTTATCCATACATATATTATTTGAGAAAGCCGGGGGTGGCATATTTGATGGTAGCAATCTTATTTGCCCTTTCCAAACAGCGCATAATTTTCGCTGTTGGTAACCCATTAGTTAATTTGCTGTTGGTCTGAATTAATGTCTTTGCTATGCAATAACTACAAATAATGTTATCCATCTTGCAAACCACTATATTCGGGTGTTTAATAAAATCCATATTTGATTGGAATAATGTGTCCTTCATGGTCCAAATCATAGTTTCCTGACCTTTTCCAAAGAGCTTTTGTATTTGATTCTGTTTCGAAGGTTCTCCGTTTTCTCTGTTTTGATTATTTATTTCATCACCTTGTGCGTCTGTCTCCCTTTCCTGCGTCTGTTTCTTTCTGTTCCAATCTGTTACGATAGTGTTTCTCGATCTCGCTGTGAATTTTCCCGTGATACCCTTAGATGTGTTCCTTTTTCTTCGTTGTTTCATTTTTAAGTGAAATCTATCGTCTGTGTGACAATATACGGAATTGCAAAAATTTTCTCCTATGATTTGACGTTTTCTCATATGATTTTTACTACCGACTTTGAACTTTGAAACCAAAAAATATGTAACTCTAAATTTTAGAAAGTGCACTTTGTAATAACATAACCTTACAGTAAAAATTTACAAAATAATTGAAAACGTAAATAATAAGACATTTGCTAAATAAGAGTGCATTCACCTGTTGTACAAAAACAATTGTAGGTGCTGCATCCTGTTGGCATTCACTGTAACCACGGTGACCATTTCAAATTAAACCATATGTATTGATATAAACAAATAAAATCTAAAGTACTCACAAAATCCTTGACATAGGTCCCTTTAGGACGATCATGTGCCTAAACCCTATAAGATATCGAAACCCAACCATCATAGTGCACATCATGAGATTCCAAGCTTTAATTTGATACCAAGATCATGGGTCTACGACGTGTAGTTTTGGCTGTAGCACTAAATATACCAACACACAACTCTTCTTTTATATATATATATTGATTAAAAAATAAAGCTTTCGTCGTCCAGATACGAAACGTCTGCAAGCGTACTTACGCGCGCTTTAGCCCTATCTTTACAATGTTATTTCGCTCTGTGACGCAGGTTTTTCTGTCAAGGTAGACCGTCCCCTTAAGGTTCGTCGTCGTTCCTTTGATGGGGACAAGTTTGTTTCGTACTTGTATGTCAAGCTTTTGTTCGTCAACAATGTATTGTGGACCACTTAAAAGATTTTCCCTGTAAAAATAAACGTTTCTTTGCTTACTCTCTCAATTTTATTTTCATCCCCCAAAGATTTTAAGATGTAAATTAGTCTTTTTAATTTTGTTTCTTAAAATAAAAATCAAATCTGAGCCTAGAAGATACAAGGTTAGTCAAAACGGTAGAAACATTAATGCATAAACGCCATAAACGCAGGCTCGTGATTGCTGTTGAGTCGCGGAGAGCTGAGCTGAGCCCGGCGGCGGCGGCGGTCGATCGAGGCTCAAAATGGCGACTATTGATCAGACCGGGCGCGGCCGCAGCGAGGCCACGTGCTGCGCTCCGTGCGAGCCTTGCACACAGTGCCGCTTGGAAATGCGAGGTTTCCTGGCTATAGGTAAACTGTGTCAGCTGAACTGTTAAAGGGGAGTTTTTTACCCTTTCAATCTAAATAAAAGGTAATATTATTGAGATTTTGTGTTTCACTGATTTGAATGCAACATTCAATGGTTGAGAAACAACAAGTGAGGAAAAAAATAATTTCCTCATAGAAGTGCCAAGACTTAAACGTATTAAACAAAACTTTCAGGATCAAAAACAGGCCTAAAACGACTTGCGGATAAAAATAAAACTATCTTCATATTTAATGTTGATTTTCTGAATCACTTGTGACTAATCTAAAAGGTTAAATACTTGCGTGTCAGCCCAGTGACTCTGTAATCTGTCATTATACTATCTTCAGATCATCACAAAACTTGAGTTCCTTATTCGTTTGGTGAATACCTCGTACTTTAAAACGGACACAAAAACATTTACGTAATAACATTTAAAATACGAAACGAACAAAGAAAACACATGTAAGCCTATTTATTTAACTTTTTTTAATCGAACTGGAACAAAATGTAGCGTGCACGGCGAGCTAATATTATCCTTAAAAGCTGACATTACACATTTCATCACGTATATCTATAATATCCTCCTTACATATCTGACCAGAGTCGATATGTTCAAGTAGTGGTCGTGTTTCATGCCTTGTGTCTGTCAGCATTTCTGGCGTTATCCTCTGACAGCAACAATCCGGCGCGTCTTAGTTCAAGATTCTCCATCACCAGATCGTCCAGCGAAAGAAATCACGAGGTAAGATCGGATTATCTTGGTGGCCATGCAATAGATACATTACCTACTTGACGTGGCGACCTGGGACCATCTCTGAATCGCTATCGATCCAACACTCAATGTACAACAAAACTGTTCCTTTACTTGATGTGTTTTGACGTGGACAAGGAAATATCATCTTCATGGTTAAACCTAAAAATCTTATACCTTTTAAATGGAGCATTTATAATGGCGGTGAATCCAGAATCCATTTTTATATCCATTGTTTTGGCAATTTTGTTTTCATTGTTGATGGACTGTCAACATAAGAACTTGATGCAACATAAATGTTTTGCTCAAGATGATCTTAATTATTGTGGGCGGAATAGTTATTTAACGGGTTTCTTTACTTTCACGTCCGACCCCACAGATGACTGAAATCTGTCATCGTTTTCTGACTGATTCCTAAAATCTGGAATCCAGTTTCAGCTGTGTCCTCTGACATTTCAAATTTCACATCAGTTTGCACATCACAATTACTTGTCTCGTAGTGGTCTTCGGACCTATCTACGACTGAATCGACTAAACAAGGTGGAAACAACAGAGCACACTCCATGCAGATGGCATGGTGGTATTTAGTCAAGCGCAGGCTCAATCAAATTTTGAATCTTCAAACCATACGCAAACATGGATTCGTACACACCCGAGACGGTTCAAATGACGATCTCGATGCTCGGAAAAGTTGAGATATCATCTTCATGGTTAAACCTAAAAATCTTATACCTTTTTAATGGAGCATATATAATGGCGGGGAATCCAGAATCCATTTTTATATCCTTTGTTTTGGCAATTTTGTTTTCACTGTTGATGGACTGTTAACATATGAACTTGATGCAACATAAATGTTTTGCTCAAGATGATCTTAATTATTGCGGGCGAAATCGTTAACGGTTTTCTTTACTTTCACGTCCAACCCCACAGATGACTGAAATCTGTCATCGTTTTTTGACTGAGGTTTTGGTTTTGAAATTTGAAAGAAAGTAGAACAACTACAATCAGAAATTAGTAAGGGATTCGCTCCCCAATCAAAAAGTTATAACCTCCTGCAAATGAGCGCTAACTAAACGGGAAAGCAATCGCGCGTAACCGGGTTTTAGACATGGGGCAATGCTGATTTTAATATTTTTACTATAGCTATCAACTGTGAAAGCCCTTGTGGCCTGCGCTTAACTACCATGCCATGGAATGTACTCTGACTCTACAAAATTTATATCTAGATACGCAACATTAAAAGCAGGTTCCAAGAATCGATTCTTGCGGGACGGGAGACGGAAAATAGGCTGCATACAAACTCGCCAACATTTTTGGGACTGTTTCTAATATTCAAACTAGCCAACTTTTAATTAGGTGCAAAAACTAGGGTCAGGAATCCTGCTGGCCATATTCAAACTCGCCAACTTTTGACCGCGGGCAGGTACCTCTTCCCCTCCCCCGGCCCGGTGACAATTGTTCGCCGGGACCCCTGCGTATATACAGGCCTCCGCTACTTCACCTGCATTCAAGTCTATATTCCTTATAATAACTACGCTTAACATTGCTACTTAATAACTACTGTATTCTATAGCACTGAAATTACCTGTAGTTCGAGCAATTGCAATTAAAATAAAAAAGTTAGTCAAATCAATTATAATTGAATAAATACTAAGCATTTGGAACATGTTGGTTTTAAAGCGTTCATGGTAATAGAAGTTTAAAACCATATAAGAGGATGATAAATACAGTACAGCTTATTTACTATGAATTACCACATGTTAAGACGCCGATGAAACTATAACAGGTGACTAGTCGTCGATTTTTGTTGATTTTGCAGCAGTAATCTTCACTTACTTGTTTTGCGCTGAGACTCCGTATGCACTCATATACATTGCTAGATTGCAAATGATCTGATAATCATACAAATCAAATCTAGCAATGTGATTAGCGGATTTTATTTATTTTCATATTTTCCCCGTGGATGAAGGTAGGGCCTACGTCTAATTACATTGTTCCATACAAAGAGATAAATCATTAAAGAAAAAAGTTATTCTCCTATATTCAATTTACAGAATCTCTAAACAAAAAACAAGCAGGCCTATTGTTACTTTTTCATTATTTGGACTTTTCCATCCGCTTCTAGTGTTTAAACTGCGTGTTCCTTAACAAAATTAATGTAATTTAAACTCTAGAAGCGAAAGAACAATTCCAAATAATTAAATAGCAATAACCAATCCTCAGCTATAAAGAATCTTAAAAATACATGTATATTGTGTAACTTTAATGTACAGAAAATTAAAAAATTGTAATTCAAAATAAACATTAAAAATAAATCCTATGCTATTTGTAAAAAAATCACAGTTCAGTCAAATTGTACGTTAACAATAAAATAAAACAAAAATAATATTATTCTCAAATGGAAAGTATGTTAATTATTTAAAAAATATGAACAAGGTACTTTTACATAATTTAGTAACTCCTATCACAAAAATTTTATCGGATACAAAAAATCATGAAAAACCACAGATAGGTTGACTGACACAAAATGTGAAAATAAATAAAATCCGTTAATTACATTGCTAGATTTGATTTGTATATTTATCAGATCATTCTAGCAATGTATGAATGGATACGGAGTCTCAGCGCAAAACAAAAAGTGAAGATTACTGCTGCAAAATCAACAAAAATCGACGACTAGTCACCTGTTATAGTTTCATCGGCGTCTTAACATGTGGTAATTCATAGTAAATAAGCTGTAGCCTACGGTATTTATCATTCTCTTATATGGTTTCAAACGTTTATTACCATGAACGCTTTAAAACCAAAATTTTCCAAATGCTTAGTAATTATTTAATTATAATTAATTTGACTAACATTTTTATTTGAATTGTTCGAACTACAGTTAATTTCAATGCTATAGAATACAGTAGTTCTTAAGTAGCAATGTTAAGCGTAGTTATTAAGGAATATAGACTTGAATGCAGGTGAAGTAGCGGAGGCCTGTACGCAGGGGTCCCGGCAAACAATTAATTGTCACCGAGCCGGGGGAGGATACCTGCCCGCGGTCAAAAGTTGGCGAGTTTGAATATGGCCGGCCGGATTCCTGACCCTAGTTTTTGCACCTAATTAAAAGTTGGCGAGTTTGTACATTAGAAACAGTCCCAAAAATGTTGGCGAGTTTGAACGTACCCCGGAAAATATGCCTGTGACAGGAACTGTACATACGGTGTAATTATTTTCTATTTATGACTATTTTATGGCCACAGCACTAGCAGTCGCACGCCATGCCATAGGCAATAATCCCAGGCCGTGCCATGAGAGAGTTGAAGGAGAAAGAACTTGCCAAATGTTTTATACAGGGTGTTCGAAAAATGTGGGGCAATAATTTACGTAGTGATTCCTTGGGTCTAAATAAGCAAAAAGGTTTTTATAAACATATTAGGTCCTAAAGTGCTCCGTTTTCCGTCTGTGTGTCTGTTTATGATTTTTACATATTTAATCATATCTCTCGAACCACTAAACATATAAACTTCAAACTTGGTATATGGATAACCACTATTAAGAAATATTTTCGTAAGAAGTATCAAGTTTCTATTTTGTACCATTTCGATATGGCAACTGTTTTTTGTTTTCAAAGCTAAATACCTTAAAAACCGTAAATTTTAGAAAAAAGTATACAAGCGACAAAAAAGTTTCAAAATTCAATAAAATTAAAAATGATATTAAAATTATGATAATCGGACAACTAATAATGGAGAAATTTTAAATTTTCCGAATAAAACATGCAATTTTCGGCCAGAATGTTCTAAGGAACCACGTTTTTATGCAGAAAAGTTAAAATTTCTCCGTTATTAGTGGTTCGATTATCATATTAATATCATCATTAATTGGATTAAATTTTTCAACTCTTATGTCTCCTGTAAAATTTTTCTAAAATTTGCGGTTTTTAAGATGTATTCATCAACAACTCGACATGAAAAAAATTAAGATTATTATTTATCTAAAATACACGTTCTTAATGACGATGCAATGATCGGTAAACTAACCAAAAGACTAAACTAACCTAAGTCGTGCTTTTAACTAAATCATAAATGTATCCGTTGATTTTACCTTGTGTATACCTAAAATAGCTAGTTTGAGTGAAATAAATCACTTTTAATTGCGTACCAACGGTGGCGCACGTCGTCCGGTGGGCATACTGAAATCACCATGGGCCGACGTGCCAGCCAACGTGCGCCACCGGTGGCACACGTATGATTCGCCGATAGCGCGGCAGTCGGCGAAGTGGCGAACGATTATAGGCTACACTGTTAGTTATTGTAACCTCCATACGAGTAAAGCCCTTCCCGGGCCTTCTTACGCCCTTCCGCCATTTTGAGCGTTTTTACGTCACCTTGATCTTTTCAACATTTTTATTTTATAAAAATGTTTGTGTTCACGTGCGCCACCGGTGGCCACGGTCTGTCTTCACGATCCTAAAAAACGAACACACAAATAATATAAGCCACAGTGTCGGATCTACACATATACTGTCGCCCGGGGCAAAATCAGCGTTTGTCGCCCCCCCCCCCCTGGCACAGAACACAAAGAATATATAATATTTATTTTCAATGTGGCTTTGATGTGATGGTGGATAAGCAATTATCTCGTATATATTATAATACGATTTTACGTTATGGCCGCAATACAACCGGTGTTCGCAGGCCACGATAAAGCCTAACCAAGAGCTTATTGCCATAATATAGGCCTATCCAAGAAATTTGCCAGCCGCTGTAAAACCAATGTAAAGTGTCTGCCCGATACATATATGGATGTCCATATGGAACCCCCGACTTTTTACATATGGAACTCCCGACTTTGTTTCTGATCTTTCCTGACTATTTCAAAACTATATTCCCAACCAGTGAAATCGGTCATGTTGCCTCCTAAAACGAAAACTTGAGCCCAATGCAAAGTAAAATACCTTTTGTAAAATACCCAATGTAAAGTAAAAAACTTGAGCCCTACGTAAAGTAAAATACAATATTATTTGACGGCCGCAATACGACCGAGAGATTTAACGGCCGCGATATGTCAACAATATTTAACAGCTGCAACGAGACCAAGAGATTGCTAGCCACAAAGACACTGAGCGATTTTCTGGCCGCAGTGTGATTCAGGCCGTGGTATAAACAGCCGCGGTGCGACCGAAAGGTGTCGGCCAAGGGCCAGCGCCGTCACTTTGTCCGCAAAACGTACGAGCGATTTTCTGGACATCAAACACCGAGAATGTGACTGCCATGAAAATAGAGATACAGGCTTGACGGCCGCGGTGCAAAATAGATTTTACGGCAGCGATGCTACTTTGAGGTTTGCCGGCCGCGAAACAAAAAATTGACTTGAAATTAAATTTTTCACTTTTTTCTGAACCGGAGGCAACCAGCGTTGGGTGCCGCTGGCGCCCCCTTCTGGTTGGCGCCCGGAGCAGGTGCCCCCTCTGCCCCCCCCTTAGATCCGTCACTGCATAACCCAGCAAAGCTCCGAAAGCGCTGTGGAAAAGCTTTGAATCAAATGGGAACAGTGCGCCACCGGTGGTACACGTCGGCGTTTTGGAAAGTTTGCAGTGCGCCACCGGTGGCGCACATCGGGATTATGGAAAGTACAAAAACAGACTGTTGGCTTCCGTCGGGCTGAACGTGTTTAAACATGGCGTTTGTACGAAAAAAACTGATCCTACTTGGCACATACTCCTGCGAGAAGCCGAGAACTACAACTTTTTATTAGCTGTAAACTTAGACTAACTATTGTTAAAAATTGTACCTATAATTTTGAAGATGCAAGAGGTTTTTTGAAGAGTAGGCCTATGAGCATTGTATGAGTTCCCATTACGATTTTATTAACTTGTGACGCTTGGAAAAGACACATTTGATACCTCTAAAACACATGGATTTTCAACATCATGTGTATAGCAATAAGTAAATACCTAACGTTTTGTGTGAAAAATGCTTATTAATAACTTGTAAGATTTTTACGGATTTAATGTTCTGAATGGAATATCCTACCATATCCTACGGCCTACGCACAGAATCAAGAAAGTACCACCACGGATACCATCTTCTCAAACTAGTTTAATATCAACCATAAAACTTATCTATTTTCTGGCCAGATTTCGTAAACCCCCTTTACTAATCTTGTCAATTCCAATACCATCCGCATCCGATACATTCTCCTGATACAGCTACATCCCCCGGAGCCAATAGCGGGCTCGCCCTCCCCCCTCCGCCGCTGCCATTGGTCGGCGAGCGCGCGCTCTCGGACTCCTGGCAGTGCCGCTAGCGCACTCTGCCGCCCTGGTCGCTCGCCGCGCTTGTGACGGTACTGCACAACCCTTTCGTTGCACACCCACGCACACTTCCGGTCCCTACACTCTCTCAGTGCTCCGCTCTCTCGGTAGAGTGTGCTGCTGCCGTCACTGTGATTTGTATCTCTGTTCTCAATTCTCGGCGCTGTTTAATCTCTGCCGCTCCTTCTCCGCCGCGCCGCGTGCTGCGCTCTATTATGCTGAACGACCCGAGGCGCCTTCCAGTCTTGTTTTCTTTGTCTACAGCACGGCCCTTCTCTTTTGATGTCACGGCGGATGATTTATGACTATGTTAACAATACTTTCTTAGGCTTTAATTTTAAAAATATTGCAGAAAGAAAAAGCGCTTTCGGGAGAAAAAGAGAATAACATTATTTCTCATCAATACGCTCACGTGATCGGTTATGAGAGGGACCGGAAAGACGAAATATTACCGGATCACGCTGCATTGATTCCCATTACAATCGTATTAACATATGACGCTTTGAAAAGAAACATTAATTTTATACTCCTAAAAACATGGATTTTCCATCATTAGGCCTGTGCATTGATATTTTGATTTTGATTTTTGCCATCACTGATAAGTAAAGACAAGTTTCACCGTTACTATGCATGATTATGATAGTTTGTATTTCTTTAGAGATGTTATAAATAAACAGTTCCCATATATTGAATATTAAAATTTGTTAAAGGGTGGCCACACCACCTCCTTCTTAATCAAAAAAGGGTGACCAAAATTCATAAGTAATCCTACTAACATTATATGTGAGAAAATTTGTGAGTTTATTTATTTGTCATAGCACAGATGAAGCACAGATGTTTTTCTTTCATCTCTGGTCATAGTAATAAGAAAGTGTTTGTTTGCCATTTATATAAGTCGGCTATAACAATATATATCCATTTGCAAAGCTAACTACCAGCTGCTTGATTTAAATATTTACCAAAATATTTATTTCATGTGACCAAAATATTTAGAATATTTTACATATAGCCTACCACATATAACATATAAGCAATGTAAATAGAGTCTTTAAACTTGGGCGAAGGGGTAAATTCTAGTATTCAATAATAAATGCTCAGTATCATACGAGAACTGTCGTCGAGACGCTTTTAATTCCAAAAGCGAAATATAAAATTCTGCACGCTTGAATCACGAGATAATTTTTAATAACTAATCAACGATTTACTTCAGAGTACCTGGTGGACCGAGCCTTGCTCGGTGTTATTTTATGTTTAACAGTTCATCCAGTTCCTATAAAATATTTCAATGTCATAAAATTGATAATAGAAACCTTTTTTATTGCTCCATGGACTCTTCATCCCACCTGATGTATTTTCCCTTGATGGCTGTAGATTCCAAACAGCTGTTATGATTACTTCATTTGTTTACACTTTCCTTGTTTATTTTCGTTGCTATCACGGCAACCCATAAGGCCAATGTTAAATTTTTACAACTTTAAAATTCGATTTATTACGTTATTAGATTTTCTCTGGCCAAGTTATCTGCATAAAAGACGTTTTTGAGTCATTAATTACTTATTTATAGACTTTGAAGGAAATCCTCGGAGCCGTTTTTGAGATAAATGTGCAAGCAAGCAAGCAAGCATACATACAAGATAACATTGCTCATATAAGAGTATAGGACTAGGTGAACCCGTGCGAATTCGCACGATTTAATTAAATTATAAATAATCGGCTGCCTTCTATGCCCACATATGTCGTAAATCTACTGTAAAAATAGGTTTTCGGAACGATGTAGCGTGCTGAAAGTGACTCTAATAAATAGTCCCTCATTAGGATACGTTTCTACCTGCATCTCCCATGAGTCTATTTCAAGTTCCGTCCAGCCTCAGCCGCTCATCCAAAGTCCTTGATCTATGGCTCTTTTTAAAGATAAAAAAATTATTATAGCGACATGAGTGAGCACAATTTTGATATCGTTCTTCTAAAAAATGAAATAAAATCCTGAAAATCGCCGCAATTTTTGTGATTTTTTACAACCAAACCGACGGTAACATCAAAATTGTGCTCACTCATGTCGCTAGATAATTTTTTTCTCTTTCAAATAAGCCATAGATAAAATATTTTGGATGAACGGTTGAGGCTGGACAGAATTTGTAATTTGAAAGTTACCATCGGTCTTATGGGAGAAGCAGGTATAGTCGCGCGGGACTGGAGCCCCCTCTTAAAATAGTCGACCGGTAGACTAGATAACCAACTACTGTAGTCGATAAAGCCACAGTCGACCATTAGATCAGTCGACTACCCTCACTAGCGTGCTTCCGGCCTGCGTCCCGACGTAGCCATAGGGGCTCGGCCTCCCCCATGATGCCCGGGGCACGTGCAGCTGCCGCCGGCCGCGCGATGGCGGGCGCCCAAAAAATCCAAAACGGCCCCCGGTCCAGGTAGCCGGGGAGGGGCCTTCCTAATTGTCCCGGGCCCTCTCCGGCTCCGCGACGACTATGGAGTTATTGTTATTGTTATCGTGAATGGGGAAATGAAGTACCACTTGCGAAACGTGCGCTTACGACTTACTGTAAGTGATAGAAATTCATGTGACGCAATGGAGATGAGGTTTCTTGTGTCTTCATATAGAAATTCCAAGTTTTATTCCACTCTAAAATAGTGATTTGATCAAGGTAGGCCCTACTGATGCGGACCTTGAAATTTCATCTGATGTTTACTTTAATTTTATATTCATTTTGAACTTGTGCGCCATCTATGTTGGTAACAATAGCACAGCGTCTATGTTGCGACCTGTCGTTTCAAGCTAGATATTTATGTTGAATTCGTTCGAAAAATGAAAGGAGCTGGAAAAATGATTCGTTAGAAAAGTACGGAATTTTGCAATCCCATTACTGGTTGCATTTGTTCATTGCATCGAAAGCTTGTGATTACAACATTATCAGTTGATTATTATACAATTTGGCTAGTACAATTTAAATTTTCATTGGAAATGTACACATGGCTTATGAAAATTTCTTACTAAAATGTAGATGTTGAGCAGAGTAGAGAGGTGGGTAGACCTCACATTAGTTGAGTAAATTAACTATAACACGCTAAGATTACCATAGTATGTTACAATTAAAATTTGAGATAAAATAAAAAACAATTTTGATGGCGTATTGACTATTTGAAAATACTTAGTAAACTTAACATTATAGGAATATTTTATTTTATTTCAAAGATTTTATATTGCCTTATTAATTAAAAGTGCTGATGAACATATGAGTTGGTATGAACAAATAAACCTTTATTTTATTTATTTTACCAACTAGTATACTAATGTAAAAATATTAATGTAGTTATACGCAAGAAACTACTGTTTTGTTAAACTACAATTGAATTATTCAAGTTACTACAAAAAATTAAAAAGTAGAACAGAAATTGTAGGCTACTACAAACTAATTAAACACAGCAATGCAGTTTTCTGCTTTTCAAATCAAATAGTTTAGTTGATGAAACATTTTAAATTATAAATAGGAAAATTGTAAAATACGACAATGTTTACAATTTTAATTAATGCACCATTTCCAAATTTACAAAAATTATATACTATACGTTACACTACAAGATAATAAGATTTAATCCCGAGATAGAACTTTCATATCAATTGTTATGAGTCTCTTAACTACTCTTTTTACATAAGTTTTATACAACTCAAAAGAAACTCGAAACTCCGAGTTTTTTCACTTACTCGACTTCAAAAATGAGTACTCGCACACCCCCATTCTTTATTTAATGTAACGTATACTCTATACTCTTTCTTTTATTATTTATATAATGTGAAATAGTTATTTGTGCATCTAGGGACTAAAGCGCAACTTTTTCTCCCTGAGGGAAACTGTTGTCGCCCTCGGCTTCGCCATCGGGCGACAATTTCCCGAGGGAGAAAAAGTAATTTAGTCCCGTGATGCACACAAAATTTTTCCTCCACCAACACCATTAACAATAACTAGGTATAACCATGGTATAACACTGTAACTTTACCTTCAGATGATCCTTTGCTTCAACAAACTGTATTACAATCACATAGCCTGTATAAATAAATAATTCAAGGTATTTAGACTTTAATTTTAATCATTTTATTCACAATTTTATTTAAAAATACTCTAGGCCTAACTTATTTGTTCACAAAAATGCAAGAATATAGCTTAAACTACAGCAAACTCAAAATGGAGACGCTGTCCTGTAGACAACGGAAACGGACGCTTGGATGATTGACACTCTCTTCAACATAGAGAAACGAATTAAAATCGACAGTGTTGTCATACTTTCTCACTGTCCACCGCGGCGTTGCCGGATTTCCTCCCATGTATTTCTTATGAGATTACTTTTAGTCCCATGGGACTAAAAGTAAGTAAGTAAATCCCATGGAGTATACTTTAGTATTCTATTCCAGGGACTAAAAGACGACAATAGATAGTAGGTGGAGGAAAAACACTTTTATGATTTATACTTCGAAATAACTTCGGAAACGTTGATCAAATGAATTTAATTAAAAAAATGGTACTACTAATACAGAGGCTACCATAGACAAAATAATAAATAATAAAGCAACCTGCTATGTCCAAAGTAAAAATAAATACGAAATTTGAGTTTAAAACATTCAAATTTCAATGTATCAGAGAACAGTTTACTAAAATGTTTGAGGAAAAATATGATAACAATTATAAAACTGTATAGGAATCATCGACCACATAGTACAATAGACGGAGCACTAGAAACCGCGAAGTGAAGCCTAAATTTGCTTCTAGTCCCTATGCATGGAAAAAACAAAGTACGTAAAAAATTACAAATATGGTATCAAATTATACGTCTGAATCTCAGAATCACTATAGTACCAAATATAAATGGCTTACAGGTAGTTTACACATCGTAAACACTGATAACCTAGAAGCTTGTCCTGACATTTTTTGAAAGAAGCTGCCGCCACGGAATACACCTGTAACGTTCCTGTGATGTGTAAACTGCTTCTCAACCATTTATAATTGGTACCATAGTAATTGTGAGATTCAGACCTTTAATTTTACACCAAATTTGTATTTTTTAGTCGACTATATTTTTGTAAATAACAGTTTAGGATTGATTTTGTTTTTATGCAGGCGCCGCACGGATAAACTCTCCCGCAGTAACTAAGTTATGGACCAAACTACGTCAGCTATTTAAAAAAAATGATTTGAAAAATTAAACTCTAGTAACAATTTCCACCGTATTTTTATTTTGCCTGACCAAAAAATAAAAAAGTAGTAGCCGGCTACTTTTTTCATGTCATGTTTTAAAGTTGAATATAAACTAGTGATTTTATATAATCTTTTAAAATGTAAAAACAAATTATTTTGAAAATATGATTGATACTGTTATGGTTCCAAATTAAAGGACTCTTCACATGCAAAATTTCAACCTTAAGCCTCAATGCTAAGTGGTATAAACTACGAGTTATTTGAAACATGAGCTCTGTCAGATTACGCGGTTATGTTTCTATACCCAGACAATTTGGCGGCCCAGGCCTCACTTGCTGTAATGCAAGTAAGATAGCTATGCTCGGTCTATTTCTACTATGTGGTCGCTGATAGGAAAGCAGTTTGATATTCACAAAGCGAAATTCTAATTGTTAGTATTTAATTACTATATGATTACCCGTTACAACTTTTTCTTAATGTACCCATGAAAAGTAATTCTGCGCCCAAAACAAATTCTGAATAACTTTATGAATATAATCAACGGCTGGATCACTTTTCAGTCGACCATCGCGGCGTCGTCGCGGCCGCTATATTATGCGTGATTTTCGCACTCCACGGCGCGGCGTTCACAAGAGTTAAGTCCGCTGTTTTCTGCGTTCGATAGGCACACTTTGCGTCATTGCACAGTATAATAATTGTTCAATAACATTTGTTAATATTATTTGTAATGGTTATCCTTCTAAGCATACTCGAACTTTCAATAATAATATGATCGAAATTATAAAGCCCCCCTCACAAAGAGAGAGGGGGTCCGGGAAAATTTTGAAAAATTAAGGGCATTTTGGTGGGTTTATAGAAACTTAGTGTATATTTGTACGATTTTCGTGTCGATCGTTACCATAGACTATCACTTTTTACTTGACTGTTGTTAAACTTTTAGCAGATAAGTTGTACAACTGCTTGCATCCTATATAGGATGTAAATCTGTTATAAAAAGTTATTGTGAAAATCCTATAACAAGTAATAATATAATTATTTAATTCATTCCAGTATAATAAGGTTTTATTTTTCAAATTAGTTTGTAAAAAATAAATCTGAACTATAAATTCTTAAAAATATTCCAGTTTAAAGAAAAAACTACAAAATCTTATTTCGAAGGAGTCAAAGAAAGCTTTAAGAGTTTTTGAAATTAAAATAGTATATTTTTGTACAAATTACGCCAAAATGGAACAAATGGTCGTCCCAAGAGATTTCTTCGGGTCAACGGGACACTCTGCTAACAAACGGGACTGTCCCGTTCAAAAAGTGAAGTGTGGTCACCTTATACTATCCACTATAGTTGTCCAGGAGCTAAACAGGAGATTGAGCATGCATAAAAGTCTGAGCAATGTTTTTGCAGACTGTTGTGTTATGGACCTTGGTGATGCCGGAAACGCATGTCGTCACTTTCCCAGGTGGTCGATTACTTGGGGGGAGGCGGGCAAATATGGCGGGGGCGCTAACCGTTAAAACGCTGATGTCTCGAAAACGGTTAAAGATAGAACGTAAGTTAAAACGTCGTTTTGTTTGAAAAATTATGGACTTTAAGAAATTAATGTTATTAGGTCCGAGGTCGGGTCTCGATTGGTAAAAGATATATTGAATAAAACATGAAAATATGGATATTTTGGTCGAATATTTTTACAAGTTTGTAAGTTTTTTATATAAGTCTGAATATATATTGTCACATACTGTTGCTGTATGGAGTGTTGTGTTACCGTTAACGCATGTCATCACGTTTCCAGTGGTCGACGACATAAAGAGAGGGGGGCAAACATGGCGGAAAGCGCTATACATGAACAAAGACTGTAACTCGATAACGGGTTGAGATAGAATAGTGGGAAAACGCCACTGTAATCACAAAAAATATTTGAATGAAAAAGGTCCTTAGGTCCATGGTCCTATCTGTAACAATAAACTACTTATAAAAATCGTACATTTAGAAAATTATAGTATTAAAAATACCGATGTTTTTAACAAAAATCTTATAAATCTGCCAAGACGTTTTGTTTTATTTAACATGATAACCATATTTACGAAATACATTTAAATACATTAACAGATTCAACTATTGTGTGAACAGAATGTTAATATGTAGCCTACAGCAAATTATTTTATTGCGCCCAGTATAGGAGGTTGTTGCGATCTAACTAATTTCATGATGATGTGTGATCATATTATTCCACGAAAAGAACATGTAAAATAAATTAGACCTAAACATAGATGTGAATAAATTTATTTACATCGACGGACCTGACCTAATTTTATAATATGAGAAACACCATGCCGCTTATTTTCAAACATGGTATTTCCTACGTACTAACGGTGAAACAGACGTATTTACGTATGTAACGTACAGTAGCATGCTAATGTTGATTTACCATACCGACTAGACTAGGCCTAAACATTTTTCTTAGTGTAATAACGAAAATTATGGTCTAAACCTATAAATAATTCCTTTTCTGGCTTTGGCAATGACAAAATCATTGATAACATAATCATGTTCAACATTTAATGTTATTGATTTAACCGATTTTTGCCCATTGCGGAACGTAGCTCATTTTTTAAGGCCATCTTACTAAACGCACGTTTCCCAGAGGCATCAGACACAGGCAAAACTATCATGAGTCTTTAAAGTCAACGCAAATTTGGGGAAGGATCTTTAAAGCTGAGTTCACACTTCCATCTATTTTTACTACTCTACTCAACTTTTTCCCGGTATATTCTTAATTCTTGACTTAATTCAGCCCGGTCTAGATACTTTAGATTAGGTTTTTGCAAACCTTCTGCAATGCTGATAAAAAGTCTTGATTTATTATTGTTCACTATTGTTTTACTGTAATCAAACCCAATTCTTTAATCGTGCAAAAAACCATATCATCCACTTGGTAAGTAGTATAAAATAGTGATAGCTACAATCAGACGACACACGGTCCCGACACAACGCGACGCTGCGGGTCAAGAACGTGCGGGGAACACTGAGCTTAGTGATAGGGACCGAGTCAGTTAACCCTAGAGAGCTCGGGCCTACCGCCGTAACGTGAGAGCTCGCGCGGGGTAAATATTTACCCCATTATTTTTAATGTATTTCTTTAATGAAACAACAAGCAATTAATTCGAAACATAGGCTATTATAGACTTTATTGTCAACTATATTTAACTTATATACACTCCATCATGTAGAAAGTCTTAACAGAAAAGCATACTGTTCACACTTAAAACAGTCAACACAAGTTTCTACTGTATGGTCCTTGCAGATGCTTTTACCGCAATTAGCATAGCACTTGGTAGTTTTTCGGTCCAAATTTCTAAATTTCTTAGTCAGAAATCACATCTGACTTTTTTTCCGAGTTAGTTGTTGCATTGGTTCTTGATGCGGTATTACTAAAGCCAGCTTTATGCACGTTTTTAGGTCTCTTGGTATACCAAGAGATACTAACATTATAATGTTACAACGTGATCATTATAACATTATAATGTTACAATTTCAGTACAGCGTGGACTTAACACGAGATTTGCCGTTACAAATTTGGCGTTACATCAACCTAGACTTACAGGTCAGCCACTAGGCGAGTCGAATGGAAGGTACTGAGGGAGAGAAAGCACTCGGGTGCGTCTTCGCATACTTTTTCTTGTGTTAAAAACGTGCCTGTAGAAAATTTACCCCGCGCGAACTCTCAAGGGTTAGAGGTGCCGGTAAAAAGAAAAATTAAAAATTATTCCTCCGAATAATTCTCTGACTGAAGGCTGCTAGACCGAGAAGATCTGCTCACTTTTCTTAAATATAATTGATTTTTTAAACATATTTGTTTTTTAATGTGAGTTTTTTTCTTTAAAAAATTTCAACTGCCCGCTGCAGCGGTATTAGGTATTTGTACTCCCCCCCCTCGTGGCGGCCCTGTGATTTGATAGCAAAAGTTTTTCACTGCAAATTAAAGTAGCTGATACCAGGAATAAAAAACACATTTGGAAATAATGCTATTGCGCTGATATACACAATATAGTTTCAGAAACGTGGGTTATTGTTACCACATGCACGTATTTTTAAGAACTTTCTTTAGATGAACAAGACCGTATCCGAGAAGTAGATGGTATTGATCACGTTTTTCATGCACAATTACCTGATCCTGAAGCACTATCAATAATAGTTTCAAATAAGATAGATCTTACTAGTATAGATATTACCTTGAGATTACTAAGATAGATCTTATTAGTACCTAAATATTGCTCGATTTCGAGCAACAGGTTACCTAGTAATAATATAGATTTCGTGATTCATATCGCTTATAATTTCTAATAAGCGAATATGTATATCACTTTAACGAATATATGGGTGTTGGGTGTTGGTAGCAAACAGTACAGGAACAGCAAACCTTAAGTTTGCATGTAACCATACAAATTTATATTTATCAAAATTATCTGTAATCTATATACTTGTTTAATACGTCAGGGGTATTTAAATAATTCGCTTTTCCCCGAGACTTTGAATGTCGCATCCTGATGTGCGGGTGCTAATAAGGACGTTGCGTACCGTGCAAATGTGAAAATGTATAGCACCCCCTCCGCAATCTTCGTATGGATGTGGCTTGACATGTATGTATAGCACCTTTAATAAAGTGCTCGACAATTTGCAGTACCGGCTGGTGCGCAATAGAATGTTGACATGTGCCGATTGTGAATCGCTGCGCAGCCTGGCGGCAGAAAATGCAACTGTTCTGCTGTGGTTCGCGAGCAGTCCGCTAGATGTCATTACAAGATGGGACTTTCAGAATGACGCGCGTTCAAGTCGTCAGGATTCATATACTACACATTACACATTGATCTCATAACACAAGGGGTTTTACATTGCAGCGTACAACGGAATACCGTACTCTATTCAGGCAAGCCCTTTTAAATAACAATACTTCTCTAGTTCGAGTTTTTTTTGTTCGGCCAGGAGAAAATCTTCAAAAGACACCCGGAGTTGTACGCGGTTGACTCCGGGTGTCTTTTGAAGATTCTCTCGTGGCCGAACCAAAAAACGTTGAATTACAGAAGTTTTTATTTTATTTAAAAGGGCTTGCCTAAATAGAGTATTCCGTTGTACGCTCCAAAACCCGTTGCGTTATGAGATAAATGTTCATGAAGCCTACAGTGCAATCAAAGCAAAAAAATTAGGACCCTATTTTTAAGGCTCGGGGCATCGTTAAGGATTAAAAAAATAAGCTTTTAATGATCCCTGCATGCGCTTAGATGAAGTGTACAGAGTAAAATTCATGCCTACTAAAAGTTTAAAAAATTGACTTTCCTCAATTCAGGAATTGACGGGGGCTTTTGTCACTGAAACAGCCTTCCAGAATTCCCGTGTCTATGCTACCTGTTGTTGTGGACTTTCTCGATCCACGTTCATTTTGTTCGTTTATAAAAAAAGAGATATTATATATTTTAAATAATTTTTTATCTCGCATATTTTTTATATATATCTGAATAAAATTTGGTATGTGGCTTCCTAGTTATTGTCTACTAGATTATTTCAAAAAATCTCATGATTTAATATTTCTATGGCAGCAAACCTGCATACTCATTTCTTAGGTAATTCTCACGGAGAACATTTTTGTTAGCTTATTTTAGGATTTAAGTTGATTTTTTTACTTGATTTAGGATAATTCTGAATGATTTATCTAAACATTTGAGATTCGCTGAGTATGCAAGTCTGCTGCCAAGCGGGGTAGTATTTTTTAAACACAGAAATACTTTTTTACTGTAAATAATTGTTTAAAACCTTGTGCTGTTTAGTTTGCGATACAAAGCAGGTTTTCCCATTCTTGGTTTCGGTTGAACCTACTTATGGAAATTTAGGAATTAACGATTAAAATTTCTATGTTCCTCCATTGCAAAACCGAGGACAATATTGTCGGAGTAGTGCTGTCGGAGACTCGGAGATATGCCTGTCGGAGCAGTGCCACTTCTGACTGTCGCTGTCGGTGTTGTGCCTTCGACATTATAAGTTTCACAAGACCAAAATTTGCTTAGCAAAATTTTAGAATAATCACAATTTCCCACACGAAATTCAGATGTAACTTCGCAAGGCTCAAAGCCGGTAGTCACAACTTCGAATGGCACTGCTCCGACAGGCATAACTCCAAAATGCGCTGTTCCATAGATAAAAACATGGATGTTTTTATCTATGGCTGTTCCGAAAAAAATGTCGGACCAGTGCCTTTCGGAGCTACGACATTCGGAGAAATGCCAGTGACCAGACGAGCTTTGAATCAAATGGATGATGTTTTTAACGAATTTTCTAAAAGGAATAAGATGTTACCTATATATAGGAGAATTCATGGTAAGTCCTAAGCCCGAGACTAAGTTAACTTTTAATTTTGGGACCCCCAGAAGCAAAAAAATACCATTCGTTTTAAATTTCACATATATGTGTCTCTTAAGACGATAGCGAACGTAAACATGGTCCGATCTTAATGAAATTTGGTACAGACATGTAAAGTGGTAATCACTCGAACGAGTGCGTAAACCAGACCGATCGGGCCACGGGAATGGGGAGTAAAAGGCGATAAACCCCTCCAATAATGGTTTTCTTTGAGTAGTTTACATAGAAAAATAAAAATAACCCAATTTTCGTTAACATAATTGAATTCAGCTAAAAAAACGAAGAATTTGGTAAGTTAAATCGTTGCTCTATGTCTATTGGTTACTGAGATATTGAAAGTGAATACAGTATGTCGCTCAATGTTAACCCTGTGGAAAATAAGTAAAACTCTATATCTTTGCTTATTTCCCAAAATATCTTAGCAAAACTTGGGCTCCATCTAGATGAAGTCTAATGTACAATATAGTCTAACATACCTTTTGTGGCATCAAACTTGCATATTCATTCCCCATGTTATCCTTATGGGAAATAACAAATATTCCATACCTTTCTTATTTCTTATAATATATCTTGATAAAAATGGCTTCTTCTAGTTCAAATCTACTAAATAATGAACTAAAACTACCCAATTATGAGATACCTGTTGCAGCAAACCTGCATACTCATTCCTTATTTTATGTTAATCTCAAGGAGCTTACAAAAACATGTCATATCTTGCTATGGTGGATTGAACTATTTTATTTTGCATTTTACATTCACCGAGTATGTAGGTCTGCTGCAATGTGGGTATTTTTTAATGTGATGCAATGGAAATCTTCTAAAATTAACTCTTGGAGATGAAAATAAATCTCAACAAATTTAATTTTAAAAATTTGAGTTTATAAATTCAATATAACCAAAACATATTTAAAATTTCAAAATTGTTTAAGCCCCACCAATGTAGTAATTGAAATTAAAAATATGTCAGCTCTAATAAAGTAATTTATCGGTTTTATTTTGCAGAAAAATATTAATTCTGACTATGAAACGGTCAACAAAATAGTAAGGCAACAAGGGTAAACTGTACATACCCATTATTCACAATTAGTATTTGGCTCTTATAATTACTATATTTGGAAAAAGAGTAGGTACATATATAAATGAAAGTTTTTTAATAAATATTTTTTCAGAAATTGCAACCATACAAAAGAAAACCAAAACTAAGACTTAATCATTAGAACTGCTTTGGCTGAAAGTCTCAATTTCAAAGGAAAATTTAGTTACATTTTCTGACTGGGCTTCGGCATCGCCCGAGACACCATGGCTCCAGAGTACAAAGGGGAAATAAAAATTAGCTAAAAACATAATTAAGGATAAAAACATAACAACTAATGTATGAGTTTGAAAATTCAAAAATTCACTAAGTCTTACTGGTGTCTCATCGGTTTCCTTGCGTTCTTGAAATAACGACACGACGCCTAGGACGAACACTGTGAAGAGTAGTAATGTGGAAACAAGTATAAGCACTGCTGCTACTTTCAGAAGGACAAACTTCTCTGTAATCAATCCGACAAAACTGATAGTCCCGATAACTCCACACATAATCGAATAGATGATGATACTTGTCTTGTATGCACTGTACTCATCGCCCCAGCCATATAATGTCAATGAACTATAACCCATCAATGCAAAGTAAACCAATCCGATGATGATTGACCCAGTCTGCAGTGAGATGCAGTTACAGAACGAGTTTACACGAATCATTTTGTGAAATTTGGTTTAAGATTTTTTCATTTATTGTTTCTATGAGAACAGTTTTTTATATTTAATTTAACACAAAAATTACAATGCACACTTACACCTCTTGGTTTTCACGTTCAGTAAATTAACACGAATAAAACTCAAAACCCAAAAATCTAATGAATTTCAAATTGAAATTGAAGGCTGTTTATATTGCAGTAATAAGGTACAGGCTGTCTTTGCCTCCAGCCAAATCAAAATTGCTACTTGAGAGCCAATTGCTATGCTTGGGTTTAGCAAAATATAAAACACCCTAATTTTATTTCCTATTTGCAAAAATAAGAATAACCCTGTGATAATTTGAACTATTATGTCTCCCCTTTTAACACTATTACTCAACACAACCTTCTCAATATTTTGCGATATTATTCTCTGTTTTTCAAAATGATATAATTTTTAAAGCTTTTACACTTATAATATTTACAGAAGAAACAAAAATTTTCCGACAAAAAATCTTTTTTAAATTTCCTTGAAGTTGGGTTTAAGACATTATCATAGACAACTTAAAGTCAATGACGTTATTCATTAATCATAAATAATTCCCAAATGCAGGCTCTAAAAATTACACTGTGTCCCCATGAATGATGCAAATTGGGAATTTTCGTCCTATTTTTGCACTTTTGACTTTAGCAGTTTGCAAAGTTTGCGTCCAAAGAATTTATTTTTAATTCCTCGGCACTCCCTTAAACAACTTTTATTGATTTCTGAACCCAACAGTCAGTAAAAAAAGAGCCATTTTATACCTTTCTACTATGACACCTATGAACCCTCCAGTATGTATGGAGTATACAGGGTATTTAAAGGTTTGCTTATTTGCAAAATATTTTTAGTTGGATTCTTCAAAAATTACTCATTTTAGGAGGTACCTGAAAGATATCACAGGCAGCTTTACGTCATAATGTTTAAGGGTGCCAGATCACCTAATTCAAACATCAAAATCCTTTTCAAAGGGTCCGTTTTAAGTAATATTCAGGAAGCTATTTATTTTATTTAACAAAATCCCTGTTACAATCCATGTACAAGCTAATTTAAAGTTACAGCATGTTGAAAAATCCTCCTTTTATGCAAAAATATTAAAAAAAATCAGGGGGTGATGGGCCCCCCATAGGTCAGCCCTTGAATATGATATAATAAGAAAATCAAAATCAGGAAAAGGAGCTATTTCCTAGGGGTTTTGTCCTGGAGGGAAAGTTGAGGGTAGCACCTTTGACTATGAATAATAAATAGACCTCCCATTCTTAAAGCCCAGTTAGTGCGGGGTGATATGTAAGCATTAGACCAAGGCCACACTACACTACAGGCCGGAGTCTCCCCCCCTCCTCCCTGATGCCACGTCACAACACCGGCCGAACTCCTAGCGCTGTGTTGGAAATAACAACTAAAATCATATGAAAATCGTAAACATTTACCAAAAAATTATGACATTAGAACATCGAAATAAAAACAATAAGAAACAAAACTGTCAAATTTCCAATAAATCATCTGATGAAATGTAAACAAATTACTTGCCTGTAATGTTTACAGTTTTTTAAGTTTATGAAATAAAGTCTTGTTGTCTTTAAAATTATTTTCAACCGCATTTGGTTATTCATTGATTAATGCAGATTCGAAAAAATAATGGTTTCTAAATGAAAACTTAAACGAATTACTTAGGGCACGATAGTTTTAAGAGTGCGACAGTGAATCGCCATAAGAGTACATTATAAAAGCGTCTGCGATTCCGTCTGATAATGTGACGTCACCCCAAAAGGACTCCGGCCTGTACTGTAGTGTGGCCTTGATTAGACCCTTCCGTTCGATTTGCATGTAAAAATTTATTTGTTGATTTTAAATTATTAACAATATATTTAGTAGTAAAAAACGCCCTGTTGACACTTTTTATCTCATCTTCTTACCTCCAAAATCTAATAGAGGGCATAACCTTATGATTGAGCCTAAAAAATAAAAAGGGTATAGTAAAGGAAAGATACCATTTTACATTAGAAAAATTTCTATAAGAGTGACTTGTGCGTTTTTCTGTCATATTATACATGATAATAAAAGTACTAAATGTTTACCTAATAAATATCACCACCGGAAGTGCAACATTTTCAAGATGGTGTCCAAGATGGTGTCAAGAGCACTGAGGACATAGAAAATAAATCATTCGTTAGGCAGTGTATAAGCGAATTTTGTGTCATAATGCCGCTGCCAATAATGAAGGGAGGTAGGAGCTTTACTTTAACTGGGTAAAAATATTTTCCGCCATCTTGGATCCGCCATATTGGATGTGAACTTTTTTTCAAAAGTAAACATTGTGTTGTGACCCATCATTACAAACTAGATTTTCAAGGTGATAGCAATGCCGAAATCCGTTTTTGAAAATCTTCATTAGTTTTTAAGTTTTACCCAAACAAGATTCTTCTCTGTACAAACCTTATGGACATTTCAAGCTTTACATTTTTTTTAGGATTATAATTCTTATACCTCCGGTTCTAAACAAAGTATGATGGTCGTTTGAGTCTTAAAACACTCAATGATATAACGGTATTAATGAAATAAACTGTCAATTTGAATCAGAATGGAAAGAGACTGAATTATCATTCATAATTTAACATAAAATTTAATTTTTCTAAAATTTAACTTATTTTGGTTAAAAATGAAATATTTCAGGTTTTACATTAGATAGACTACTGTCAGTTCTGGTATTATATTATTCGGCAAATAATTGGCTTTCTAACTATATATTGTAAATTGGAATCAGACGAATTTCAGGTGAGTTATGATCCTTCATTCTATATAAAGTTTATTTATTTGCACATTTTTAGTTTAGTTAAGGGCATGTATCAACCATTCTAACAGAGGCTTGAAATTTGCTGAAACCTTAAATTTCTCACATTGTTTTAGGCTTTAATTTGAACTATTAATAATTAAAATCGATTGAATTAGAGGCGAGTTATAAGACTTAAACTTAACAGGAATTCCGTAAGTAAATAAATTTTAAATTCAAGGAAGGATCATAACTCACCTGAAATTCATCTGATTCCAATTTACTATAGCTCATATGAAAGCCAATTATTTGCCGAGTAATTTAAGTCCAGAACGAACAATTTATCTCATGTAAACCCTGAGTTATTTAATTTTAACAAAAGTAAATTACAGAAAAAACTATTTTTATTTTTAATTATGTAATAAGACTCGGTCTCTTTCCGGTCTGATTCAAATTAACAGTTTCTCTAATTGATGCATTTATAATACTGAGTGTTTTAAGACCCAAACGATCTATATACGTTGATTAGAACTGGAGATATAAGAAATATAATCCTTAAAAATATTCAATGCTTAAAACTCCCATAAGGATTTTATGAGAAAAATCTTTGTTTGGATATATCTTGAAAACGAATAAAGATTTTCAAAAAAGGATTTCAGCATTGCAATCAGCGTGAGAATCTAGTTTGAAATAATCGGTCACAACACAATGTTTACATTTGAAAAAATATATTACATCCAATATGGCGGATCCAAGATGGCGGCTAAAAAATGTTTTTCCAGTCAAAGTGAAGGTCCTACCTCCCTTCAATTATTGGCAGTGGTCTTATGACACAAAATTCACTAATACACTGTGCAAGGGATTAACTTACTGAATCATCAAAGAAGATTACCTCGTTTTTCTCTCTATTTTGGTAGCCATCTTGGATTGGGGTGTATTTAAGGATGAAAAAAATGTCAACAAGTCATTTTTTCATCCAAAGGTACTCATTAGTAATTTTCAAAAGTTATTTCAATTTTTACAAGCCAGTCGAACAGAATATACATACCATCCCGGACTAAGTTAGTTGTAGATAGTTTTGAGTGACCCAGAATTTAAAGTTGTCATAGTTTCATTGATTACTAACAGAGGCGCAGAGGTTGACTTTAGTGCTTCTATCAACCCCTTATTTTAGCTAATTTATTTAGAGAATTTGTATTCTATCTTGCATAAATAAATAATTAATTGACCAAATTGCTCGTTTTATGTGTCACTAAATGATATATTACTTCTTGATACTTAAATTAAAAGGACATTAGTTCACTCTGATAGTAATTCACTGTAACTAGGGGCTCTTTCGATCCTGGGTCACTCAAAACCTGGTACGTTACACATTTGATAATGCGATGGAAGGTCTGCTTCAGATTCAAAGTCAATGGTAGCACTTTATAGAACTGTTGGCAATAAAGATTTTTAGCTAATAAAGACAACACAGTGTACATAAAACTATGGCAACAAAAAGGCTTCCCAACTCCAAATTTTTGTTGTGAAGCACTCTTTTAAAAAACTGGAATTTCAAACGCAAATTTAAAAAAGCCTGATGGAAAGTAAGCAAATAACCAGTCTGCTTGAGTTTAGTATCCAGTTTTAGAAGTTTAATTATTATAAATGAGCACTACAACAGATTCCCAGTCAATATATTTATTACATTCCTTCACAAGAAAAAGAATGTTGCTATAAAATATGTTAGTGCACAGCTGTTAAAAATGCAACTTACATGATGGCAAAGTTTTACCAGTGTCCTAGACTAGCTTTATTCATTGCATGGTAGCTCCAGACTACCATCCATGGAGAAAGCCAAAAACATAGAGAATGAAGAAATTTCAACAAAAATAAAGGCATTTAAAAACCCAGCTCATCAGGAATTCTTTGTTTCATCTCATCCTCTATTCTGCATTCTTCTATTCACTACAAAATACCAAACCAGCACAACATGATCGTCAGTTCTGTAGAAACGGCCACTAGGATTTACGATACCTTCAGCAAGACGGTCTTCTCTTCAAAAAATTGGACACTAGTTGTAAGTGCCCTGGTCATTCCAAAAACAACAGCAGGGACAAAGACATATGTCTTGTACGCTCTGTACTCATCGCCCCGGTCATATAATGTAAATGAATTATATAACCCATAAATGCGAAGTAAACCAATCCGATGATGATTGACCCAGTCTGCAGTGAGATGCAGTTACTGCATGTCTGTACTAAAATTATTCTGTAGAAAAACTGAAATATTTGGTTGCAGTTGAAAAATAAATTGGTTACACAGTGAATTATTAGTTTCTATGAGAACAGTTTTTGTTATATTGTTTAACCAAACACCTAAATGACAATGCTTGGACACCTTGGTTTACACATACACCCCTTCAAAATAGTATACGTAAAAAAATTATTTCCATCATTTGAAAACTGGTAACTAGAATCAACTAGAATGAACTGGTGGTTGGAATCATTTGAACTGTTTGGTAACTAGAATCAAATTGTTCCAGAGCTTTTGACAAAAACAAATCCAACCATACTGACATTGAAACAAGGAAGCCATATTTTCTCTTCTTCCCTTATGAGAATTCCAATATAGGACCACCTACCGTAACACGATCCCATATTGAATTCTTAGGTAGGGCCTGGGATCACAGGTATTAAATAGTATACCTAAAATACCTATTAAATAGTAGTAGTTCCACAGGCAAACCTTAACAAAAGTTATTTTAAAATATGTAAACATGAGAAAAATCAAAATAAATGGCATCAGAAACCTGACATACTTCCTCACTTTTTCCATCATTGAATTTTTTCTAAACTATGATTTATAATATTCGATTTTAATTTTTAAAACCATAAAGGTGGTGTCACCTCCTAAAAATTGTTTAAAGTAAAAACAACTAGATAACTGCCCGTGCTCCACTACCGGAATAATTTCAGTAATATTTTATTTAGAGCCTGCCTTATTTTTGTACATAAAATATTTCTGTTAGGCCTACAAATAAACCGGACTTGCAAAATTTCCGTTATCCAAACAGATTTCTTGTTTACACCAGAATGAATGTTTAACATTACTCCTAGTTTCATTGAATAAATTATTTGCCAACTGCTCAACATTTATAACCTAATGTTCTAATGTTGTCAAAATGTTCTGTTTGTGGTTTCCATCCAAAGTCACCAAATGGGAACAACAGGGGACAGGCCAATAGGTCTAATGATGGCTCGAGAGAGTAATTTTACGAACACCATTAAATCTTGAAAGGGTTCAAGTTTCTTTCCCCAATGGGATCACCGTCTTCTGACCGGAAAATAGCAGCCACATCTGTCTGATCTGCATCATAATAACGTCTCCTATGATGCAGTTTGTCTTCCACGATATGTATAAGAATTTCTAGTCCAGTCGCCAACTAGGAAAATAGGCATGAGCCTTGAAGTAGGGTACGACTCAAATTTTATGACTCATTATAGTACTATTTGATATACTGAACAAGATATGGCGGATGCCAGACTGGCATCCTTGAGCAATTTTGAATATCGAGGGTCAAAGTTCAAAGGGCCGAAAATGGAGAAACAGATAGTGAAAAAAAATATTTATGGTATCCAAACAAATGTTCCCCAAGATATTGATTTTAAACCGCCACCGATAGTTGCTGGGTCGTAAATACTTCATTTTTATTGGGTATTAATTTTCAGCCCCCATCTTGGATCCGCCGTATTGGATACAAGTTAATTTTTTTAAATGTGAATGTGGTGTTGTGACACATCATTACAGAATAGATTTTCACGCTGATTACAGTGCCACAATCCGTTTTTGAAAATATTGTTTCGTTCTCAAGATATACTCAAATAATGATTCTTCCCTGTACATTTCTTATGGGAGTTTCCAAATTAAACTATTTTTTTGTTTTGTTTTTCTTAGATCTTCGGTTCTAATCGCATTATAAATTTCGTTTTGGTTTTAAAAGATTCAGTGATTCAATGGCTTTAATTTGAAATATTGACTTGCTTAGAACCTGATGAATAAGTGTTTCTGTAAAATTAAATTTTGGAAAATAAACGTTTCATGTTCAATGTTGCTTTGTAACTCATCTCTGACTGGAAGTAATTAAATGATTATTAGTTCAAATTAAAGCCATTAAATCACTGAATATTTTTTGAAAAAAATAACTTAAAAATTTTATAAGAATCGGAGATATAAGATAAACTAAACAAAAAAAGTTCAATTTTTAAGATTGTTTGACTTTTGAATAAACTTGAATGAAAGCCAAATATTAGATGAGTGTTTTAAGACTAAAAATAATATTGAGACTTACTTGTAACCTGAGATATAAATGTTTAAGTAAAAATAATTTTTGAAAAATCTAAATCCAATGTTCAATGTTGCTTTGTAACTCATCTCAGACTGATCATAGTTATATGATTAATATTTACAATTAAAGCCATTAAATTACTGCATTTTTTAAGACCAAAACGAACTTTGTAATGTGATTAGAACCGGGGATATAAGAGAAACAAGACAAAAATAGTTAAACTTTGAAGATCGTATGATCTTTAAACGGTCATAACCCCTTTTACAAAGTGGTTTTTAAGTTGAAGATAGCTTAAATGAAAGCCAAAGATCAGATGAGTGTTTTAAGACCAACCATAATATTTAGACTTACCTAGAGCCTGAGATATAAACCTTTAAGGCCTGATTTCACCAACCATCAGTTAAGGGTCGGTTAATAAACCGTTTGTTAAAGATAGGAAAACTATATTGAACAGCTGATAAAATTAAACTAACCGAGCCTTAACGGTGGTTTAAAGTTTGGTGAAATCAGGCCTAAGTAAACATAAATTTTAAAAAATCAAAATTTTATGTTCAATGTTGCTTTGTAACTCATCTCCGACTAGTCTTGTTTAAATGGACAATATTTTTAATTAAAGCCATTAAACTACTGAATCTTTTAAGACCGAAACGAAATTTATAATGCGATTAGAACCGGAGATCTAAGAAAAACAAAACAAAAAAATAGTTTAATTTGGAAACTCCCATAAGAAATGTACAGGGAAGAATCATTATTTGAGTATATCTTGAGAACGAAACAATATTTTCAAAAACGGATTGTGGCACTGTAATCAGCGTGAAAATCTATTCTGTAATGATGTGTCACAACACCTTATTCACATTAAAAAAAATTAACTTGTATCCAATATGGCGGATCCAAGATGGCGGCTGAAAATTAATACCCAATGAAAATGAAGTATTAACCACCCAGCAACTATCGGTGGGGGTCTAAAATCAATATCTTGGGGAACTTTAGTTTGGATACCATAAATATTTTATTTTTTCACTATCTGTTTGTCTATTTTCGGTCCTTTGAACTTAGACCTTCGATATTCAAAATTGCTCAAGGATGCCAATCTGGCATCCGCCATATTCTTGTTCAGTACATCAAATAGTACTAGAATCAGTCATAAAATTTGAGTCGGATCCTACTTCAAGGTGTCATGGCTTGGCGACTGGACTATTCTGAGTCAGATTTACAACCCATATCTTCCATAGTTCTTAATTAAGCTATGAAGGGTTTTATAGAATAAAGACCACTCTTCAGCAGTTGGTCACATTTCACATTGGATCTTTAACCCATTCAGTGAGTAACAGATAAATTAAGAGTTTATCAAGAGTTCCTTCACACAGTAATTGGAAAAAATGAAATGGAAATATTGCGCACAATATTTATTTATAGATCTTTGTGAAAAGTAGGAAAATATTTATTTGTGCTCACATAATTTTTTTATAATGTTTCAAAACAACTATATAATTAAGTATACAAAGCAATGTACAATTAAACAACAATAATTGATGAGTCTTACATTTTTACAATAGAACCAGAATTTAAAATTCTATTCCCCCGCTACTCAGTTTTGTCATGAAAAGTTCAAGTGAATTAATCCTCAATTAATGACTTTTATCAAACCTTTCCGATTTTTTACCACAAATTCAGTTTCAGAGTTCAAACTAAATTTACATTTAAGTTGGTCTCTTTACAATATTTTGATTTATATAAAGTACTACGATTTCCCTTGATTACATTTGAACCTATCTAAATCTTCAATGAAATTGTAAACTTGGTGGTAGAAATTTATACCTGGTGTATTACCTCACTGAACTAATGTCGTGGCTAACTTTTTGATTTGACAGATGACTGATAATTTATTACATGCAGCAGTCCTACATAACAAGATTATGAATCAACTGTATCAACAAGGTCCCCATAAATTTTATTTAGTAGTTTTGACCTTTTTATATAATTTTAAAATTGATAATTAAGAGTATACAAAGCACAATATTTCTTAAAAAAATCACAATACTTTAAAGCATTTGCTTTTTAAAATAGTCAGGATGAATAAACAATTGCATAAGCTATAGCCCAGAGGAGAGACAGACAGAGGTCTTTCTTATGTTGCACTAAACTACCTGACACCCAGGGAGACAAATAATAAGAAAGGTGGTTGTTTTTTAATCTAGACAGTTTATCCATTTAACATTTAACACTATAGCCAACTTATGTGCAACCAAAAAAAACTGGTGTTTTTTTTCATTGAGAATGCTCTTAATGGCCAAGAAAAATGTCTTTAAATGTTGACTTTATTTTCAGTACTAACTTTCAAGTAAGCTTCCTAATCTTCCTTTCAATTCTCATCACAGTAAATAAATAGTACGGAATATAATAATGATGCATAAAAAAAATAATTGTAGAGCAACACGTTATTCCATTAAACTATTAAAACCAAAGTTAAAATGAGGTCCTAAGTAGATAACAATTAAAACCTTTTATAAAAATAACAATTCAATTAAAAAAGGATGTTTATTGTCAGTATCATAAAATAAGCGAAAATAACTAAATATAAAATCATCCACTAGTACTTTGTTAAATTTGTTTTAAGATAATATTTAAAAAATACTTATTTGTATTGTTAATTTAAATATTTTTAAATTGATATCCTTTAAAAATATATTACTCTTTTGATTTGATGTAACATCATTTTGGCATTACAGGCCAATAACTGTACAGGGTTTTTTTTTAAACGCAACCCTTCTTTATAAGATTGAATAATGCACATATAAATATGAAATGAGTAGTGTTTTGTTAATCTTTAAATTTTATACAACCTATTATTCAAGTGTGATCACATTTAGTTTACATTATGTGCTCAAACAATCCGCCATTGGCATTTGTACAAAGTTTTGCTTTCTCCATCAAATTCCTGAACTCGTGTTGCAAGGTTCGTCTTTGAATTTCTTGCATTAAATTTATTATGTTTGTTTTGAGGTTCTGAATATCCTGTGGCTTGTTTTCGTAGGCCTTACTTTTTATGTAACCCCAAAGAAAATTGTATACTCCCCCCCTGGAATTGGGGTGAAATCCAGGGATCTTGGGGGGGAGGAATAATGCTTCACTAATAAAATGAAGTTTTGGGTTGCATTAAGAAAAAACACCCTGTATTTTCCCTCTATATAAGCTACTAATTCTCTAAGTAGTTTAAAATAAAAGATAAAATATCATAAAAAATATACATGATCATTCTATAAATATACATATTATAATGTTTATTAATTGGAACAATAGTTTACATGGAAACATAAAATTGATGAGTATAAAAAGGTTATTGCATACCATGAAGGAATGTACAATGTATATATGAATGTAAATAAGGAGGTATGGGATTTCGAAAAAATCACTGAATACTTTGTTGAACAAAGTGAATTAAAATAAGTAAAGGCATCAAGTAGGAATGTACTGTTAGAACTTATTGGATGGTTTTTAATAGAAAATTACAGGCACTAACAAGGAATCATTGTATGTCCTCTACAAAGAAGAAAAATAAGAATCTTTATTTATTAGTAAAAGTATGCATTAAATGTGGTTGTTTCTGTTAATTTCTGTAGGCCCCTACAGCAAAATTTAATCAATATAAGTACGTATTAAAAAATTTCCTAATACTCACAGAGTTTCCACAATGTGAGGGCTGAATTAAAACACGTTATATTTAAACATGTTTTCTATTGTTGAAACTCCAGAAAGTTTATTTTTTAACCAAGGAACAAATTAAATTTCCTTTTCAAACATGTCACCATTAATGTAACATCTTGAAAATCATAAGGTAAGAATCTTTGCCACCAGTAAATTTAATGATAATTACTTTACATACGATGGGTGTTACTCCACCATCCGTCACATTCGATCGATAAGGATAATACCCGCCACTTATGATGAGCCTACTTAGTTACAGAACACAATGTTAATACTGGCTAAAATATCTAATTTATGTCCACAGCCATAAAACCAAATACCCGACGTAGGAAGGTGCTCTAATGGTTGACAGGACACGGCGGGACGAACCCACCGAACCCCTTCTCCAGCTCCTGGGCAACAGCAATGCAGAGGTGGTCGTTAAATGGCGCTGCCACGACCTAATCACAACAACCAGCAAGATTTAAAATTTTTCACCATCTCAGAATGTACTAATTTGTTATAGACTCTAAAACTGTTTCTAATTGAAGGAGCTGTAGGTGTGTTAACAGTAGAAAGTCAGCAGCCTGTAAACCATTTTTCATTTCATTCAAATGTTATTAAAGACAACACAACTTTTCACTAACAAGGGTTGCATTATCAATAGTTTTATTGATTATCTTATCTACATATGAGATGTTAAACTGAATGTGATTTCATTGTAAGCCTCCGGATACCAATAAATACTATAATGGTTTAAATACCTGTTTTATGGCATCCAATGTTGTACTATTGTGCAACTAGTTTCGACTTGATCAACAAATCATCTTCAGGCAAACAAGGATGTTAACACCTGTCTGTCATCTTCAGTTGAAGATTGTCGTCAGTTAATAATAAAAAATGAACAATCAGAGACATGACGGACACTACACGAACACTTAAAAAACACTTAAAACATCAAACAGATTTTTCTACACAGAGACGACGCAACCCGGCGCGGTAGTAGTTGAGTCTAGACTGACCGGTGCGGCGGTCAAGGACAATGCATCGCACTCTTTATCTGTTATCGGCTCAGGTTGCATTGTTCCTACCCTCCCCCAACGCTGTTATCAACGTTGTTATCAAGGTGGTGGAGGGGGAAGGTAGGAACAATGCAACCTGAGCCGATAACAGATAAAGAGTGTGATGCATTGTCCTTGACCGTCGCACCGGTCAGTCTAGACTCAACTACTACCGCGCTGGGTTGCGTCATCTCTGTGTAGAAAAATCTGTTTGATGTTTTAGTGTTTTTTAAGTGTTCGTGTAGTGTCCGTCATGTCTCTGATTGTTCATTTTTTATTATTAACTGACGACAATCTTCAACTGAAGATGACAGACAGGTGTTAACATCCTTGTTTGCCTGAAGATGATTTGTTGATCAAGTCGAAACTAGTTGCACAATAGTACAACATTGGATGCCATAAAACAGGTATTTAAAACCATTATAGTGAATGTGATTCCTTCAGCTCTGATTTCAGCTAGGCTTGACAGCAGTGTGAAGGCCATGCGTTCTAAGCAAAAATTCACGTCCCACTGGCCATTAAACTAAACTGTCAACTGATTCAGTCTAAGCTTAGCAGAACCTGTACCATATACGTATCCGAAGGGACTTAGGGTATGACATAGGGAAAACTTATATTATCCTGTACAGAAAGATTTAAAACATGCTTGAAATGCCCTCAAGGGATATGCAGGGTGAAGTAGCCAGGCTCTCTTGCCTCTTCACATAAAAAATTGTTTGATTTTTCATTGGCATTTGAAATTTATGAACTTCAACATTATCAAAAATTTACACGCTTACCTGCAGTCCGAGAGGCAGTCCGTTCCGGCTCAGGCCCAGAGGCACTTGCGTGGCAGGGAAGCGCAGCACATTGACGATGGCCCAGTAAGCAAAGTTGTACGGCCGGAAGAAAGGCACGCAGTGGTGGTTAGCGGGCGTCGGGTGGCTGGGAAATAGCAGCACTCCGTTGGACCCGAGCTCCTCCTGTGACGAGAGACATTAGACCTTTCATTCTGACTATTAAGATGACTTTTAAGAACAAAAAGTGTGTGGCTGAGATGTTATTGTACGATACAAAATGTTGAATACTGGGAGCGTTTGCAAAAGGTTATTTATGTAATTTAAAAAACTGCCAAATTTATCAAGAACTGTTTATGAAACTTTAACTAATGCCAGTCATACATTTCTATTAACTGTTGAAAGGTGTGTATTTTCTGTGATAATGCCATGTATTTCAAACTAAAAAAAGGGCATTTACACAAACTAATCTTATAGACATACGATTCAAAATTACATAAACCACCACTTAAAAAAAAACCTAATAAACAGTAATAATGAAGGAGTAATAAATACAATGTGACAAATTTACTAGTTTGATTGTTGTTTTTAATCAAAATAAAGATATCGAAAATATATAAATGCATTCTCAAGCGATTAAATTTTTATAAACTCATAGTTACCATACATTAGCAATAAGATTTAAGAAGGAAAACAAGTCACAAAACTAAGCCAAAAACCTTAATGTATTAAAAAAAAAAAAAAAAAAAACTACTCTAGGAAGCGAGTGCACTACACCCAAACAAAGCTGAAAATCCCATCCAAACATGCAGCCGGACATCCTCCAAATTTTCCTTCTGTTTACTTAAAGCCACAATCTATGTTTGTGTTTGTGCACTTCCCACAAAACGGGTGAGAACACTGAACCTTCAGCCTTATTTCCAAGTAAAATGGGAGAAATTCGCTAGAAAATCACTATCTTCTATCAGTTTGGGAAAAGCACAACACCTCCCAGTGACTGAATTAAAAACAATACACTCTCCCCGCCTAGAGGTGCAAAGCAGGAGAGGAAAGTCAGGGATCACTTACAATGAGCGAGGCCCTGAGCCGCTCCGTCGTCTATCATCCATCAGTTTTGAAAAGCACAACACCTGCCAGTGACTGAATTAAAAACAATATACACTCTAAAGAATACCCCGCCTGTAGATGCCAAGCAGGAGAGGAGTGTCAGGGATCACTTACGATGAGCTCCGCCCTGAGCCGCTCGGTCGTCTGCTCGGCCCAGGCGGCTGGCACCGCGGGGAACGCCGAGGCCTCCAGCAGCTTCAGCAGCGCCGGCAGCGTGAACTCCGACTTGCCCAGCAGCATCTTGGGCAGCTCCACCAGCGCGTTCACCTCGTACTGTAACACAAGAAAAATTTACTTGACAAAATTTACTCTGAGGGCAGTTAACCTGGGATTATCCGGATTAAGGTAGCGGAACACCGATCCAGATACCAAAATATCCGGAAATCTGAGGTCATGTTATTATCGTCTAAAGAGTAATCAAGAACCTAGCCTCTACTATATCGATGGTGCACACAGCTAATCACGATTGGGACAGTGGCGTGTCCTGTAATCCAGCTACTTGGAGGTCACAAACTGTGGATAGTTATGAGCGATGGCTTGTGGATGCGGTGTTACCTAATGGGGATTAACGTCTACACAATTGAAGACTATATTCATAAGACCATCCTCATGATTAGACCTGTTCGTAAAATTGTAAACCAGGTGAAATTGTGGTTCGGATCTCACGATAAAATGTAGGAACTTTAATGGCCATTGGCTTTTGGGCTATTAATTAACAATCCTGTCTGAGGAAAATGTCAGCCTGTCAGTAAAAAAACTACAAGATCACGTCACAATCATCCTACACTTATCCTTCACTAATATTCCAGTTAAAATACGCATCCAGTTCTGCATTATGGTCTTAAGAGGTATTAAAACATGTTAGTTTTACACCCATCTATTTTGAAACTTAATGTTAGCTCACACAAATCTTTAAAAACTATTAACATGAGAAGTGACGGTACCAAACTAACCGTACCCACAGAGGAGAATCAAATAGAGGTATCTTCTAATGTTGCGCTCAGCTGGTGTCAAGGACTTATAAAAAAATAGTTCACCAATAACGCCGCGAGAGAGCTGCACCGTCGCTGCCCTCTCCGAATTTAACTTAACTGTAGCTAGTAACTGAATGTAACTAGTAACTAGTAACTTAACTGTAGCTGGATTTAACTGTAACTATCAAGCACTTGGACACAACAGAAGACCCATTTAAAAGCAATCTCTGTTATATTCTTCTCTGTGCCATACCGTAGGTTACACGTATGTTGATTACGCTCGCAACTACTGTGGCAAACAAAAACACACCTTGAACGAAAATGCTGCAATGTAGCATACAGTACACGTAATTCGGCGATTTCAATTTTAGCGTTACCAAAATTCTTACAGTGATGTATAACTGTTGCATCTTAGTTTTAGAAGACACTCTCCCCAAATTAAACTCACTAAAGTCATATTTATTATGATACATTTATTTCACACATAGGCCAATCCGGATGATCCAGGATTCAAATAAATAGTGTAAAGTCCAGGTAATCCGAGGCAAGCTGTAACTATTAGATACATATAATGGCTCTGTATCTAAGAGCTGTGAAAAACCTTAATATTTCTTCTATCTCAAGAGCACTATAAAGTCTGAGATACTGACCCAATACGCTTAAATTTAGGAGTCACTAACAAATGGTGTAGTTTAAGCCTCTAGATTTATCAACCAATAAAAAGGCTTCCTTACCAATATTCAGTTCAGTACTTTATGGAGTATTACACCTGTAGGTAGCATATAAATCTATAAGGAGTCACACTAAAAAATATATTTCCAGGTAAAGTAATATTTTTTTATTATGTAACTGTTACTTTAATTATTGTATCAATAATAATAAGTATATCATGGAGATAAAACTCTTCATTACTGAACTGTTTGTTTTAAAAATATTGTTGACACATAATATCTTCAATAAAAATATTCCAGCTTTTGTAAAAGTAACAAGGGAACTGAACCTTTGTGATGTTGTAACCTGCATTCCCTGCACACTTAACATATTTCCTGTGAACTATACATTAACTGTTAAAAACCGTAAAATAAAAATGAGTTTGTTGTAAAATCACTCATTAGGCTTATATATTCAGATAGTCTTATCTCTTAAGACATAACTATAAAAGTCAAGTCCAAATTAATTACCTTTCTGTTTCCCAGATCAAAAGCAAAGTTGCCAGGTTCTTTGCTCATCCAGTAACGCCAAAGGGAATAGCAGTACCGAAATCCTGGCAGGTTCAACTGGAAATTTACAACATTAAAATATGAGTACAGTGTTTGCTTTGTTTCAAATAATAGGTTGCAATATACTTAACTAAAAACAATGCATTTTTATACTTATTTTACATTGACTGTTCAGTTGTCAGTCAAATTTTGACTGAAACTTATGGATGTTCACAAAGATGGGAATGTATTTTTCAAGCTGTTTAAAAGGGACTTTTGTGAAGTGACAGGGCAAACATTTTATCTTTCATCTTTCATAAAATTGTGAAATGCACACCACCTGCCAGAGGCTGGATTGAAAAAAAACCCATTCCCCTTTCTACAGATGCAAAGTCCCCCTGTTATTCTCATCAGTTTCTTGACCATCACTCAGTGTAAACTCAATGCTGCTGATGATATTTCACTTGATAATGGACCATTAACAAACCGTGTTTTTCTGTATTTAGTAAAATTTGTGTGTTTCTTGAGTTTTTTAAGACCCTGACGACTTCAACTTTATCAGCAGCACTGAATGTTATGGTGAGCCCGAAAATAAACAGAATTATGATCACCTGATTAAAAATAATGTTACTTAGAAAGAATCTATTCTGTTGATAAATTCTTCAATAATGTCACATATTAAATTTCACTAACATGTTTTTGCTTTTATTTTCACAAGAATTTATTCAGACCTGTCAACCTGGAAGGAATTTCAGGCGGGAGCCCAGCAGGAAGGGCCCTCCCCCAGAAAAATTTTGAAAACCAAGCCTGAAAAATGAGTTTTTAAGCATTTTTATCAACACATAAAGGGTCTTAAAAATTATTTTTTTTCCAGTTCATATCATCCAAAATCGTACAAAAATCATTGAAAATTGCAAATTTGTAAGCACATCAGGAAAGTGACATTAAAATAAATTTGTCTTCATGTAGTTGCAGACTCCCAGTCGGCAGAGCTACAAACATAACATTAACGCAACCAAAATGTCCCCATTTCCTAAAAAACTCTCTAATGTGTATGTATACATAGTATGAATCCAGATATGCGGGAGTTTTTCGACTGAAAGCGGGAGACCGGGAGTGGATGTCAGATTGCGGAAGACTCCCACATAATGCGAGAGAGTTGAAAGGTCTGATTTATTTTATAATAGGTAATAATAAAAAATAATCATTTACATTTCGGACAGATTCAAGTTCACTTTAAGTGAAATAAATTTATGACAAACATAAAACCTGAAACCCTCTACATTCAACTGCTTAACCCAGCAGAACTGACTTTGATTTGAAAACACGATGACTGACTCACGGTCTTTTAGACCAGGTTATATTATAAAAGTTAGTATATTGAAAAATTATGAGTTTATTTGCACAAAAACTCCACTGAAGCCTTTTACATTAGTTTTGTGACTGCTTCATATAGAATATTTTTTCATAAAAATGATTTATATAATATTAAAAAATATATATTTTGGACTGCAGTAGGTACTTCAATAGTTATTGTTATTGCCTTAAAAACGACCGTATGTTGTAAAAGAATGTGTTTATACTGACAAAAACTCCACAAAAGTAATGTACATTAGGGTTTTGAATATTTTATGTAAGAAATATGCGCACAAAAAATATTTATATGTAACATGAAGCCTTAAGTGACACACGGTCAAAAACACCAGACCTCTAAAGAAACTTTCATTGAACTGTCTGTAAGGGTTAGAGAATGACAGTAAGTGAGTCATGATGTTCCTAGAAATACGTACGAAAGGTATAGTGATGGCCAGCCCGGCCGACACCCAAAAAATATAATTTTTATCGAAAAAACTACTAGCCCGGTCTTTTAGACAGGTAAGTCAGTCCTCACGGGTTAAGTTGTTCGGTGGCTGATGACAAACAAAAGACTAGATAAGCAAGCTATGAGACATATAAGCGTGTACAGACCAGTTTGGCCGGCGAGCCGGTCTGGTCCTCCAAGTAGTTGACGGCCTGTCGTATCAGTCCCCGGACCTCCGCGCTGACTCGGCTAACCCTCAGGTCCCCGGGCTCCTCCACGTAACACACCTTCACTTCCTTGATGTCCACCTGCGCAGCGGCGACATTTGTGACATTCACTCCCCGGCAAACTTAGGTACTTATTAATATACAGAAAAATCTAGATAAAAAGGTATAAAATTAAAATTTTTGGCCCTTGCCAGTTTAAATATGTTAGAAATCCGCTAACTAGACATCATATGTACGGAGTTTTGTATTGTGCAGAGTTAAAAAAAAAAATTAAACGCTATGTTATTGGAATAAGGAACAAAAGTAAGAGATACTTATTCTTAAAGATCATAGCATGTGTGTTGTATAACATCTTTTATTATATTAAGCCTTCATATTCTATCATAGCTGAAGGAAATTTTAATTAAAACATAATAAGTCAAGACTTTGACTTATTATGTTTTAATTAAAATTTCCATAATTAAGTAAAGTAAGTATCTCTTACTTTACATTGACTTAGGTTTGACTTAATTTTCCGTTACTGTCCCAAAACCAGTTTTTTCCTTGGCCAGGTAGCAATGTTACATGGATAACCAAGTTATCAAGTTTTTGGATTCTCCTATACCAGCTCTGGGTTCAACAATACAACACTGGGTTACTATTGGAGGTAGTTCAGAATCTGTCTTGCAGTGAAGAACATCAACTACCAAGGCGATAGCTCAGAGCTAAAATTTTAAGTGCCAACTTTGGGTAACTTTTAGCAAAATAATGCATCAGGTTATGTAACAACATTACGTTTTTGTACTTTTATATTAAAAAATGTTTTATATTCAGTTTTATTTTTCGTTTATGTGGGCATTCCTACATTCCCTGAAGTTTTCTTCCAAAGCAGAATAGCAGTTTCTCAGAGAACATTTCAAACACCAGTCTTTGAGAACATTACAACACCAAAAAAACTACATAACACAATTTAATGGCAAGAAGAAACTTAATACAAGGCTACATTACAGTAGAACCTCGCCAATCCGTCACCTACAGGACCAGGGGCATGGTCGGAACAGCAAAAAGGTCGGATTATTGGATGAACTCATTTTATTGACATGAAAACATACAAAAACTGTATTTCGATCAGAAAAAATTGCATTAAGAATGTTTAACAAGCTACCGTACTGCAAAAAAAGACATTAGTACCAAAAAAAACTAACCGCACCAAATGTTATTGCTCTACTGAACGGTATACACACTCCCAATGAGTAATACGTTATTGACAGGAGCCAACCTGAACAGAGGAATGCACCAGATATGTAAACAAACATCAATTTCCGATTGCGTGGTCGGACTAACAGATGAGAAAACCCCGCTGAGGGTGAACTAGTGGAGGCCTATTTTCCCCGGCAGCTTGGTCGGATAAACCGAGGAGTCGGACTATCGGAGGTCGGACTAGCGAGGTTCTACTGTATAATGTCATAAAAAGGGTATTAAAAATTATATATGATTATAAGTTCTAACCTTAAAAAAACCTAAATTTCAGTATTCAACTTTCAACACTTGATTGCTTGACACTAGGTTTTTGTCACTTAGAACATTCCACAGGAGACTCCTTCAGTTGAATCCTGTACATATAACAAATTATCTCTCGAATACCTAAATATTAAGTGTACTCTAATGAAAACCTTTGATACCCGTCAGTCACCTTGGTGTCCAGTTTGAGCTGATCCACATTGTCGCCCAGCAGCAGTTTGAGGAAGGGCGTGATGTCCTCGGCGTAGCGAGTCATGGTCCCGGCCGACACCATCGAAGGCACGTTCTCCTCCCCCGTCCGCCACGTCATGCCTCGCGTGCTGATCAGACCTGCGGTACAAGTCCACTAAGCGCCAAGTTTGGTTACACAATATTCTATCTATTAAATTTAAAAGAAAGCTTAAAACCCAAGTGTGTACGCAACCAGACCGAAGTTAGTTTATGGATTTGGTTTCAAAATATTGCATTAGTAAATTTTATTCAAAGGGGGCTCCCCTAACACGTACTTCTTACTTCCTCCAGCGATCGAATGTCTGGAAAGATCTGTATATACGGTACCTGCTTCTCTCATTAGGCTGACATTGGTTTGTTAGTTACATTTTATTTTCTGATATTTTAAAATTGCTTTTGGTTTATTACAAAGAGCACAGAAATTTCTAATTAGCAGCATTTTGATTTGTATTAACTTTAATTTTTTATTGTAGCCTAATATATTTTGATTAATTTGGATGAATAATTTTGGCTGAACGAAAAATGATAGATATTTTTCATACTCAAATTAGTCATGGGCCATAAGTCAAGAAATTTTAATTTTGAATGATTGGAAAAGACTAAATGGAAAGAGAATGGATTACCTAGTTTCATAATTTAAATAAATATAATAACACATTCCTAAAGGTATATACCTTTGGAAACCTGGTTAATCAGGGACTAGAAATTGTAATCATTAAATTTTAAACATTAAAAAAAATTAGGTGGGTTAAGTTTTATGTTAGGCCTAACAATTCCACGAGTCCCACTTGTTTAAGATGCCACGACTCTCACATGTTTGGGGCCTACCTGTTGTGGGTTTATGTCCGTAGATACCACAGAAGTAGGCAGGCATCCTGGCTGATCCTCCAATATCCGTTCCGATCCCAAAAGGCGAAGCACAGGCAGCCAATGCTGCAGCCTGAAAAACTATTGAATTAGAAATAAGCAGTTTCTCATTGTGTAATGCCATCCTCTCTACCTGGAAGGCAGTCTCTTGTGCTTTAAATAGCCTTCGCATTCTGCTTCTGGGGTGAGGAAATGTCTCACAGTTATAGCTCTTTCATAAATGTTTTTCAAAATTTTTCAACTAACATATTAATGAAGAATTTAGGCCTACAATGTTTTTTTGACAATGACTTAAAGTTACTACAAATAATTTGTTCAGTTTTCGATCTTCAAAAATATTTATATTTTAACATTGTATTGAGAAAGTTAAACGCATACCCATGTATGGTCAACAACATGTTATTAACCCTTGAGGGGGCGCTTCACCAGCTAAACGGGAGCGGGCGCATGCGGAGTTTTACTCCGCAACACTAGATTGCACAAATTTGACCCTTTTTACTTGTTTTATAACGAAATATTGTATTTAAATGTTCACAAACTTCATTAGGATTCACATTTCATCGTCGATTCAATTAATTGTTCAACTTAATAGGTGTAATATTTCAATTAAACATACTAAGTAATTTTCTAGTATAAAATATGTATTAATTATTATTTACATTTTTGAACTTTTCCTTTTGTTTCTTTTTTGCGAAAGCAAAAGGAAAAGTCCAAAAAATTAATGATAATTACAAATCCATTGCTATTATGCATTTTAAAAATAGGTATCAGTGTCTGTGTAACGGGAGAGGGGGCTCCGCAAACTAAGGCGGCATTCTGAATTGCAAATAACGAGATACCAAGCGGGGAGTGGGGGGTATAAATAGCTTTAGGAAATTCCTGGAATGTGGGGCATAAAGTACGGAGCCAGACACGACCGCCGACACCCAATATGTCTGTTTATTTTAACATCAAAAACACGTGCGGAGGAAAACTCCGCGTGCGCCCTCTCGAGGGTTAACACATTTGTGTGATTCAATGAGGCAAATTGATGGCTTGGTATTTGATCAACTGCTGGCCTAAACCTGGGGACTTCTTGACCAATCAGATGAGTTATATTTTCGGGGCAGGTATTCAAAATGTCCCTAGATAGCTCAAGTTTTAATTCGGATTGCTCAGTCAAGCCGGGTAATTCCAAGGTTCAGTAAAATGCGTAATTTGGGGAGGCAAACTATTCAATATAAATTGGACAACTGGGGCTTAGTTCTTTAACAGCCCCCAACAATTAATAGTTAAACACCAACAGTTAAACAACCAGTGTCGCAACAGTTGCATGGTTGCCTCACTGGATGTTTAACTGTTTAATTTGTCTTGTTTAATTTCTGACCAGATATTGCAAATGGCAAAGGGAATTAATAATAATGTATGGTGTGTAAATAGTTTATTTAACAGAGCTGTTTTCCATTGACTAAAAAAATAATTACCACTGACAATATATAAAATAATTTTCTTTTTAAGCCTAGACACCTTGTATATAATTACTTACTGAATTACAGTAAAATGCAGCCTACGGTGTCAATTCAATTTTTTCCGTGGAACCGGTTTCAAGTCAATGACGACTCATCTTCAGCCACTAAAACTTGGTATTTCACACTTCTGTGGTCGTCAAAATTTCAAACATAAAGCACATTTTACACTGAACAGTCAGAAACAATACATACAATAAAATTAACATAAAAAACATCGATACGAAAAACGTGTGCACACCTCTCACGTGATCCGCACCCATTGAAATTTGTAGATCTACTGGAGGACGAGCGTTTACTTGTTCATCAGCAGTGAGTCAAAGTTCAGTTGGGAGATATCAGCTGACTGTTTCGCTCTAATTCATTATATAGTCTAAACGTTATTTTGTCAGAGTACTCATCTTTCTTATTAAGCATATCATTTCTGTCATCATTTTTAAAATGTTTAAATATGTAATATTCTTCCCAGACTTTTGCCTTAGATTTATCGTTACATTGTTTTAATACACTAACCGATGAATTAAAATCTACATTATGATTAGGGAATTCTTTGAGATGCTGGGCTATTTTAGATGATAGATTATTTTGTCTACGGGCCGTGTGTTCTTTGAAGCGTTCCTTTAGAGATCTATTAGTAAAACCTATATATTTCTTATGGCATCCCGCTTGCTTATCACACTCCACCATATATACACCTTTCATATCTTCCTTATTAACATTTCTTTTTGGCTTCTCTAATCTCAAACCCCTATTTACTTTGTATCCCGGTTGAAAATTTGCTTTTTTAAATACATTTCCAATCGTCATTGTGTGTTCATTAATATAGGCCAGAGGAACATATTTATTTTGTTTTGTACTTACATTTGTTTGATTTAACATTTTGAATTTAGTTTTTCTAATTAGGTTATCAATCACATTTGTGTTGTAACCATTTTTTACTGCGATTACTTTTATTACTTCCTTTTCTTTTTTGAATTCGTCTGGTGTTAGACTGTAGTTAAGAAGCCTATAGACCATAGACCTAAAAGAAGCCATTTTGTACGTCAGCGGGTGATTAGAATCCATTGGGATAACCAAGTCAAATTGAGTGGGTTTCCTGTAAATACCAAACTGCAATTTATTATTTGCCCTAATAACCTTTAAATCCAAAAAGTTTACCACACCATTATCTTCTGTTTCCATCTTAAATTTAATCGAATCATGTACCTGGTTCAGATAATTTATTAGTAGTTTTGCCTGCCTTATGTTAACTTTATAAACAATGAAAGCATCATCCACATACCGGCAGTAAAAATTAATATTTTTGCTATGTGGATTTTTCGGGTCCAATATATTAGTTATCTCAAAACTTTGAATGTATATTTCAGCCAGCAATGCTGATAACGGACCACCCATTGGCAGGCCCTTAGGATCGCAGTAATACTTATCTTTCCACTGGAAATAGTTTTGCTCCATTATTTCTTTCACTATCGATACTACATCTTCCGATTCATTTAATGTTAAGCTATTGGATTGTATCAGACGCTTTTTTAGTTCATTTAAAGCAGAAGCTCATTCCAAAGTCAGAAGCTTTAAATGAACTAAAAAAGCGTCTGATACAATCCAATAGCTTAACATTAAATGAATCGGAAGATGTAGTATCGATAGTGAAAGAAATAATGGAGCAAAACTATTTCCAGTGGAAAGATAAGTATTACTGCGATCCTAAGGGCCTGCCAATGGGTGGTCCGTTATCAGCATTGCTGGCTGAAATATACATTCAAAGTTTTGAGATAACTAATATATTGGACCCGAAAAATCCACATAGCAAAAATATTAATTTTTACTGCCGGTATGTGGATGATGCTTTCATTGTTTGTAAAGGTAACAGAAGGCAGGCAAAACTACTAATAAATTATCTGAACCAGGTACATGATTCGATTAAATTTAAGATGGAAACAGAAGATAATGGTGTGGTAAACTTTTTGGATTTAAAGGTTATTAGGGCAAATAATAAATTGCAGTTTGGTATTTACAGGAAACCCACTCAATCTGACTTGGTTATCCCAATGGATTCTAATCACCCGCTGACGTACAAAATGGCTTCTTTTAGGTCTATGGTCTATAGGCTTCTTAACTACAGTCTAACACCAGACGAATTCAAAAAAGAAAATGAAATGAAATGAAATGAAATGAAATGAAATACGTTTATTTATCCCATTTTCTGACAAAAATAAAATAAGTACATAAAAACACAGCATAAAGAGAAAATAATAATAAATTAACTAAGCCTATAAAGGATTAGGCCTACATGGGCAGATGCCTGTGCGTAAGCCTATGAGAAGCCATCTAACCTGTGAGTTAGGCTGAAAAAAGTAAAAATAATAATAATAATGAGAAATATTCACTTTAATTAACGGGATGTAAAATAAATTATAATTTGCTTAGAATTAATCAATTTAAATTGGCGACAACAGAAACAGCAACTAACTGTCTGAGGGATGTAATAATGGTAAACAAAATTAAAGAGGGGGGCAGGGGTTTGTAGTATGTCAAAGGTTGCGTCTAACATAGTTCGGTCTGATAAGGGCCTCGGCCTCATCGATACTAATAGTGCTTAAAAGGTTTTTAGAACGATGCTTAAAAATACTAATTGATGGAGAGGTAAATAAATCGTTAGCTCTATCATTTAGACTTAGGTTTCGGAAAAGGTATTGCGCTGCATAGAAAGAGTTTGTCAAAGAAAATGATCTGTTAAGCTGTAAAACTGTAATTCCAATATTTAGTGAAAATCTAGTAAAATGTTCATGAGCAATGGGAGAAAAAATTGAATTGAAATTTTTAAATATATGAATCAACAAAAAATATATGTAAAGGTGTCTGATTGTTAGTAAATTAGATTCTCGGAAAAGAGCTTCAGTGGGGTACCTTCGGGGCTTCCGGAATCCCACCTTTAAAATCGTTCGTTGAATTATATTGAGGGGTTCTAAAATTGTTGGATAGCAAGCTCCCCAACTCAAAATTCCAAAAGAAAGCAGAGATTGAACGTATGCAAAGTAAGCTAGTTTTACATCTTTATCATCTAAAATCTCACTTAACTGTCTAAAAGCATAAATATATTTTCTTAATTTAACTGTAAGAAAATTAATGTGCTCAACCCATTTCATACGAAAATCAAAGAAAATGCCTAAATACTTAAAGCTGAAAACCTGTTCTATGGGTTCGCAATTGCAGCTATCATTAAATATATTACGACAAGTGTGAATCCGAAGCTCCTGCAAGTTATAATCTGTAATAGTACTTAAAGAAATTGGCAAGAATTTAGTTTTTGAAACATTCAAAGACAAAATATTTTGATTCAACCAACGTTTAATCAAAGAAAGATCACCAAGGGCCTTGGATCTGACATCTAACCATGATTTCCCTTTAACCAAAATCAATGTATCGTCAGCAAATAGAAAAATTTTCCCTTTCAAATTGAGTTTTGTTATATTATTTATGTAGATTAAAAATAAGACTGGCCCTAATGTGCTACCCTGAATTACCCCATAGTTGATATGTTTAGCATCACTATTGACCCCGCATATTGAAACAACTTGAGAACGATCTGAAAGGTAACTCTTGAACCACTTGAGGGCACTACCACGAATTCCAATAAAGTCTAATTTATTCAAAAGTAAATTTCTATCTATTGAATCAAAAGCTTTTTTTAAATCCAGAAAAATTAACATAGTACGATTATTATAAAAAATCGAAGAATTAACTTCCTTACAGACTTCAAAAAGTGCATCAGAAATATTTTTATCTTCTCTAAACCCAAATTGAGTTTCTGATAATATGGCACTGTTCCGAAGATACTCCACCAGCTGCTCCTTCACAATACGCTCTAAAACCTTGGAAAAAACACTAAGTAAAGATATGGGGCGGAAGTTGTTTTTGTCTTTGACGTCATTAGCTTTATGTAAAGGAAACACTTTTGCGGTTTTGAAATGTTGTGGGAAGATCCCCGTTGTTAAACTTAAATTGATTATGTGCAAAAGAGGATTTAAAAAGCGGTGGACATGTTGTTTAAGAATATCTGCCGAGACCCCATCAAGTCCTGGAGCAGAGCCACCTCGTAGGGCTGTAACATGTCGTAAAATGTCTAGTTCAGTCACCGGTCTGAGGGTAAAACTAGAGTCGAGTCTGTAATCTGCGTCGTTTACCACCGGGTCCCCGCCTGAGTCTATAGCGTTGGCAAGATTCTCTCCAACAGACACAAAAAAACTATTAAAATTGTCAGCAATTCGGTCTTTTATAATTTGTGGAGTTAAAACTTCGTCAGGAAGAATTTTTTCAATAGGAAACGAGTCTTTCTTCGTTGTTCTACCTGCTAAATCGTTTATAACACCCCAAAATAGTTTCGGATTCCGATTAAATTGTTGAATTTTATCCCTATAAAAATCCCTCTTAGCCCTCTTTAATTCGCGACTTAAATTCTGTCTATATTGACGATAGTGATTTTTTAAAATAACATTAAAGGGTTCCCTTTTTACTATTTTACTTAGTTTATCCCTGACCCTTATTGATTTAACTAAAGCATCGGTAATCCAAGGTTTGATTCTTTTATGTCTAGTTGATTTAAAAACAATTGGTTTACTAGCGCTGTTCATTGAGTTCTCAATTATATCATGAAAATGGTTGGAACATAAATTTAAATCATAACAATTCAGGACGGGTTCCCAGTCGGCGTGGTCAAGTGCGTCAGTAAGGGCGGCTCTGTCCAGATAAGTTTGTGTCGTAGTAGCAGTGACTGGACGTGAGTGTACGGCGCCATTGATAGTGAGGGCGGTGGCATAGTGATCTGTCAAACTGGTTTGTAGTACAGCTGCATTCACGACAGTCATGTCACAGTAGCGCACGAAAACGTGGTCGATGCAAGAATTGTTATTTTGGGTCACTCTAGTAGGTTTATCCACGCACTGTTCCAATCCAGCTCCAAGTAAAGTATTTAAGTATGTATCAGTTAGTAGATTGTGATCAAACAAGTTTATATTGACGTCACCAATAAAAATACACATTTTGTTTCTATCAATATGGTTGTAATATTCCTCAAGCTCAGTAATAAAAAGTTGTGGGTCACTGTCAAATGTCCTGTAAATCGCTAACAAGTCAAAAACTTTATTACAGTAGGTAAAGTTTAAAGAAATCCCATAAACGTCCCCTAGTGTTATCTGTCGTGAAGTTACTGAGAGTGATTTGTTAGTGTATACAATGACGCCGTCACTACGGTTCCGTTGTGTAGTAGTCATGTGCACGTCATAACCCTCAATGGGTAACCCCTCCCCCACTCCATGGGCTAACCAACATTCCGAGAAAATAATTATATCTAAATTTGCATTAATTGATTCAAAATACACTAAAAATTCATCAAAGTTTTTTGAGTAACTTCTAATATTATTATGGAATATTTTGAGACTATGAGAGTTTACATTAAAAAATTGAGAGTAACTATTTGCAGAATTTAGTTCCAAACAGAGACAGTTGCCGTTGTCGCTATCGCTGTCGTTATCGTTGAGGAAAATCATTGATAGCGCCTCAGACGCCTGCCCAGTCGCTCCAATCATTTGAGTATAATGATACAATTTGTGCACTTTGAAAAAGGAAAGAAATATGTATCTGCATTTTGATCAAACCATACACTATATTTATATGGCAATTAGATCTATGAATAAATAAAATTAAAAAAAAATAACATTTCAAATTGATAACTAGAAAGAAAATAACAAAACAATAAGAAATGCTTTTATCATCACTCTACGATACTCGGAATTTTAACTGAGCTGATGCAAACAATATTTAGAATTTTGTTTATAAATATTAAAGTGCATTGAACAACTATGAATGCGGAAAAAGCAATTTAAGAAAAACAAAATAAAACAATACGGACTGAATATATACACATATTTTAGATCACACAAAAATGGCTGTTTTATGCTTGCAAGAACAGTATAATTTATTACGTTAACATGCACTTATAAATTGCTGCAAACTATAAATTAAGCACGTATGAAATTATCTGTAATAAAAGTTTGTGTTTTTATGCAAAAACAAAAAAGGCTGAAACAAACAAGGATCCATTTGCAAAAACCTATTCTACAAAAATATATACTTTACTACTTTAGCTAATACACAAACTCCTTAAATACATTTGATGATAAAATATCTAAACATAACAGGTAAAAAATCATGCAAAAATATTTAATTGTAGATCAAGCATATTATGATATGCCGTAAATGATATTTGTTTTCATTGTTGAAAGTTCTATTTACATTAATACAAAGAAATCAACTCTCCATTGTTCATCTTAGCAAAAAGCATAGCATAACCCATTCCCTAAAATATTTACATTTTTTCGTCACAAGAATGTCAAATTCTTATAATAGATAAACAAAACAATCATTCAAAATTGTATTTTAATAGTCGTCTTTATTTTCGGGATGATACAATTAAAACAGCGGAAAATCCGTTGGAAATTGAATAAAAAGAACTGTTTCTTATTTGATATTATTATATGAAAAATAAATCAGTTTAAATATCAAGTATTTATTGAAAAACATTTGTGAAAAACGTATTGCGTTAAAAAGAAAAAAAATTAAAATTCAGAAATAAAATTGTAATAAATATTAACCAGAAGAGTTATTCGTGCATGAAAAATGAAATTACTATCGCTTATTTCAAGAAACTGCAATATTATATTTAATTAAAAAAGAAAGACAAATTTGATATATAATTTATATAACCTAGGTTTAACAATGGTAAAACTAATAATTCTTTTCAGTCTATCAAAACGTTAGAAATGGCAGCTTACTTTACCGCAGAACCTGCGCGACGCGGCGACTGTCGGTGGCGGCGCCCGGCGGGACTGGACTAGATCTAGGTGTCAAATTTGTCGAGGTCGGCGATCTCCAGGATCCGGATGGCGTCATCCTCTGGCTTCTTCTTCACCAGGACCTTGCCGTTGAAGAATCCGGCGAAGCTAAATTTATTCTCGCGGAGAAGGCGCCTGGCGCGGCCGAGGATGCTCTTATTATGACTTGTAAGGTGTTCGTTAATGTAAATTGTGCCGGGACGAAGAGAGGGGACTATGTCAGTAGTTTGTAAACCCCGACTTTTCCTCGCCGCAACCAACCATTTCTCTCTCACCGCGCGCGACACAAACTGCACAATAATTGGCGGGTCCGTGTGCCTGCTGGAATACAGCCGGAGTCTGTGGACTACAGAAATATCTTCCTGTGTAGATGGAACATGCAGCTTAGAGGCTAGTTGTTGAAGAAACGCGATAAGGTTTTCACGAGGAGTAGTTGGGACACCCTGTATCTCCAGGTTCGCGGCGCGCGAGTGCTGGTCGGCGTCGCGTGCCTGTTGCCGCAAGTCGCGCAGCTCGTTAGAGAGATTTTTGTTCGCACTCTCCAAGGATACACACTTATTTTTTAAAACAGTCTGTTCGGCTTCTATAGCACTTATTCTCGCGTTGATCTTCCGACATTCTTCTGAAACGGGTCTGATTTCATTCCGAAATTCGTTTACTATTTCCGTTTTCATTGCCAGTAACAACTGAGTAATATTTTCACGCGCATCCGAACCACTGTCACTCTGCACAGATGCAGTTTCTCCCGCACACGGTTCACACTTCCATGTCTTGCCTCTTTTGGCAGTAGAACACGTGCTATGAAACGACATGTTACAGTCAGCGCACTTAATGGATTTCAAAGCACCGATTTCGACCCCGCACTTTTTGCACACTCCCGACATTATGAAAAAACACACACTATAATGACAAGTCCGAATTTTAGAAAAAAAATTTATTACTTAGTTTATGCACACTCACAATCACGACTGGGCAGGCTAGAGCCGGCAATCAGATACGGCGGGACACTAGCGATAAGACAACCTTCCTCATCGGCGGTCAGATAACGACTGTCAAAAAAGGAAAATAAAAGGAAATAAGTAATAAAAGGAAAATAAAAAAAAAGGAAAAGGAAAAAGGAAGGGAAAAGGAAGTAATAAAAGTAATCACAGTAAAAAATGGTTACAACACAAATGTGATTGATAACCTAATTAGAAAAACTAAATTCAAAATGTTAAATCAAACAAATGTAAGTACAAAACAAAACAAATATGTTCCTCTGGCCTATATTAATGAACACTCAATGACGATTGGAAATGTATTTAAAAAAGCAAATTTTCAACCGGGATACAAAGTAAATAGGGGTTTGAGATTAGAGAAGCCAAAAAGAAATGTTAATAAGGAAGATATGAAAGGTGTATATATGGTGGAGTGTGATAAGCAAGCGGGATGCCATAAGAAATATATAGGTTTTACTAATAGATCTCTAAAGGAACGCTTCAAAGAACACACAGCCCGTAGACAAAATAATCTATCATCTAAAATAGCCCAGCATCTCAAAGAATTCCCTAATCATAATGTAGATTTTAATTCATCGGTTAGTGTATTAAACCAATGTAACGATAAATCTAAGGCAAAAGTCTGGGAAGAATATTACATATTTAAACATTTTAAAAATGATGACAGAAATGAAATGCTTAATAAGAAAGATGAGTACTCTGACAAAATAACGTTTAGACTATATAATGAATTAGAGCGAAACAGTCAGCTGATATCTCCCAACTGAACTTTCACTCACTGCTGATGAACAAGTAGACGCTCGTCCGCCAGTAGATCTACAAATTTCAATGGGTGCGGATCGCGTGAGAGGTGTGCACACATTTTTCGTATCGATGTTTTTTATCTTAATTTTAATGTATGTGTTGTTTCTGACTGTTCAGTGTAAAATGTGCTTTATGTTTGAAATTTTGACGACCACAGAAGTGTGAAATACCAAGTTTTAGTGGCTGAAGATGAGTCGTCAATGATTTCAAACCGGTTCCACGGAAAAAATTGAATTGACACCGTAGGCTGCATTTTACTGCAATTCAGTAAGTAATAATAAAATAATGGAAATTTGCTGTTAAAAAAATACAAACAAAACTGCTATTAAAAAATCTCACACCATAAAAAATATATATATAAAATATTTACATGCATAAAAAAATACATGTTACACAGAGTATTCATTGCCTTTTGCCTTTCATATCATGGTATACAATGGCTACTTTATCAGGGTCTGTAGTCTGTGGTTAAGGTCAAAGAAATCATGATGAAAACTATTTAAGTTGTCCTATTTTAAGCCTAAAGAACGAGTGTATCAAATTCCATCTTCCTAGGTGTATGGGAATAGAATATTTATTCGATCCTTCCTTTTAAAGGCATTCTATGAAATACCAGATTGATCAAATGATAGATACCACTTTATTACAGAAAATTAACTATTGGACAAGAACTAACACATTTAAAAATCAAAATTGTCAGCAACCACTCAACAAACACTGCAGACCACCCACCTCACCACCAGACGATCCCCCGACTGTCCTGTTTACGTTGTAAGGGTTATTGGTCTGGCCGTACAGGTTGTTGCGTGTTTCTTGCCACAAGTTCAGTTCTGGAATGTTGGTAACAGCCAGCAAAATAGCTCCACTCTCCTTCACACGCTCCACTATGTAAGCGTCTTCCTTGGCCTTGGACCCTTTGCGAGACAGCAGACCGTATGTGTTGTTCATACCTAAAAATTTATACGTTTGTAAAAGACTCATTAGTCATCATGGTGGACTGATTGAATGTGAAATAGGTAGAAAAATCTCCAAGTCACTTTAAAAAAATATAACTACTAAAAAATAAAACTATACAAAAAAATACTGTTTTCACCAAAAATACTTGGTTCAGCACTGCTAGTCCAATCTGAAACCAATTTAGCGGATGCTTTTCCAGTCATATATTTAGCAGGATTAAGAATAAGCGGACTTAAAGAATAATTAATCAAAATAATGCAATATATTTGCGACGATTCAATTAATGGTGAGATTTGTCTACCTCAATGTGACAAGATTCCTGGTACTGCAATTATATTGCTCTACTTTTATCCAACAGTTTGATTTGTCTGATGATAAAATCTGCAGATTGATATATTTTGAGATAAAACCAAATATTTTTTTAAAATCAAAGATTAGTTTAGTTTCCACTCCATGGGGTTGAATCGATATGGCAAGGTTTTATTGAACATAGGATTATAAATAGCTTGAAGTTTAGGGGGACAAAATTAGTAAAATGCAGTAAGTGCCTGTCCAAACATATAAAAAACAAAAAAAACATTAATTGATTATTTTATACTTTTACAAGGTCTAATTAAATAATTTACTCCCATACAATATAATTTGGCCAATCATCAAAACAGTCATTACCAGTGGCGTGGGTGCTTTCTTTCGAGGTAAACGGAACCCCTAGGAACGGCTTCTTCTCCTTCAGTTCATCCAAGCTCATTGTTGTCGTTGCGAGAAACTCGTCTACTTTCCTTGCCTCTTCCAGAGCCTCCTTGAACTTTGAGTCTACGATGCAGTTCAAGTCAGCATTGATCTCTTCCATACGTTCGATGCAACTCTTCACCAGTTTCTCCGATGATAACTAAGAATTAATTGAACATTTTTATCGAGTTAACTGTAATAATATTTTAAATTTTTTCCTTTGAAGGAATTAAGTAAAGGACAAAAGAGGAAATTTCCCAGGAGAGGAGGAAAAGTAACCACGGATATTTTTTGATAACTAAGAAATTCTGTTGGTCACCTTTTATTTTACATAAAATTGTCTTAAAATTACAGGTAGAGCCATGTATTTTTAAGATGGGATTATTATTATTATTATGGAATACATTTTTGTTTATGCATATTTAGGATTCAGGGCATGCGATCATTGTGTAAAATATTATTAAAAATATATGAATCAATAACACAGCTATTCAAATAACATTTAATCATTATTTGAAAATAACTCCAACATTGTGAACTATAGGTCTTTACAACTTCGTTGCCCCCAGCAATCGGCCAGAGTGACGGATTTACATTTTCTGTCGCCCGGAGCAAAATCGGCGTTTGGCTCCCCCCCCCCCATTGCCAAACACGAGAAATATATATATATATTTTTTTGTTTAATGCACCTTTGATATAACAGATAAGCAATTACCTCATATACCATAATAAGGTTTTATCTTATGGCTGAAATACAACCAATCTTCGCTGGCCACAATACAGCCTAACCAAGAGCTGTTATTGCCATAATATGACCAATAAATTTGCCACCCACTGAAAAACCAAAGCAAGGCGTCTACCAGATTTCACAAATGAAACTTCTTACTTTTTTTCTGTCCTTTCCTGACTATTTTGAAATAATTTCCGACCAGTGGAATTGGACCCATGTTGCCTCCTAAAACGAATACTTGAGCCCAATCTACGTAAAGTAAAATACAATATTGTTTCGGCCGCGGTATGTCAAAAAACAATTGACATACCGCGAGATTTACGAGATTTCCGAGATTTAAGAGATTTGCTAGCCACAGAAACACGATTTTCCAGGGCTCAATACGACCAAGAGGTTTGCCGGCCGTGGTATAAACGACTGCAATTTGACAGCCACGATGGGACTGGAAGGTGTAACGCCCAAGAAAAGGGCAAGCGGTTTTCCAGCTGAAATGTAATAGAGGGATTTGCCAGCCGCGGTCTTAGCTAAGGATTTCCCGGCCGCCATGAGGCCAATAAGTATGACGACACCAAAAATATTGAGAGGCTTGTCAGCAGTGAAACGACAAAGAAATATGCCTGCAACGACAAATTATCAGACCAAGATTTGACCAATGGATTTGACAGCTGCGAAAAGATCTAGAGACTTGTCATTCACAATGCGACCAAGAAATCTGCCAGCTGCGAAACAAGCAGGCAATTTTCCGGCCGCGAAATGAGCGAGCGGTTTTTCGGTCGCGGGACGAGTGAACAATTCTACGTCCGCGAAATGAGAGAGCGATTTTATAGCCATAAAACACCACAAAATGTGAGTGCCACGAAAAGATAGACGGCCTTGACGGCAGAAATGCTACAATGAAATTTGCCGGCCACGAAACAAAAAATTTTATTTTTCAATAACTTTTTTCAAATTTTTTAACTGAAGCCAGCCAGTAAAGGGCGCCCCCTACTGGCTGGCGCCCGGGGCACGTGCCCCCGCTGCTCCCCCCCCCCCTTAGATCCGTCACTGGCAGCATACATAAAACTACTGATGTGAAATTTAAAATATATATTAAGTGACAAGTCGGGGTTTAATTTAAACTGAATTTAATATATTATATTTTTTAATCAAATGCTAACAGTCAATCAGAAAAAAGTAAAATAAATTACTTCAAATATTCAAATGATGAAAACTATTTTACATTCTGTAGTTACTTACCTCTTTCTTTCTAATTTTCTCAGCCAATGATGTGGCACTTTCAACTAAATAAGAGTGCCTTATAGGGGCTAACATCTTCCTACTTCCGTCATCATATATAAACTGATAAATAAAATCCACTACACAATCAACAACATAGTGGACAATCCAAATCAGCCAAGATAGACAGCTCATACCACTTCTTGTTGTTGATCTCTTTCTTTGGTTCTTTGGAGAACTTTTATTTTTCTGAAATGAAAATATTAAAATTAAGTTACAAAATTAGAAACATTCAATCCGTTCCGATGAAATATTGCAAGCTATAACATTAATGCAATGTTTGTAATGAAGCAAATCATTGAACTGGAAATTTCATTTGTATTTCGTATTAAGCCTACGAGATTCAGTCAGGCCAAGGTCAAGCTTTTGAAACCAGCCAGTTCTATTGAACTTTATTAGAGGTATAAGTGGCTTCACCCGCATTCAATGATTTAATATTTTAAGAAATAAAAATATTCCTGGGTCTACTCCAGATAACTGGCTAGCCTACCTCCCTTCCAAATATCAGGTGAATTGGTTCAGTAGTTTAGGGGTGATGAAACTAAAAAAAAAACTAACAACTTTCATTTGTAATATTTGTAGTAATAAATTGTTCAAAAGTATAAACCACTTACAGAATGATACCAATTTACAATAATATTTACCAACAATTAGGACACCTTAGGCTACCATGAAATGTAATAAGTAAGTTACACCAATAATGACAAAACTTTTACAAAATGTTAACACTTAGCATAGAAGGGGGAAATTGGGTACCGTGGGTAAATGGGTACTTCTTTTTTTAAATTTTTATTTAGTCAACCCTTTATGTTAGGAATGATTGAAAAATATTTAGAGATAGCTAAATATGTTTTTTACACCACCATTTTTTTTAAAGTTGTTATCCTTAAATATAAACAAGTTAAAAAATAATTTGTTCGACCCTTACGTTTTCCGATTCACAAAGTGCCCCATGAACTTTGTCCGAGTAACCATAGAAACATTATAATAATTTTAATTTATGAAAAATATTTACACTCACCTCATAAAACCAAATTATACATACTAATAGCAGTTTGCTAGAGTTTTGGAATTTTTAAATTATCTCTAAAGGGTAGTTTTTAGGGGTTGAAAATTTTAGTACCCCTACGGGAAAATGGGTACTATTATTTTTTTATAATTATGACAAAGTACTAGTTTTAAAGTGAAGCCCCTAAGCCTAATTAGTTTTTAGAAATATAGGCTACTTTCCCAAGTGTAATTCAGCCATTTGATAGGCTAACTTGGAAAATAAGATAGCCTATTGAATAATTCCGATTCTAGATGGCTTGGGCTACTGACTTTATTTTTATTTGTTTAGATTTTATTTAGCCTATGAAAAAAGAAGTTTTTATTTTACTGACTTAGTATTAAGAAGGCCTAGCCTACAGTAAGTTAATTTATAAAAATAATTGAAGTGTTTTTATTAATTTAACAGTGTATGATTGTTCGAGGCAAACAGGTTTTCGCAAACTTTTTTTGAAGTTTTAACCTCTTGTAAATTTGTTTCTGTAAAAGTTAGAAAAATCTAGCTTGTATTTATGTTAAAGTACCTCTTATAAACTACCTAAAATACACTTTTTACTATCCTAGGTCATAAGGATTAATTATTAATTATCTAAAAAAAACTGTAAAGTTTTCTGAAATTTAGTTTAACATTCTATAAAATTGTCAAAAAAATATTTGATCAACAAAACTTGTCTTAAAATGTTACTTTTTGTTTTCTTAATAACATCCATTTCCCCACTATTTTATATATGGGCTTTCTTATGTCTTACAGGTGTAGTCCCCAATTCCTCCCTCAGGGGCAATTGGGTATGAAAAATATTTTTATTTTTATTAAATAGAACCAAAAAAGTTGCAGTTCTTAAATTTGGTGAAAAGATGTCTATTAGAAGCCTAGATATGAAGGCATAAAAACTAGAAAGATATTCAGTTTGGTTTAGCCTACAGAGTACATTTTCCAAAACCTAGTATCCAATTCCCCCCTTCTACCCTATACCGAAACCAGCGAGCACAGAATAATATAGAGTGGCTGTTCCGGTAAGGCGATGTACAATGTATGCGAGCCTATACCGCCATATTGGACGGTCCCAGAACAGGAAAGACGCTCTTAAAACAGCTAAAATTTTAATTCTCACGCTTCCGTTCAACCTCTGATTTAATATATTTTGGGTTGAGATAAAATTATGAAACTTGGTATAAATATAACCTATTAGCCTCTTATGGTGATGGTATAATTTAAAATATTAATAATAAGTTCCTAATATTTTAAATAATTGATTAATGTTAACATTTTTATATGAGCTTGAAATCATGACATGAAAAAGTTGGTCGGCTGCTACTTTTTTTATTTTTTGGTCAGGTAAGTTTCGTCTGCACAAAAGTTGCAGCTAATGAAATGAACTTTACTCTTTGTATTTAACATTTTTTACTAGCGTGTATAGTTTTCCCAGGATTGCAGGTTGAACAGAGCGGTCTTTTACTTCGAACGCGACGTGCTAGGACATCCGCGACGCTCTGCCCCGCCCGACCCGCCATGCGGCAACGAACGATCGCTGAATTGTTAAAGTGCTCAGTTAAAAGTTAAAATAATCCATTCACAAATGAAAATAAATATCTTATTATTATTAATAGGGTGTCTGGATATTATGGTAACATATTTTAGTATATGATAGTAGGGGTAAAAGTAAGGAAAAGTTCATATTAAGATAGGTCCTAGAGTGCTTTTGTGCCTGTTGTGTTTTTGCATATTAAATTATATCCCACGAAGCTCTCAGCTCATAGACTTCAAACTTAGTACAAAGATGACCATTATCAAGAACTATTTTTGTAAGAAGTATCAAAGTCCTAATTTGTACCATTCCAAAATTGCGATTGTTTTTTGTTTTCAAAGCTATAAATCTTAATAACCACAAATTTTATGAATTTAATTCAATTAACGCTGATAATAAGATACTGGTGATCAATTGGATAAAAACAATTGGATAAAAACGTAGTTCCTTAGTACGTACTGTCTGAAATTTGCATGGTTTCATTCGGAATATTTATGATTTCTCCATTATTAGTAATCCGATCATTATAATGTAAAATATCAGAGTTAGTAGGATTAAATTTCGCAACTTTTAATCTCCTTTGTGATTTTTCTGAAATTTACGGTTTTAAGAAAAAAACAGCCGCCATTTTGAAATGGTACAAAGTATAAATTTGTTACTTCTCACAAAAACATGTCTTAAAATGGTAATCTATGTACCAAGTTTGAAGTTATACGTTAAGGGGTTCGTGAGATAGAACTAAATATGTAAAATCACAGACATTCAGAGAGAAAACGAAGAGGTTTAGAACCTATGATTATATAAAAATTTTTCTTATTTTTACCTCTCGTATCATTTACAAAAATATTTTACCATAATTTCTGGACATCCTGAATATTATTCTGTGTTCGCTAGTAAGGACACATATACGAATAAGAAAACGGCAAAAATATACTGAATTAGATTATTTTCTATCAATAAATTAAGCTTTAAAACAAATTATGGTCAAAAATTTACACGAATGAACAGAATTCTTCACCGTTCCAAAAATTTTATGGTTTTACTCAATTAGTGCCTGATTTTTTGAAATTGACAATATCATTGAGGTTTTTAGCATAATAATGCAATCTTGTAGTTATGTATTTTTTTGCAAATAGTTTTAAACAAAAGTAGAAAGTGGTTGTTTTCTAGATCTTTGCCACATACATAAGCAAACGGAAGCAGTGTGGTTGGTAAGCGCGCTGCGCCGCACCGGGCCGCGTCGACCACGCTGAGCCGGTGAGCCGGCCCCCCTTCTGGCCGCCATCTTGGTCAGTCCTGGCGCCGGTGGCCGGCTCGCTCGCTGGGCGGAACGGCCACTCTATATTCTTCTGTGCTCGCTGACCGAAACCCCCCAGTCTTACATACCTCAGGGAAATTTTACTTGTCAATATTGGCAACACTGCTGAAGCGGTGGTGCTACTCCTCCCAATACCTTCCTCCCTTTCCTTCCCCTTGAACTTCGCACAATTTTTTCCAGTTTGAATGGTTCTTCTGTACTCGACTTCCCAATTTTGAATTACCTGCCGCTCTCAGAGACCACGGGTTTCGGCTCCCGTTAGTCTGTTTTCTATTGTTTCTTATGCAGAAGTCTCACAGACCGAGGGTTTCTGTTACTGACTACTTTTTTGCCAGCCATTATTTTATATAGGAGTTTCACAGAACGAGGGTTTCAGTTAATGTTTTACATTGAGGGTTTCTGTATTGAGGGTCAGGTGTTAAAATAATGTACAGTAGGCTACACTCTTGATTATCCGAGCCCCGGCTATCCAAGACTCCAGGTTATCCGAGGCAGCTCTAAGCTTAAAAATACGTTTTTATTTTCTTACTAAGCGTTATAATTATGCGTGAAAAAAGTGTCTTTATTTAAAATTCTATTGTTTGCAACTCGAAAGGACTTTCATTGTCATATTTATTAGTAAATAGGCCTACTAGGCCTATATCTAAAAAAGCATTTTGAAGTGGTCTTATTACAGCCCAACCCCAAAATACAGGTAAACTCCGTATTATCCGAGGTTCGGGTTATCCGAGGTAGCTTTGGTCCCGAAGACCTCGGATAACCGGGAGTGTACTATATTTCATTTAATTTTTTCCTGTAAAATTCACGTAGATGACCTTTACAGTATTTATAGTTTTATATAGGCCCTACCTCAAAGGGCCATCGGGCACCACTCACTATGAGCCTTTTGCTACACGCAGAAACGCTTGAACAAATGCATTTAACGGAACACATTTGAACGGATGCATTTAAGAGCATCCGTGTTAGTCAAAAATGTTATAAGAAAAGGTAAAAAGCGTGTACCGTTACCGATCGAGTGCATGGCACGCTTTAGTAATGTACTGCGGGTACCCCCATCGGGTACAAGCCCGTGGTTTATTTAAAAGAGCACCCATGTACCCGATTGGGCGCACAACATCGCAAACGTGTTAAGTAAATACTTGTATAAGATTAATGTATTGAGATGGTCTGAAGTTCATCATGAGATAGAATCTAATAAGTTTTTCCTTGATTTCCGTTATTTATTGGATCCAGATAACATCGACAAATCAATTTAAATTATCGATTAAAACAAAAGATTCGGATACAAGTATGTGGGATGTTCATTCCCACTTTACTAGACATCGAGCCCAGCTGGACATCCAAAGAGTGCGCCTGGCCAGGTCCCAGAGCAGCTATTTGTTGTCTGTGAACCTGTTCAATAAACTGCCCGGCCTCAGAACTAGGCAGCTGGATTTAGACACAGTTTTTGATAGGGTCCTCTCAAACTTCCTCAAGAATAGGGCACACTATAGCATTAATTAATTTCTTGAGGATGACCTCTCAGTGTTGTAGTTAACCCCCGCCAACCGGAAGTCAAAAGTATATTTTAAGTTTTTAGTCTTTGACTTTTCAGTGTGTTGTTTTGTTCAATTTTGAAACTGAAGTATGTTATTATTCTTTGACGCCATCAATCCCACACTGTGAGAAAAAGATGAAGACATCAGGTATCAGTATCAACGTTTTGAGCCTAAAAGTATATGGGGCTCTCGCCAGACCAATTAAGATGTTAAACGAAAACAAGTGTTTAAGAGTTCATGTTCACTGAAATGTTAATAAGTTAACAAACTAACAGAGGCCTAACTTGGCATAAGTTAAGCCTATTTTGTTATATCTTTCTACTCAAGAAAAGATATGTCTTTCAAACAACAAAGATATAACCTCATTCAAAAAAACTATTTAGCCGATACGCTACTTACTGAAGTTGCCATATTTTGTAATTATCTTCTTGATTAGTCGTAACTTGATGAAAAGTTTGTGAAAAACAACCGCTAAAATCGCTAAGTCATCAAATTACAAAGTGAAAGTGAAGGCACAAAACAAACAAAGACGCCACCAAAATTCGAGTCTGTTGCACACAGCTGATTCCAATTTTGACATTTAGACACTGGAATGAGGATAATTTTTTTACGTCAAACATCGGTTGTTAATATAACCTCCTTGGTTGTTCACCATACTTTGGTACACCTGTGTATTGGAATGGAGTGAATGAATGGGGGGTATAGGAATACACCATAGGACTAGATGTTTTCCATTGTTCTCGGACTAGACTGGATCGTACTAAATGGGCTAGAATGGTAAAAAACTCATCGGATTCTGAGAGGCCCTAACCTCAATCCTTACTCATTCCACTCCACATAAACAAACAAAACAAACCGTCTTTGCTGTCTTTCTGATCTTCAATCAACTTTGATTGTTTCTAAAATTAAATAATTTAGAAAAATATAATATTATTTTAGAGTTTTAGTTAGGCGGATTTGATTAAATATACTTACGGAAGATGTCTTTTAAACGAGATGGTGATGATACAAGTCTTTTGAAAAATCTTAACGTAAGTAAATAAGCCATAAAGTTTGTTAGCCAGCTGTTCTTCATCTTAACGAGAATGATTTAAAAATATATATCTTGTAAACTTGTTTATTGTTCCTCAGAAGGGTTACCCCTTCTGAGTAACTTTTCCATAAACTTCCATATTCAGTTAAAAATAGGGTAAGTTACAGTTCTGCACAATGGTTAGGTTTCAATGTGTTTACCATTGTCCTAAACGTCAGTGTAACTTAGATTATATTGATTGTTTTGGAAGGAAAGTTATTACTTGACTGTCAAATCAACCAGTTTATTATTCCTTTGAGCCCCAAGTGCCGATATAGGCCTATCAACAGTTCAAATGTTGTCCGTGCATTAGCCACACTGCTAACCCACTTTGGTGGTGATTAGCTAAGACTTGAATTGTTCACTGAACTGCTGCGAAAGTTGGATGCAGGCTTTAGATGTCAAAAGTTCTTCCGTCCTACTGGTGGTATTGTGGTCGAGAGTCTAAGGAGTCAACGTTGAAGACATTTGGAGCGTCGCAGGTTCAATTTCCACTCATGAGCTATCTCTATTAGACTAGCAATTTTGAGGTTAGGTTGTTGGGAGGGCCCACATAATTAATGGTGACCGGTTTGAGTGGATTTTGACGGGATCTACGTTTAATAGCTAGGGATTTCAATGGACACCTGTTTTGTTTCATTTTACCCTTGTATTAAGGGGGGAGGGAATTTTTAATTTTAAATTTCATTCCGGAATACTGTCAATAAATGAGGGTAACTGAAAAGTGAAAAGGTCAATAAAAATTGACCAGATATTACGGACAAGATGCAAATTTTAAAATTAAAACTTCAGAAATTAAAAAATACCCCGTCACAGCAGTCTGCATATTTAGTGAATTTTAAATCTGTAAAACATATTTCAATCCAACATAAGAGATGTGACATGTTTTAAGTTTCAAGAAAAACATGGGGAATAAGTAACTTATGCAGGTTTGCTATAACAGGTGTATCAAAACTGGGTGGATTTCACTAAATATTCAATTTGACACTTATAATCCAGCAGAGAAAAAATATTTTTTGACAAAATATTTTGATTGAATTTTAAATTTTCTTCATGTTAAGGATTAAGAGACTCATTAGTCATGAGTAATTCCAAAATATAAATTAGGCTCTGTAGTCCAGGCGGTATCTGTTAAAAAAAGCACATGGTTGGGTAAACCGTACAGTCTCCGAGATTTTTGTGTTAATGGCTTCGGAATATCATTAAAAAAGAAAATTTCACTATGCGTACAAATATAAACCTGTGCAAAATTTTTTATCGAGGGAAATATTAAAAATAAACAAAAATATCCACGTTTTTCGTTTGTTTTTTGAGGATATCTCCAAAACTATTCACTTTAGACAAAAATAAATAACACCAAACGTTTTGTTATAAAATTCTACATTGAAAAAAGTTATTTTTAATTTAGTTTTTCCTACGAAAAGGGCATTTTTTATCAAAAAATATAAAAAAATAGTAAAAAATAATCTAAAAATTTACGTTTTTCGCGATTTTGTTGGGACACGACGACTCAACTAATTACCTTCAAACTTTTCACAGTAAATGTGTGTATTATAAAAAATAATTACACCAAGTTTCATAAAAATCAGCCTAATATCTATAGCACAATAGTCATCTAATAATCGTACTGCCAAAATATTAAACAATTTTCAAATCCACCTAAACCGCAAAGTACGATCCGCAGACACATGAAAATTGGACCAAATATAAAGAAAAAGTATATATTTCAGATAAATCTTAAAATATTAAAATCGGTTCACTAGGAGAGCCTAGGCAGGTGTTTAAATGTAGTATTATTTTGGCAATTTCTAGCAATTTCATTAATTTGCATAATTTTCTATTAAAGTATATTTCTAAGACTCAAAATAATTTATTTTAGGCCTGAGTGGCCTTAACATCAAGACTGACCTTCATTTGTCAAAGTTCGGCCCCCAAAACCGCAAGGGGCGCCTTTTATTAGCAGTCATCGTACAACGCGATCGAAACCGACATTCGCATGCATGAAGCTCGGCCCCCAATTACATAAATCCCTTATCCCTACCTTCCCCTCGTCAAGCTCGGTCCCCGAACTGAAAATGTTGCTGATAGTGAGCAGTGCACAATCCCTCATGGGCAATTAGTACACATTCTCATTTATCCCTAGCTTGATTCTCAATCTGCAGAAAGCTGCAATTGTACCCTTATTTTTATTCCTCAAGCTCGATTCCTTAAATTTACCCCCCCCCCATATTCAAAATGATTTTATATTATAAAGATTTATTTAATTGTGATTCTTTTCTTTTAAATACATACGGAACTTTTCAAATGTTTTTACAAATGTCAATTTAAAATATTTTGCATTTGTTTAATGCAATGACACTGTGATAAAACAACGTGTAAAAGATATTCAGGCAATTTATGTAAAATTAATGGTTTTTTTAACTGTTTTCCACGTGAAAGTGGTTCAAATTTTATAAAATTCTTTCAAGGAATTTAGACTCGGTATTTCCTTCTTTATCGAAACTTTCTTCTCGAAACGTTTATTCTTAACTACGTTTTTACAATAGAGAAACGTGCTACACATCTGTTTGTCTCCTTCTTCTGAAGTCTAAAATGTACTGTCTACATACCTTAGATTATAATAGGAAAGAACAATATACTGGACTCTTAGCGTTTTAATTATTTTCTGTAACAAAAATTTAGTTATTTTGTATGTTCATGCACATAGAGGAAGTTTTTTTATAAGGAAGTATTTTTTAGTTAAAGTTAATCTCTATAGCCTTAATGGTTTTACTTAAGCCATCACGAACAGACTCCCACTGGATTTTAAGGATTAGACGTTCAGAATTCTGTAACATGTAATGTAATTTAAAGAGAGTATTTGAACAAAAAATGTTATTTTACAATGAAAAAAAGATTATTTGATTTATTGTGAAAGGGCTACCACTGAGGAAATAGTATATTCTAAGCATGCGTGTCTGTTATTGTGTGTGTCCTGTAGGCAAATGCATGATATGTGGGACGGTGATCATCATCTTAAGATGGTGAGACAATGTATGTAAGTAAAAAAAGTCATGTTTGCTGGTGAGAAAAACTTTCTTCCTAATATGTATTTTATACCTTATATTCTTTTTTTCAGTGAAGATTGAAAAATGTCAAAGTGAACCATTTTTTACACGAGTGTAAATGGTTTGATTAAGATGAGGACTATTTCTATTTCCCTGAATACTTGCTACAGACTATGTAGGGAGATATTTTAGTCACTGAAGACTTTTGTTTTCAATAGTGTGTATTTTACTAAATAAATAATTATAATTCTTTTAGTTGTCTACGTAGAGCTCAAAATAGCAGTTTTCATTACAAGGAGCGACTTTATCATACTGTGAAAATATGCTTTTAGTCGTTAAAATTCTTCTCTTAAAAGATTTTTGACGTGAGAACGCAATTTACAATGTTTACATTTCTGTTGTTTACAAACAACACTTTTCATCTTACAAAGAGCGTCTTCCGTATACAGACATAAAAAAGTGGACAAGAAGGACCTTCCGGTTATGAGAGAAGGCCACAGGAAACTGAAGTGGACCTTTTCACTTGGTAATTTATCTTCGTATAAAAAAAGTCCAATGATAGGGGCTGAGTATTATTTAATAAGGGCAACATGTTTAATTTGGGGGACCGAGCTTGGCGAAGGGAAGATAGGCACTAGGGATTTATGTAATTGGGGGCCGAGCTTCATGCATGCGAATGTCAGTTCGATCGCGTTGTACGAGCACTGCTAATAAAAGGCGCCCCTTGCGTTTTGGGGGCCGAGCTTTGACAAATGAAGGTCAGACAAGATTTTAAGGCCACTCAGGCCTGAAATAAATGTTTTTGAGGTTAAAAAATATACTTTAATAGAAAATTATGCAAATTAATGAAATTGCTAGAAACTGCCAAAAATAATACTATATTTAAACACCTGCCTAGGCTCTCCTAGTGAACCGATTTTAATATTTTAAGATTTATTTGAAAGATCTACTTTTCCTTTATATTTGGTCCAAATTTCATGTATGTGCGGATCGTACTTTGCGGTTTAGATGGATATGAAAATTGTTTAATATTTTGGCAGTACGATTATTAGATGTCTATTGTGCTGAAGATATTAGGCTGATTTTTATGAAACTTGGTGTAATTATTTTTTATAATACAAACATTTACTGTGAAAAGTTTGAAGGTCATTGGTTGAGTCGTCGTGTCCCAACAAAATCGCAAAAACGTAAATTTTTAGATTATTTTTTACTATTTTTTTACATTTTTCGATTAAAAAATGCACTTTTTGAAGGAAAAACTAAATTGAAAATAACTTTTTTCAATGTAGAATTTTATAACAAAACGTTTGGTGTCATTTATTTTTGTCTAAAGTGAATAGTTTTGGAGATATCCTCAAAAACAGGCAACAAACGTGGATATTTTTGATTAATTTTTAATATTTTCCTCGATAAAAAATTTTGCACAGGTTTACATTTGTACGCATAGTGAAATTTTGTTTTTTAATGATATTTCGAAGCCATTAACACAAAAATCTCGGAGACTGTATGATTTACCCAAGTCAAAACATATACCGCCTGGTCTACTGTGGGTTTAATTGATTTCCAGGAATGTTATATGGAAGATGGGAATTTTTGTCTAGTTTTGCACTTTTGAAGTGTGTAGCTTGTAAAGATTGCATCCAAAAAATGTTATTTTTAATTCCTCAGCACTAATCATAATTAATATAAAAATAGAAAGAAAAGTTTCGTTAACTGCCGCCCTTATTATGCTGCCCCCTGTCATTTTTATTGACAGCACCACCTTAACAAACACGCCTTGTACTTTCCATTACATCAGTAGCAGCATCAGCATTTGATAAATTTAGTTACAAAATTGGTGTTCCAAATAAGGTTTAAATTATAATGCCTACTCCAAACTAAACTACACATAAGCAAAATTAATGAAAAATATTGAAGGTGAGTGGACTCACTCTTAGATTTTTCTATTTTTTAGGATCAACGTGTGAGGGAACTACTTGGGAATCATATACCGCAAGATGAAGCAAAACTTTTGAGTAATGGAAGGTGAGAGTTTTTGTTTCATTAGTCTGTTACATTTTGTTTGTAGAGCTATTTGTGGATTCCGTTTGTGATTGTTTCAAGACAAATGTTTGAAGAACTAAATTTATACTATCTTTAGCTCATTATGCATCAAGATGACCAGAATATAGGGTTTTCAAAGTCTAACTCATCATCAATGGCCAGCTGATGAAGACGCAGGTCAGGGGCAGACTAGGAAGAAAAAACGGCCCTGGCATTCTTCTGGCAACTGGTCCCAGACAGGAAAGAAGGGGGGCACCCTTACGGGGGGTCTGGGGGGTATGGGATACCCCCCAGGGAGGAGAGAGCGGAAAAATTTGCAAAATGTGAAACCCAAAATTGTGTTTTAAGGATGTCTGAACACCTAGAAATGGTGTTCAGATAGTCTAGAAATGACATATCACAAAGCCTGGGCTTAGGGCCGTGCACCGATAGGGGCCGCCCCTAAATAAGGTATTTTAGTAAATATATGAGGCAATAATTAGGCTGCAGAACTCTGAGCTAAAAAAAGGCCTACCTTTTGACAAGGCCGTTGGGGTCTTCAAGGAGGCCGCACAGTAATCTGGGCTTAGGGCCGCGGCGGCCGTAATTCCGTCAATGGTGCCTGGTGCTACGGCTTCTCTTTCACAGTAACTTTTATCGAACAATTCATTGGATGGGCCATCGGCCACGTTCCACAAGGGCCGGCCTCAGCTCAGCAACAAAAGAGGCTGATTTTTATTTTGGTTTAGGCTTACTTTTTTTTAATCCACCGGCCCTTTTCTGACCTAAAGAGGCCGGCCAAATGCCATTTTTGCCCGAATGCCCAAATGGCCAGTCCGCCCCTGACGTGGGAAAGTCATCAAATTGCTTCCTTGTCAGTTCTGAAATCACAGCTCAAGTGGATGTAGATACATCATTTTGTCATGACACTAATGAAATCACTTGTTTGGGACCACTTGTTTTTTGTTATTCGTCTTGATCATTTCAAGGCCGCACTAAAAATACAGGCCATGCTGAGAAGTCATGACGTCAATCAAGTAGGCAGGCTGAGAGTCTGGCTCAAGACACAGCTGTTACTTTCAAAACAAAACGTTAAAACGTAAATGAACAAGTAATATAAAACATTTAGTGATAAACTGTATAAAACGTAAATAAAGGAGGAATATTTCAAGTTTTGTAATAAAATTAAAATGTAGGATGGTAGTTCCCTACCTACTTGGTGTGACACGGTGCAGCGCTGGGATCGCTGCAGAATGCCTGTTTTTTCAGTGCGGCCTAGATTATATGTACACTGCAGATAGAAATATGTTAAAGTACATTGCTTTGATTTTTTCCATTTTACTTAATTGTTGGCCTCTGACAAATGCCTTTATTAATAGGGCCTATTAAAGGACACACGCTGCTCAGCAGCTTTAAGATTTAGTTTAGTTTGTGGAAAAAACTATATTTACTACAATCAGCTTTCCTTAAGTTATTTCTTTTCCCTTGTTACACCTTATGGACAAATATGCAAATTTAAGAGTGTTTCCCTTTTAGTCTAAAGGGCATAAATTTTATTACTTTCAAAATTTCCCACCTAGCTCTTTCCAATGATTCTTAAGTTATTTAAATTGCTCAGAACTGTAGGGGTCTTGATCACAAAATAACCTCTAGCGTATTAAAGTATTGATAGACTACACCACTTCAAGTGAAGTCAAAAAAGGCCTTTTATCTATACTATTATAAATAAGAGGTGGTTTCTGTGTGTATGTATTTATCTATGTATGTATGGGGCAAGTAAACTCGAAAAATACTGATCCGACAGGGTTGAAATTTCACACACAGGTAGTTCTTGAACCTGGGAAACATATAGGCCTATTCACTTCCTTAAAATCCCCTCGTCCCCCGTGAACATCCTTAATTAGCTTCAATGTTTACATTTTATAACAATGTAAACATTCAAATACCGAAATGTAAACAGCTGTGAGTACTACAATTTGACAGATCAAAGAGCAGAAGTAAGATCAGCTGTAATTTTTATCGTGAGCGAAGCCACGGGCAACTACTAGTTTGAAATAAAATCAATAAATAATGCCTATCCAGACAAAGAGGAATACCTGTTTCCTCGAAAGATTTTGTCAATTTGCCAGTAATTTCGTTCAGAAACTGCACTGCTGATTGCAAGAGAAAAATTAACGGTTTTAGTAGGCAGAGTTTTAAAATGTACTAACCTGCCTGTAAAGATCCAATTGTACCATTTTTAAGCGGATAAGTTAATTAGTTTGTCAAGTTATTACAAATTAGTGTCATCATTAGTAATTTTTAATATTGAACTTAGCCAAATTTAAATTAAATATTTATAATCACTGGTAGATCTTGGTTTTGCTCATCTTTTTCTTTTAATTTTTATGATTCCAGGTTAACATGTACAATTTGCTTTCATCGACCTGTTTTTGATACGATTAACATGCTAGCAAATCACAGGAGGGGAAAACGTCACATTTCTGGTAACATCATTTTGAATAAATGATTTTATGATTTATTTATTTTTTGTTAATTATCAACATAGATTAGCACAGGTTGTCTAATGCAGTATCGCTGAAGAATGGAGATGGGATGAGGATGTGTTGCTCGCTATCAGATCTCCCTATGTGCTGGTAATAAGTATCAGTTGTAGCATGGCCAACAACTAACATCAATCTTGTAATAAGGCCATGGCCTTCGGCCGCTGTTTGCATAGTTCAAATCAGTGTGAAAAACTAGATCTAAATGATGGGTCATAACATCACCTTTACATTTGAAAAAATATTTTACACCAAACATGGCAGGTCCAAGATGGCAGGAGAAAATGACCATCCATCAAAATTAAATATTTAATACCATATAATGTTTGGGGGTTGTCAGGGATGGATAGTTGAAAAACTGCAGAGGGGGGGGGGATATTTACACATACATACATACATACATATCCTCTTCTTCATAGGCCGTCATCACTGAGGCACTGAAGGCGTCATAGTGTCCCAATTGGCTAGGATCACTGATCTTAGGCTAGGTGAGTTAGCAGGCAAAAAGTTAGTAGGCTACAGGTTTTTTTTAGGGATTTAGTGGTCAGGCATTGTTAGTTGGGGACAGGTAGGCCTCCAAATTATAAAAACATTTAGCTTTGAGGTAATTTTTAACTTCCTGTTTGAATTTATCTATTTTATTTATATTTTTTAAGTGTGCTGGAAGGGCTTGAAAAAGTTTTTTACCGCTGTATTTAGGTTGTTGTTCAAATTTTTTTAGCCTGTGTTGTTGTGCAAAAATCCTATTGTTTCTGGTGTTGTTGTTGTTCATTTGAATGTGAAGGTTCTGCTGTTTAATGTATATGACAGCCTCAAAGATATAAAGGCACGGGACTGTCAAAATTCCCAAGTTAACAAATGCCTCTCTGCAACCTGTGCGAGGAGGCAGTCTTAGCAAGGCTCTAATTGATTTTTTTTGCCAAGTGAAGATTTTGGCCAAGTGTGACTTAACTGCCCCCCCCACAAGATCACAGAGTAGGTTATATGTGACTCTATGAGGCTGAAGTAAACCGTCCTGAGGAGTGGGATGTTGCCTATTTGATTTAATCTTCTGATTACAAAAATCCCCTTAGCTAATTTTGTTTCTAAAGATTTTATATGCTCTCCCCAATTAAGATTCTCATACAGCCTAACTCCTAGAAAGCAGACATCATCTGCTCCCTCAAGCTGGTCCTCATCTATAAAAACTTCCGGAGTTCTGTGGAATTTTGAATTCTTTTTTTGAGATGTTTGGATCTTTGGATCTTTACACTCATGTTGATCATAATATGCGGTGTGGTTCTCGTGACTTTGGATTATCCGGATTTTTTGCTGTCTGGATTTGATCTCTGCCACATTAACCTGGGTAATAAGATATGTACTGTACTGTTTGTACTATCAAGGGTACAGCAAGTGACAAGTATAATTTTTTCAGAGCTCAGTAAGTATATTAGATGTAAAGAAGAAAATGAAAGAAAAGCAATGCAGAAACGAGACCATGAGAATGGTACACCAACTCAAAGTTTCACTGTGAACAGAAGTTCATCTTTAGGGTATAAACATGTTGAAGCAAAGCAAAGTGGACTGAAACATAGAAGAAAACCCATTTTGGAAGTACGCCTCACATCTAAGGCAAAACTGCCAGATTCTTCTAGTAAGTAAATTTTTGTGAACTAGGTGTACACCATTACTAGAGAGAACCCTTATCAAAGCATTAAATCACTGTTAGAGTCAGTATCATTTATTTTCAGTTTATAGTTGCCGTGGTTGCTGATAGCTCGTGCCCATTGTTGCTAATTAAAGTAGACTTAATTTATTTGCTTGTTCTTGATAAAGTTACTAATTAGCCTAATTATCACTCCTGTATTTTACATCACATTTTTTTCTCCTCACTTTTAAGTTGAGATCCTGTTTTTTGGTACAATTCTAAACATCTAGATTTATGGCACTTAAACAGAGCTATACCTTCCTCAAGACAATGTCTATCTTGCCTAGAGAAAAAATTTAAAATTTAAATCAACGCAACTCCACTAGCTGGACACTGTGGAAGCAGAAATACTGACTCTCAAGGCCACGGATATCATAAATGAGAGGTATTTGGGTGTACTATAAAGCCCCTCTATCTGTCTTCATACCCAGTATTTTCTTCAGTTGCTCTGAGTTTAACCAAGTCTTCCCCAACCAGAGTCACCCTCTTTTCCATGGCCTTCTTCCTTCTGGATTCATTGTTCTACCTCTTTTACGTTTCTTTCATCTTCTTAAACGCAAGAGGATCAACAAAAAAATTTAGCTTTCTGAAATTTTTTTTACTGTTATTAAAATTATTAGAACTGTTGGATCAAAGTGATTCAGGGCTAAATGCTGAAAAAACCAACTCGTCTGTTTCAAAGCTTGACCTTGAACAACCATTTTTATTTTATTTCTTTTTGGCTGTACTGTTTTTAACCCATGAAACATAATATTATGGGATGTTAATTAATTCTATTTTAGTTTAAATTAAGATCAAATCTAAATTATAAATTTTCTAGGTCAGAATAACCCAGAAAAGAAAGCTATGACAACTGTAAAACACTATATTAATAAAATGACCCGCAAAACTTCATTAGAAAAAGTTGTTGAAAGGAATAGGGACAGTTATGGAATTGATTTACGAGTGGATAGCAGTGAACCACCACTAGAAAAGTGCTTTACAAAAGTAAAATCGAATTCATCTCAATCTAAAGAAATAAGTTCATCAAAAACAACTCAGATCCAAGACTATGAAATGAAACTCCGTATGTAAGTAAATCTTTTGCTGATAACTTAAAGGAGATGACTTGGAGTAGGAGTAGTTGTAATGAGCATCACAGTACCTAGAATATCTTTATACGGTAGATATCTTGCGCAGGTAAGAGTAAGAATAAGATGTGACGTCATGGTAGTCTAACACTTGAAAGAAGGTTCAGCAAGTTCACGTGCAAATTTCGTGAAACTAAGCAAAATCTCGTGAGATTTTTCATTACTAGAATGAAACATAGTCTTCATTTGTTGACAAATAAATACTTAACCTTGAAATAAAAGGTGAGTTAGAAGCTTAAGAAACATGTTATAATAATAAATCAGCTGTCTGTGGTTGGTGCTAATTTGGCTTGCAGCGAGACTTGCTGGTGTGTCGACTTGCAAAAGAACTTGGCGCAATGATTAGTGTAAAAGTCATGTCGCTCTGGTGCGCACCACCAACCAACAGAACGCTTTCTGATTGGCTGGTCTACTGTGCATATTGTTTATGATACTTACGTATAGATGTTCAAGTTACTGTGATGAGCATGACTAAAAGATCTTTTAAGATAACGGATGTAATAGTTAATTTATTGATTTAATAAAATTGTATTAAAGAAACAAATTAACTGTGATAGATTGCAACGTAGTAAAATACTTTCTTTCTTTTCATATTTTTAATAAAAATACTTTCTTTCTTTTCATATTCACAAAGAAAGAAAGTATTTTACTACGTTGCAATCTATCACAGTTAATTTGTTTCTTTAATACAATCGCTACTAATAGTAGTAGCGATTTAGCGAGCTCAGTCCAGTCAGGTCATTGAGGTTTTATCAGCACCACTCCGAGTTAAATATTTGTGAAACTGAAATTCACTATTTGATTATTTTGATTTTAAGTCTGATATTATGAATTGGAGTCAACTTCAATTAAAGAGAATTCCTATGGAAAACCACATTTAATCAATAAAAGTCTTTGGAACTCCTCTGTTATTGTTTCCTTGGATAAAGTAGATGCAAATAAAATTTGCTTGTGAATGTTTTTATAGAATTTAAATTGAATGTTATATAAGTAATATTTGTAATGTGTGGCCTTAATATGTGGTTATTTTGATAGCCTGCTCTCACCCCTTCTGCTTATTAATTTTTAAGTTTTCCTCAAAATCACAAGGTAGTCTCCTTGGTGGTTAGCTACCAAACTTACAAGATTGCGCTTAGCATAACTTGCATGTCCTTAAAAGAAACAATGCTTTATTTATAGAGAATAAAAAATTGGCATAAAGGAGTATTCAAAAGTTTTATACAAAATTATCTATTTTACAGGACTGGTTGGATTAAAAATTCAGACGGGAAGTGGATTAAAGATCCAAATGTTGAATTTGACAGTGATGAAGATGAACCACCTCCTCCTCCTTGAAATAAACACGTCAAACACTGCATCAGTTCACATTTTTTGCCTACTTCCTTTTTTTTTGGTTTTATTACTTAAAGCATCTAGGAATAACAAGGAGAAATAAATAAGACAAATAGAGGATATATATGTTTATTTTAAACTCTGCCATAGACATACACTGTGGTGTGGGACTTGGAGTAATATAGTTGCCATAAGTACACAATTTGTGCATTACTACCTACATATTAAATACTCATCTTTCATAAGTGACATTCCTCGAGGCCTAGTACTATTAAACACTCAGAAACAATACAACTACTTGATTACACACAGTCCACAACGATAATGGAAATAAAAAAATTAAACAATCCAACAAAACTATAAACGGTTAATAATTATCAGGCTGACCCAGTCTTACCAGTTGCCGTTCCTAGTCCTATCACGAATATAAATAAAATTATAATTGCCACTGAATAAAGAACACCATTATAATGAGGGGGAAAGCAAATTAAATACTGCAAAGTAATGTTATGTAGAACTAACACAAAAACAGTATGTGCACAAACATGAAGAGGACCGACTTCTCTTTGCTTGGGCACAGGACTCTTACAATAAAATAATCAGTAGAATATCTTAAACTATAACTAATGTAAACACACAAGTGACAGCCTTAGTTATCAAGATCACAGATCTAATCAGGAATGGATGCAGCATGTTTGAAATTAAAAATATCTCTAAACAAACATAAACAAATTTTTTCTTGTTCTAATTTAAAAATGAGTGATGTTTCAATTTTAAAATCATTGAATTAGAATATATTTGTCAGTGAATGGTTTGAGGATGCTGCAAACATACCAGCACGTACCTTCATCAATTTGGTCGCTGTGTATCGTATACGATACTGAAAATGACAAAATGTATACTAGATGCAAAATAAAATAACCAACTTCTCAGAAGGTGATTTCAGAATGAAATAAACTGTAGCACCATAAAGAAACAAATTTGATTGATACAATTATGATAATACACCAAGAATTCTATTTGTATTGTGATCAATTCATCTTTTAGTTCAAATAAAAATATCTTTGATGGAATGATCATATTTTTGTAGTTTCAGCATTAAAATAACTTTTTTTTCTTCATATTGTTATAAATATCGCATATTAATACGTTATCATCAACAGTAAAAAATTGTGTAAGGTGATCAAAATTAAATTTTGTAGCGAATGAAATCATTGACCGCAGATTGTGCCACAACTTTGGAACTCAGTCTGCTTACAGACGAAAACTCACTCTAATATAGAGCAACTTCTAGCCGCTACCTATCATATTTACCTATGTAATAAATATAACAGGGCAATAAATATTATTACTAAAAAGTAACAGTAACAAAAAAATCGATAGGGCGACAAGCAAACATAAATGCTATATTTGTCATCACTTTCAATAGGTTCAAAGTATAGTGTCCGACAATAGATTACAAGTTGCATCACAATATATATTTTTTGTTATAAATTTGTTTAATTTAAAAATATTTTTTTCCTGCCTGGAGAGTGATCCTTTCTTCAAACTGAACGAGTAAAACTAATAAATAAAAAAAGAGAAAAGTTAGTTGTCAAAAGTTAAAATATTTAGGTAAAACACCGTCAAAATAAGTAATAAAATAAAAGAAAACCGAGTATATAACAATATAAATTTCAGATAACATTTCCAGGCAAGCTGCACTTCGGCTGTGCTTCGAAAAACACATAGCAAAAACTGAACAAATAAAACTAAAGAAAAAATCAAGACTTAAAGAAAAGTGCAACATAAAAAAATTGTGAGAAAAGACTGTGTTTTTCAACGCACAGCCGAAGCTATAATTTTTTATAAATTTTCGAACAGCGACACCCTCATAGGTGAACATAAAATACAGAACTGAGGACACCGAAAAGAACTCAGGGACAATTAAAACTTAAATGTCATAACAGTACCCAGCTAAAGTGACCATTCCTTAAGATATCTAAAGCTTTGACATGTATTCAGGAGACTTTGTACTGCCACCAAGCAAAGAGGAGTCGGGTGCGGGGGATGGCAGACTGGGGGAAGGGGCCGCGGGCCGCCCGCTGGCCTCAGCTCGGGAACTTGGAGTAGAAGGAGAAGGTGAGGTCGTAGTTGTGCAGGTGGCAGTACTGAGTGTCCTGGCGAAGCAGGGTCTCGCCCACCGCAGGCAGCTGCTGCAGCGCCGCCGGGAACTCCGCAGCCACGGACTCCTGCCGACAACACACCACAGATTTAGTACTGGCAACAGTAAGGTTTTTGTATAATGATTTAGCACTGGTAACGGTAAGGTTTTTGTACTACGTTTGAGGTACGTCCAGTAACAGTAAAGAACGTACGTTTATTTCATCATGTCTAGCATTGTTGCCCATCCCTGAAACTGAGGGCGGGATCGCAAGCTCGACTCTCAGTGGCCAAGTGGGCTGAGAACAACTATGTGCTGACTGATCACATAGTTATTTCTTACAGCGTTTCAAAATTTTTATTTGATAATGACTTTGAATGTCCACAGGGCTGAAACTTTATTCATCGCTTATCATACTAAATAAATCAACAACAATATCAGGGAAAGTACTTAACTTCGATTCTGGAAGCAAATGCATAAATAAGACAATCTTCTCTTTTCAAAGTTATTATAATTTTTAGATATCATAGTGTTAGAAAATGAAATGGAACTGAAAGAAGCAACCTTATGGAGTCATTTCATTCGCACAGGCCAACACCATTTAAATGATGTAAGAATGAAATACGAACATGGTGGCAGCGAGACTTGGCTCAAACTGCGGCCGAGAGTAGTACTTTCAGTGGTGCACTCAGTTGCTAAGGTGGGGCAACAGCGCCAGATGTAGCAGCAAAAGGTCTATCACCTACTGGATGCCCCTCGTATTTATACTTTTACTTGAGAGCTTGTTCTTGTATTTTACTGTTACATAACATTTGGTGATTACAAGCATAAACCTGCTCAAACAGGTGACTAGTCACATTTTGTACAAAACTTATGATAAGTACATAAATTTTGATGTAAAAAAGTCCCTAATTTAGAATAAAAATACATTAACACCTACACTGAAACCCCCAGTCTTACAGATCTCAGGGAAATTTCACTCGTTGATATTGGCAACACTGCTGAAGCGTTGGCACTACCCCTCCCAGTAACTTCCTTCCTCGACTTCCCCAATTGATTACATGCTAGTCTCAGAGACCGCGGGTTTCGGTTCCTGTTAATCTGTTGTCCATTATTTCTTATGCAGGAGTCTCACAGACCGATGGTTTCAGTTACTGATTATTTGCTGTCCATTTTTTTATATGGGAGTCTCACAGACCGAGGGTTTCGGTTAACGTCCCACAGTGAGGGTTTCGGTATTGGTGTTCATATCATCAATTAAAAATTCATTAACTAAATGAAAGACTTGCTTATGTAGTCAAAAAAAGGACACACACAGTATAAAAACATGAACAACGCACTGGGATTGCTCTTTATATTTTGCGAGCCGATGAAAATGTCACGCTTCGTTAGAGAGCTGAGTAAGTTTTCCTGCACCTCACGTAATTGGGCTGACCGCTGCAACACAATGACCATGACGAGTTCTAGTGACCACGACTTGTCGTGGTCAGTGTAGTCTGCAGGTGGCCCAATTATGTTAGGTGCATGCAAAACTTACTGGGCTCCCTAATGAAGCAAGAGGTTTCCTCGGTTCACTAAACATAAGGAGCGATCCTGGAGCATTGTTTATTGTTTTTTACTTTGTGTATCTGCCCTCGTTATGACTATATGAACAACAGATTCCCTGGATGTACAAAAATAAGAAGAGATAAACGTAAAAAAATATTTACAGTAAATTAACACTTTGAACCCTGGGCGCTAAAATCTCTTTTTACGTGCGTTACTGGCCAATTTTAGGGTTCATATTAAAATTCGTAGCTTAATACATATATTTGTTACCCATATAAATTATATATCAAAATTTAGAGAAAAATATAACCTTTCAAATGATATAAATTTTATTACAGTTACAACAAACAACAATTTTAGGATTCCACATAAAACGGACATAAAAAAATGAAGAAAACAAAATTGTGACGGTAGTCACGTACATCACTCATATCAAATATATCTCTCATATTTTACATTAAACATGAGAAAAACATTACGTAATACAGTAATAACAAATCTTAGACTCAAAACACTTGTAAATATAAGTAAAATCACACTTTATTGGACGCCGACACAAACGTAAACAAAGTCAGCCATTACTGTAGACAACAAAGCGTCGTCAGCCGGCGACGCAAAGGATCAGCTGCAGACATTTGGATTTATTTTTCTGCTGCTAAATATATGGCTTTTTCGAGACCTTTGGATACTATAATCAATGCCAGATGATCAAGGAAGAGTTCCCTAGCAACGATTAGCGAAAATACGTCGAATTTATGTTGCTATGGAATTTAATTTCGCAGCCCGACCTATACTCGGGCTTCGTACATGGCGACATACGCCATGCCCCGAGCTATACTCGGGCTTAGGGTTCAAAGTGTTAAATTTCACCAAAGAAACATGTTTTCATAAGCAGGGGTTTCTTTTTAAACATTTTGACACATCCACCCGCTAACTCAATTTGAACACAATATTGAAAGCAACAAAACTAATACTGTAATTTTAAAAGACTAATGGTATTTTACAAGCTATTGTATTTTTTCTGTAGGCCTTTGATGGTTTTTTAAAAGAATATTTATAACTGTTTTCATATTACATGACCTACATTTTAGTAGTAAAACTAAATATTACTATCAAAATAATACCTTATTAGCAAAAATGGTGATAACAACTTTCCCAGGACGGAAGGTATTCACAACGCGGTTGATGATATCCTTGTAGGAAGCTTGTGGCATGTTGGTCTCAAAACTGACGTAAGAGAAATCCTTCTCTGGTGTAATGTGGATGGTCATGTAGCAACCCTGGCAATCAGAAACAAAAAATAAAGAACTTGGAAGCTAAGAATTTTTGAAAGCTAAATCTTAAGAATCATAGTGAAAGACTGAAGCACTCTCCCAAATGAAATACCCTGATGGTTGATGTTGATATATTATATATTGAAAGGTTTATTGCCAAAATTGATCCGTGCTAAAAAAAATAATCAACAAATAATACATTCTACGCCAAGAATAGCAATTATTGTTATATAAAAGACATCCCGAGTACTGTGTTTAAAGCATTATTGATTTTTTTATCCTAAAACATTAAAATACATAACTTACGCATGCATAGTAACCATGTTGTAAAAATTATAAATTTTTAATCATCAAAACATAACTCCTCGTTTCCCTATTTCCACCTTTAGCTATTTAAAATCAAAGCCCAAAATCAAACTTAAAACCAGCAACATCAAACAAATTAACATCATAACCAACATCAAGAAAAATCTAAAGAACATTAGTGGGAGAAGAGTATTTTTTGAAAGACTGGAGACAATTTCATGATTAAAAATTGAATTATAGAAGGTCATTTAGATCTAGTTTTGTTTATCACTTTAGGCTCCAACCTTATAAAAGTCAACAAGAGTTGTAAGCAAATAACAACAATTTGATATATTTAGTAACTGGAATATGTTTATGATTATGAAGAACAAAATACTGGAAATGACTCGTATATGTATATTTAATAATAAAATAAGGTATTTTGCCATGTATTGTGCAATGCCTACTATGATAAATGGCCAATTATTAATTTATTACCTTTAATTATTAGTAATGCCTTTTAACAGTTAACTAAGTACAATTACGCTCAGTGAAATTTTAACAATGATAGCTGTCACTAATTATTGTCACTAATTGGCCATATAATTGTTAACAATAGTTTAATTTTGTTTTGCATGGTAATTTATTTGAGTAGGTGTTTTATGCCTTGATAAACTTGTATGAATATTTTAAATTTTGTTCAGCATGGAATTTTCTGAGTTAATGTGATTTATGTTTTGACAAACAGATTTTCCAAAAAATCACCCATTAGAATGACTGAATCATAATTTTAAGAAGACCTAATTGATAACTAGTATTTTTAAGCAATACACAGCAAGTGCCTTTATTTGATAAATAAAAAAATGTAATAACTGATTCCAAGAATTCTTATTAATATTGTAATAGCGACTAGTTTTGCCTTAATGTTAGACGGGCGCCTTTAGGGACAAACTATACTGCCAGGCAGCATGGCAGTCTAAAGATTTTTTAGCTTATTTTTCAACTTTTTATCAGTGCATGTGATTGTATTGTGTTGTAAGAATGTCCTGGTAACATTCCTTTGTTATATGCGGCTTGCCTAGTCAAATTATGCAAGTGCTAAGTTCAGTTTGTTTCAGGAAAAAATTTTAAGATCGAAATTTAATTTTTTGGGATATTGTATGGATTTCTCTGGTCTTCAAAATGACATAATTTTTTAATCTTTATGTACAAACTTTTAAATACGAAGGAAATTATTTTCTGACAACAAAAATTTTTTAATTTATTTTTAAATATTCTTGATGTTATAGGTTTCAGACACCCATTAATCATAAATAATTCCCAATTATAGGCTCTGATGGTTGAACTGTATCTCCGTGAATGATGCACCAAAAATGGGAGTTTTTGGACTTTTGACGTCTGTAGGTTGAAAGTTTACATTAAAAAATCTATTTTGAATTCCTCTCACTACCTTTTCATAACTAACAGAAAAATTAAAAAAAAGGTTTCACAAAAATTGTTGATTGTGCCACCTTTGGGCACAATCTTCCATACTTCCTATTTTCATGGAAGAATGTTAAGTGCATATATATATATATATATATATATACACAGTTTGAAAACGCTAACAAATTGGACATTAAAAGCACATAGCTTAGACAGCCGACATTTATTTATGTCCATTTTTTTACATGTTACAAGATAAGCTATCTTCTTCAATTATTTAGTTTCCGTAGGTTATTAGATTAATACAATTTCCAAGTTACATTGAAAAGGATGAGTTTCTTTTATAAAAAGCCTAAGGCTGATATAATTTTTTAGGAATTCATTTTCAATTTGTCCCGACAAATTTCAGCAAGCTTACCTGAAGAAATAGTTTTTAAGTCAGCACACAGAAACACAACAGACATGCTCACGGTTTTCCACTGATATTTTGTCCCTCGATGGGATTTCTTCTTGGAGGATTTGCGTGCTTACTTGAACTATGCTGAAAAACTGTTTCTTCAGTAAAGTTAGCTTAATTCTGTCTCTTTCCTAAATTGAATTCTAAGAGATAAGTTATACGATGGCTGAACTGTAAAAAAATGAACAAAACAATAGTTATGGGACTTACATTCTTTGCTATTCCATTCATTGAATAGCCACACGGCTCGAACAAGTAATCATCAATGACCATCTGTGGAATGATCAGATCAATGCCCGACTTCTGCAACATAACAAAATTCAACATCAATTGAAAGAAAAGGCAATTAATAAACATTAACACTCTGTAAATAATCAATCATAGTATACCATTTTATATTAAAATTTGCAATTTAAAAATTCTATTAATTTGAAATCATCTGCTACTTAACTGGCTTTAATGCCATTCAAGTCAATGGTCATCGGATCAATCTAGAGAAAAGTCTACCTTTTTTAAGTTTTGATTCTGGATCCAGATGTAACTGATGATTAGGCCTCAGGTACGATACGAGCAACAAGCAGCAACATTAGGTTTTCAGGTAGCATTTATTTGTCAGCTGTTAATTTTGAAGACAGTGGTCACGAAAGTCCCAAGCGGTGAGCAGAATTCAGCGATGTTGCTTTGTGTCGCTGGGTCAGGTTTGAAAATGTTTTTCATGCCACTTGTCGCTCACCATCTAACCTTATTGCATTATTTGAAATTAGAATCTATACTGGAGATACTGTGGCAATGCATTTCTTGATGACAAAGCTAATTTCATTTTGTAAGATTGGCAATATGAGGGGGATTAATTAGTAATTTAGAAATGAAATACAGTTTTTTTTAACGGCAATTAAAACTATTTGAATCTTGACCAGAAGTGAGTTATCGCCCGCTGCCTGTTGCTTGCCGCTCGCATCGTACCCGAGGCCTTAGGCTTTTAACTAGTGATCCTGGCAAATTAATCAGATGTTCCATGTCAGTTACAAAGCCATTGTTGGATAAGCTTTAAAACATTTCTTATTTACAGATCAAAAATAAAATAAAATTTAGTACAATTTTGTTTTAAATTCTTTGAATATTCTCCTTAGTTGTGAACTTACACTTCAAAGCTAATTGAATCATGTAATATAAAATGTTGGTTTAATGAAAACTCAACCGCCTTTGAAATCTGAATAGTTTCCTCAAAATTAGGGGTGCGAGTTGTGATTTTTGGAGTCTAGTCGAGTTTTGAAATACTCGTTCGAGTTTTATTTCAGTCGTGTGATTTTGGTAACAAGAAAGTAGTTTTCCTAATACTAGGATATAATCAAAAATGAAAAAATTTGAATTAATTCAAATACAATTTAAAACTTTAATGGTATTCAACCAAGGGGTATTCCTGAGTTAAGAGCGAGCATGTTAAACGAAATCAACTAAACTAACTTTTTACTTGAAATCTCTTGAACTTGATTTGGCTTACCAGAGTTTTCAAATAAAATAACAAAAACTCAGGTCATCTAGTTAAATATATATCTTACATAATGCCTATAACTCAATGATTGCTTAAAATTTCAGCTTACATGCTAGCTAGCATGTTTTCTTATACTGAGAAAGAGAAGGAACAAGATATAACTTCAAATTCTCATTTTCAACCACAAAGTTAAATCTGAAGTCTTGATTCCAACAGCAAATAGTTGGAACACTTGCAACTATCTAAATGGTGTTGGTGCTGGAGACTCAAGATAAGTAGAAAGAAATAAGCGGTCCCGTAACTAACAGATTTCTTTTGTTATGTGACAGCGATGTATTCACACCTACTCCCAGCAGTGATTTTTGAACTAAAACCCAATCAAAAGCGAAAGGAATTTGATGACGTACCTACACCTACATCAGCTGGTTAATGACAAGCTGATTCTGTGGTGGAGACTGACCTGGGTAGCATCTGCGGCGGAGGAGGCGCCCTGCTGGGTGAACACTTTCATGACCTCGGGGTCGAGGTCGGTCATGAGCACCTCGAGGGTCTGGTCGGGAGCGCGGGGGCGGGGGCGGCGGCCAGTCGGGTCCAGGGTGTACAGGTACCAGCAGTCGCGGGCTGGCGACCCGAGGCAGTAGGCCGTGCCGCCTGCCACACACAACACACCGCACAATCAACCATGTCATTCACGATCCAGTAGGGTTAATGATGGTACTTTGGTATTATACGGAGGCCACTATTTTTTGAGAAACTTTGTTTACTGGATATTAAAAATAACCATATAATTGGAAAGAAGATACTTTAATTGACTTAGTGTCCGATTTTAACATAATTATAATGAGCGGTCTTTATGTTCTGCCTCCCAGAAGACAGCAACGTTGGCAAGGATTGAGTTGAATGCGCCGCCTTCGCTAGCGGCCATACCCGGTCGCCACATTAAAGGCAAGCCTTATACAGCGCGCTACGGCAGTTATGTTAGGTTGGGTTATCATAAATATGTTAGTAGGACTTTCCTCGTTTCGATACGAATCCAACAATATCAGATGAGTAATACTTTCGGTAGTAGACAGTGATGCGCGCTCCGGTCAACGACCTGACCTTAGCGTACTTGAAGGGATTTGGCAAGCAAAAGTATGACTCATCTGGTATCGTTAGATTCGTAACAAAACGAGGAAAGTCATACTTTACATGTTTATGATAACCCAGCCTAACATAACCGCCACAGCGCGCTGTATAAGGGTAGCCTCCATATAACACCAAAAATAACTATAATAATATCACTTTGTTGTCCACTCATTCTTACAAAGTTAGCAAGGCTATTACAGAACATGGACATTAAATCTTAATGCTATGAATTTTTCGTGATGGCGTTATTATTATTTGATTTTTCGCTACTCATCACCATTTGAAACGAGACCGAAATATATCTCATTATTAAAAACTACTTGTTTTAGCGAATTTCCTTTAAGAAATAAGCTTTTACAGTAGTACTCATGGTAAGACCTAAGTCTGAGACCATGTTAACTTTTCATTTTGGGGTCCCCAGAAGCAAAAAACACCATCCGTTCAAATTTTTTTATAAATATATTATAATGATACATAATTTATTAACAGAGTACCCTTTTAGCGAATTTCCCCCTATAGGGAAGTAGCTATTACAGTAGGCAGCACGGTAAGACTTAAGCGCGGGGCCACCGTAACTTTTCATTTTGATGTCCCTAGACCCCAAAAACACCATTCGTTCATTTTCATATATATATATATATAAGTATATATATATACCTGTCCGTAGGCGCGATAACTTTTGCAAAAATGGTCCGATCGCGATGAAATTTGGCAAATATGTGTAAAGCGATATTTATTACTTCGAGTTCGAAAACCAGCAGGATAGGTTTGTTCTAAGAGGGGTTTTTTAACAAAATAAAATTAATTTTTAAAATTTAACACCTTTTTATTGATATTTTGTAAATTTGATAGTCAAAATTGGATTCAGATTAAAAAAATAAACAATTTAGTATTTTGAATTATGATTCTACATAAATCGGTTACTGAGATATCGGGTCTGGTAAATTCAGTACATTGTCTTTTTTTTCTCCCTAAACTATCCAAATTCTGGTATAAATACCATAATTTTTCATTGAATTCCCCTAAAAATGGGATTTTATTAAAATTATGGTACAACCATATGATTGAATGTAATTGGTCAGTTGATATTTTGGTATGTTTTTATTCCTTGAATTTGAGTAGTTTGATAATATGTTTGCTGACATTTATATACTATAATAAAAATACTATTATTACAAATTATCAGACTATGATAAGGAATAAACTCATGAATGATAAAATTTACTTTATTTAAAGTAATGTTTTCATAAAACATTCAAAACAATTCCCTATGGAGAATATGCCCACTTAAAAAAAATCCTTCAGAAATTCACTGAGTGTGCAGGTTTGCTGTAACAGGTGTTTTTAAATATCAATTTATAAGATAGATAATTAATTTTGATTTGAATTAATTTTTTCATATGAATATTTTGTTGTTCTTATTTTGATTGATTTGATGTCATTGATTGTATGTTTGCTTACATTTAAATACTATAATAAGAATACACTTATAAAAAATTATTATACTACGAACTAATAGTCTAAGAAAAACAGAAAGTTTATTCATATAATGAACATCAATGTAATTCCCACGATCGTTTCTCTTATATATAAAAAACTCTTGAACCGATTTCAAATATTTTTAGCTAATTTCCCCTAACCGAATTTCCATCTACAGGGAACTAGATATTACAATAAACAGCATGGTAAGACTCGAGAGCGGAACCACCATAACTTTTCTTTTTAATGTTGCTTGACCACAAAACACCTTTTTTTCATTTTCATATTTATATAAGGACTTATATATATCTTTGTATCTATTCTGACGCCGTCTAAAACGTGCTATTCAGCGGCTATGTAAAATATTTGAGTATATATATTTTTTTCTCTAAAAATATGTTAATACCACTACAAAGAAATATATATGCAATTTTTTCTGGATTTTAGCGAATTTCCCCTATAGGGAAGAAGCTGTTACCGTAGTACTCATGGTAAGACCTAAGCCCGAGACCATGATAACTTTTCGTTTTGGGGGCCCCAGAAGTAAAAAACACTATTCGTTCATTTTCATAAATATATATATATCTATATATATATCTATATATATATCTATATATCTATGTGTCTTTAAGCACGATAACTCGCGTAAAAATGGCCCAATCTTAATGAAATTTGGCATGGATGTGTAAAGTAGTAATTATTCGGACGAGTTCGTGAACCAGCCCGATCGGACCACCGGAAGGGGGGGTAAAGGGGGTTAAACCCCCCCAAAAATGGGTTTTTTGGGTTTTTTACATAGGAAAATAAAATTTATCGAATTTTTGTTGGCACCATTGAATTCAGCTCAAAAAAACAAACAATTTAATATATTGAATCACTGCTCTATGTCTATTAGTTACCGAGATATTGAAAGTGGTAAACACAGTACGTTGTCCCAATGTTAACCTTATGGGAAATAAGTAAAATTATATATCTCGCTTATTTCTCAACATATCTTGATAAAACTTGGTAAATGGCTTCTTCTAGTTCAGACCTACAAAATATTGAATTAAAACTACCCAGTTTTAACATACCTGTAGCAGCAAACCTGCATACTCATTCCCCATGTTATTCTTATGAAGCTTACCGAAACATGTCAAATCTCGCTATGTTGGATTGAAATATGTTGTTTTGCATTTGAAATTCGCTGAGTATGCAGGTCTGCTGCAACGGGGGTATTTTACTCTATCCAATCACTGCAAAATTGGTGCCATTTAGCAGCATTCAATAATCGTGCTAATTTGCGCTTCATGTATATAAGACCAATTCCGCCGCCAGCGATGTTGCCAGATTTACGGGACATTGAACCCAGAGTGAGGTATAGAAATGTGCAGAGAGGTTCGAGTTTGTAGCCTGAAGCGTCAGTGTTTTTTTCTTTTTGTCTATGCAGTATTAATTGTTAAAAGATTGTTAAACTTATTGAATTTGCAACTAACCGTTACTGTTCCTAAGTTCATTTTCCTAAATTGCGTATAAATAGAATATAAACTAAGTTTAATTTATATTTTACAACTTACCACATTACCTTTGAATTTATTCACAGAAAAAATAGTAAGGGCCTTTTCACATTAGGCGACAGGACGCGGTATCTCCTCGCCAAGTCTTGTCGTTTTCATTTTTGACACCTTGAAGTCACAGCAGGGGTTAATTTTAGCCGGAGCACAACGGAGCGCAGCTCCATTACTTTTTAGGACACCGGAGCGCAGCCCCGAAACTTCATTGGTCACATTGGCGGCTTTGGACCTTTTCTATGGGCACGTCATTTGTAATACTGTATATGGAACAATTTTTGTAAAAGTTTACAACTCTTTACAATTTGAGAATCTCAGCGGCAAGTAGTTTGCTAAATGTTTGGACAAGTCAGATGCGCACTTGTTCGACGACAGTCAAATTCCCAACATGTGTCGTGAGTGGCGCTGCACGTAGCGCTGGAGATAACAACCTAAACGATTACTAAGGCGCAATAAGTACACTCTAGCCGCGGCACTGCAAACCCCCCCCCCCCCCCCCCGCCCCGCAAAAGTGTATACAGCCTAAAGAGTTTTTGTTTAGTATTTACATTTAGTTTATATTGTTTAGCCTAAACGGTTTTTCAGTGTGGCCTAGGCCTAAATATCCTTGCCGGAACTCGCGCTCGCTCTCTTTCAGCAAGAATACTTTTCACTGGCGTAGTTTGTAATTTTGCCGCATCCAAACAAATATAGTATAACAGTAAGCTTTATTGACTTATTCATAATTTCTTTTTGGGTTACACAGTGGGCATAAACGTTAAAAAGGCACTGAATTTGATTGTAATGTATACAAATTTTACGGGGGAGGGCCCAAAACCCCCCGTGGGATTTTGCTGGAGGGTATTCTGTACCCCCTCCTGGACCCCTATTGTGCCATAGTACTTTTTCTCTACAAAATAAGCCCTGAGTCACGGTCGCTGAGTGTGAACTAGGGGTCTCAATCCCGGACCTAAATTCCAATCCCGGGATCAGTCCCGGGATTCCCGTTTTCTATATACTGTATAGGCATATCTAGAATATATTGCTGTGTGAGAACAACGCTTATGGCATTTTTTATTAAAAATACCAATAATTCTATATTACTAACTCGTCAATTATGAGCTTGTTGACGGCTAAATAACCTGTTGTTCAAATTTTTTGGATAGCTTTTATGCTGAGAGTGCTTGACATATGAGTGCGCAGTCCTTTCGTAGAGCTGCTAAATGTTTTTTAAACAAATTTGAAAATCTTTCATTGCTCCGTTTTTTTGTCCTTTTATGTAAGGCGATGATAAAAAACAAATGAAACATCACAATCTTTCTTATGGGCCTCAAGAACATTTTTTTGGTCACTCATAATACTTCACTATTCACAAATAATTCACAGATCACGGGAGGTTATTACTAAAACAACAATTGATGAAACTCACTACTCACTACACAAAATCATTCCGACCGCTCAGATGTTCACTAAACGAAACCCCGATAGCAACTGAAAATGTTGGTGATCAGATAGATATAAAAGTTCAGTAAGATAAAAAATATCAAAATTAAGTCCCCTGTTGTGTGGACGTGGCTTTTAGGATACATTGAATCGTGGGAATTAACTGCAAAGGAAGTTCGGAGCGATAAGAAAACTATTGAGTACTGTCCCATTATATTCCAGGAATAAGGTTATTGTTGAATTGCATTTTGATTTTGGACAAAGTGAACTTTGGGAATGGTAGGTAACAGTCTAAACGGGCGTGAGTTGAAAATGTTAAAAAAAGTTGCCATTAATTATTCGTATTGGAATATTAATTTCCTAAAACATTTTTATGTTCATATGTTTGAAAGGACGACTTTTGCAATAGTTAAAACATTAAAATCACGCAAAAATTCAGAAAAAAATATTCTTTTGCAATCCCGTCAATCCCGGGATTGAGAGACTCTGATCCTGGAATTATCAGGTATTCAAAAGCGACCGGGATCCTGAATCCCAGGATTGAGAACTCTAGTGTGAACACGCGTAATTGAAACAGTGTTATTCCGAGCACCGCGAAAAGACTCCGTGCCTAAGTCGATGGTGACGGTCGCCTGTGAAAAGGCCCTTAGCTATTTTATTTTGCACTAGCAGCTGTTACGTTATTTGAAGGCATTACTCTATTGCCAATAGAATTTGCATTTTAGTTGGCTTGAAACAGCTGTTTCTTCTGCTTTTTGAACCCAAATTGCAATATCTACTGCTGTTTATTGTTCAGTATTTGAATTTTTATATTCTTATGAAATGTAAACATTTAAATTATGCCTGATTTCACCAACCTTTAAACCACCGTTAAGGCTCGGTTAGTTAAATTTTATCAGTTGTTTGATACTATTTTCCCATCTTTTACGAACGGTTTATTAACCGACCCTTAACTGATGTTTGGTGAAATCAATAAACACTCACTGGGTGTAGCCCGAGGGTATTTTAAGGAAGTGAATAGGCCTATGTTTTCCCGGGTTCATTCTACCTTTGTGTAACCAGTTTTTGCTAATTCATTCTGAGCTAATTGATTCGCATTTTAAAAATGATAAAAATCAAACACAAATAAATAATAAATAAGTAAATAGGCCTAAGTAAACAAATAATAAAAATCAAATTCATAAATTAGGCCTACTTGAATTGGTGACCTACCCAGGTAGGTATTTTAAGCCACTTATGAAAGACAGATTAGTGAAGGATGATTGTTGCGCGATTTTGTAGTCTTGTTACTGACTAAGGTTGACATGTTTCTTAGACCGGACCTTTAATTAATAGCCCAACAGCCAATAGTAGCCAAGGGATCTACATTTTAACGTGGGATCCGAACCACAAATTTTGCCTGGTTTACAATTTACGAACTGGTCTAGTTGTGAGGACGGTCTTATGAAAGTAAGTATTCAATACTGCGGACATTAATCCACACTAGGGAACACCGCGTCCACAAGCCATCGCTCATAACTATCCACAGTTCATGAACTCCAAGTAATTGGATTACACGACACGCCACCCTGGTCATAATACTAATTTGAACGATATACTAGCAGATGTTTGAGTATATTGACTAATCCGACTAGTTCGAAGACAATAAAATTCATGTTTAAACTGTTCAGCTAGGCCTAACTGGTTACTATGTTAGGTGATGATGAAAAAATAGCCATCTTAAGTAAAAAGGTCGCGCCCTATGAAATGTGCCAAACTGATGTTCAATTTAAAAAAATACATTTTTTAATAGTCATTTTGGTTAAAGCAAAGAAAATGTATGCTGTAAAGAAAATAGAAAGATTTGAGCTTAGTTAGCTAGTATGACGTAATTATAGGCTAAAAAAATTAGCGGACCTAGGGGTATGACAGCATAACTGAGACCGTACAAGTAATATTTTGATTCAGTTGTATTAACTGATTTATAATGTAGACCTAGATGTCGTAATCACTACTATTTGCATGAGCCCAACTACGTTACACCAGTTGACTCTGTACACACATTTCTTTTCTATTTTCATTATGAAAAAAATGGTAATAAGACGTAATGTTATTCAAACCCTTAAGTGCGATCGTCATTCACTAACACTGTCAGGCTTATGGCTAGACATCAAGACCCCACATCAGTCTATTCAAGTCAATTTGCAATTAAATGTAATAAAGGTTTGTTGAAATTTGTTTAAACTTGTTTACTACCCCCGACCTATAACAATAAATGATTTCTGACAGCTATGACAATAGAATAGGCCAAGGCTCAAGATATAATGTAGGAAGTTGATATGCCAAACGGCATAGGCTAACCATTGATTTAAGGAATTGAAGTGAGAAACAATCATTAGAAACAAAACCGCCGATTTATATTAAAACATTAGAACACTTCAACTTTTTAAAATATGTAATTAGGCCTAGTTATATTTCATAATTCTATAGGCCTTAGCCAGCAAATTATTACAACTTATATGCTCACATCATTAAACACGATGTTGGCTTTGATAAATAAGGTTACACGTACAAAACCAACCTGCAAACCAATTTTAAATCGATTTGATATTATACTAAATAGCCTAGATGAAAAATGCATTCTTTTACAGATAGTATTGACTTGTGCCACTTAACATTAGAAAAACTATATTAACCTTTATACTTACTAACACTTTGATAGAAAACATAACACTATAATAAACGAATAAAGATTTGTGTTAACATGAATATTTATTTTGATTATTAGTAATAATAATTGGTGGGTCCTCTTATTTTTCAGTGGCATTTTTATTGTTTTAAATTTGTAGGTTAAATTGAGTGAAATTATAATTTGACAAGACAGGCTGCCAAGAGGCAGTTTATATTAGGTTGAAATATACCTCATAAAATTAAAAAAGAAATAAATTCCCTTCACTCAATGATAACACAAAGTACTGATATTTATATTTAAGTTATTTATCTTAATTTCTTTTCTAACTATTTTATAAATCCCATTTTCTCATCCTCTATGCAATGTAACAAAAATTTAAGAACATCAGTAAAATTTTATTTTCCTATAGATGTCCACGGTGACACAAAAATTTGTATTAGTCTTTTATATACAATACACAAGTTTGTCATTAAAGTAACTTATATAAATATGTGTCCATAGGAAAAATCGTTTAAAATATTCTCGATCATTGGACGAATGGAAATTCGCTGAGTAAGGTCTGCTGCGACCGGTTGTATTTTAGTTAAAAATAAGAAAAAAATGGGTACTCTGTTAATAAATTATGTATCATTATAACATATTAGTAGCCCTAATCAAAATGATCAATTTTTCAATCTATATATATAAATATATATATATATATATGTCTGTTAACACAATAGCGGCCGTAAATATGGTCCGATCTTAATGAAATTTGGTACAGACATGTAAAGTGGTAATCACTCAGACGAGTTTGTGAACCAGCCCGATCGGAACACCGGAAGGAGGGGTAAAGGGGGATAAACCCCCCCAAAATGGGGTTTTTGAGTTTTCACATTGAAAAATAAAATTTTTCAAGTTTTTGTTGGCACCTTTGAAGTCAGCTCAAAAAAAAAAACAATTTAGTATTTTGAATCACTGCTCTATGTCCATTGGTTACCGAGATATTGAAAGTGGACAGTACGTTGTCTCAATGTTAACCTATCTCGCTTATTGTAAGCGAGATAGGTTAACCTATAAGCTTACCAAATATTGTCAAATCTCGCATGTTGGTTTAAAATATATTATTTTGCATTTGAAATAAGCTGTGTATGCAGGTCTGCTGCAACGGGGGTATTTTATTAATATAGTAATCAGTAGCGAAAAATCAAATAATAACATGGACATTGTCAAGAGCTTAAAATAAGAAACCAATAACCTTACACTAACATAACTTTTATTAAAACCTTACAACAGTACAGAAAAAAGTGCTCCTACAAAAATTACATTAAAAACCTAATGAAAAATTCCTCAATTGAATAAAACATATTTATAAAAACAATTTGAATTCTTTTCTAAACTTATTTTCCCTGACCATGGATTTTAAATTACTTGGCAAATGGTTAAGAAGTTTTCTTCCCATATACAGGGGTTTTATGAAACAGTGTCAGTCGGTGTCTTGGATATTGGAAGTATTTGGAAAACCGTATATTCCCATGACTCATGCTGGCAATTATTTTTTGACAGCAATGTTCATGCTGAAAATTTTCTAAGCTGCCCAGATTATTTTTTACGATCATTAAACATTTAAAAATATATAGTGAGGGGACAGTAATCTTTCCATAGGACTATAATCTTTCCATTAATATAACATACATTTTTAATATATATAATATTTCCATTATTAAAATAATATTTTCATCTCAAACATTTGTAAACTAACGTTAAATATGAATTTATTGTGATTCCAGAAATAAAGCTTAGCCTAATTGGATTTGGGTAGTGGATTGTTAATGAACATAACCATAAAAGGTATAAATTTACCTGAGTCTGCCATAGTGATCATTTAATATTCCTTATGGGTTACGAGTTTCGAGGAGTCATGTCCTCATCTTCAGAGTATAGTAAAAGAATAAAAATATCAATTGCGAAAGGTCATCAGATTAATTTAAAAACATTAAACACAGAGACATTTACTTTAACATTTCTTAATGTTTTTAAATGAACCTGACAAACTTTCTTGAGTGATATTTTTATTCTGATACTATGTTCTGAAGTTGAGGATATGATTCGTAGAGACGCATGATCCATAAAGAATACCTAAGGATCACTTCATCAGGCTCAGGTAAATTAATACCTTTTATGGTTATTAGAGTAATTTAGAAACAAGACAAAACAATAATAAGTTGAAACATAATATGCTATAAAAAAGGTGATAATAAATAAATTAATTAATAAAAAACTAAGGGTACATTTCAAAAAAAGATGGCAAGAAAAAATTTCTTAAAGAAATGTTAAACATAAGTTTTCCATGTCTTTCAGAAAATTTTGAAATGAGAAACTCATTATGACAATGGTAATACCTTATTATTACCCTTACCACATTACATAATGTGCCAGTAGTAATTACATAATGTGCACACACCTTTACTAGAATAAAATAGATAACCTTACTAAAAGAAGCACAAGTTTGCTTTTTTTCTAACTAAATTAGGTCAGGATCACATTAAGGAAACAATGTTTATGGAGTTATTTGATGATCAATGGGACTTAAAAGGGACTTTGTTATTTTAAACAGAAGTCAATGCAATTTGATTTAGAGTTACAATGAAAAACTAACATATGTAAAAACTAAATAATAAAAGGTATTAACTTCTAAATAATTGTTTTAAAGATGTAAAACTAATGAGCCAATCTCATGTAATGAATGACTAATGAACCAAATGTATTATCTTATCTTCTGCCAAAAAATGGATAATTTATCATGTGATAAGTCGTCTCTTACTGTTATCTCTATTTATTAATACATGTGGCCTGACCTTTGATGAAAAGGGTTTAATGATATCGGATTGTGTTTGGTTATCTAACTTACCATTGGCGAAGAACGAATCCAAAAATGCAACTTCCTTTTCAAAACTGCGATGAGGATTTTTCTGAAGATCAGGACGCTTAAAGTTCTTGCGGGAATAAAACACGTCCTAAAAAACAATTATGACTCAGTATTAAAAATTTACTGATATAATGAATGTAAGATAAATTTTTTAATCCGATTGATTATAAAATCTTAAGTTATAGAACAAACTTAAAACTAGAAAACTGCTTCACAAGTTAAAGGAAAACCTCATTTTTACAAAAAAATTGTAAAATTTGTACAATGAATGTCTAATAATACTATAATGTCATCAGTTTTCATATTATTTAACAGAGTTAATATTCCAAATAAAACCTTCTTCTGATATGAGCATAGTTTTATTACACACGGATCATTTTTCTATGTACAGAGCAAGGAAACACTGAGGCAAAAAATTGGTTTAAAAAAATCTCTTTACATTTATAGATTACATGGAAACAACGATTTCTGTTAAAGAACTTTTCACATGATTCTGACTTTGGTTGGGACACACAACGAACTATCTCAACTTTAAAATTCAAAATTTCTCTAGCTCCCAACCCGAGTATAACCAGCAAATGGTTCCCAGCCAAGCTCAGAAAAAAGAATGTTACATGAAGAGGGGGCTCATTTAGAGAAATTGTGCCAGACTCAATGCGGAAGCCTCTAATTATAGGCCGGGCTAAGTATAGTGGGGCAAAATGCCACACCAAATCCCAGAGTTGATTACCTGCGCGAACCGCGTGGGAAAATGGCGCAAAACATTCTATCAGCCGAGGTCGCTGATCCCACGCGATATTTATTCTCAGACGTTGAATAGGTGCAACGGGGTAAGAAAGGAGAAAGTTACCGTTGGGCCTCCAATGCAACGGTTGAGGCAATGTTAAACTCACCTTTACAACATTGTTTGAATTGGTTGTTATTGAATTGGATAGAATTTCTTTGATGTACAGATGATTTCAATGACTTATTCTGTTTAGAATTAATTAGGAAAGAAGTATATTAATAAAATTAAATATGATAGGCCTAAATTTAAAGCTAAAAATACATTTACTATTAGAACATTCAGCTACAATGGGCATGATTGGTTGAAACTATATGTATGGGAATCCTAAACCAGTTGCAGGAAAAATATTAAATGTAAGCGTCGGCATATGTCTATGTATATTTAGTGTCTTTCTCGTTTTCGTGTAAATGGAATGTGGTACCACATTTATTCAGCTGAAGCGGTAATTTATTCAATAATAGATAAATTATTATACTTGAACAAATTTTAATGTAGTTTATGTAGATTTATGAGACTAAGGCTGGTGGTCTGTTATAGTTTAAATTTACTTGAAATACAGTTCTAAACCAATAAAATAAAAGAATGAACAAGTCTCTTCAACTAGAAACTAAGTAGCTTAATATTCGACCTATTATAAAGATGGTAAAAAACGATAGAATCTGTGAATGTTAACCTTAATCTAATTTTTAAGGTTAACATCTCATCCAACATTATTCTACAAATTTTGATTAGTTAATAAAGATGGTATATGTGGGATGAAAATATGAAAATTTAATTTGTCTAGTACTATATTAATAAAACAACAATGCTTATTTTACTTGACTACAAAATCCTTTTTACGGTCAACTTTAAATTGTGCTAAATCTTTGTCTTGAGTATTAATTAAAAAGTAAAGAAATAGATCTCAAGCCAATATTAACTGTAGTTTGGTTCTGGAGCGCCAATTTTAATGTCATGTTTTAATGTTATTTGAACTTTTTTTTATTAATACAAAGTCTACTTTAAAGACATCCTTCTTTAACCATCTTACTTTTTATGTAGTGTTTGAAAATAGTAATTTTTAACTATCTCTAATAACACGGCAATACTCATTACAATAAATGATACTAAAATTATAAAGGTATATTACACAGCAACAATACTGACACCTTTGACCGCTGTTAGAAAGAAAAAGTAAAATCGAAAGAATATAAGTAAAATGTGTTTTAAGTGTTATAAACGCAACTATCTTATAAATTTAAAAGTAATATTGGGGGCCCGTTTAACTGAGGAACTAGTTGTGAATTCAACTAAGTGTTCTCCTTTTATATAACAAGACACTATCAGGAAAGAGACATTTAACCTCAGATTAAAATCCACACGAACTTTCGATCAGGAAGAAACATTTCGTAAAAAGTGGAAAGTTTTGATTATTATGCACCCTTTGAATAAACAAGCTAAGCTTAATAAAATTTTTGCTTTGAGGAACGCAGTGGTGTACTATTTCACTAATAAAAGCAATAAGATCAGCTAAAGCTTGACAATAAAAACTGATTCAATTCTACTTCTTTTGATAATATGCTGCTATTAATTAGGAGTTGTGAACAGCTCTCATTATTTTTTCTAATACAGTAAAAACTGCTATACTATTTACAATAAATGTAAGAGAATAGATAACCGTATCTTCAATAACGAAGATAGGTAGATTGCTGAAAGCCTTACATAACCTTTTAGACCACAATAAACATTTCAACAAATAAAAAGAAGAATTATATAAAAATAGAAATTTATAAAATGAGCTTACCCTTCATTAAATTATCTTTCAATCAAAAACTGTGATTCAACGAAAAAGAAATAACTCACCAAATATATTATAAAATATACCACACATACAAAGAAGTATATGAGTATAAATAAAGTGATGAATAGAGCGGTGTAGAGGTTGAAGCATCAAGTGTTTTACTAAATTACAGAGAATATTCTATTCATCCTCTGACCCAACAGCTCTTATGGTTTTTATTCATGTTCCAGTCTCAGTAAAAAATATTCTGGGACTAATGTACCGCAAGACTTAAAAGTTAATTATCAATCTACGTTTCCTTTACCCAACATTTTCAACTGAAGGGGACCCCCATAAAATGTTCTAAGCAACAAAAACCTAGTTTTGAGTAATCAAGAGTTAATTGAATTCTAAAATTTGCGATTTTTTGAAGATTAGAACTTATAATCATGTATAATTTTTAATACCTATTTTTAACATCATAATGTAGCCTTATATTAAATTTTACTTGCCATTAAGCATTTCATACATTTTATGTGTTTTTATGGGGGTCATAATGTTCTAAATGACTGGTGTTTGAAACGTTCTCTGAGAGACTGCTCTTGGTATTGATATAAAAGTACAAAAACGTAATGTTGTTACATAACACAATAGGTCATTTTGCTAAAAGTTATCCAAATGTGATGCTTAAAACCTTATTCTACCCACTTCTTTTGGGATCAATTTTGTTTCTTGGCTTCTTAGTTTTTGAAATGTAGGGTAATCCAGCTTTTCTATATTCCTTCCTGGTCTTATCCTTCCACTTTCCAATATTTACTTCACTTGTTTTATTTTTATTTACGCGATTTTTGTCGCCGGGCGGCAACGCAACAGGGAGTCCATCTTTCGGCGAGTAGAACGTTATTCCCCAAAAAGTCCGTGGAGTCCAGCGAACCGGGCCAACTTTGACAAACGAAATCAGGGCTGCCAACTCACATATCTTCAAAACAAAATATACCACGGTGTAGCTTGTGTCCCAGGGAACCTTTTTCACTGAATATCTCCGATTTTGAAATTTCATCGCTTAGAACTTTTTACGGGGGACCCCTTTAATTTTACTATAAAATGTCTCCTAAGATGAAACAGACACACTAAAACAAAGGAAAATGACAGACAAAAACCACACAAACTGACCTCAACTTCGTCGAACCCTGCAAACTTCTCGACGAGCAGCATGAGCGGACCCAAGCACTGCAGCGGGGTCGTGGTGCCGCAAGTCTTCAGGATGAAGCGGCGCCGTGACACGAACATGCTGCTCTCACTGCAACAGACACCGAAAGTAACAGCAAACATTGCTCATCAGTCCACGTAGTCCAAAATCGCAGTCCAATAAATTTTCAATCAGTTAAAAAACATAAAATGTTATTTAAACCCAGTGGCAAGACCTGTACTAAACAGATTTATTTTACCTTTTTTTGCCTGAAGGTCTTGCTGTGTTTGTTGTACTACCCGATGTACATTTCGCCGCTCAGTGCGGCATCTTCATAAAAAATGGCTTAACAAACACATCAACAGTATCATGCAAAAATACAAAAGACTTCATCCAAAAACTTTCGGAAATTAAGGTACAGGAAAGACATACACTTACAACAATAGATGTGGATAACATGTACCGAAACATACCAAGAAAAGAAGCCATAGAAATACTCAGAATGAGACTCAACAACTCCCAAAATTTTAATGAAGATGAAATAAATGATATTATTAAAATCACAACATTAATAACAGAACAAAACTACTTCACCTATAACAATCAAACCTATCACGACCCCAAAGGTCTACCTATGGGAGGCCCACTCTCTGCCACCTTAGCAGAATTATGTATGCAAAATTTTGAAGAACAATACCTACTATCTGATCAAAACCCATACTTCAGCAAAATCAAGTTTTATGCCCAGTATGTAGATGATGCATTTTTAATACTAAATGCCAACCAAAGACAGGCGAATAATTTTCTATCCCATATAAATAAAGTACATAATACCATCAAATTCAAAATGGAAACTGAATCAAACCACACCATAGACTTTCTGGACATAACAATTACCAAAACCCAAAACCAATCTGTCAAAATTGGAATCTTCAGAAAACCAACACAGACAGACTTAGTCATTCCAGCAGAATCTAATCACCCTTATAACCAGAAACTGGCAGCTTTCCATTCATTAACATACCGACTACTCAATTACAACCTCAACCAAGAAGAATACCAAAAAGAGAAACAAATTATAGAAACAATAGCAATTAATAATGGTTACAATCCAGCAATCATTGAAACCATGATTCGCAAAACCCGGAAGAAGATAAAATCCACCATACAAAATGAAAATACACATCAACCAAATCCAGAAAACCACAATACTGAGGCCAAGTATGTAGCGATACAGTATACAGACAAAACAACAGAAAAAATAGGGAAAATCTTTAAAAAAAGCGGATTATATACCAGCCTATAAGGTAAAAACAGGTCCAGTTCCCATCCACATCAACAAAAACATCAGAGAAACAATGGAAAGTGAAAGAGGAGTATACAAAATTTCATGCACGTCCCCTAGTGACAAACAATACATTGGCTACACAAACCGTTCTTTTATTAAAAGATTTAAAGAACATAATAATAAACATTACACCAACCCCAGCTCAATAGTAGCCAAGCATCTAAAAGAAAATGACGGCCACAAAGTAACCTACCCTGAATCATTAGAGATCCTGTACAAAACAAACTCAAAACCCCATGCAATAGTCCAAGAAAATTATGAAATCTACAAACATATGAACACTAAACCCGACACCCTACTAAATAAGAAGGAAGATTACCATAGCTAAGTTCTATTTCAACTAATCCAAAATATTGAAGAAGTGCAAAGTAAAACCGGCAACACAGCACAAAAACGGCAATGTCGCCAAAGTGAAAGCCGACTCAAAACAAACGAAATAATTTCACCCCCGCCCCTCACGCCCACATCCCTTTGCCTCGACAGTCATTCATCGCACACATCAGTGAATGGACGCGCTTCCGATAATGCGAACGTTTACGCAACCCGTCGCTCGCGCCGTCTCCACACAACCGCGAACGCGATCGCGACCGCGCAGTGAAACAAACAATGAATAAACTCTAAGTGTCCAGTGTATATAGTGTATATATTTAGTTAATAAGAAGACAACCCTATGAAGATGCCGCACTGAGCGGCGAAATGTACATCGAGTAGTACAACAAAAACAGCAAGACCTTCAGGCAAAAAAAAGGTAAAATAAAAAATATAGCAAGTTCTACAAAATACAATTCCGAAAAATAGTGTTGCTAAATATAATGACATATAAAAGCAATCAATTAATCATTATTTTGGTAGCCTACTCTTACTAGAATATCCCATGTTGCAATATGAGCCCTGTACCTGTTTTGCTTTACATAGTGTTCTGATGTTCGGTTCAAATGAAGCTGAATAGCTTGTCATGTCTGCACAATTACAAACTATGAAGTAGGTTTGATGTTGAACTCAGACATTTCTCCAATTTTTAATATGCTTTAAACTGTTTACAGTTTGAAATCTTTGACTGTTATGGTAAATTGTTTATAGTTATTTATCATAAGTTATTTTAAGGAAGTCCAAATTTTCATATCCGCCATTATCAATTTATCTTTTGCATACCCACTAGCGCCTCTCCACAAACCCCCAGGGATATGCCCAGTAGCCATAACGTATACCCCGGGGTTGAGAACTGCTGTTTTAGGCTATCAACAGTGGCAAAGCATGACATTTTAGATTGGTCACTGCAAAAGTTAACAATTTGATTTCTCTGAAAAAACTAATTATTATTAAATTATTCTTAAGACAATATTTTACCATACGACTTGTGCATTTATAAACTTAAATGAAAATTAACAGTTGAAGAAATTTGTAAAAAACTCATTTTGGCTTCATGTTAAAATTTTTATTGAACTAAAGAAAGCCGTAAAACACCAAGGTCTTTCATGCTTATCAATATTAATTTTCCAGGAAAAATCCATATCATGCACGTTTACAAAGTAAAGATCGTAGCTGATAAAAAATATTATTTCTAACTTAAAGCATAACATAAAAATTGCACAAATACTGTACGAAGAAACTCTTGAGATATAATTTGTTTCTAGGTTTCAGCAACATCAACATGAGACTGATCTGGAGCGCCTTCGCTCTCCTTGCCTTTGTTCTGTTTCAAGTAAGTTGATCTTAGGTTCAAATTTTAATCAAAATAATGGGTTTTACAACATCTCAGTTCACAATCGGTCGTTTTATAGCAACCTAGGTTTTAATGCATGGTCGCATCATCTTCAGCGATTGTCTGCTCGCTCGTGAATCAGCCCTTTGCACATTGGTATTATATTGTAAAAACTTGGCTACTCTACCACAGTTCGGTGTAAAACACATTTGGTGTACCACAGTTTGGTATAAAAGCAATTAACACAGATAAGTACATTAAAAAAAAGTCCCATCAGAGCATATTTATTAAACAAAATGACATGGGGGCTAAAGTAAGTTAAGTCCAGCCATCAAAGCTTACCAATGATGCAACCAACGAAACTTAAATCACTGTGAACAAGTGAATAGTTGTTCACAGAACTTTATTACGTTCCATCGATTAAATAGTTTGACTCCTGTTACTGAGTTGTTGGATTCTGGGAAGGTAATGTAAAGAACAAAATTATTCCCCCTCATATTTCCAGCCTCACTAAATCAGAAGGCCGCGAAAATACTTTTTCGGGTAACATCCAGTATTATGTTGCGTCTAACCTCCTTGGTGAATGTTGTAATATACTTAATTTAAGTAGGTTAGTGATGATTACACGTGTAGTGATGATTACATTGTGTTTCCAAGTACATAACGAATAACACATATAATAGATGTTATATTGTACCAGTGACTATATAATAATGAAAAATAATATTACTGTTAGCAATTTCTCTGCGGCACTTTGCGCTGCACATGATGATGAGTCTAGTGACCTATTAAAAATTAAATAAATAGTGGTTTCTGCTGAGTTTTTGCAATATACAGTGTGTAAATTAAGTATGGAAACAAATAAATATTTTTTAAACCAAAATAGAGAGAAATATTTTGTTTGTGGCATCGATTGTTGACAAAGGTTCCGCAACTTCTGACATCAAAAATTTTGTTTCACCCTCCTAACAGGGTGGGGGGTAGGGGGTAACTTATTTTTTTCAAATAGCAACCCATAGTGTGTTACACCTCATTTTGAAGGGTTTGTCAAAAGAAATACAATGGTGCAAACCCAAGGTCAATATCTTATCCCAAACAAGAATGACAGCCATTTTAAATTTTGAAATGGTCCCACGAGATTAAGTATGGATACCCCAACTTACCTTTTAAACGGGTTTCACTGTATGACCTAAATTCTGTATACCATGATTAGATCGAAAAATGGACATTTTTGTCATATTCCCAATGTAGCCCTGGCCCCCAAAATAGGTGTTTTGGGGGCAGCCCCAAAATTCCAAATGCAAACTCCTATTAAGTGACCCCTCATATTAAAGGGTTTGTCAAAACAAAAGCAATGGTGCAAACCTGAAGTCAATATGTTACCTTAAACCAAAATGACAGGAATTCAAAAATTTGGGTGGAAAAGCCCCCATTTCACCAATTAAAAACCTTGAATGCCTGTCATTGCAACTCGTATTATTAAGTGATCCCTCATTTTATAGGCCTTGTAACACTAAAAACAATGAATTAAATTGAAATCCGTCAATCCTATAAAGCCATCACAAATTTTGAATTTTTTAAATGGGTGCTTTTTTACCCAGTCAAATTTTTGAACACCTGCCATTTTGGCTAGAGGTAACATATCAACTTCAAGTTTGCACCATTGCTTTTGTATTGACAAACCCTTCAATATGAGGGGTCACTCAACAGGAGTTTGCATTTGAAATTTTTGGGCTGCCCCCAAAACACCTGTTTTGGGGGCCGGGGCTAAATTGGGAATATGACAAAAATGTCCATTTTTCCATCTCATAATGGAATACAGAGTTTAGCTTACCCAATGAAACCCATTTAAGAGGTAAGTTGGGGTATCCATACTTAATCTCCATAGTTAATTTCAAAATTTAAAATGGCTGCCATTCTTATTTGGGGTAAGATATCGACCTTGGGTTTGCGCCATTGTATTTCTTTTGACAAACCCTTCAAAATGAGGGGTCACCCAATATGGGTTGCTATTTGAAAAAAATAAGTTACCCCTTATCACCCACCCTGTTGGGGGGTGGAATCTAAATTTTTGATGTAAAAAGTTCTGGAACCTCTGTCAACTAATAATGCCACAAACAAAATATTTCTATCTATTTCGGTTTAAAAAATAAAGATTTGTTTCCATACTTAATTTACACACTGTATGTGATTTTTGATGCAATTGATTGTTATTATTTATATTTCAAAATCATAAGAACATATAAACTAATATTTTTAATGATATAAATCTTTAATTTTTTTAGTTGGGATTATTATGAAACGAGATAAAAAACCCAAAGAATTGACAAAATGATTAGTAAGAACTTTTTGTTTTCAGGAAGTCCTATCAATGCATATAATATCCAGAATTCCAGGGCTGGCAAAAGGATTTAAGAAGGAGGACGCATCAGAGGCCATTCGCACGCTGAATGATTTATTTGGTCAGGCTTTGGACAGTTTAAATAATTGGTTTTCATAAAAAAAGGCCCAATGTGCAAGTAGTCTCTGTTAATGGTGCATTACAGAGCAATAATACCAAATCCTTTGAGTCAGAAATATGAAAGAAATGAGAGGATGGAGAAATAGAGAGGAAGATGCTTAATATTAGTTTTGTTTATGATGAATTATTAGGTTTAGTAATTACATTATGAAAATAAATATTTGTTGACTTGGATCATAGATTTAACTTTTAGACCCCTAAACTTAATTATTATCGGGAGCACCCAAAGAAGGCAGATGAATGAACCACTTCCGCTGCCCGTGAAAATATTTGTTATTATTTGTTTGGGTAGTTATTTATCATATTTAAAACTTAAAACTAAACACATATTTAAATTTAAATTCAAAAGATCCTGGAAAACACAAACAAAGTTTTGACAGTCCACCAAAATTTGTTCAGTCATTCCAACTGAGGTTTAGAAGATGATTTGGTGAGTGGATCCCACTGCCCACTGCATTGTTTAAGCTGCCCGCCTTAATTGGTACTCCTGGGGCCTATTGCACAATAAACTACAAGCTAATAATATCAGTGATCTACCAGATCTGATTGGGTGATTTGCCTATATTTTTAACTTGTAATCTTTATGTTTTTGGAATCTCCGTAATCTTAATGTTTTTGTAATCTCCATAAGAATAGCATGAGGATGAGTGTGCAGGTTTGCTGCAACATTTGTAATAATTGGGTGATTTTACTTCACTATCTAGTATGGTAGATCTGAAATAGAAGGAAATTTTCACCCAGTTTTTTCACGATATGATAAGAAATTTAGTAAATTTTTCAAGTTATATTCAGTTTTAAGGTATTTGTATGTTGTGGAGGAATTATAAAGGTAATTTCATTATATATAAAATACAAAACCCACATATATTGGAATGGGGGGGGGGATAAAGGAGAGGAATGGCGATGAAGGGGAGGGAGGAGGGGCCAAATCAACTCAAGCATTGAAGGGGGCGCCACACCTCTTAATCAGACCCTGTTGATGATCACAAAAAAATTATAGTGAGTCTATGTTATTCTGAACTTCAAATGCCACTAGAGCCAGGAATTCCTTAGTTTTCACTGGGAACGGCGTAGTTTCTTTTACGACCTAGCTATCTTGCTATCAAGCTACGCATGTTAAAGATGCTGAAATTTCCAGAGAAGAGCTATAAACCAGATAAGGAGCAAGGACTTTACCAGATAAGTGGATCTTAAAGTAAGTAGATTTATTGACTTCCTGTTGGTTTCTGTTCCAACTGTACATAAATGTTTAGACATATATAAATAAGAATATAGTATTTCTGAAACAACAGTTCGTACCTCACTCAAGGCAAGATGACACGATTCTGCTATGCAACTACTCTAGTCTTATTCATCTTCTTCAATGAGGTAATGATTTTAACAATATTTTTTGCTAGTGTTTTCATTTAAATTTAATCTCTTAGTTATGATTTTAAAATGATAATTGGTCTCCAACTGAAGTACAAGAAGGGAATGAGCCAAACATAATACATTAGATACATTACTTTGAAATGGCCACCTACCCAAGTAGGTATTTTAAGCCAAGTATGAATGACAGATGAGTGAAGGATGATTGTGGCGCGATCTTGTAATACAACTAAGAAAACCAACTGTTAAGTTATCTTTAAGTCCTAAATTCTATTACATTTTAGAGCCTATCTGAGTGAAATCTATATGCTTTTAAATGTCATTTTGAGGATCAAACATCCTCCTGAGCCAAAGTTAAAAACACTAACCGCTAGACAACAATAAAACCCTGATTAGTTGATCTAAATGTATATCTTTTAAATAAATAAAATTATCATTCAAGGTTACAGGTAAATTCAAACAATTTGGGCTTTCATCAGAATATGTCATAACTGTCGACGTTAGATGAAAAATTAATGTTTTGACATTTTCTATTCCCACCTCTTTATAGAGGAGGGTCTTGCAATTACAGTATGGTAATTCTGTTTACGTTATTTCACTTTGAAAAGACTGCGAAGAAAACACTACCGAATATAAAAACTATTATAACGATTTCCTCTTACCCAAACCCAATTCTATTTTCTCAATTTATTGTATTTTCCTGGTTGTCTCCAACTCCTAAAAATATAAAAAATAAGCAGCCAAACTTTTTTCTGTCATTGTCGTATTACAAGTACTACAATAATACGACTAATTCTTTAACAAATTCTATAAATTGGCTTTTTACTTTATTTTAATACTTTCAATAGAAATGGTGAAATACAAGATGTTTTAAGATATTTAAACTCAGCCTCATCTTAACACAGCCAAGTAGTGTAGCCTCATTGTTATGGTCAGGATATTTATTATTATTAAAGGTGAAAAAAATGTGTTTATTTTGAGTGTAAAGCACATTATCTCCCTCGTGAAATAAGCTCGGGCGTCAACATGTTCACTCGTGAGACAATGTTGTACTTAACTCACTGAACACACAAATAACTATTTTAGATTCATTGAAAGAGTTTAGGACAAAAGATTGTTAGCATTTTTCATTTATTATGTATGTGCATTGTTTAACTTACTTTTGAACATTTAATATATGTCATAATAAACATAAATCCATTTATAGTGGATTTTCGATCTGAAAAATTATCATTTTGTATTACCTATTCTTTTTCTTGTAAGAAACCATTTAACTTTCTTCATTGTGATTCTTTTATTACAGTACACTCCTTAATTATCTGAGCCCCGGTTATCGGACACTCTGGGATATTCGAGGTTGTTCTAAGCTAAAATATGTATTATTTTACTTTCGGTTGGAACATAATAATAACGTCCTTAACGTGTATTTTGTTTTAAGTAAATATAAATCATCCATAGTTTGTTTTATTCAAGTTATTAATTTTAATACACATTCAAAGGATTATTTCATGTTACGAACACTTCACAATAACCTAGAGTTTGTTTCAAGTGAAAATCACAAGGAGACGACCTGACCGAGTCATCTGCTTTGATGTAATGCATAAGTTTACTATCATTGAACAATTGCGAAATTGATTGCCAGCAAATACTGGACAAACTATTTGCAACCTTGAGGCCCTATGAAAGTAATATAAAATGAGTCTCGATCACACCAGTACAACACAATGTTCGTATTGGCCTAAAACGACCCTTGCTTGATAGTAGTGGACTTCCACCATAAACACTTATAGGAATGTAAACAGGCGTTTTTCTCTTGACAAAGTTTACTGTGTAACTGATTGTTATTTTTTTTTTAAGCATTGTATTTAAATAATTTTTCATAATAACTATTTTTTGGTCTGCATACTGCTTAGGCAAAACAAATATTATATTAGCATTTCACCTTATATTGTGGTCTTATAACACTCTAAACTCAAAATACAAGCGACCTCCGTATTACCCAAGACTCTTGGCAGCCTCGGTCCCGATGACCTCAGATGATTGGGAGTGTACCGTACTGTAACATGTTTTTTTTTTCATATAAATATTAACACCTCTTAAAATATTAAACAAAATATATTCTGTGGATATTATTTGATAATTTCAGTAAATAAATTAAATAGGAGATGCATCCCATGTTACGATGCCTACATTAAATTGACAAAGTATTGATTTTGATAAAAAAATATAAACTAAAAAAAACAAAAAAAAAATATCACTAATCAAATTCCTTACATTTCAGTACGTCATTCCAGCCAAACTCCCCATGAACTTTACAGAAATAAATGTGGAAGTTAAAAATGGAACTACGAACGAAAGTTCAGAAGGCTACAGAGCAGAAAGGAAACTGGGTGATGGCACCATCAACTGCAAATCGAGTTGCTCGGGGGACGACTGGTTCAGAATATTCGACTTCTCCTATGACGACAGTGAGGAAGGGTGCATGATCAACTGTGTGTTTCAAACTTCAGGAGAGAATGCTGCCTCAAACTATCAAATAGTCTACGTAAATAGTGAACTAAGTAATCTCTTTGAAGAAATAAAAAATAAAACATCGTACTTTATTAATTAACAAGTACACTAGAGTTTCTCATAAACGGTTTCAGTTTATTAGACAGTTCTCAGAAGCCAATATTAAAACATAATTCTCACAGCTTGGCCTACAGATGTGTAGTGCTTTTGAAACTCTCTTGAGTATCCCTCTGTTTGTGCACTTGTATTACAACTTGATTGTTTTACGTTGTACTGTGCACCCTACTCAGTTGAGTTAGTAACCACTGAACAGTTGGTTGACTTTTTTCCAGTGCTGTTTTGTCTCTTCATGTGATCCATTTTCAAAATAGACAGGTATTCAGCCAAATTGTTATCAGACCAAAGCTAATGCCTTCCTATGGTGGTTAGATATAGGGAATTTCTACTGTAAAAAGATGCCCAGGGAAAGATGTTAGAAGTTGTAAAGCATTTTTAAGAAGTTAATAATCTACAGCTAAGAAAATATACTTAAAATAATCTGTAAGGCCCTTACAGACTGATCTTAGGTCTTGGGCAGTAAAAAACAAAATAAAATAATGAAAAAATTCTGAAGAGAGCATACAATTTAGTTCCAAATTATTTCAATCAAATTTTACAATTAGCTCTTATTATATATTTTACTGGATACTGATTATGAATATTAATAATGATAATTATATTATCTTTGGTTAGTAAACATGTTTTATATCATGTACTCTATTTTGAATTAAAATTTATTATTTTTAAACTTAATTTTTTGTTATGATTCTATTTACCTAAAATTATTTTAATTTCATTAAAATAGGACATTCTTTAAAAGCAACATTTACATTTATTTGCAATAATCACTCAATAACACTCAATATCAATTAATGTGACAATCTTTTTTGTGTTTCACAAAACCTAAAAAAATTTAAATTATTATAATAGAACATTTGGTAAAAGATTAGAAGTTAGTAGGCAAAAACCTAGGATTCTCGAGACACTGACTTTTCATCAATTATGCATTTAGTCTATATACCCTAATCTTGTAGGCTATCATCAGTGGCATGGCTTGACATTATAGACTGATCATTGCATAGGTATAAAATTTTATTCCTCCAAAAACAAATGGGAGATATAACCATGAAAAGGGTAATTTTCAAACAAATTATAATCAAACTACTCTCAAGACAAAACATAAAATATATTTATTTTACCTTTACAAATTTAATTTGATAATTTGAGAAACTTTTAAAAATAAATAGTCTAATAATTGTTCCATAAAAAACAATTTCTTAAATGACAAGAGAGCCACAAAATGAGGTCTTCACGCCCATTACTCTTAAATCTCCAGGAAACATCCATATCCTCAAGATAAAGCATGCTCCAGGCAGACGACTGTGTGATATGGAGCAAGGTTTTGGCAGTAAAGATCTTCGTAACCTAGCTGATAAAAAATATCATTTTCTACTTAAAGTGTAACATAGAAATTGCATAAATACCGTGTAAAGAAACCCTACAATATCAGTTCTTTCTACACTTCAGCAACATCAACATGAGACTGCTGTGGAGTGCCTTCGTTCTCATTGCCCTTATTGTATTTCAGGTAAGTTGATGCTTCGTTCAAATTTCAACTGATATAATAGGTTTACAATACCTCAGCCAACCAGTTCACAGTCAGTCATGTTTACAGCAACCTAGGTTTCAATGCAAGGTTGCATCAGCTTCAGGGAATGTCTGCTTGTGAATCAGCCCATCGGCTGTCGGTAATACAGTATAAAAAACTTTGCTACAATGCTACAAATATATTTAATACCATCAACAAACAAAAACATGAAAATAAAAAGACAGATCAGTGCACAAATAGACTGACCGCAACAACACAATTTGACAGCGGCTGCGGCAAGTGAAGTCCAGCCATCAAAGCCTGGCAGAGACACAGAGTGTCTACTGACATCTCATTTTAAAATTCCAGTATATTTCCAGTTTTTCAGATAAATTGTTTTTTGAAGTTTCAGGATCACTCGCCAACTATTTATCTAACTAAGGAGCACCATTAATAATTTTTTTTATCAATATGAATAATGTTCTCGTTAAAATTAAATAACTGATTTACAGCATTGACAAATAAGACAAATAATATAATAAAAACTCTTCAAAGAGAAAACATATTTGTTTGATTTCTGTCCCACTTTATTACCCAAATAATTAATGCAAATTACAAGCACAAATCAAAAGTAACAGTTTGCAGAAAAAGGTAATAATCAATAATACAATGAAATACAAAGCTGAGAATTTTTAAACACACTAAGCTTTACATTTGCGCTCCTGACTTGTATATTACTACAAGAAGAGTTTACAATATTATTAAAATAAATCATACTAAATTTAGGAAACAGAAGTTCTAATTTACTATGGGTCCTTCGACACAGTATCTCACTTTTATGTCACATAATTTGTTTTATGAGAAATAATCTAAAAATGGGAATAGGCTATATGAAAGTAGGAAATGTTGAGAACATCTCCAATCTTAAAAAAATAAAACATTTAAAATTGTAAATCTGATAAAAGATGTTTAGTAATTGAACTGAATTACAAGTGGTTGAAATAAATTCAGGTTTGCAAACACACATTGCTAAAAAAGCTTTTATCAAGCTTTTTATATCTGAATGTATTGGAAAAAACTTGTGTTTCAACAAAATTCCAGTACCAAATTTGAAATCCCAGTATAATTCCAGTATTTCCAGTATCAAAATCAAATTCCAGTATAGTTCCAGTATTTCCAGTATCAGTAGACACCCTGTGACACAACCGTGTGTTGTAACAGGGGTGCCCATCCCCCCCATGGTCCATGTCGCGAAATCCCCCCCAAAAATTAATTGGCATCGATACCTCGGCTTACTTAAATTCTTGGATAGTATGAGGTTTGAGAGATATTGTTACCCTCGTATCCAAGTGGAACAATAAAGCATTTCTAATTTTAGATGCTGTATACTTATAGAATGGTTGGGTGAGGCAAAAAGCTAACCCCACTAGTAATTTGCACATGAAGACTATATAATAAAATAATATCCTAGAGATTAAACCAACTCAGATGACATAGATGTGGTGATTTTCATCCACACTTTGAAACCACACTTTGAGTAACGAAATGGCCAAAAATAATGTCATAGTCTCGTTCCAAACCAATAATAAATAAGGCTCAATTTTAAAGGAACGAAAAAAATAATAAAGTTGAGAACGAAGACAAAACCGGAGTCTACAAAATTATAAATGTGAAAAACTGCCCAAAATATTATATAGGTCAAACCGTCCGTTCATTCAAGAAAAGGTTTAATGAACATACCCCGTCCTGCTCTAACTCCAAATCTTCCTTTGCAAACCACCTATTGAATAAAAATCACAGTTATTCTAGCTTTGACAAAAATTTGGAAATTTTACACTTTCATAACAAAAGGGACAGTTACTTAAATTGCTTACAAGAATTTGAAATGAACAGCTCTATGAAAACGGACCACAGCAATGATTTAAACGAGCAAACATCATTATTCCAATCAAATAGTATTTATGATGCGGCGATAGGGTGGCAAGTAAACAAAAGAAAAAGAACAGGACCACGGCCGGCGTTCCAGTTATAACAACGAGGGGATCAAGTCCACCTGCGGCCCCCAGTCATGATATCGCTTCCGCCCGCGCCGGATCGTAAATTCTGTTTTAAGTTTGGCCAAACAGTTTTATGTTTTGTATTCGTATCGTTTTTGTGCCACATAAATGTAGAAATGTGTTAATAAAAAATTTGACGACCACCCAGGAGTGACAACGTTTTTGTATGTTTTTGTAATAGGATATTCAAAGATATGTAGAAAATTGATTCTCCATCTTCTACCGAACAATCCAGCAAAAATCAGGGGGTGCCGGGCACCCCCTGGCACCCTCAGAAGTCCGCCCATGACTTCGTCGCCGGCAGGCGACAAACGACATAAATTTCGAATTAGGCCTAAGTATCGATACATCGATTTCTCAAGTACAGGGGAAAATTTCAACTTTTACTGTGGTATTTGCGTAGATTACAAATGGTTGTTGTTAAATAAAATAAGTACCTACTTGGAATAGGCCTTAAACGGACCATTTAAGTAGGAGTTTGATGTTTGAATTTTTGCATACAACACTTCAACCGTTAAGTGAGCTGGCACCCCCAAATGTTGTGACCTAAATCCACACCTGTGTTTTGGTTGTGTCTTTGGTGGTATACTTTTCCGTATCATCGCATCAGCTTTCCTGATGTCATCACAAAGGTCCAACAGTTCATCAAATGAGGTTTTACACATTCTAAAGTAGTTAAAATTTTACATTTATCGGCACACAACTCATCAAGCGGGGTATAATAAGGTCCTTTATCTGCTTTTTTGGTTGACATCGGGTGATCGTGAATATTTCGCGCTCCCCTTTTCTCTTGACAACATCTTTCTTAATTGGCGCGGAAGAGTGTTTGGGACAAAGTGCCCGCTGCGGTTGCCCGAGCAGACACAGTTGCTGGTAACAGTGTCCGGGCACAGTTACGGGCAACTGTGTCCTAGTCTAAAAGGAGCCTTACGGCTTAAATGAAGTCTAGGTAGTTTACAATAAATAACTAGCGACACACAAGCCTTCTCAAAATAAAAACACATCGACTCGACTGTGTATGCAACGCAACTGTGCACTTGGCTCTAAAGATCATATCCCGTTTTATAACCCGTTTATAAGTTTTATAAAGACAAGTAGGTATTGGTGTTGGCGTTGACAAGCGGGAGCCGGGAGTTGAGCGGCAGCGGCGCGGCGCCGGCGTGACGTAGCGGCGAAACGGCGAATTACGATCACTGCACCACGCGACCACAGGATATTTTACCAGTGTAACAGTGTCAGTGTGAGCACAGCCCGACCCGACCGATTACCTAGTACGGTAACACGTCAACAACAGTCGTGTCGTCTAACTTTTGACAATTGAACCTGAACTCATTGTTGCTATTCGACCATTACAAATTTTCGATTCAGATAAAAACTGAGCATATATTAAAAAACCCCCCCCATTTTCCCTAGTTTTTTTAAATCCCCCCCAAAATTTAGTCTGATGTCGCAACTTGCGACATCAAAACATGCTGTGGGCACCCCTGTGTTGTAAACTAGGTGAACACAACCTACTGTGAACTGAATGAGTAAGGTCTTGTCAAGCCATTATTTGTTTTGCCCTTGCCCAGTTCAAGAGCAATTAAACTCAGCTAAGATTGCTAAACAATTTTAACTGTTTATAATTTGACACAACTTTTTTTGTTTGCAATCATTGGTAACAGTATAAAAATAAAGTAACAACTTAAATGGAATTTGCAAAGCTAAAATGAACCATATAACTAACCAATCTTATAGGGATGGAATAATTTTTTAAAATTTAAATTTGGTTTGAGGTAATAATACATTAGGTAAATAACAATCACATGTTTTCAAGTATAAAAATAATAGTAATAGTTAAGAACAATGTTACACATGAAAAATGATGAATCGGTCAAAAACCACTTTGTTAATCTTAGGATCTTGACGGTTTATAGCATGTGCGTACTTGAATCATTAAAACGTTAAGGTAACGTGTTATGTACGTTAAGGTAAACGAGCATAAATTTATAGAAAATGAGGGAAAACATCAATACGATACCAGAAACAAAAAAGAAAAAAGATTACCTCAGCACAATTTGGACTGTTTTACCAATAAAACGTCTTATGCTGGTTTGAAATTCCTACGATTAATTCCAAAAGATATTAAAAAAGAGGTGAAAAACCTGGTTAAATTTAAATCTCTTTTAAAGGAATTCTTGCTTGATAAAGCTGTTTATTCATTAGAAGAACTTTATAATTAGAATTAGAATTTGTACTTATTTTAAGTCTGATATTTGTGACGCTATTTGTTGTACAATTTTGTGCATTTTATGAATAAAGAAGATTTGACTTGACTTGACTTGACTAGTTTTCCCCATTCAAAGAAAAAGGGAGTTTTTGGCATTCACAGTAAAACAATACGTTTAATGTTCAACTGTAAATTTTAACATTGTGATGAATGTAGAAAATCAACTGATTTAACCGTTTAATGTTTACTGTAAATTTTAACATTGTGATGAATGTAGAAAATCAACTGATTTAACAGTTTAATGTTTACTGTGTTGTTTTAATGAAGATTGCAAAAACCTCCAATTCCCCCTCACATATTGCAGTTATTATGTTCAAAAGGCATTCTTTAGATCAAAAGTCATTCCTTCTTTCCGAGGAAAAATATACCATTACTAAATTCAAGGCTTTCAGGAATTAAATTTGGGATATGTGACATTGACACTTTGTATTACAACTTGGAACCAGTAAAAAAATTTTAATTTTGAGAGGAGGAGGGAAAGAGAGTTTTAGTGTTAAATAAACATTATTTCACTTAAGTGAGCAGTGTAATTAAATTCTGTAAAAATAAATTACTATTGAATTTGTTTACCATCTTGCAAAGTAAGCACTTGCAGCATTAAAATATTACAATAAGAGTTATGAGAATTATTTTTTTAATTTACCTCAAGACAAAGAGAACTTGTTATTTATGAATGTTCATGTCAATGCCTCATTAAAAAATTTGTAATATCTCTTTAAAACCAATTAAACCTAAAGCAATAAATAAACTTAAAAAAAATAAGATAAAATGCATCTGAATATATAGAACTATTTACAGGAATAGTTAAGCTACCTGGCAATGATCACTTTTGTCAAACAAAAAGAAGTTAACAGAACTATTTTAAATTTAACAGGAATTGTTTTAGTCAAAGTTAATGTCCATGTCCTGAGCTCCCTACCATTACTTTTAGCTATTGTTCCTGGACCAAACAAATCAAAATAAATATTATATTCTTGATTTTGAAATCTCAAACTTGACTTGTACATCTAGCATTTTATTTTCACAAAAAAAATTGTTATGAAATTGTTAGGCCGACGATCTATGGACTAGGAACGATACCCAAAAGTATTGGTAGAGAGTTTCAGAGCACTTTATATAATGTTTTGCAGATGGAGAGTCAAGAATGCAAAATATTTCTAAAATGATTGATAACTTTTTTTTATTAAAACATAAATTTAAGAAAGACATTCCACGATTTCCAACATACTAATTTCAGAATTTGTTATATACTATTTAATTTTTTCCTTAAAACAGCACACTACTGATTTAAATGTTTTATTAACAGTTTTTCGTAGTAATAAACTTGATGTGCCAAAGGGTTTTAACAAATTTGATATACAATTTTTCAGACAATTTAATTTATTATATATATACTAGCAGATATACCCACAGCTTCGCCCGCTGAAAGGATAGATAATTTTAATTCAATTTTATTATGCCTTTCGCACTTTTAAGGAATAATTAACAAATGGACTGATTTATTTGTGCCAAGGGCGTGCAATTACACCCTTAAGATGCAGCTGATAATTCCACTCTAGATGAAAATGAGAAAGTGTAACGCTTCCTCTAAAAATGTTCCCCTCATGATTAGCAAATAGTATAAATTAGCTTCCTCCCATTTCCAGAGAGAATGAGGATAACCCAGAATAAAAGACAAATAAGACGCTAAGGATGGATTTTCGACTTAAAATAAATTTGAATTTAGCATGTTTTTGAAAATAAACCGAAAACTTTAAGAAAAAGTAGAAAGTAAAAGTCTTGGTAAAAACCTGTTTCCTCAAAAAGTTTTTCATTACATTTTTAAACTTAATTCTTTCAGTAGATTGGTTCTCGTACCTTTTCTAATTCCTGAAAACATTCTATAGGACTCCCAACCATAGTTAGGAAAAACTGAAATGGCCACCATTTAGATTTTTTTAAATACTCTATTTTAGCCGTCTGAGAAAGAATATTTTAAAAACCTTTCTTTTTTGGCATCTAAAGCCTATAAAGAATGATTGTGCCAAGTTTCATGGCCCAAAATCTTTTAGTTTTTTAGAAAGTAAGCTTTGAAAGCAAAAAATGGCCGCCATATTGTATTTTACAATATACCATATTTAGGCCTTTAGTGACAAAATATTGCAAAATCCTTTCTTAATACGCATCTAGAGCCTGTAAAGAATATTTGTGCCGAGTTTCATGGCTCTAACCCTTATAGTTTTTGAGAAACTGTGATCATTCAGTCAGTCAGTCAAAGGTTTTTGGCTTATATATATATAGATATATATATATTATATTGATTTAAATTGTAACAGCGAATTAGAAAGAGGATTAAATGGGTTATCAATGAAATCGGTACCGCCTTACAAAAACTGGGTTAAAGTCTGTAAAATGCACTAAACTGATCAATTGGTCATTAGAAAATTCAAAGAAAGCTTTATTCTGACTTCACTAATCTAATTTGAGCGTTACTTTTTTTTGGTCCAACCATATGGACCCATAAACAACTGAAATTCAACTGAAAAATAATTTTAGGGATTTAATTATGATGATACAAATCATGATTGCCAGTAATAGTTTCAGGAAGTCCTGTCAGGAAAAATATCGCCCAAAATTACAGAGCTGGCAAATGGACAAATGAAGGAAGATACAGCAGCTGGGCGAAAACTAGATCTTTTTGGCCAGGCTTTAGCAGATCTGGTGTCCTCATTGATGTCACTGCCTAAACCAGGGTCCAATGTGCAAGTTGTCTCCGTTAACACTGTATTAAAAAAAAGTGAAACCAGATATCCTGAACCATCGAAAACAGAGGCAACAACTAAGAAAACAGAGACAGAGGCAACAACTAAGAAAACAGAGGCAACAACTGAGAAAACAGAGGCAACAACTAAGAAAACAGAGGCAACAACTGAGAAAACAGAGGCAACAACTGAGAAAGCAGGGGCAACAACTTAGAAAGCAGGGGCAACAACTGAGAAAGCTGGGGCAACAACAACTCAGGAAGGAGATGACGTATGAGAGAGGAAATGGAAGAAGAGGGGAAGAAACCCCCTTTTCTCACCTGTTGACCCTATTTTTATTATGAATTATTATTTATAGTAATTAAATTATACCAAAAAATGAATATAAGAGGTATTTTTCTTGCCTTTAACTTTTAAGCTCCTAAACTTAATAAGCTGATGTTATCTATAATTTTGAGATAAGTTTTGTTAATCTGACTGTTTGGTTTGGCAATTTAAACAGACAATATTGCATACGGAAGTAGTTTTTCATTTCAGAGATGATTTAAGTTATTTCTTATAAGTCTAAATATTGCAAGAAGACAAGGTGTTTATTAAGTTTTTTTGGGGGTGTTTTTGATCAGTGTACAATAAAGCTAAAACTACCAATGGACTAAAAATCCTTTAGGTTTCTGCTATAAGGATCATAAGACACTAGAGCAATATTTCAGGTGAAATACTTCAGACAAAACACAAAAACCTCTGAAACATATCTGCAACTTACCAAGAAACAGTGTATTTTAGTGGGGCCATGATTTCGCCTTTCTTGCCAAAAAACTCTGCGACATTTTTTAAATAGTTAGGTATCCTTTACGTAGTTTAGTGAATGTTGCACGAAACCAAGTTGCACTAGTGTCACACAACCCTAACTGTCCCCCAAAAAAACCTAGGTTATGTTATTAATTACATTCAATAATAATTTCTACTGAAATCATAGTCTTCATTCAAAAGGATGGGATAAGTTAGAGAAGGATTGTAAAACTTTAGGCCAATCCACTTTTTCACGAGCCAATTTAAAAAGCGTAATTTTTTCATATTTTTATACGAAAAATGTCAGAGAAAACAATCAGAAGACATAAAATTCCATTTAACAATAAAACTAAAGAAAAAGGTTTGATTGAAATACATACGTATGCCTATACATTACAATTATCATAATAAAGGGCTACTTAAACAAATGTTATTCAAACAATAAGAAACTGAGTTCACTATTTACTTTTTTTTAATGGTAATCAGTTTCTTGCTAACTTACGATGTGCTGCAAACATGCAAAAGTAGAAATATTTAAGTATGAAAAACCTTGACTTTAGAAGCAAAAATTAATAAGGTTCATAAATTATCACTTCAGTGAAAGTTTTTTTTTGGTTTTTCAAACAACCATACTTAAATGGATATAACACTGCAATGATTAGAAATCTCAATGTCTCTGTCCCTATGATAGAGCACAACTACTCAGTAACCAGAAAGAATTTATCAGTTGATATAGGCAGGGCCAGTCACAGGATTTTCGGGCCCCTGTTACTGATCTGTGATTTCAGGCCCCCTTTTTTAGTAATCTCGTGCGGTTCTGGGCCCCCTGTGAGTTCGGCACTTTATGCATTTGCCTGCCTGCCCCCCACCCCTGTCGCCGGCCCTAGATATAGGAGCTCATTGGACCACTTAAACATGGGCATTTATTTTATTTTAAAACAACCTGTTGTAATTTATGTAATAGCTTATTCAAAGTTATGTTGAAAATTTATTCCCCATTTTCTGCCAAACAATCAAACAAAAATCATGGTGCCAGGCACCCCCTGGTACCCCTAGAAATCTGCCTATGCACTTAACCCTCGAGCGGGCGCACGCGGAGTTTTCCTCTGAACGTGTTTTTTATGTTAAAATAAACAGACATAATGGGTGTCGGCGGTCGTGTCCGGCTCCTTACTTTACGCCCCTCATTCCAGGAATCTCCTAAAGCTGTTTATACCCCCACCCCCCCCCCCCTTGGTACCTCGTTATATGCAATTCAGAGATGCCATCTCAGATTGCGGAGTGGCCTTTCCCGTTATACAGACAGTGATAGCTATTTTTAAAATTCATAACAGCGAAGGATTTGTAATTATTATCAAATTGTTGGACTTTTCCTTTCGATTTCGAAAAAGAGAAGCGAAAGGAAAAGTCCAAAAATGTAAATAATAATTAATACATATTTTATACTAGAAAATTACTTACTATGTTCAATTAAAATATTACACCTATTAAATTAAACAATTAATTGCATCGACGATGAAATGTGATTCCTAATGAAGTTTGTCAACATTTAAATACAATATTTCGTTATAAAACAAGTAAAATGGGTTAAATTTGTGCAATATAGTGTTGCGGAGTAAAACTCTGCATGCGCCCGCTCGCGTTTAGCCGGTGAAGCGCCCGCTCAAGGGTTAAAGCCTGAAAATGTGACCATACAAAAATGCTACAACTGGGTAAAGAAAATAATTTATGTTAAATAATCAAATAAATCCAAAATAAAATAAATAATCAAATAAATAACAAAATAAATATATTTTATCACTACCCCTGCTCACTCCTAGAACTGACATTCTCTTTGATATTAGAGGAATGAAAAAATTAAATATGAAATAAAATCCCATTCCATAAATATCTTTGGTAACTGAAATTTCTAATGATTTAATATTACTCTAACTGCCTTGACCTACTTAATGTTTGTTTCATATATATCAACAATAGTAATATCGGGATATTATAACATCAGAACACCCAAGGTTTTTCTTGCCCATTACTTTTAATCCTCCAACATATAAATTGTAATCAGTACCTCTGCGATAAAGCATGTTCAAGACATAATACTAAAAAAAGAGTAATCAAGTTTCTGTAATAAAGATCCCTGAAACAGGCTGATAAAAAATATTGTTTCCGCTTAGTGTAACAAAAAGCCTGTACAAATACTTGGTGAGGAAACCCTCTAATGCCATTTCATCCTTCACTTCAGCAAGATGAAACTGTTTTGTTACATCCTCGCTCTACTTTTCTGTTTTGAGGTACGGTACGGTAACTATGTGCTTAATTGTAATTCACATTTGATTATTCATTATCTAGTTAACTAATCATTAGAACTGTTTTTTTACATTATTTTTCACACTGCAAATATAATGTAGGGTCAAATAAGAGACCATTAAACAGGGATCACAAAGCAATTTAAAGGTAGCGCAAAGGCATCCAAGCGAAAATCTACCTCCTCAGGTGGGGTGGTCATTACTAGAGTCACTGTTGCAGAAAAGCAATTTTTTCTCTAAGATGACAAAGGTAAGGATTGCCACCCAGAAGTCTTGACCAAGCGCGCTTAAGAGTTCCTTCTTAGAGCTACATCCAAAAATTCATATTCCAAAAAAATCTAGAACGATACTTGATTGGTATATTCATACATAATTCTTGAGAATATTCCAAAATGACTAACAATAATTGTTAGTAATACCTGAATTATTCAGTTAACAGAAAATTATATTCTATTTTATGATTTCAATAGTGATTGTATTTTATGTAAGAAGTATTACTACATTTTTGTTACTGAAATGTATTCAATTCAAGCAGAACATTATTTTATTTTCCATAGGTATTTAACTAATTTAAAATTAAAGGGGATTTGTTAAGAGGAAATTAAGGGGGATAAGTTAAGAGTGAAAAGCTTGACAGCTATATTTCTTTTCATACGAAAGACTTTTGATAACTTTTTGCATAATTCAATCACCTCCTCTACCTTCTAAACTATAAAATCTTTTTATCAAGCTTATAGTTGGTAATGAAACGCAGATACGAGAAACTGTTAACCCTTGAGCCTGTACCGCTTCACCGGTAAAACGGCAGCGGGTGCATGCGGAGTAAATTCAACCCATTGACTTGTTTTATAATGAAATATTGTATTTACATGTTGACAAACTACATTAGGAATCACATTTCATCATAGATACAATTAATTGTTCAACTTAATAAGTGTAATAACCAATTGAACATAGTAAGTAATTTTCTAATACAGAATAGGTGTCACTGTCGGTGTTACGAGAGAGGGAGCTCTGCAAACTGACACGGCATCACTGAATTGCAAATAACAAAATACCAAGGGGGTGTGGTATAAATAGCTTTAGGGAGTTCCTGGAATGAGGCGCGTGAGGTACGGAGCCGGACACGACTGCCAACACCCATTATGCTTGATTATTTTAATAAAAAAACACGTGCGGAGGAAAACTCCACATGTGCCTGCTTGAGAGGTAAATATGTAGTAGAATAAATATGCACAGTTAATTTTTATGTACCCATAATAATTTTAAATTAAAACTAAAAACTAAATTGGAATTTTACTGTGATAACCTACTGTAGCTCAAAACATGCATACACGTTTCAGGATGTTGTACCATCTCGAATACTACCCAAAATTACAGAGTTGGCAAAAGGACAAAAGATGGGAACCACATTGATTGAGAGACGATGGAATTGTTTTGATCAGGCTTCAGCAGATCTAGTGTCATTCATATCAAAAATCCTACATAACAAAATCAAATCTCATATTATTCCAAAAACAAGTTCATCATCGCCAGCATTGTCTCCAATAACCACTCTATCTACGTCAACAATGTTAGCTGTAGCAAAAACTTCATCATCATCAACAATGTCTACTACAGAAACAACTTCATCACCGTCAACAATGTCTACTACAGAAACAACTTCATCACCATCAACAATGTCTACTACAGAAACAACTTCATCATCATCAACAATGTCTACTACAGAAACAACTTCATCATCATCAACAATGTCTACTAAAGAAACAACTTCATCACCATCAACAATGTCTACTACAGAAACAACTTCATCACCGTCAACAATGTCTACTACAGAAACAACTTCATCACCATCAACAATGACTGGAGCAACAACTTCATCACTACGTACAACCCTTCTTGAAACAGACGTTTGACAGAACTTAAACTAATTAACTTTCTCTAATTTAAATGAAATTGTAATACCTTAAATTTCCAATAGGCCCTAATCAAAAAGGTCCTTCTATAGATTAAAAATATATGCATTTAATTTTTATAATTATAATTTTTCTTTTTACTCTTGATCCTATACTCTTAAATTGTCCCAAGACGACGTGAATGCCAGTGTGGTATGGTGAGTGAACGGCGTGCCAGGTGCAATAACAACGATGGGACTATCCAATCGGCGATGGCAAACACAAATAATAATAATAATAATAATAATAATAATAATAAATGGCTTTATTCAGAGCGGTTTACAGTCGCACTGACTGCTTTACAAAACAACTCTTTGTATCTAATTTAATTTAAAACTATTTTCAACAGTTCTTCCTAAGTCTTCAGACTTCCTCATGTAATTAAAAGAGGAATTATTTTTCAGATATTTAATAAAACTATTAACTTTGGTAACACATGTTGAATACACAAAAAGTTTTATTTTACAAATAGGCCTACCTTTCAAACAAAAAAGTTTATCAGGAATCAAATACTATTACGGAGGAATAGATCAATTTGTGAATTTAATGGTTGTGGCCAACTTTAATGGCAGATATGGGGTTCTACACAAAATTTTAAGGTTGGTTCTTCGGACAAAAATACTTCTACTGGTACTTCCAAGTGGTAAGCTGTATCAGAGAGTGCAACATTTTTACGCTAACCACAAGTACAAATACTTAATATCAAATTAACAACAGTTCATTTACAGAACCATAATTAGTATCGAATCTCATATATGGTTGTGATAATTTTATGCCAGCATGGAACTTGATATCAAATCAGTGACCTGGAATAACCTATGACTAAAGATATCAGTGGAAGTTTTTTCTACAAGCAGAAGGGTCACCTTATCATATCAAGGAATTCCTAAATTCAGATTTCAATTATCAAGTAAAATTAATTTTAAGTAGTTCCTTCAGTGACATTATCCTATTTTTTGTGACAGTTGTAATAAATCAGCTTGTATCATTGAATATTTTAGTCGCTGCTCATCTAGACTTATCATGATCTTAATTGCACCCGCTAAGATCTTGAAAAAAAAAATTAAACTGTCTAAGGTAATGTAATATTTTACAGCGAACCTTTAAAATACAACAATCTAATCAGGCCTTTGCAATCAGACCCTTGGCTTACCCTAACTGTGACTGCACTGTGCTAGTGTTGTTATCAACAGTGTCAGTGAGCAAACAAGAATCACAAAATAATAAATGTTTTACAAAATGGCATAAATAACTAAATACGTAAAATATTATGAAGCAAATAACTTAGTGGCTGGTTAGATAGTTATCATCCACATTAATTATGTTTTAGTGCACACTGAAAATGAAACGACTACAGCATTCCTATCATGAGTGAAATCAGTAAAATTTAACAAAAACAAGAGATTCCCTATTCAAAGAGATTCAACATAGACTGTAGTTTTCACTTTCTAAACCGCTTTCAGTAAGTGATGGCATCTGTTGGCTTCCGGCCAATTTCATCCAATCAGTCATTCGTTCTAGTCTATTCTACAGTTTGTTTCTACTGTACCATATCTATATTATTTATCACAGCCATTTATTCTTTGAATAAATATAACAAGTCATAAATTTGTGGTACAGCTTAGTCGTCGCATTGTGTTTGGCAGTTTGTAATACAAATTTATGCTGGCATGCAACCTTTTTCTTCCAGTCACGGAATATTCAACAAGATGTGCTTTTAACTTTAAAAATACATTACTTGTACCTATTTATTTTTAAAAACATGATATGAGTTCACGATTGGACTTTTCCATAGAGAAGAATCTAACAGAGGTCGCTTTTAAATGGGTCTTCTGTTGCGCCCAAGCGCTTGCTAGTTAAAGTTAAATGCAGCTACAGTTAAGTTACTAGATACATCCAGTTACTAGCTATAGTTAAGTTAGATCAGGAGAGGGCAGCGGCGGTGCTGCTCTCTCGTGGCGTTAATGGTGAACTATTTTTTATAAGTCCTCGACACTAGCACTCAACACCAGCTGAGCGTAACATTAGAAGATACCTCTGTTTGATTCTCCTCTGTGACTTTACTTAACTGACGTCATTATGTGACAAAAATTCCAAGTATCAAGATTTAACTCGTAATTTTAAACCCAATTACTACACGAAATTTAGTACCTATTTGGTTTTAAGATTAAACAAAATAATAACTTTATATTAGAAATATTATGCAGAAAGATTTCAACTGACACTTCAGATTAATATAATTTTGCAATCTAAATTATACGCATACTGAGGTTTGTGAACAAATTTTGAAGTTATAGGATGTCTACATCTTATAACTATAATTTTTATTAACTACATTGATATTGACAAATTTTAGACAATGCAGTTACCTAAAAAAAGCAAGTTAAATTAAAGTTAAAGTAAAAGTTAAAGTTAAGTTAAAGTTGTTAGGTTTAATTACTTAATTCATTTTTGCCTGACTGTTTACAGACAGTTATAAAATTTCATACTGAAAATAATTTACTGAATAAAGCACAACAAAATCATAACCAAAGAGTTGTTGTCTATTTCTCAGCCCTAACAATAATTACTGTTTGCGAAAATCTTAAAGGTAATCTGTTTTAAAGTGCATGCCAAACAGCCAAGGCCATCATGTGGTTTTTGAGGGTCACAGCCACTAATTTTACAAACCACAGAAATACATCTTCCTGCGTAATTCAAATTGTAAAATGATATTAATCCGAAGTACCAGCTGAAATTTTTCTGTGAAATATTTGCAAATGTAAAGTTTTGACAGAAAACGTTTTGGTGCTTGTTTTTCAATCACAAATAGTGTACGTACCTACAAAAAATGACGACCTGTTTAAACATTGGAAACTATGTTTTTAAAGACAACAACATTGGCAACAACAAATTTAAAGACATTTAAACCAATTACTCAATGAGAAAGCTTTTTACAATTTGCAGAATTTTATAATCAACTTCTAGTTTACCAGTAGTTTGGTTTGTAAGATGATTTTTTAATTATTTTCAGTAGAAATTTTTTTTTTGTTTTCATAGATACACTTGATCTTGTAAGTTCTCATATACAGTAGACCCACTCTTAATCGACCCTAACGGGACTAGACTTAGGTTGGATAACTTAAAAGGTTGGTTAAAACAGGCAATTCACTAAACACCTAAAAATAGAAGCTCTATTGTTTAAGGGTTCTATTTACATCATCCCAAAACCATTAGTGGATTATTTGGGAAATAAACTAAATTTTCAACCTATTTTCCAGAATAATTACAGTAGAAATATCTCAAACAACCCAAAAATATAGTAAAAACAAAACATTTAATCAATCAAAATATTAGATGTGGTTAAAAAGCTTTATGTTAACACCTTTACAAATCTTTTGTAATGCAATATTGATTTACTAAATCTATACTATTATAAAGAAGAGGTGGTTTCTGTATGTATGTAAGTATGTATGTATGTATGGGATAAGTGAACTCGGAAAATACTGAACCGATTGTGTTGAAATTTCACTCAGAGGTAGATTGTGAACCTGGGAAACATATAGGCCTATTCACTTCCTTAAAATCCCCTCGGGCTATGTCCCGTGAACGTCCTTAGCTTCAATGTTTACATTTTGTAAGGATGTAAACATTCAAATATCGAAATGTAAACAGCTGTGAATACTACAATTTGACAGTTCAAAGAGCAGAAGTTAGATCAGCTGTAATTTTTATCGTGAGCGAAGCCACGGGCAACTGCTAGTTAATTATAAGAAACAAGCAATCATTGCATTACGAGACTTGCAGTTGATTTATAGCCTCTCATTGGAAACTTGAGTCTCAAAAACTTTGACTTTCAAGTCTTAGACACCCTCTCCCCCACCCACGAAAGGTGCGAGTTGTTTGTTTATCAAACTGATGAATGAAATGGTTTCTGGATATGAAAACAAAAACTCACAGACCTTTATCGTATTATGTACATTTAAGTGCATCTGTACATTTTAATAAATTGAATGCTGTAATATTTTAAACTGTAACAACCTGTATAGTTGAGCGTAATGTTCCCATCATCAGGTATGGGAATGGAAACGGCAATTCCTAGAAAAGGGCGATTTAAACCAAATTGATCACAAAAAAAGATCGTTTCTTTGTTTGAAATTCATTCTTGGTGATGGTGATTTTATATTTTGATTAGGATTTTTGCGGACATTTGCCATCACTGATTAGTAAAAAACAAGTTTCACGACGTTTCGGGATCTGGAATCTGATCCCGTCCTTGTTTTTTACTAATCAGTGATGGCAAATCTCCGCAAAAATCCTAATCAAAAAATAAAAAAGATCGGTTAAAACGATCTTTGATATTTGACCAATAAGGGCGGATAATCCGAACGTCGGTTAAAACAAGGTCGGTTAGGAGGGGGTCTACTGTACAAAGAATGTTATGTGCACAAAATAATGTCTCCTAATGACACCTCAGATAATTCAGACCCGAATGATCCAGCCTAAATCCTGGACTGTCCAGACAAGGTTTAGGCATAGAATTGCACTGAAAATGCAGGATTTCTCTTATTATGCAGCCTCTATTGCACACCTTAATGCTGTGATGTGCAAATAAATTATCGTAAAAACTGCAACAAAGTAGATTGGATTCTTGCTAGATTTGATATTTAAAATTTGACAGTCAAATCACAAATCTAATGACAATAATTTAAAGCATGACTCATTTTTTGTAAGGTACATATGCCAAGACTGTCACGAGCTCATTTGGCAGAATAATAATGTATTGTGCAAGAGTGCCATGAGAAAAAACAATTTTAATATGCCATGATTCAACATATATATTTTTTACTATGATCATCTATATTTATACGGTAACTAGAATCGTTTGCCATGATTTGATGATGATGATTACGGTTAAGGGGCGGTGGTTTCACAAACACTTTTGATAACATGCACTATCTTTAATAGTAACGTAGGATTTTATGAATTTTTTGGCATCCAGATCGAATTTCAAAATTAATCCGGATGATCTGAGGTTAAATATTTAAGGATCCTGAAATCTAAAGAAAATTAATATTACTTATTAAAGAAATGAAACAGTCAATTAAAATTAATTAATTTTATAAATGTAGTAATTGAATCATGCTTGGGTTATCAGGATTTTTTTTCAAGAGTATCCCAGTCATTAACCTCCTTTGAAGGGAAATCAAATTATAATAAAATTAACCGGTTCCCATAGCAAAACCTTTCACCTTCCAACAAGAAAATATGTCAAGGGAGAAAATATAATTATTGGGGACCAAATCGAATGAGAAATGGTTGCGAATAAGTCCAATCAGTGGCAAGTGTGTGTTTTTTGTCTGAAGATAACCGGTCCAATTATAGCCCCGCGGCGGTCTGGACCCCTGATAGCTTGTTAACAAGGACTCTTATCTCGTTGTGTAACCGAGTATGGCCGACTGTTATATCATCGCTCAGCTGTTGCTGAACTTTGCCCAGCTGCGGATTGTTCCGCTCGAGAAAACTACTAGATGGAAAATGTAATTAGATTTTATACGAGGAACTGGAATACGAGTAACTAACTGTTGGTTGTTCATTACCACACTCATAAAATAAGTTCACTTCAGAAAACTACCATGAGTTTTAGTATTACTGGTACTTTTATCTTTGCCCAAAATTTTTTATTGTAGCTATAAAGTGTTTTATAAAAGTTTATCTACAGCTAAGTTTTTGCATATTATTGCATATTACATTGATGCAAATATTATGGCTTCCACAGTTAATAAATTTAAACAGAAATAATCTTTTGGGAAGCATGCACAGGCCTGTGTAATATTAATTTTAATTCATGAAACACATTGAAAAATGTGGTCTGAAAATGTAGTTATTTTTAAAAAATTGTGACAACTATTAATTAGTATTGAGGGTATCATTATTTTATTAGGATATCAAAGTATCTCATTAAATTTTATAAAACGCATCGACCAAAACCTAAGAGAACTCCCAAATAAGTTTGTCAAATTTCAATGATTAGTAGTCAAATCCCCACTGTCTTCTATGTAATACAATAGACTCAATTCAATAATAATGAACAAGTTGGGCTCAAAGATTTAATTCATTCTACAATAGAAGTTGAGAAAGAAAAAATTTGATTTATGATTCTTTTATTGAAACTTGTACAAAAAGCATCGCCAAGTTGAAGGAGCGCACAAAGAGGCAATAAACAATGAACACAGCTTGAGGCAAAGCAACTTTGTTCCCTCAAAGGTTGCTCGGCTTTTCTTGTATCAATGATGCAGCCAGTAGACCTCCATTTACTCTGAATCATATATAACACAGGATACGTGCTTACAAGTCATGTGGTTTCCTTGCCCTATATGATATCTAAGTCCACAGCATTATGTTTCCTTCCCTTGTTTTACTGAGATGGTAAAACCCTCAGAAGCCTCTTTGATACCTGTTCAGTCGAAACAGACCAGACAGTTTGAAACCCACTCAATGAAACACCGCAGTCATCATTGAGCTATCAATAATAAACTTAAAATTTCTGTGGGCAGAAATCTAATTTTTTCTTCATAATAACAAATAATAATTCAAGAACTAATTAATGTAATTAGAATTTAGTACTTATTCTGACTGGAGGGATGTGTTGATTAAATAGAGCTGAGAATTTAATGTAGTTGATACAGGGTAGGGCCTATCCAACAATGATAATTTATTAACACTTTGAACCCTGGGCGCTAAAATCTCTTTTTACGTGCGTTACTGGCCGATTTTGGGGTTCAAATTAAAATTCGTAGCTTAATACATATATTTGTTACCCATATAAATTATATATCAAAATAAAGAGAAAAATATAACCTTTTAAATGATATAAATTTTATTACAGTTACAACAAACAACAATTTTAGGCTTCCATGTAAAACGGACATAAAAAAATGAAGAAAACAAAATTGCGACGGTAGTCATGTACATCACTCATATCAAATATATCTCTCATATTTTACACTAAACATGACAAAAACATTACGTAATAAAGTAATAACAAATCTTATAACTAACTAAGACTCAAAACACTTGAAAATATAAGTAAAATCACACTTTATTGGACGCCGACACAAACGTAAACAAAGTCAGCCATTACTGCAGACAACAAAGCGTCGTCAGCCGGTGACGCAAAGGATCAGCTGCAGACATTTGGATTTATTTTTCTGCTGCTAAATAGATGGCTTTTTCGAGACCTTTGGATACTATAATCAATGCCAGATGATCAAGGAAGAGTTCCCTAGCAACGATTAGCGAAAATACGTCGAATATACGTTGCTATGGAATTTAATTTCGCGGCCCGACCCATATTCGGGCTTCGTACACGGTGACATACGCCATGCCCTGAGCTATACTCGGGCTTAGGGTTCAAAGTGTTAATCAGCACTACTAATTTAGGGAAGAAAAGGAACAAAATACAGGGTGTCCACAGACACCTAAAATGTAACCATGTTGTAAAATAGGTCTGTACAAACAAGATTATTAAGAGAATGTATAGTGTCTTGCTTGGTTTTTTGTCTATCCATTAATATGTTTTTACAACCAGTTTAAAAGGTCTAACGAGCTAACTAGAGTTTTATTATTCTAGTCTAAACGAGGTTTGACCTAGATAAAAATCTGTTAATTTTGAAACTTTGTACACTTATTTAAAAGTACCTAAAGATGAAAATACAAAAGCCCTCTTAATGTGGCGAGCTCTAGTGGCACTAATTAATGGAAACAGGGCACATTTTTTTTGGTTTTTCGTAAATTATTGTGAACCGTTGGTCTGAGGTAAAAACTAAAGGTACAAAATAAAGCTTGTAAAATTTGCAAAATTATATACATTTATTTTGTACTCCTAATGGTTACCGAGTTTTAGGTCTAAAAAATAGGTGTTTTTTTTTCGTGATTTTCCCTTAAAAATGAGTAAAAAATTTCTTTTAGGTTTTAACACATAAAAATAAACAGTATCTAATTTTTGTGGCCACCATCAAATCCAGCCAAGAAAACAATAATTTTATAGAGATTTGTTTTTATATTATTTGTTGCCCAGAATCATTGGAAATAAACAATATCCGACAGCTCCAAAAATGGGCTAAGCCATTTAAGTTAATGTGCCAAGTGTACACAGTAGGAATTAGGAATGTCTGTGTTTCTTAGGACAGTAGAAAATAGGGCAAAATTTAATTTTTCTCCCTTTAGTAATTTTAAGGTGGTGTGCTTTAAAGTTTTGCAGACTAAGAAAACATACAATAATTCCTATTTATTCGACTACCGCACTGATTACCATTTTAATTGCTCAAGATGCCACTTGATTTGTCTTTGAAGGCTTGACTTTTTTGTTGCACTAGTAAATGTTTTCTCCAAATCATGGTTTTCACAAAATTTGATAAGTTTTTAAATGACAGCCATATTTAAATAGATAAAAGAAGTAAAATGAAATTTGGCTTGGTTATTGGTCATCATAAATCACACAAAAAATGTTAGGTTTCACCATTTTATAAAACTCTAGTTATTAAATATTTGAAAAAAAACATATCATCAAATGACAAAAGTTTAAAACTTATAGAATCTTGTTTGTTTTGACTTGTTTAACAACAAAGATTTGATTCCTGCACACTCTTGCCCATTTTGAACAGACTTCCATAAAAATAATGTTGGCTGATAATTGAGTAGTTTGGAAAAAACTTGACAGAATTTAACTCGTAATTCTATTGATTCTTTTAACTATTCAAATAGAAACTCTTTTTGTAAGGTAAGATTTTGATGTTAAATATCTGTATAAGACACAGTCTCGTATCATCTATAGTGTGCAAAGAATGTTCTGGTACCGTACATACAAGTTATGGAATGTTTGACGATAATAATATCTCCATTGAACATATGAACATGAACGTAAACATTGAGGGTTCAAAGCTCAGCAGACGAGCCAGATACAACACAAAATCTTGATGACAGCTGACAGCTTTCCCTTCACTGCTCATTGCTTGCCAAGCAAACCAAACAAAATTAGATAATGTCACTGGCAATTCCAATACTGCATTTATTAACCCTGGATCACTCCAGCCTTTATTTATGAGTATTAGGAATATTCATTTCTTTTCTGTAGGCCTAAATTCAAAAATTAAATTAATTTTTTTTTTTTTACCTATTCTAATTTAGGCACCAACAAACACTAATGTAATCAAAAATAGACATACAATTTATTATTTTAATTAAAAAAGCCATATAAATTTACAGTTCACCTCGGATTATCCGGACCTCACATTATCCGGATCCCGGATTATCCGGACCGGTCCATTCGAGAAATTGAAAAATTAAAATCACGGCAAAAACGTGATTTTAGCGAGTTTACGAGTGAAATTCACGCTTCTTAAATTAGAATGCAAATGCAAATATTACTGTACGCATTTGGAATCACAATATAGTACTTGAAGGAGTCACACTGCCTAAACAGGACATTACATATTTTCGTGAACATAGTTTTTTGGTTTGCTTCTTGGGGCACTCGCAGCAATCAACAAAGGCATAGCCTACTGCAATTTTGTTTATTGCTGTCACTTGATGTGTTATTTCTTAAGAAGCATTATTGTATCAAGTTTTGAGTTTCTTTAATATTCGTCATGATTATTCCGTGTTAAAGTTATTTTGATTTATGACTATATAATCTTAATAAATTAAATATTTTAATCTGATGGTTTATTTCAAACCTAAACCGCATGTACGGTATAAAAATTAACATTATATTTGCATGATTAATAATGAAGATTAGTTCTTAAATTTGTTTCAAAATTAATCCCCCATAAAATTTGAAAGACATGTTATAACACATGTCTTGATACACCATTTGCAGCATCAGTTTAGCAGGAGCTAATGTACGCGATCGATATTTAGGCGATATTGTAATGACTTCGGATTATCCGGATTTTTTGTCATCCAGATCGGCGTTCCGCCACATTAATCCGGATAATCCGAGATGTACTGTATTAAGCCTATGTTATTTTGCTTTCATTTGTTCTACTTAGGTATTATAAATGAATTCATGCCAACCACAACAGACAGTTATTTATTGTTAACCATAATTTTGCAATGCTTTTCCTTTAACATATAATAAAAAAAACATATAATTCCTAAAGAAAAACAAGTTGTGTCAATCAAGAATAACTTAGGTTCATAAACATTTCTATACCTAAATCTGAGCTTTTAACATCTTATAATATCAAAAAGAACGCTAATAACACCCAATCATTATCAGTGGAAGTTTACTCACTACTCAGCTGTTTGATGGTATGACATCAGAAGATAAGCTTGAATGGTAAACACAGACGAATCCAGAAGATAAAAGTAAAGACGAATCCAGAAGATGACTCCAGAAAATTCATGAACCCAGGCTGTAGTCTATTGTTAGAGAAACTCTTATAACACAAATAACCATTTTCTGTATGGCACAAATTAGCCATTTTCTGTATGGGCTAACTTAAAAAAAAAAACTTTAATTAGGGTAGGCCTATAATAAAACTTAGGCCTACGGTACATGCTTAAAATAAATTTTATCCTCTAAAATAAGTAAATAAATCAAAATACTTAACATACCTTAGCACATAAGCATCAATCTTGTCATTGCTGGAGAAACTGATGACCTCACAGTGGACTATCTTGAGCATCGTCTCTAGCTGCTGTCTGTAAGACGAAATCCAACAATTAGGTGGTACAAAGAATAACTAATTAACTTCATAAGAGTTATTAGGGGGAAGCCAGCTTAGTTTCAGTAAGTTAAACCTATCTTATCTTTTAAAACGGAAGACAAAATTTTACTTCTTCACCCAAAGCCATAACTTAAAAATGATTCCTTTGATTCAAAAGGAAGAAACTAATGACCAAGAGTTATAATTATTTTTAGTTATATTGATGCTTTAGGCCCTATAGCTTACATTCATTTATTTAGTTAGCCCTATAATATACAGTTTTTCCAAAAATTAATAAGTAGGCTTGATTCTTGTTGAGTGTTGATGAAAATAGGTGTTCTTGATTCTTGAGGCCTCGTAGGGGCCTACTTCTTATACAGCTAGTCACCTAACTTTCTAAACTAAAGAGACACTGTAGATTTTCTTAAAAAAATCTATATTTTTAGTCAGTTGATTTAATCATGATCACTTTATTTAAATTATTTTCTTGAGCCCTTTCTGCTCTTAAAATAATGAGGATTTTGAAACATCTCTTACTTGTGAATGCAGCTCTCTCACAGGCTGCAAAAACATTCGGACTAACTTATATAAAGTGCAATACAGGACTAGTAAATGTCTTAAATTCAATATAACAAAATACTCCTTAAGCTTAAGTCTAGCCTATATTTTAGCCCTTAAGTGAATTAATCAATAATCCATCTAAAAATATGGATATTTAATAAAACCAACAAGGAAACCTTGAACTAAGTATTAGCTGAAAAACTGAGTGAACTCAATCAAAGTGCTTAAATGTTTCTCATTCCAAGAATTGCGCTACTATTTTAAAATTTCCTTTTAGAATTAAAATTTAATTATTTTTTTACTTGTTTTTTCCAGCATGGTTTTGCATGGTGTACTTTTGTTATCTTTCTCGAAATATGCCGATTTACTTGCTTATGCATAAACTTTATTTTGATTCAGCATTTGATTGTGAGCCAAGAGGAATGTTGTTTTATGATGTTAGTTTAGAAGTAATTTAGCCTATTAGGCTACTTCTATAGGCCAAGTTTTAAGTTGACAGCTCAATAAATTTATCTGAATCATTTGAACTTATCTGTAACTTACTAGAAAACATGTTTTAATATGACAAGGATTAACTGTAAACAACAGCATTACACAGCTAACTTAACTAAACACAACAAATTAGAGCAGAACAACTTTTAAAAGACATGTTTTTGGTGAAGTGTCATGTAGGCCTAATTCTTTTGTTTTTAGTTCTCTCCCCTCCGGTGGATTGATCCCGGGACATTGTTTGAGTTAGCCTACATGTTTTGAATGTAGCCTATGTGTCTAGGTGTTGATTGACTACATCGACAACATCCCTCCGATGACAATAGGCCTAGGTGAGAGGTCCCAAAAACAAAAAAAGGATTAATTTGCAAAGTGCAGTAAATTAGCCTACCAAGCACGCAAATCTCACAAATTAGGCCTAACACAAATTCATTAAGTTACCAACTTATAGGAATATGGAATGCACTGAGGAGAAATCTTAAACTTAGCTAGGCCTCCGACAAAAACTTTATCAGTAGGCCTAGTTTACCTTTCAAGCTTTACCTCCCGTTTTTGAAGCGATGGTCTCGGTTGATAGTGTTATCTACGATTTACCTACCGTATTGTACTTCTCGTTTTAAATCAGTTGTCCTAAGATTCCAAAATGTGGTCAGTTTAAACCGCAGCACGAAATGGTATTTCTTTTGTAAGATTGACAATATTATATGATTTTTGAAATGGCATTTTTATTTTTCATGACTGGAAACACTGGTCCAATAATTTTAAATGGGCCTAGCCTAGGTCATGGCAGGTTTGACTATCTAAGTTAAGTCTTCATTTGTCTAGTTTAAATGGAGAAATTATTTTAAGTTCACGGTGGTAAAACCAGCATTAAATCAAATGTTAAGCCTAACAAATTTAAAGGCCTGTGACAAAAAAGACCTTGGCCAGAGCTCCTAGATCAATCGTTCCAAGGTTGATGATCCCGGGAAAGATGCCGGTATTTTAAGATGCGATTGTTGCTAAATAAAATGAACAGTGTAAATTAGTTTAAAGTTAAATTATGTTGAGTTAATTATTCGTAATAATACAATCCCAGAATCATATTCAGACGGCCATTTTGCAGCTGTAAACATCGATAACTTTGTGCTTAGATGCTTGATTGGAGGAAAGGTATCTTACCTGGGAATTTTGCGGAGATCACATTGTTTATCATTACCGTCTGATTTTGTGAACCAAATTTCTAGTAACTTTTCAACACCTTCAAAATACTGAACACTATCATTCACTTCTGAACTCGCCATCCTCCTCCGTACCGCAGGTTGCCCCTTGAAAGTCTGCGTTGAGGTAACTCGGAGCTATTCAAAGATGCAACTGAACGAGTATTTTCTCTTGGCAGAAAGTCTGTTCTTGATTGTTTTTCCGCGCATGCGTCAACTACAGCTGTTTTGTGCCCAATTGACGAGGTTATCCAGTTCTCAGCTGATATTGGTTACATTAAATTACATCCGGATCTGGTTTTATTTTGCGCCTTAAATTAAATTATTATTTTTTTACTTCAATATTATTGGTCACACCACCTTTACTATTCTCTAAAGATATAATATAATTAAACTGTACTACATTCTGTAAATGAATAAACTCAAAACCAAGCGATTATCCCATAAAAATAAGTAATACAAGTTAAAGTAAGTTATTAGGGGAAAATTACATTAAACTATGTAAAATGAAGACAATTTCTAATACAAAAGAAAAAATTGTTTTTGAAAAAAGTAATTCCACATATTTTTTGGTTAACGATCCTTCAACTAATTTAAAAAAGGTTTGTTAGTTATTATAGTAGAAAAAAACGTGTAAAAAACCCATAGGAAATGTTCTTACAATGTCTGATCACAAGAATCCGTCAGAAAGCACCATGATCCCCATCAGCAGGTGATGCTGCTGCTCTCTGGCTTGTGATGACCGATTTTCGATTGTACAATTAATTGATATTATCAAATTGAGAATTGTGCCCCAAACAATCAATTGCCAATAACAACAGTTTATTATTTTTATTGCTAAATGAAAGAACAAAACATTAGCTATTATCGGCGTTATATGACTGTGACATCAACGAAAATCATATAATTGATACTTGCCTGTTGTTGAAACCTATTGAATGCTGTACACAAAGTTTCAAGCAAATTAACGATCAGCTGACTTAGGCCCTCTTATGGAAAAGAGCTATTTTTCGGCCTCCTTATCAGGTATATAAAATGGGTACCGTAGTTTTGTCTCAGAGTGATGAAAAATACAATTTCAACAAATATCAACACCATGTTTGTTTATAGGTGTCAATGACAGATGAGTGAAGGTTGATTGTGGCACAATCCTGTAGTCTTGTTACTCCAAGTTGCAATAAAGATATAAGAAGACAGCTGTTAGCAAATGTTAACAAGTCAGGCTTATTACAACCTCAGAGATCAGCTATGGTGTTCTTTTTACTTTGACTCCACTCAACTGCTTCAGGTGTGCATGGCTTCCATGACTCAATATATAACACACCAACTATACTACTACGTTTTAAAAGTACATTTTTACGTTTATATTGTTGATGTATTGGTTTGTGTATTCATATATTATGAGCAATTATTTTAGTAATTTGGTTTTTAACTTCTCATCCGATAACAGGGATTTACAGTGGTCTTAATGTTGTGCTCTCTGTTCAGCAGTGAAATAGCATTATTCCCCCACCTGCTATCTTTAGACACTTTTTACTCCTTGTCATTTGTCTCCTAGCGGGAGTAAAGTGATTACTTTGTCTTCAGGCAGGAGACAAAGTAAACCCATAAGAATAACATTGAAATCAATAATTCAAAAATCAATCAATTGATTTTAATGGAGAAAGAATTGTTTTCGTCCAAGTTTATTGAAAGTGGAAATATTTGTTTTAAATCTACCTGAATCCAAAAAGTGGTTTTCAGTGTGGTGCCTGTCCATCTGTGTGGATACTAAGCCCAAGACGAGGCTGGGAGTACAATTTTCATGAATGTTGGCATGTTGGTATTTATTCATTCCGAGTTGAAAGTGAAAATATTCGTTTTATTTAATTCTACATGAATCCAGAAAGTGGTTTTCAGTGTGGTGCCTGTCTTTGTGGATGTAAACTAAGCCCAAGATAAAGCTGGTAGTAACATTTTAATGAATATTGGCATGTAGGTAAAAACCACATGATATATCCTGACTTTTTGACGTCTCTCGTACGCCTGAAAATTCAGGTTCAGAAGTAATGGGGATTTAATTCTCAAACAATTTATTTTCCGAACGTTTGCTGAAACTTAAAATAATTCATCAAAATTTACTTTTGACTATTAAATTTGGCTTCAAAAAATAGAGATCGATTCTAGTATTTTGAGTTATTAGTCAATAAAAAAAGACACGTCAATAGTTTGCAAAGAAAATTTATGTTTTGTTAGGTTCTAAATTCAGTACACTGTCATAAAACCCCCAATGATGCAGTGTCAGTAAATTTTCATACTCATTCCCTGTGTTATCCTCATAAGGAATTAATAAAATTCCATAATATTCTCATTATTTTTTGACATTAATCTTAGTGTATAACTTCTTTTATTTGAGTTCTTCTACTGGGTATTGATTTAAGAACGTCCAATTTTCATATACCCACCTTCACCTGCAGCAACAAACCTGCATGCTCATACCCCATGATAGCGTAGTGCAGAAATTCATATACTGCCATGATAAATTGAAATATGGTTTTAAGCGTTACAGTAGAACCTCGATTAACCGTCACTCTTGGGACCGGAGATAAGAGAATAGACGGATAACAGAAATTTAGCTATAAACCTGTTCAATACATAGATTTTAAATATTTTGGAAGAAATTAAACCCTGTATAAGTGGATAATACATATTTATATTTACATTACATTCATTCAATGGTAATGGCAGACCTTCTAAACTGTACGTTGTGCCCATTCAGTGTTCGTAAGTGAATTACATAACCTCAAATTAAAATATAGTCCATCTTTTAAATGTGTCGCCAGCACCATACATCAGCGCGACACATGTAGCTGTTTCGCCCTTCCTTAAACATTTAATAATTTTGATCTTTCGGTCAAGCCCTAGTACGACTCGTTTTCGTTTTTCAGCAGTCGTTAACAATCAACAGTTACTGTACTGCAGTTGATTTACAGTACGTATCTAGCTACACACTCTGTAACAGCAAACTCTATATAACGCTGAACTACGAGGCGTGCCGTATAACCAAAAAAATCAACATGCCAATGAGTAATAAATAATTCGCTCACCCCCATATCACTCCTTGCGTGGGAGTGGTGATTTTCGGCGGAAACTCAAGGTCATTAGCCGCGGACAGTCGTGTTCAATCATAATAGCGCTTGCACTTTCTTCCGTGCTTTGTGCGACGCCAATTTACAACATATTGCGAGCCCGGAGGCAGTGACGGATAAAAGAGTGACGGTTAATCGAGGTTCTACTGTACTTTGAACTGAGAATGTAGGTCTGCTACAACAGAGGTATTAAATTAAAACAAAAAAATGAGAGTACTCTAATAATCCACACTTAGTTCTAAAAATACAAACTCGTTGATAGAGTAATTTTGTTTAAAATTGTAGTTTAAAAACCCCTCGACACCTTACTACCTGACACCACCTAAGGGATTGCAAAATTCGGGTTTGAAATTATAATATGAAATTTAATCATGGATAAAGTGTAAGATTATTTGATAACGTTAATTTGTTCCATGTGTTATCCAAAGTTCATGGATACAAATTTTTGGCTTGTAAAAATAATGAGTTTACTTTTAATGTAGTGTGTTATACAGGATGTCTATAAAAGAACCCCGGGGTTTTGAGGAAAAGTATTTTAAAGAAGTAAAAAACTCATCTAAATGTCTAATGTATGATTGGAAAGGCTGCATTTTCGAGTTTTTTTTTAGCAATTAAATAAAGTTCAATATGAGCCCCATTAGTGGAACGTCATATATCGTAACAGTATTCCACCTCTTCTTATGTTCTAGCCTGCATGATGGGGTGACGGTTGCCACACAATTGATTATTTGTTGCCTGAGTTGGTCAACATCACGAATTTTCGAAAGTTTCTTTGTACTGTAACAAGAGATTTAGTTTCCATTATCCAAATAACGCATTGAGCCTTTTGTTGCGGCGTCGCCACATTGCTGCAATCCAGACAGCACCGACAGTTGTGCTACGTTGTTTCAAGAACGCTTTGCAGCGCCGCCACCTCTTGACGAAAACATTCCCAATTGCCAATTGGTATGAGTAAAACTTGATGAGCTCCTCATTTCAGAGGAATTAACAGTTATTAAGACATGAATTTTTAAAATCCCAGAGTTCTTTTAAAGACACCCTGTATTATTTGTCATTGTCAGCCTAAAAAACTGATTTAATATAATATTTATATAATAGATATCTTTAATGAACAGTTTTCGTGCTTTTGAATTTAAAAGTCTTCAAATATGACATGACATAACAATTCATAACACACTTTCGGTTTGGTTTTAGTAATATCTAATAGGTTTTATGTGAGCTTCATTTTCCATTCAAGCATATTGGACTCTAGTCCACATATTAAATGACGGATAGGAATAAACAGGAATAAATAATACAATTAAAGAATATTTTATAGTTTAAGTTTATTATAAAATAACTAATATTAGCACAGGTATAATAAATATATTCAGGTTTATACTAAAACAATACCAAACAAACTGTATGAAAAATCATAGTATAAATATACATTTAAACAAATAAAACACAAATGAACTCACGGAAGTGTTCCCTTGACTTTTACAAAGAGTAAAGAAAATCGAGTTCATTTTAGTAAGGAACCTACAGAAGTATTAGAATATTAAGAGATCTCATTTGTTTAACAGAATGTTAGTGAGCTTGTTTATGGAGGCTTGCACTGTGGTCGAATCCAGTTCTTTGTAGTTCTGTTCCAACGTCTCTCGCAGAACGGACAAGTTCGGTAGGTTTTCGCAAGACTCCACGTTTAGCAGTGTGGTGAAAACCTCCGTCCACAAGGCTGGCTTCATGTATCTGAAAATGTTTTAAATGAAAATTGTTGGTTTAAAATTAGGAGATGTTCAGTAGAGTAGAACCTTGATAAGAAGACTCTCAAGGTGATACGACAAAAAGACTTCTTTACCTCTTACTCTCTCTCAAAAAGTCTCTTTTTACTGAGGGTCGAGGTATCAAGGTTGCTTTGGTTAAAAAATTATTTTATCAAGGTTACTGGAATCTCTGGAAACCCTTTATAATAATAATAAAGGGTTTCCAGAGATTCTAGTAACCTTGGATAAAGATAACGATAAAGATTAGTCTAAAATAAAGGTGTGGACGAGCTCACAAAAAGGGTGTTATAATAATTCCTTTAAAAGTAAATTTTTTATGAGCTCACCAAGATCTTTACTTTGGACCAATTTTTATGATTGAGGTGTCAAATTACTGGGAATCTTGTCAATATTTCATGAATGTTGTTCATTTTCCTTTAGGTGAAAAAGTGTTGCCCCACTGGGCATGTATGTTACATACAAATTTACATTAATTTCTTATGGAAGGGATATTTGTTTAAAAATTAATAAAATTAGTGCTTACCTTGTAAATGGTTGGACCAAAATAGACATATTATATACTTTTCTTACAGGAAAATTAATTTTCTTTAATTTTCAAATTTAATAGGGAATACAAAAAGTTGATAGTTTTCAAAATATTTAGGAAAAACCAAAAAAGGTACCTTCAAACCCCCCTCCCTCCCCCTGCTTAAGGGCTACAGACGGGGACTATTGATATGTTCACCTCCTAAATAGTCCAAACAAAGCTGTAAAGTCAAAAATTCTGTTCCATCATTTCCCTCTATACCTTATTTTTGAGCATTCGTTGCATGGACTAGATAGACAGCTAGCATACCTTTGAAAGAGATCAGACAGGCCATAGGACTCATAACGCAAATCACAACTAGAGATTCTTTCAAAGGTAAGCTAGCTGTCAATCCTTCAATTCTTAAAATTAACATCCAGAGAATTGTTTGCTTTTGACAGTGGGATTTTGAGAAAACTTCTAATGTTCCAAGCATCATACCAATTAAGAGTTTACAAGATACTTACCTCGGGACTTTGTTGCTGAGTTGCCACTTGTCTTTCTTGACAACCTTCATGTAGTCATAGAACAGAACACAGTAGATGCTTCCTGCCAGGCCGTACAGGTCAGTCTAAACAAAAATATCACTGTTAATAGGCCCACATCAATATACATACAAAAATATATATTGTTCTATTAGTAGAAGACTTAATTTTCCTTGTAGATAACATTCACAGGAAAACCTAACAGGAAAAAAATTGAAGACCGTCCTCACCTACTGGCTGACAAGAAACCCTTATTACTCCTTGGATGAGCTCCTGAAATGGAAGGAAAACCTTAATGAACACTAATGTGCCCTGAGGCCATTACAAATCTTTATGTTTTTAATAAAATGATTTTAATATGATTTCTTTTGATTTATTATTTGAAATAGAGGTAAACAAACTAAAAGTTTAATCATTCTTAATCATTCTTAACCTCTTGAAGTCCGGGTAATTTTACTACCACATACATGCCCGGTCCGGGTTATTTTGGAGATTTTTGGAGATTGTCAATTGGTAAAAATAGTACTTCATAGTCATGATCACTTTCACTACACTCAGATTCGTCACTAAATCATTAGTTATAAATTCCGCTATTTCACAATCGCGAAGAAAACGCCGGTCACTTTAAGCCATTTCGTTTTGTTTACGGACTGAGAGCAACTAAAAATGTGACAATGCAACTAAAAATGTGCAGTTCATTTCGTTTCCCAGTGTTCCCACCCGGGAAAATAACAAAACCAAATAAACCATTAGAAAGCTCGTTTTCTGACGAAAAAATACATATAACTTGTGACAGAAACTTTGTTAGGCTGTGAAGTCAAGGACCGCTGAAACCGAACGATGTCTGATCCCGCCTATAGGCGGGCGTGGACCAGCGGCGGGCTGGGGTCATCCCGCATATGTGTGGGCGTGGACTTCAAGAGGTTTAAGACAGGTACCTCATGGAGGATGTTGCCCTGAATATGAGTGAAGGATGAGTGTGATGATCGTGATGATAGTGGCGCGATCTTGTAGCCTTGTTACTGACTAAGTTGTAGTACAAAAACTGAATTTTTTCACAATTTTCAGAGGAAGCAAAAACCCTCTTTACATTCCCTTCCACAAGCCAAAAAAGAGGGTGGAAACGAAAAGTGGTAAAACGATCATTCCCTTCCTTGCTCAATCACAGAAAAAATTACATAAAAATAATGTATACACTCAGATTCCTACAGATCTGAACTAATTTAAGTTTCTTATACTTGCAATCTTGAATTTCACTATATTTTGTATCTCATCAACATTAACCGCTAACAGTACATAACACATTAAACATCAACTTTTGACAGTTAAAACTTTATTTTAAATCAATTCGCTTTCCCATCGACTTCAAATAAGGGAGGTTTCAATATTTAACAGTACATATCCTTTGTACTTAGTGAATGTTTGATTTTCAGGCCCCCTCAAAATAAAATTCTTCATTAATTTATGAATACCTTCATCATACAGCTCCTAGTTTTGTATTAAACGTTACAGCCGTTTCGGCATTAATATGCCATCTTCAGACGGTGACTTTCAGCCATAAGGCGTCGTTAAAATATAAAAAAGTTACCACACTTCACATACATTACACATACTTTAGAGTCACAAAACAGGTCTGTTCCCGGTGGCGCACATCACCGAACACGAGCAGATGACAGACTGAATTATCTTTGCTTCATTGTGTTGGTGGTGCTGTTATCAGCAGTTGAACAGGGTGTCTACCAAAATTCATATATGAAATTCCAGACTTTTTCCCGACTTTTCCCGACAAATTAAAAAAATTCCCGACCATAGGAAACATGACCATTGCCTTATATAACGAATATTGAGAAAAATATTTGTAAATAAATACATTTAGACGGCTACAATGCAAGCGAAAAACCGCTAAAAGATAAGCAAGATAATAATAATAATAATAATAATAATGCCTTTATTAAACAAGCGTTTCCCTGGTACACCAGCTGACTGCGATAAGCCCAATATATTTGCCAGCCGTGGGGCGACCGAGATTTCCGGCTGTGGAAAGAACGAGCGATTTTTGTCAGCCGCGTAAAGAGCAAGACGTCGGCCGCATAAAGAGCGAGAGACTTGTCAGCCGCGTAAAGAGCGAGACTTGTCAGCCGCGTAAAGAGCGAGAGACTTCTCGGCCGCGTAAAGAGCAAGACTTGTCGGCCTCGTAAAGAACGAGACATGTCGGCCGTGTAAAGAGCGAGATACTTGTCGGCCGCGTAAAGAGCGAGACTTGTCAGCCGCGTAAAGAGCGAGAGACTTCTCGGCCGCGTAAAGAGCAAGACTTGTCGGCCTCGTAAAGAACGAGACATGTCGGCCACATAAAGAGCGAGAGACTTGTCGGCCGCGAAACGAGCAAGCGTTTTTACAGCTGTATTAGGACCAAGAAACTTGCGGCAGTGGAGTAAGCGACAGCTTTTCTGGTCGTGCTACAGGTAAAAATTTGTCTGCCGCGATTCGTTCGAGAGATTTGCCGGCCGAGACGATGACAATAACGAAGAAAACGGCTATTTCGTTTTGTTTTATAGCCAAATTCAAATTTCCCGACCAAAAGTTGAAATTCATTACTTTTTCCCGACTATTCCCGACCTTACCAAATCCCCGACATTTTCCTGAATTTTCCCGAATTCCCAACTGGTAGACACTCTGTTGAACTTTGCCCACTAAGTCTTGGCGTTCTCCTCTGATTTGGCATATTAATGCCGAAACGGCAGTAACGTTTGTTACAAAACTAGGAGCTATATGACGAAGGTATTCATAAGTTAATTTAGTTATAACACAGCTCAGGGCCTACAAATATGGATTTTAATAAAAATTCTTATAGTTTTCCCCAGAAGGCAAACTCAGGTAAGACGATCAGTAAATTGGAAACACGCCGGCACAGTTATTCTAATTCAAATTCTTTATTGTCCAGAACTATTACAAAAATAGCATAGACATAGTCCGTATAATATTTTTTTTAAATTTGTTATACAATATACAATGTGTCATATACATACTGTAGTTAAAATAAAATATACCTAAATGCAAAACTCATCTTTTTAGTGGAAAATTGAAATTGTAGTTAACTGAAATAATGGAAAACTAAGAACTAAGACCTATGCAGTTTAAGAGTAATAATTAGAGGTGTGCGGATATCCGAAAACTCGGATCGGATCGCATATCCGAATCCGATCCGAGGGTTTTATAACTATCCGGTAAGACTGACTAGATATCCAACTCTATCGGATTGACTGCACATTTTGGAATAAATTTTAAAGAAGGATCAAATTTTCAAGTTTGGAAAGTCTAAGAAGTCACTGCCGATGAAAGTACATTAGTGAAAGAAAACATCGCGGAGCAAAAACGATGCTTTGAAATGCGACGGTTGCGACAGCGGCTAGAGCAAAGCATCAACACGATGCGATTATGTAGTTGTATGCATCAATGCATCAATCGATGTATCTCGATTGCTGATATTGCGACTCGTGATTAGATCAAGATCGTTGTATACGATAAGAGTACTGCGCAATACCAAAAAAACAAACAAAATAACAAACATTTTCTTAAGATAAATTCTTGTATCGCAACATTAAATCAGTTAACAAATAATAATACATACTTCATTAGTTCTATCTCGATCAGTATTCGTTACCGACGAAACATCATCGATTGGTATGAGAGGGAATCGCAACCAAGACAAATATCATTCTCCATTGACCGACATCCGACAGTGTCCAACAGTTGTCTTCAATTGCCAAAACGAAATATCCCGTAAATACACCATAAATAATAGTCGTATTGATGTTTCGCACGACTATTTAAGGCCGTAAATGTCTTACGTGGCCTGTTGATACGATAAAATAAAAAGCCTACTATAATTTTGGGCTGCCAAAGAGTTGGCGATCCTGTTCATTTCATTGTTTGCCTTTTCATCTCACTTCGTTTTTGATTTTAAATAAATGTCGTCGTCTGCCGTTTGCTTAAAAACTGAATTAACTCAAGAACGTCTCTCTTTCAATTGCCAGATTACTTTATTTTTCAATTAAGCAATTACCTACTTAGAAATTGAAAGTTGAACGATCAAAAATAAGTTTTTATTTTGCTGAAATATTAATCTTTGTCGAATTAAGCCGAGTCAAAGCCGGCCGGCCGTATTTTCAATACATGATTAAAATGGACATTCTTAGATAACAGTACAATGCTGAGTTGACAACCTACGCCTATGAAAATAATTAGTGAGTTTGCTTGTTGTTTGTTATCTAAAACAATAGACCTTTGTTCTAATTAAATATTCAAGCTTTAATACTGAAACCTACAATATTTGAAACTAATCTTTAAATTTAGGTTAAGTTTACTGCTCAAACTTATTATTTTGTTTTTATATTATAGTATTATTGTAGTGAATCAAAATATGCTTGGTTGTCAGGCATTAATGCATAAATAACAATGAAAAGCTTTCTTAAAATATGAAGTGATTGGTGAATCAAGTTTTATATTTTATTATTTTGTCTAATCACTTAGGCCTAGTCACTGATCAAATAAGGAAAAGAACAAAAAATACAGATTTTTTTCTGAATGACATTGTTTATTGGGTGGGGTACTCTCAATAATTATTTTGTTTGATTATTCGGACTCGCCCACCTTGTCTATTCGTTTCTTGAGCCGTTGTAAATCCTGGTCACAATAATTTCTTGCACATTTAAAACAATCTGGATCCACACACAACTAATTCTACTGTGACGTTTTGCGTGAAAAAATAAAACTAACAGCTCGCTTCCTCAGACTTGCCGGATGTTCGGGCAGCGATACGCTTCGACCGTCGCGGACGGGGCTCGACTGACGTGGCCGTTGCAGGGAGTACCCCACTGTCCTTTGTCCTGGTGTTATCTACCTTATCACTGACCGCCCCCTCCCTCGCACAGGTGACTTGCCGGATGTGCACATGCGTGTGAAGAAAATCACGCCGTTGATTGGGACGGTGCCGGGGTCATATTTAAAGAAAACAAGTGGAAAAATCGCTGTCTTCTGGAATTTGCCGCCATCGCTATGGAAAACAATCCGCTCTCAAAACCAAGTTTGGATTTGAAACAGATTTACCTCCCGTTATTAAAAGAAAACTCTGTTAAAACAATCCGGCAAGTCACCTGTGCGAGGGAGAGGGCGGTCAGTGATAAGGTAGATAACACCAGGACAAAGTACAGTGGGATACCCCCGGCAACGGCCACGTCAGTCGAGCCCCGTCCGCGACGGTCAAAGCGTATTGCTGCCCGAACATCCTGCAAGTCTGAGGAAGCGTGATGTTAGTTTTATTTTTTCACGCGAAACGTCACAGTAGAATTAGTTGTGTGTGAATCCAGATTGCTTTAAATGTGCAAGAAATTATTGTGACCAGGATTTACACTGGCTCAAGAAACGAATAGACAAGATGGGTGAGTCCGAATAATCAAACAAAATAATTATTAAAAAATACAGAGGCCAAATAGTAAACAAATATTTAGGTTGCATTGAAAAAGGAATTTTTAAGTTGCAAATCCTGAAATTTATTTAGGCCTAATGAGCTTATTCAATTAAATACTACCTATGCTTAAGGGGAATCAATAAATGACTAAATTTTCTACAGATAATTTATTAGTTGTACCTTTGCATACTTTAATAATTGACATTTGGCCTATATTGGAAACAATATCAAATCAAATAAAATAAAATTATCTTTATTCATAATACAGTATAAACAAGTATACAGGAATAGTGTCTTAAAATAATAGATAATATTAAAATACCCCCGTTGCAGCAGACCTGCATACTCAGCGAATTTCAAATGCAAAACAACATATTTCAATCCAACATACCGAGATTCAACATGTTTTTGTAAGCTCCATAAGAACATGGGGAATGAGTATGCAGGTTTGCTGCTACGGGTATATTAAAACTGGGTGGTTTTAATTTTATATTTAGTTGATCTGAACTAGAAGAAGCCATTTACCAAGTTTTATCGAGATATGTTGAGAAATAAGCAAGATATAGAATTTTCTTGATTTCCCATAAGGTTAACATTGGGACAACGTACTGTGTTTACCACTTTCAATATCTCGGAAACCAATAGACATAGAGCAGTGATTCAAAATACTAAATTGTTTGTTTTTTTGAGCTGAATTCAATAATGCTAGTAAAAATTGGTTAATTTTAAATTTTCTATGCAAAAAACTCAAAAAACCCATTTTTGCGGGAGTTTACCCCCCTTTACCCCCCCTTCCGGTGGTCCGATCGGGCTGGTTCACGAACTCGTCCGAGTGATTACCACTTTACACATCTGTACCAAATGTCATTAAGATCGGAGCATATTTACGGCCGCTATCGTGTTAACAGACATATATATATATATATATATATATATATATATTAAAGAGAGAAAGAAATTCCTTAAGTACCTTTTTTTTAACATTTTATTATACACAACGCGTTTCGGAAATTATTCCATTTTCAAGTGTGTAAAATGTAACCTTAAAATTAAAAAAAGGGTACTTAAGGAATTTCTTTCTCTCTTTAATTACAATAGTAGCCCTAGAAGTGAACATTAAAATAATATATATATATATATAAATTCAAACGAATAGTGTTTTTTGATTCTGGGGGCCCCAAAATAAAAAGTTAACATGGTCTCGGGCTTAGGTATTACCATGAGACCTACGGTAATAGCTTATTCCTTTAAGGAAATTCGCTAAAACCTTTATAAAAAAATTAAATGACTTGTTTCTTAAATATTTAGAATTTCATTTTTTTTATAGTCTGAAAGAGATTTGCTTGATATCATAATTCATCAAAAGAGTACATAGCTTTGTTGATAAGGAATTTTTTCAGCTTGCCTTTAAATTTGTTACTCAAAACTTCTGCTTTAATATCATTTGGCAGTTTAATAGAACATTTTGAACCTGTATATTTTGGCTTCTTTTTGAAAAGCTCTAAATGGAGAGGACTGGTAGCAAGGGTTCCCCGATCCCTTGTGGGATATTGGTGATTATCATCAACCAACCCAACATATCACAACAATCAACAACTCAAGCATATCAAGGCGAACCTTACCTTACACATTAGGATAATATGGTAGTTCCTTGCAATTACCAAAGGTTTATGAGAAAACTTAAATCTGCTCATTACGCCACGCCGTAAATATTCTAATCCGGTATCATTTGATCCAAACTTGTTGTTATCCGATCTGAACCTGTTGTTATCCGATCCGAAACCGATCCAAACATAAGCTATCCGATCCGACCCAAAAATTCATTATCCTCACACCTCTTAGTAATAATGCTAACAGACACATAGATATAAAACAAGAAATTATTATTTTTACATCATTAAAATGGTAAGTGCAAGCAATATCAATAAGCCAGTCTTTCAATTTATTTAAAAAAATATTTCCATTAAGAGTTAAATGTATGAGGGCTACTAATATTATTATTTTTAACATTTCAGAACACAGTACCCTGTTTTAAAATTATTTAATTAGACTAATTAAATAATTTTAATTAGACTAATTAATTAAAAAATCTAATTAAATAATTTTAAAACAGGGTACTGTGTTCTGAAATGTTAAAAATAATTCCATTAAGAGATTTAATATTATGTGGCAGTAGATTGTAAAATTTGGTTCCCTTACATATGGACTATTGGCAGTAAATTGTTAACGTTTAGAAAACATACGATAATCATTCTTAAGCCTTGTATTATGAACATGGGTATCAGAATTTAAACAAGTACATTTAACATAATTTTTTACTAACAAAACAGTTTGAAATATAAACATTGCATATTACATTAAAATTCTGATTTTTTTAACCCTTGAGGGGGCGCTTCACCGGCAAAACGCGAGCGGGCGCATGCGGAGTTTTACTCCGCAACACTAGATTGCACAAATTTATCCCTTTTTACTTGTTTTCTAACGAAATATTGTATTTAAATATTGACAAACTTCATTAGAAATCACATTTCATCATCGATTCAATTAATTGTTCAACTTAATAGGTGTAATATTTCAATTAAACATTGTAAGTAATTTTCTAGTGTAAAATATGTATTAATTGTTATTTACATTTTTGGTCTTTTCCTTTCGCTTCTTTTTTTCGAAAGCAAAAGGAAAAGTCTAAAACATCAATAATAATTACAAATCCATTGCTATTATGAATTTTAAATACCCCCGTTGCAGCATGCCTGCATACTCAGCGAATTTCAAATGCAAAACATCATATTTCAATCCAACATAGCGAGATTTGACTTGTTTTGGTAAGCTCCATACGAATAACATGGAGAATGAGTATGCAGGTTTGCTGCTACAGGTATATTAAAACTGGGTGGTTTTAATTCAATATTTAGTAGATCTGAACTATAAGAACCTATTTACCATGTTTTATCAAGATATGTTGAGAAATAACCGAGATATACAATTTTTTTTTATTTCCCATAAGGTTAACATTGGGACAACGTACTGTGTTTTCCACTTTCAATATCTCGGTAACAAATGGACATAGAGCAGTGATTCAAAATACAAAATTGTTTGTTTTTTTGAGCTGAATTCAATGGTGCCATCAAAAATTCGATAAATTTTATTTTTCTGCATGAAAAACTCAAAAAACCCAATTTTGGGGGGGTTTATCCCCCTTTACCCCCCATTCCAGTAGTCCGATCGGGCTGGTTTACGAACTCGTCCGAGATTATTACTTTACATGTCTGTACCAAATTTAATTAAGATCGGACCATTTTTACGGCCGCTATCGTGCTCACAGACACATACATATATAATATATATATATATATAAATTTGAACGAATGGTGTTTTCTGCTTCTGGTGGTCCCAAAACGAAAAGTTATCATGGTCTCGGGCTTAGGTCTTACCATGAGACCTACGGTAATAGCTTCTTCCCTATAGGGGAAATTCGCTAAAATAGGTATCAGTGTCTGTGTAACGGGAGAGGGGGCTCCGCAAACTGAAACGGCATCTCTGAATTGCATATATAACGAGGTACCAAGGGGGGGTGAGGGGTGTAAATAGCTTTAGGAAATTCCTGGAATGAGGGGCATAAAGTACGGAGCCGGACACGACCGTCGACACCCATTATGTCTATTTATTTTAAAATAAAAAACACGTGCGGAGGAAAACTCCGCGTGCGCCCGCTCGAGGGTTAATAAAGGTTTACAAGGGAATCTAGGCGGAGTCTTAACTATTATTCTTGGTGACTTCTTTTACAGAAAAAAATCCTTTTTATCAGTACTTCATATGTCCCACCCCACAATACTATACCATAAGACAAAAAAGGGTAAATTAAACAATGATAAACCATTATTAAAGCATCTGCAGACATGTAAGAGGAAAATGTAAGAGATTTTATTTCAAACATGGTCGATATGAAATTCCCAGGTTAAATTTGTATCCAAATAAAGACCTACATATTTTTAGACAAGATTTGCCTTGAGAGTTAAACTATTATCATCTAATTCAAACTCACGAACTAACCTGTTAGGACTAATGACCATTAATTCTGTTTTTTTTATATTAACCCTTAAATTATCTTTTTCAAACAGAGGTTATCACCTGGTAGGTCCACGGGCGCCGCTCCTTCATCTCGTTGCACTGGAAGCCGTCCGTGGTGACGACCGTGTCGAAGGTCGTGCCCTCGGGGAACAGAGTCATGTCGATGCTGCGGCCAAAGTCTATCAGCTTCAGGCAGCGGTCACTCGTGTCCACCGTCGGCCTGCACCACAGAGTGACAATTGCAAACATATGGTTTTAAATTACCTATTTCGTCTCCAGTTCAATGGTTGAATTTTTATCTACAACCGGGTTTCAACACTGAATGCGCCATTATCAAGTAGGTTGTCAATCGGTTGTCCCATATCAAGTTGAAATTGCAGTCGGTCGAGGCGACGACATCGTCACACACATCAAGCACATACAAATGGACATACGACACATTACGCATGCACAAACAAATAAATACTCGCATACGTAATATGAGTTACAATGTCCATTTACTTTAAACTACTATCGCAGCTGCCAACACGGGGACACTGTGGCTGAAGCCCACAACCTACTTGACAACCTACTTGATAATGGCGCAATTCGGCGTTGAAACCTGGTTGTAGATCAAAATTCAACCATTGAACTAGAGACAAAAAAAGTAATTTAAAACCATATTAATTAGTCACACCAGTTCGGGGCAAATTCAAGATGAGTAAATAATTGCAATACTGTTTTTTTTTTGTTTGGGGGATTTGGAAGCATGGGTTATTCAACCCAACAGGAAAATCCTTTGAGAATACTTCAGAAATTTTTTTCTGTTTGTACCAGCTACCGGAAAGGAGAGGACGCTTTGCCTGAATTATCTCTTAGGTCCTGGCCTTTAGTAGAAGGCCAAAACCAAAAAGCAAACCAAAAAAAGAAACATGTAGATGGAATAGGTTCGGCCAAGCTCAGACTGGGTGGGCACATATATATACGTTTATCCAGCGGATGTGAGCCTCAAGGGATGAGTCCCTCACTTGTTCACAAATACACCCTGCCGTCAACCTCAGCCTGTCGAGGAACTGATGTTCACTAAAAGACAGCTACAAAACTGCTCTAATTGCGACAACTGTTGCTGTACTCAGTATTGGTACCTAAACTAGCAAAAGCCAGAGAGGATTCCACAGAGGGAGTGCAATACAGTTTGTTTGAATACTTGTTGTCAGCTGTATTATCCATGTGTTTCTCTTCGATTACATGTTTCAACAACTTGGATTTGCTGTTTTGATTTCTGTGCATAAACCTGAAAATCTCTAATCACTAAATGGTTACTTTGATATAAAATGCAAAATTTTTTATACCATCATACAACCATTTAGTATTGACATATTTTCAAGTACATGTCAGAACATTAAGATACAAAAATTTCAGAATTTTTTATCACTTTCTCATAAGATTTTGTTCTGGATATAATGCTGATAATGTTAACACTAACAAAAAAGAAAATCAAGGAAATAAAAAGTGAGGGTGATTAGTTTTAGTATAATAAGATTCCAAAAAATTCTTGTTTCCCCATGTATCATTCAACACATGGCAGGTTTAACTTTACAAAGTTCATGACCTATTAAGGGTCTTGAAGTACTCCAGATAGTAAGTGTTCTTAAAACATGCATTTTTACATTGTTAGTAAACTGATAACAAGTTAATGACAGGATAAAATAACAAAAGTGGTTAATTTGTTTACATTCTTATTAAGATTCAATGATAAACTTGTGAACAACATAAGCCAGTGCTTAGAACAATTAAAACAATTTTGTTCGCAACACTATAAAACACAAGTGGAAGTGAGAGAGTTAAAAATTGTTTGTCATGTTTCAAATCGCCATAACATCACAAGATTTTTTGAGTGATCAAAATATCATGTTAGGAATAGATTTACTCTTAATAGAAGATGAAAAGTTAAATGAGCTGAAGCTACATGACTATTTCACTAGAGAAAATAAAACAAAATTGATCAAAATTAGCATTATAATAACTCTCTGAAAAAATTTGACATGTTAAATTCTATTTTGTACAGCCTTCTAAGAACTGGTATCCTGGAAATGGCATCATAAAATCCTTAACTACTGATATTTTAGGTTCTGTTTAGGTATTCCGTTTTTTTAGCGAATTTCCCCTATAAGGAAGAAGCTATTACCATAGGTATATATGGTAAGGCCCCTTTTACACTAGGACATCTGTTTTGTGTCCGGCATCTGTTTCTCGGCAACTCACGAGGCATTGTCGCTTATGGAGCCTTTTAGACTAGGCGGACACCGTTGCCCGCAGGGACTCAGTGGCTGAACGGTGTCTCCTCACGCAACCGATATCGGCCACCGGCGAGCAACCGAGAGCAACTGACGGTGGCCGACACTCGTAGCGGGGCACTGAATCAAATGGGGCCGTTCAGATTAGAACATTGTTGCCCGCCAGTTCTGTCCACCGAATGTGCGCGCATTGCATTTCGTTGCTAGAACGAAGATCTTTTTCACGTTATTTGAGGAAACTAAGCCTTTCGATTGTATCTTTGGTGGTATAATTTTCCGCATCATTGCATCAGCTTTCCTGATGTCATCACAAAGGTCTCACAGTTCATCAAATGAGTGTTTTACACATTCTAAAGTAGTTAAAAATTTTACTTTTATCTGCTCACAACTCATATAGCGGTTTTAATAAAGTCCTTTATCCGCTTTTGCGGTTGACATCGGGTGAACGTGAATATTTCGCCTCCTTTTTCGCCTTCTTTTCCTAATTGGGAGAGCGAGAAGAAGGTACCCCTCTTCTATCCTCTTGACATCTTTCTCAATTGATGCAGAAGAATGTTCGGGACACAGTGTTCACTGCGGTTGCCCGAGCAACTGTTGCCGGTAAGAGTGGCCGGATATAGTTACAGGCAACTGTGTCCTAGTCTAAAAGGGGCCTAAGACCTAAACCCAAAACCATGATAACTTTTAGTTTTGGGGCCCCCAGAAGCAAAAAACACTACATGTTTGAAACATATATCTACTAGAGGCTTGAAGGGGCTAATAGCCCCTAAGCATTATCTTTCTTTACTATAGTACAAAATACCATCTTAGAAAATAGGCTTTTGGATCCACAAAATTATGATTATATTTAGCATTTGGTTTTAAGTAAACAAACCAGACCTTTTTTCATCCCAATGGTTTTTAAATGATAGCTATTTTACGTTATTTCTCAAGACAAAGACAAAGAAAAAGACAACAAAGACAAAATTCTCTTTATTTACATATACATAGAGTACAGTAATGGCGTCATTTGAGTTTCATTAGTGAGGTTGACTTCTTTGCTCCAGGTATTCTTCAATAGAGTAGAACTCCCTCTGCAGCAGCCAGTCAAGTAGAGATTTTTTGAAGGTCCTGTTGTCTATCTGTTGTTTCAGTTCAGGTGGAAGGGTGTTGAAAAATTTAGCTCCAATGTAGGTAGGTTTTTTTTCGTAGGCAGTTAGGTGATGTGTAGGAAGTCTGTAGTTAATTTTGTTCCTAGTGTTGTATGAATGAGTGTCTGTAAAGTTGGTGAGTCCCTTATTTACTACATGCATTATTACCTCGGCAATGTATAGGTTAGCTACTGTTTGCAATTTAAGCCTTTTGAATACTCCCCGGCAAGAGTCACGAAAACCCAGGTCGGCCATTATTCTGATTGCTTTTTTTTGAAGAAGCAGTACCCTATATAGGTTTCCCTGAGATGAGAACCCCCAAACAATCAGCCCATAGCGCATTTGCGACTCAAATAGTGCAAAATAAGCTGTTCTTGAAGTTTCTGTGTTGCTAATGTGTTTGAGTCGTCTGATAACATACAGGGCAGTGCTAAGTTTATTGCACAGCTGGTCTACATGGGGTTTCCAATTGAGGTTACAGTCAATTGTGATTCCTAGGTATTTAGCCTCGTTAGATGCTGAGATGTCGGGTAATGTGAGAGCATTTTTTCTCTGTGGGCCAAAAAAGAGCTGCTGCGTCTTCTCTTCATTCAGTACCAGGTCATTTTCTTGGCTATATTGTTTGGCCATGCTGGCTGCAATATAGGTATTGACTTCTAACTCCTCAACATTCTTGTGGGATACAACAAGGGCTGTGTCATCAGCGTATAGGAATGCCTCACAGTTGTCCTGTAATACAGAGATAATGTCATTAGTGTACAAGATGAATAGAACAGGACCCAGGACTGATCCCTGTGGAACTCCTCTTGCTGTCTATGCTTGTGAAGATCTGATTTTTTTAGATGTATTGTTTACGACCTGAGTTATCTCGGTAATCTGTGTCCTTCCGCTGAGGTAACTCCGAAACCACTGATGCGCTGTTCCTCTTATTCCTAGAGCTTGTAGTTTGTCCAGAAGATGTGTGTGACTCAGGCTGTCAAAAGCTTTACTAAAGTCTAAGAGGATGCCGGTTGTTGTGGCTCCTTCTTCAGTTGCATCAATTATAGTTTCCACAAGGTCTATTACAGCAGTGATGGTTGACTTGCCTTTTCTGAAACCATGCTGACGGCTCGTTAGAAGACTATTGTTTTCAAGGTGTGTAAGCAGCCTTGACAGTACTACTTTTTCAAAAACCTTTGAAAGTGTGGAGATGAGTGAAATAGGTCTGTAGTTGCTGGTCAGGAAGGTAGGTCCTTTCTTGTGTTTTGGATAGATTATGGAGTGTTTAAGTGAGGAGGGAAAAATACCCTGCTGAAAAGACTTGTTTATTACATCAACTATTGGGACTAATACTTCATTTTGGCAGTGTTTCAGAACCACCGATGATATTTCATCCATTCCAGAAGACGGTTTTGATTTTAGGGATGATATTCTTTTGTCTACCTCTGTTTTATTTGTTAGTTTAAAGTTCTCTTCAAACGACCTAAACTCACTTTCGGGGTAGGTTGAACGTAGTTTTAAGGCTTCTCGTTTTGAGTTTAATAGAACTTCTTCAGCAGCATTAGCAAAGAAGTGGTTCAAGTGTTCGGCTATTTCTGGGGGGTCTGTTAGGGTTGTGTCTTCTACATTGAGAGTTTTAATGTAGTTTTTTTGGGTCTTGTTGTTGAAGCGGTTATTATTTATTATTTGCCAGACTGCTCGGGTCTTATTTTCTGCATTTGCAATATAGGTTATGGAAGCTTCCTTTCTTAGGTGTTTTAAATGAAGATCATAATCTTTTTTTCTGTCATTGGCTTGTTTTTTGTTTTCTTCATTGCCTGTAAGGATTGATTTATTGAGTGCCGTTATGTAAGCTCCTTTGAGCCCCATGAGTTCATGCTCTTGATCTTGGTTCATATGGACTTTTCTTTTCTTTGGTCTAGATTGTACTATAGGGCAGGCTGCATCGAGTGTTTCTTGTAATACTTTGTTAAATTCTGTGTAAGCCTGATCTGCATTCTGTGTGTTTGTGACAGTTGTCCAAGTTTCTTGCGCTAGAATATTTTTGAGTCTTCCTAGGTTTTGAGCACTGAAGTACCTTCGAGATGTACTTGGTGTCACAGCTGTGTCAAGTTTCAGGTTTCAGGTCTGACCTGTGTGGTCTGATAAACCTGTTGGAAACACAGCAGTGTCAACCTCTGTTTGCATCAGGTTTGTTGCAATTATGTCAATTGATGTTTTAGAATGAGCGGTGATCCTTGTCGGTGGTAAGGGCATTCTGTTGATGTCATGGCTCAAGAGAACTTCTTTCAGGAGCTTATTGTCATCCCCATCAGACAGGCTGTCACATTAATGTCTCCGGTTATGATAACTGGGTTTTTCCAGGTAGGAATTTCATCAAGGACGTTAGATAGATTATCAAGGGCCATTTTGAGATTGCTGCGTACTGGAGGCCTATATATCCCTAGGATATATAGTTCTGTAGTTTGGATTTTAATTTTTATAAGCTGTGTTTCACACACAAGCTCTACTTGCTTTCTTTCTATGTCAATACAAGAAATTTCATTGCCTAGATTTTTGTTTGCATATATTGCAACACCGCCTTTTCTATGTTCGGTTCTTGCAAATCCCCCGATATATACAAAATTATCAAGTTGAGTATTTATCAGTTTGTCACTAGTTAGGCCATGCTCTGTGAGTACAACTATGCTGGGATTAGTGTGATTTAGTTGGTGGTTGAGTCTGTTAACTTTGCTCGTAAGGCCATCTATGTTTTGATGAAAAATTGTGAACTTCTCTGATAGTGGTAGGGGTTTTTTCTTATGTTTGGTTAAGTTGTTGTTGGTGGATTGATAGGGGATCCTAAAAAAAGGTGTTTGGACCTTGTTGCTAGTCTTGGGAGAGCTAGTATTAAAATAGTTTGCATTAATAATTTTGTAGTGCTCTAAGTTGGTTTCAAAAAAGTCTTCCCAGCTTTCTCCCTCCATCAGTAATTTTGCCGTAATTGGTGGTTTTTTTGTAGAGTGAATGTTTAGCATGTCAGGTGTTAATCGGCCATTTTGTTGGGAATCAATGCAGCTTGCACTTTTCTTTGGGCTTGATACTATTTTTGCCTCCACTGGTTTATTATTTCCACAAGCTTGTTTATTTTTTTGTTGGTTTTGATGTTTAGGGCTGTCTTTAAATTTATTTACTTGAAGGGAGACGCTAAAAACATTAGTTCTGTTCTTACTGGAGACTCTGTTCTGTTTATCCTGCCTGAAGGTTTGTGGCGTTTTTGTAGAGTGAGGTGTAGGGGAGTCAGATCTGTTTGTGAAAGGTGTAACATGGGCCTTGTTACTTGATGTATGGTGGAGCTGCTCTTCTAGTAAGTTTACTGTGCTTTCAATCTTTTCTTGCCTCATCCTTAACTGAATCAACTCATTTAAGAGGAAAGAATTTTCTGTGAATTTGTGTCATCATTTATTATTTCTTTATGTTGTATGTTTTTGGGCTCATTAGGAGATGTTTGTTCCATTTTGTCATTATTTTCAGCTGCTACATAATGGCTCCTAATTTCAGCTGTCAATGTCGTGATGAGCTTTTCTTGGTCTCTAATTTTTTTTTAAATACTCATTTAATTGTAGTTGGAGTTTGTCATCATGTGCCTCGAAGATGTTTTGAGCTTCTTTACGAAGTTGTATTTCCTTTTTCAGTTGGTTTTCAGTAGTTAATAATTGGTCCTGTAATCTTTCAACTCTTTCAATATATTTGAGTTCACTTTCCCTCATTGTTTCAATATTTTCTTCTAAGAGCAGAAGGTCTGCTTGGAGCCTCAGATTTTTTTCTTTTAAAATATTGTTTTCTGAAAGCAGAGCTGAACCAATCTTTCCGGCCATTTCTAGTGTAGTGGATTCTCATTTTATAGTAAGCTTAAAGCAATTTCAGTATTTTCCCCGAGTCCCTGGGATGGACACCTTCAATTTAACCCCCCTCCCATCATCCTGCAACCTTCCAAACGCCCACAATTTCGGCGCAAAAATTCCCTTATGTAATTATATATATATATATATGTATATATAATTTGGTGTAAACAAACCTACTTTAATTTACTTACAGACTAATCAAAAATCAGCGTAGATTTGATGGCGAGACTTGGTTTTCACGCAATGTAGGATGACGAGATTCGTCATCCTACATCATCCACAATGCTGCTACGAGATCGTCTGACAGACGAATATTGTGAACAGGGCTGTAGCAGTTCTTGAGGTTGAAAAAAATATAAAAAATAACCAAAATTCCAAAAAAATAACAAAAATAACTGAATTTCAAAAAAAATAACCTGTTACAAGCCCTGAAATCATTAATTATTACTAGTGGCTTGTAGGGGCAAAACCCCCTAAAAATAAAATACAAATGCTGGATGTTTAATGTTTTCTTCAAACTCACAACTTGGTAATACGTTCACTGGCGGAATTAAACATTTAAAGTGTAATGTTAAAGATATTTCGATATTCGCTATTACCTATCAGAATTTTGAGAAAGGGCGTTACTTCAGTATAGTAAAGGGCTGAATTTGTTGGAACAGTGGCGCTTCCGTCGTTCTCAAAACAAACTCTGTTCACTTTGTTTACAATTGAACATATGGACATGGTTTGAAGAAATTCTTAAGGTTAACCACAAACGGCACAAACTGCAGCACTATATTTCCCAAAAAAAGTCATGACACCCAAATTATAAAAACGGAATATTTAAAAGAAAAAAAACCGTCATGTGTTATAAGTTCTTTCAACTTATTTTGCTGGATTTTAAATAAACAATATATCAACATCTAGCATGTGGTTTTAATTCAAGTATAAGCAACACATGTTTTAATGTAAACAAAGCAAACTTTTTTTGATTACAATGATTTTTAATGGCAAATATTTGACGTTTTATCTTATTTTCTGATAAACTTTAAGACATTTCAGTATTTTTCCCAAGTCCCTGCCATCAAGACCTTCTATTTGAGCCCTCTCCCAGTATTCAGCGACTTGCCAAACGCCCACAATTTTGACGCAGAAATTTCACTTCATCGTATAACGTTAACCAAACAAAACTCTTAACTTAACTCTTCATAATTATTTAAATTATAAATATATACACTCAAATCCATAGTTATAAACTCAGAAAATTTAAAGTTAAAATATTTTTTGTTATAGTACATTGAACATAGTTAGCTGCCTTTTGAAAAAAACCATATGTCAATATCTAGCAAATGGCTTTGACACAACAACAGCACCACATGAATTAATGTAAACAAAGCAGACGTTTTTAGATTCCAATGCTTTATAAATGGCAGATATTTTACGTTATTTCTCGTTTTCTGGTAAATTTCAAGCAATTTCATTATTTTTCCCGCCATCACGGAATAAAGACCTTTAATTTGAGCACTCTCCCATCTTTCTATGACTTGTCAGACGCCCAAAATTTTGACGCAAAGAATCACCTTACAAAATTAAATACATGATAAAATCCGAAAATCTTAAATTTAAAATATTTTTTGTTATACTACATTGAACGTGCATAGTTAGCTATATTTTGAAAAAAATCCCACATGTTAACATCTACCATGGCTTTGAATCAAGCATTAGCACCACATGTTCCATGTAAACAAAGCAGACGTTTTTTAATCCCTACACATTTTAAATGGAAGATATTTTTCGTTATTTCTCATATTCTGGAAAAATTGGACATAATCTGGTATTTTTCCCGACCCCCTGAGACCGAGACCTTTCATTTGAGCGATCTCCTATCATCCTGTGAGCTGTCAAACTCTCACAATTTTGATTTAAAAAATCGCTTACAGAATTAGTAATATAGATGTGTGTGTTAGCACGATGATAGCGGCCGAAAAATGGTCCGATCTTTATGAAATTTGATACAGATGTATTAAGTGGTAATCAATTGGACGAGTTCGTAAACCAGCCTCACCAGAATGGGGGTAAAAGGGGATAACCCCCAAAAATAGGTTTTTAGCGTATTTCTCAAAGAAAAATTAAAGTGATCCATCCAATTTCGGATTACACCATTGAATTCAGCTTGAAAAAACAAACAATTTAGTATTTTGAATCATAGCTCTATGTCCATTGGTTACCAAGATATTGAAAGTGGTAAACACAGTACGTTGTCCCAATGTTAACCTTATGGGGAACAGGTAATATTATACATCTCGCTTATTTCTCAACATATCTTGATAAAACTTGTTAAATAGCTTCTTCTAGTTCAGATCTACTAAATATTGAATTAAAACCACCCAGTTTTGATATACCTGTAGCAGCAAACCTGCATACTCATTCCCCATGTTATTCTTAAGGAGCTTACAAAAACATGTCAAATCTCGCTATGTTGGATTGAAATATGTTGATTTAAAGAATATTTACCTTGGTAAATTGCCTTGAGGTGTCAAATAATTTTCTTTATCATATAATAAATATATAAATAATAATTCTTTGAATCAATTTATTAGGTGTCAAGGCTGTTTCAAAAAAAAAAAAAAAAAAAAAAAAAAAAAATATGTTGTTATGCATTTGGAATTCGCTGAGTATGCAGGTCTGCTTTAACGGGGGTATTGGTGATTACAATCCTCAAAACAAAAAACTATGATGGGACTTACAATGAGACCTACTGCAATAATTTCTGAAGGGGAAAATCACAAAATTACAGGACACTATAGTAAAATAAATACAGTACACAAATATTATAAATAAATTTTTTATTTGAGAAAAATAGAACTCAAATGCAAAAGTACCTAGTAGGGTAAAGGCGGGTGTTATTGGCACTCACTAGTTATTGGCACCCTGTTTTTATTTATTTTTTATAGTAAAATTTAAGCCATAAAAAAATTCTAAAGGCAGTGGTTCATGTTCCTCCATAGATGGCCTTGCAAAAACACGTACTCAGTTGTTTGAAAATGCTCTGGTAGTCAGATGGTGACAGATTTAAAAAAACAGTGCAAATATACACCGAACCAGACTGTGATCCTTAGTAAAATCTCAAGTAGATAACTTTTTATTTTGATCTCTACTCATGTTTATTTTTAAATTCATACAATTTCAGGCTATGTAGTGGTTTGTAAGGGTTCATTCTATACATAGCCTCACTTTTTTTACTCCTAACCTTAAATTCTCGGATTTAAGGGGGGGTGCCAATGTCTGGTTCCTTTTCATATACAAATCCAGTTATTGGCACCTTAATGGCAGTGCCAATAATTGGAGTTATTGGCATCCCAAGGGTGCCGATAACTTGAGCTATTGGCATGCCAATACTCAAAGGTTTTTTTAAGTGATCATTGGCAGTGCCAATTATAGGTGTTATTGGCATGCCAATCTACTACATTTTACATCAAATACTACTGCATTACACAAAATCAAGTCTTAATAAGGTGAGTGAAGCCACGAGTACTGCCATATGCTAATTAAAAGTAAAAACAATCCTCGGTAAAAATACGGAGAAAATGCCATATATGTGGTGTCATGAAAAATGGAGAGAGAAGTGTGAATAAAAAAGGAGAAAAGAATCTAAAAGAAAAAAAGAGGGGAGAAATCAAAAAGAGAAGGAAAAAAGGAAAAAAAGCATCAAAAAAGGAGAAAGAATGCTAAAAGGCTATACTGATGACCTTGGAGTTCTCTAAACATTCCAGTTTAGGAGCTCTCTCAATCTTCTTTTCTTGTTGTCTTGATATGAAACAGTGTCTGATAAGTGTTGAAATATTTCATTTATTTATATATTTTTATTTGAACTTAAATTCATGTTGTAATTATTTATGTAAATTTAAATTTTAAAATTTTAAAATACTTTTTACCTTTTAAAAAATTAAGTTTACAAGGAGTTTTCTAAACATTCCAGTAATATGGGTTTAATGAACTGGGAAAAAGGGGGCTGAATGAAAAAATCTGAAATTTTCTAAAAAAAACCTTTTCATAGTAAGTAATTGACCCATAAAATTTCATCATTGTGTTTTGAGCAGAAGTATTTTTATTTATTTTTTACTTAACAGAACAGTTTCATACTATACAGTGCATAAAAAACGTCCATTCCCTCCTCTTTAATATTTTTGTTCGTTAAGACAAACAATGAACCTTTAGGGAATGAAACTAACTCAACCCTAATTATTTTTTGACGTTACCAAAAATTTTGAGTGTCCCCTAAAAATGGGGAATTTTGGGGGCAACTCAAAATTTTCAAATGCGAACCCCCTTTGAGTGACCCCTCATTTTAAAGAGCTTTCAAATGTATGTGAATGGTGAAAGTTGGAGGCCTCTAACGTGTTTCTATCCAAATTGACAGCTTGTCAAAGTTTTGAGTAAAACACATCCTTGAAACCTGGCGTCAAGGACGTTTGGAGTTTTAATTTTGAGTTGCCCCCAAAATCCCCCAATTTCGGAGGACACCTAAAATTTTAAATATCACCAAACGAGACCACTTTTTCATTTAATAACATTTTTGTCAGGGTCGTTTCATTTTTAAGTCACCAAAGGTGAATTAAAACTCCAAACGTCCTTGACACCAGGTTTCAAGGATGTGTTGTACTCAAAACTTTGACAAGCTGTCAATTTGGATAGAAACACGTTAGAGACCTCCAACTTTCACCATTCACCTACATTTTGAAAGCTCTTTAAAATGAGGGGTCACTCAAAAGGGGTTTGCATTTGAAAATTTTGAGTTGCCCCCGAAATCCTCCATTTTTGGGGGACACTCAACATTTTTGGAAACGTCAAAAAATAATTAGGGTTGAGTTAGTATCATTCCCCAAAGGTTAACTGTTTGTCTTAACAAGAAAAAATATTAAAACGGGGGAACGGACTTTTTTTACACACTGTATAGTATGAAAATGTTCTGTTAAGTAAAAAGTAAATAAAAAAACTTCTGCTCAAAATACAGTGATGAAATTTTTAATTACTTACTATTTAATGGATTTTTTTAGAAAATTTAAGATTTTTTCATTCAGCCCTTTTTGAGATATAGCTCTCCAAAAAACAGCTACTTTGCTTGATTATCAATATTTGAAGGCTCATAAAACTTAAAGGATGAATGTGGCAGATCTCAAATTTTTCCAGAGTGTAAGCATCTATTGCATGTTTATGGGGATAAAGTATTAATGCTGTGTTTTTATCCCTTCCGTAAATAATAAATGCATAAATTCGGCAATTTATACTAACTGAAACCTGATTTTTCAATCAAATTTTAGGTAATTTCCTTAAAAGATAAGTATTTTTTGCTAATAACATCAATTAAAGATGCTTTAATTTAGAGTAAGATGGTCTTTATTTTAATTTGATATCTTAATAAATAAAGAAGTTATTAAACTTATCGCTGACCCTTGCAAACACAAAAATTGACTGTCTTGTTAATCAAAATGGCCGCTAGCAGCCAAAGCGTTGATGAAAAAATTTTATAAAAAATAGTTTTGTGCTCTGAGATATGTGTAGTAACAAAGAATAAGCAAAAAAAAAATAATAAAAAAAAATAAAAATAAATTAAAATATGTCAGCAACACCCATTGGTTGATTTCATTTGGACTGACCCACACCCCCTGTTGCAACAGACCTGCACACTCAGCGAATTTCAATTGCTTAAATGAATAATTCAGACGGAGCCCTTAATCAAGTAAAATCAACTAAAATCCTAAAACGAGCATTTGATAATTTTCTTAAGAATAACATGGGAAATGAGTATTCAGGTGTGCTGCCATGGGGATGTGAAATTTAGATGTTTTTGCAAGAATGCAGTAGATGTCAACTAGATGAACTAGGTAGATGTTTCATTCGGATATGTTAAGATATAAGCGTGATGTAAAATTTTACAGATGTCCCATAAGAACATTGGGACAACATACTGTGTTTACAACTAGCGATTATCCCAGTAACCAATGGATACAGAGCAATGATTAAAAGTACTTAATTATTTGTTTTTTTTTTCAAGCTAAATTCAATGGTCCAAGCCAAAATTTGATTTTTTTTTTCTACGTTGAAAATCCCAATACCCCATGTTTGGAGGGGTTTATCCCCCTCTCCCATGACCTGCTCAGGCTGAATTTTGAACTCGTCCGAATAATTACTACTTTACATGTATGTGCCAAATTTAATTCATTTTCATTTCATTTTTCATTTTTTTTTTAAAGAGGGTGGCGGCCTCTTTTTACCTTGCATTTGCCCCCCCCACATGGGCCTCAGGCCTGTGCGTGGAAGTTATCAAGCAAACCCAAGGAGTGAGCCGGTACAGTACAAGGATGAACAGTACTGCTAATAGTATGCGGCATCATCGGGTCTCGATCCTGCGACGCTGCCGCCACAGAACCGGGGCCTAGTGCGCTACCAACTGCGCCACAGACTCACTAATTCAGATCGGACCATCTTTACATAAATTATTTTGCTTAAAGACACATACATTATTATACAAATATTGATTCAGTGATGCTTGTGGCTTTGGGGGGGGGGGAGTATAGGTTCTAGGTGACTTGGATAATTTATTGTGAGCATGTGTGGCATAAAAAACCTCAAATGATTTTTAGTCTATAATATTTTGTTATAATTATTGTCATTAATAATATAATAATCATTAAGTATACTGCATTAGTCATTTTAATATATTTTCTCAATGTGCAGTTAGTATAATTATTTATATTTTGTATTGTTTTCTGTTAGAGGTTAAGTGGTAGAGAGGACTTGCAAGTCCTAACTTTGCTTCTTAAATAAATAATTTTTTCATTTCATGTATTTATTTTGTTTTTGTGAAAATGAACTGATTATATATATTTATGAAGATAAACAAATGGTGTTTTTGGCATCTGGGGACCTAAAAACAAAAAAAAGTTATGATGGTCTCAATAAAACTTGGTATATGGCTTTTTGTTCAGATCTACTAAATGTTCAATTAAAACCACCTAGTTTTAACTATTGCAGCAAACCTGACTCATTCCCCATGTTACTCTAATGGAGCTTACGAAAACATGTTAAATCTCGCAATGTTGGATTGAAATATGCTCTTTTACATTTTATTCGCTGAGTATGCAGGTCTGCTGCAATGTGGGTATTTTGACATTTTTCTATATCTTCATCCAATAATAACTATGTATGGTAAGGAGTAAATTTTTGTTGATACCATATTAGATATATTTTTCAATTATGTTTTTGTTGTTTCTTCTTGTATACTTATATTGGCTATATAAAATCAAATGTATATCATCTGCCTGTCGCTTATCTGTCCTTTTTGGGCTTCCAATCTGTACATTTGCCATGAATCTTTGGATAATTAATATTTGCACTATATATGCCTGGGAAGGTTTTTTGTACTACTACTACTACTGTTGAACTCCTTTAGTGCTTTGTCCCTTGAGCTTTCAAAATGTCAATTTAAATGTTACAGGGAATATTAATAAACTGATGTGAGAACAGCAGTGGTGTAACCTAGATCAGAAGTATTAACAGCTGTCTAAAGGCTGTATTTAAAGGTTTTAACTCAAAATACAACAACACTGCCAAGTCCTTAGGGAGAGAACCATAAAACTTACAGAGAGAAAAGTACAAAGTTGTCCGGTTTGACGTCCCCGTGGATGATGTGACATTTGTGGAGGTGTTCCACGATGCTGACGAGCTGCACTGAGAACAACAATGCCAGGTTGAGGTCGTGCCCCTTCTGTAACACAACACCCACGCAGGTGTGACATCAACACCGTTAATCTTAACAATCTTTACTTTAAAAAAAGTAAATATAGAAATTTTAATGAAGTTAAGATTTTAACTAGTTCGATAATCAATTTAACATACAAACCAAAACTTTGTGACATTTATGAGCTACTTGACCCTTGGTAGGAGACTTTGATTTTAAAACATGAAATGTGACTCAGGGAATTTTTTTCCGGGAATTGAAATAATAGATAAACAGTGTTTTATACACATATTTTAAAAAAGTTGTATGAAAACCCTATATAATCAATATTAGTTCAATAATTATATGTGAAAAAAATTTAAAAGGACGGAAAATATAATAAAACAATAACACCATTGGGGATTATCGGAACTGAACAACGTAACCTTAGTAGCTCGATCGGTGACATACGGTGGCGGCATCCGCGCTACGTGAGTCTCGGGTTTCAACTGTATAGAAGGGGTAGGAAGGGGGGGTTGGGAGGGTGATAAGAGGTCAAGCCGATTCCTAGAAAGAGGTGCATGAGGTATGGTTACTCCTGGGACTGCCGACTGGATACAATACATATTTTTTTACAAAAATTAAAGCGCCCAGAGGAAAACTTCGTTGTGTCAACGACAGAGGGAAAAAATAAAAATTAAAAATTAATACAAAACACACCAAATATTAACTTTGTTATTGCTGACTCCCCCTTAATAAAAAGTGCCAGTTTAAGAACAGAAATAACTAGTTAGTTACTGTTGTCAATACACAACCAATCACTAAAATGAAAATCATGACCTGTTTAAACGGAACACCGTAAAATAGTTCACTCATGGAGACGTAAGGTAAGCTTATAAATTCTTATGTGATGTTCGTTAAAAAGAATTTCAAGAAAGAAAAGTCAATGCAATATTAAATTTATATGTCCTTACAAGAGAGAACTCTACTTTATTCTCTTATTTTCTCTTTCTTTATTTTAATACAGATTATAAATACAGTAGAGTCCCGCAAACCTGGACTTCGATAACTCGGAATTCTGGATAACTCGGAAAGCCTGCCAGAGCAATAAAGTGCACTAACATTCAGTGCCAGAGCACGGTTTGACACATATAAAACAGTTTTGGTTTTTCTTTAAGTTTTTTGTAACTGATAATGTAGTTTTTGTATTTTTTTTCTATGCAATCAATAAATGATTTCTTATAGAAATAACAGAAACTAGTATTATTTTTCCTCATTTTTACTCATTTCCCGATAACTCGGAAATTTCACAAACCCGGACACCGTTCCGTCCACATTAGTCCGGGTTTGTGGGAGTCTACTGTTTAAGGAAGTTGCATAAGTTTCTCTAGCTACACAATCATAACTGTAACTACTACTTGGCCTAGCTACTAGCTTGTTAATTGCAACTTACCCCAGCTATTTTCAGTTTGTTGACAACTGACAAGATGGATCCGTACTGGGCCCATTCTGACTCCAAAATACTAGCATTTCTATAAATGTAACCAGTGCTCATGTGCAGATAGCCGCTCATCTGAAAGCAAATTGCAGATGTACAGGTTTTTTTCACCATATTATTTCTAAGCCCCTGGTTCTAACGGTACGTCCTGAGTGCACGCTGGTTCCGATTGCGACTCAGATTCAGATTTTCAGCGACAGGAATGACACTTGTATTCCTACTCGGGGTGCCTCTGTTCATTAGCCAAAGGCAGCGGATCTAGACTTATGGTCCTGTCGAAAAAAAGGACCCCGAGGTCGTGAGCAGGGACCTCGGTACTACCCAGGGCACGGGCGGTGGGCGCCTCGAAGGCCTGGGTAGAGTGTAGCAGCGGGCGAGGTGATAGTTTCACCAGACGGCCGTTGTACTGCTTACTGGTAACTGGTATGTGCGCAGCGGTTCCAGTATACCGGGCTGGGGACGATGTGAGGTCCAACCTCAACAAGGGTCCAGCACCGGACATTGGTGGGCTGAGTGGATAGTCCACGGATGGTCGTCAAACTGCAAACTTTGGAGGTGTTTCAGGTACAAGATGGCTGATAGAAAACAAACGGAAGTTGTACCCCAGGTGGGTCGGCACGTCAGTGCTCAATCCCACTCCTCGTCAGAGGACATGCCCGCGGATTCTGGGGAGGGCACTTTTTGGCCTTTGATTACAGGTGACACCATGTCTCTGGAAGCGGGAGGTGGTCGAGAGCAGGAGCTCCACGCATTTTCAAGGAGCGGTCAGACTCTGAGGACTTTCCCACACAGCGATTTGTCACTGCTTGAACAAGCACATTCACAGGTGCCGGTTCCCCTTTTCGACACTTCAGCGGTCTCGTCCATGGCCTCCCCAAGTGCTCAGGGCACGGAGGACATGGACGTTGTTGGAACTGATGAAAACAAGACTGTTGTAGATGACAAACAGGAAAGACGACATCTCCTAATGAAAGAGCGCAGAAGGCTCATCAAGGAGAAGAAAATGGCGGAGGGCACTTGGCTCACTCCGAAGGAATGGCGGAAGCAGCTGAAGCAGCAGGGGCCTTCCAAACGAAAGCGACCGGAAGCTGCTCAGGGTTCTTCTGGCGAGCAACAGGACTTCCATGGCGTTTCTCCAATGCGCAGGGAACCTGAGAAGGCTGCGGAGCAGCAGACTCGTCCCAAGCGAGCCAGGCGTTGGGACATGCCTCCGCAAGCCGCTGCTGGGGCTCCAAGCTTCAAAGAGCAGCTCACTTCCAGCAAGCTGGCCATCACTCCTGTGTCGTACCCCGAAGTCAGGCTTTCTGACGAGGAATGTCGACTGTTGCAGGAGAAGCTTCTGGCGCTCGTCTTCGACGATGGAACGCCAGAGCTGCTGCAGATCCTGAGGACATATCAGGAAAGAGGTGCTCTCGTCGTCATCTGTGGCAATGAAGCAACTAATGCTTGGGTGAAACGGGTAGCTAGCGGGTTGGAAGTCCGTGAGGGGCTTGCGGTGGTCGTGGGGGATTACAAGGATCTCCTACGAACTACCAAGGTTCTCTTGCGGCTGGAAGACTTGCTGGCGAGCGTTGAACCCAAGAAGATTCTGTCTCAGTTGCAGAAACAAAATCAGATCTGCACTGAGGACTGGCGGATCATCGATCGAAAATGGGAGGAAGGGGTGCAAACTCTGGTCCTGGGGATCGATGAGCGAAGCGCCAGGGCGCTACAGGAACAGCGTTGGCAGGTGTGCGTCGGCATTGCGAAGGTTTCTTTCAGAGTGCTTTCGGGAGGGCCGTCGGGCACCAAGCCTCCGGATGACCAGGATCATTCAGGTGAACCTGCAGCACAGTAGAGCGGCTTCGGCAGCGTTCTGCTCCCACACAGCGGGCATGGCTGTGGACTTCGCCCTGATTCAGGAACCCTGGGTGAAGGATGGCGGGGTAGCGGGTATGGGGCTTGCACGGGGCTCCATTGTTGCGCCGCCAGTCAGGGATCCCAGGACCTGTATCTGGGTAAAACACGGAATTGTTAGTTTTCCGGTTTTAGAATTCTGTTCTAGGGACGTCACAACTGTCAGGTCTGTGTGCAGGTCCACTGGAAGACCTCTTCTGCTGGCGTCGGCCTACATGCCGCAGGACTCCCCTCAGCCTCCACCAAGGGAGGTGAGATGTCTGATCGACTACGCCATCGACTCCGGCCTGGATCTGGTGGTGAGTTGTGACTCCAATGCCCGCAACACTCTGTGAGGTTGCAGGCTAACCAACGCTAGGGGTAAGTCACTCCTAGAGTACATAGCATCTAAGGGGTTAATGATTGCCAACGAAGGTTCAGAGCCTACGTTCTTTAGCAGAGTTGGTCAATCTGTTATTGACCTCACCATTTACACAGATAGCCTGATGGGGAGACTCACCAATTGGCGTGTGTCTCTGGAACCTTCGCTCTCTGATCACAGATATATCATTTTCGAAATGAGACAATTCAACCTGGAGCTGGCACAGTTCAGGAATCCTAGGAGAACTGACTGGGCTAAATTTAGGGAGACCTTGACGGCCAAAGTTGGGGGTGTGAATTTTAAGGCCAAAGACACACTTGAGCTGGACCGGGCTGCCTTCAGGCTCGGTGGTGCAATCCTCTCCACCTTTGAGGAGTGCTGTCCGCTGAGTACTGCGGGTAGGGGCCGGAAGAGCTGGTGGAACTCGGAGCTCGCCAACTTGAGGAAAAGCGTTAGGGCACTTTTCAGATGAGCTAAAAACAACAACAACTGGGAGGCCTATCACAGGCAACTCACCAGGTATAATCTAGCTGTCAGGAGGGCTAAAAGGTCGTCCTGGAGAAATTTTTGTGGAGGTTTGGAGAATGTGAGGGACACCTCCAGAATCTACAAAATTTTGGTAAAGGACAAGTCCTCTAGTCTGGGGTCTCTCAGAGGGCCTGGTAGGGATTTGGTTCACGATCCTCGGGAAGTACTGAGACTTATGGCCAGTACACATTTTCCTGAATGTGTCGTTCTGCAGCAACTTGTGCCGGACGATCCATGCGGCGTCGCTGGGCGGGCCTGTGCAAGCAGGTGGCAGGATGCGTGTCGCATGGTGACGTTTGGAAGAATCAGGTGGGATGTCAGTTCTCTCAGTCCCTTCAAGGCACCTGGGCCAGATGGCATTAGACCGGTGTGCCTTCAGCAGGGTATTGACATCATTCTCCCAGCACTGTGCGGATTGTTCAGGGCAAGCTTGGCTCTTGGGCATATCCCGACTGCGTGGAGTTCATCGAGGATAGTTTTCATCCCGAAGCCGGGGAAGACCACGTATTTCGACCCTAAGTCTTTCCGTCCCATCTCATTATCTTCTTTTTTGCTGAAGACTTTGGAAAAACTGGTGCTGAGGTATTTGGGGGATACTGCTCTCAAGGCTAATCCCCTACATAGGTTTCAGCATGCCTACATTCCGGTAAGTCCTGTGAGTCTGCCCTTCATCAACTCGTGGGTAGGATCGAGAAGGCCTTCAGTCAAAAAGAGGTTGCTCTGGGTGCGTTTCTTGACATTCAGGGGGCCTTTGACAACACTGCAACCGAGGCAGTCACTAGGGCTGCTAGATCTCGTGGGTTCAGTGAGACAATCTGCAGGTGGATTGACGATCTACTCTGCAGCAGAAAGGTAAGACTCTCGCTTCATGGAGAGGAACTGGTGGCACAAACCACAAGAGGGTGTCCTCAGGGGGGGGTCCTCTCGCCCCTCCTGTGGAACATCGTTGCTGACGATCTCATCAGGTCATTGAACGACAGCGGCGTATTCGCTCAAGCATACGCTGATGACATGGCTATCCTGGTGGTCGGTAAGTTTCACGGAACAATCACTGACCTCATGAATCAAGCTCTGAGGTTGGTAGCTGGCTGGTGCTCGGAGGTTGGACTCTCAGTCAACCCCTCAAAGGTTGTAGCGGTTCCCTTCACCAGGAGAAGGAACCTGCTGGGACTTGGACCTCTGATGCTGCACAGAACACCAATTGACCTGAAGGATCAGGTGAAGTACCTGGGTGTCACTCTAGATCGGACACTTCAGTGGGGACCCCAACTACAGAAGGTCATTGACCGAGGTAAGTGGTCTCTCTTTGCCTGTAGGCGCATGGTGGGCTCTGTCTGGGGGCTGCAGCCCAGGCTCATGCATTGGCTGTATGTCTCGGTGGTCAGGCCTGCCATGACCTTCGGTGCAATTGTTTGGTGGACCAAAGTAAGTTCAGAAACGGCTGTGACGAGTCTGGCAAGTGTTCAAAGACTGGCCTGTCTCATCATTACAGGTGCAATGAGCAGCTGTCCTGGGGCCTCCCTGGACTGCCTCTTGGACTTCACACCAATTGACATTCACATCAGGGCAACCGCCAGGAGGTGTGCATATCGTCTACAGTGTGAAAATCTCTGGATGTCCCCTGCTGTACCGCTGGGTCATGCCAGAATCAAGGATGTGGTCAACCGGGACATTCTTGATATGCCAACGGACCACATGTCTACTGTCTTCGCCTTTGGTAGGTCCTTTGAGGTGCTCATCCCACCAAGAGAGACTTGGACTACCGAAGGGAATCCTCTACCGCCTTGTGATCTTGAATGGTACACGGATGGTTCCAAGGTAAGGGGAGGCACCGGGGCTGGGGTGTGGGGGGAGCAGGAAGGGGTTGGTATCTACCTTCCCATGGGAGCTCATCCCACAGTGTTCCAAGCAGAAATCACTGCTATCATGGAATGTGCGCTGGAGAACCTCAGTCGGGGTACTCGTGAGAAGCGCATTTCCATCTTCACAGACAGCCAGGCTGCGCTTCAAGCACTCAATGCCTGCGAATTCAGATCCAAACTTGTTTGGGACTGTTTCAAAATCGTCTCTTGCCTGGGCAGGAGGAATCAGGTAACACTTTGCTGGGTTCCTGGCCACATGGCCTTTGAGGGCAATGAAAAGGCTGACAGACTGGCCAATGCTGGGTCAACTGGGCATTCATGGGCCCTGAACCCTTCTGAGGAATTTCACGCAGCAATGTGAACAACTCAATCACGGGCTGGGCCCGCGAGGAACACAAAAGGAGATGGGTGGGACTCCCGCGGCTGAGAGTAAGTAAGCTCATTCTCCAATCCCCATCTAGTCAGGTGGCATCAGACCTTCTGCGCCTGGGAAGGCAGGAGGTAAGACAAATCACAGGACTCGTTACTGGACACGGGCACCTGAGAAAGCATTTGCACACAATCGGGGTGCACAATGGGAACACCTCTTGCAGGAAGTGCGGGCAGTCAGACGAGACTGCTGACCATTTGCTGTTTGACTGCGACAAGCTTGCTGAGGTAAGGCAGGCAACTCTCGGAACCATGGAGAGGGGCAGACACCTCCCTCAAGAGGAGTTTGTTGGTAAGCTGCAGAAATTCATCAGGGACATGGACCTTGGCAGTCTCTGAAAACACCTCTTTCCAGGTAAAAGGGTGCGCAACAAGCCCTCGCGGCTGAAGCGCCATGGGACCACAAGGTCCGCCCTTCGAAATGAATGAATGAATGACACTTGTTTTTTAACGGAAGTGGCCGCCGGAAGCAGAGCTTGTGCGTAGGTGCCTGCTCACCGGAATGTATTATTCATTCCGGTTGCGGATTCCAGTTTCCGATTGCTCCAGCCGCCATTTTTAATAGCAACATTTAATTTTGAAATCTTATTAATTCAGCAGTTTAATAGATTTACCAGCTATAATCTCTCTGTAAGAAACCCACCAATCTGGGATTAAATACTCATAGCATATTCAAACAGAGATATAATAGATAAATGTTAGAAAGAAATTTCATTGGAGCTCGGCGTTGAAGGTTAGTAAAACAACCTATTTGAGCAAGATCATTCATACAATTCATACAATACTTCTTTTATGTTCAATGACTGTAGGCCTAGTGGACTTATCCACTATTAGACTTATCCACTATTGGACTTAGTATTTTGTCTTAACAAAATAAGAATTTTCTTACAAATAGAACAGCTTATTCAAACTTAAAAGAAAGTATAATGGTCTGATTCAAGTCACAGGAACTAGTCAAATTTGAAATGATAGGTTATTAAATCAGTCAGCTAAAATGAGAGTTAAAATATTCCTTATACGCGCCTCCCATTTTTTGTAAATCCATTGTTGTTTCCTTATCTGCTCGTCGCACTATCTCAATATATTTTTTGTTGATTTCCACGAACTAGAAAGACTTGAGATAAAGTACACAAATTAAATCCTATGTCAAAGTTGCGAGCATAAATTACCTATTTTTATTATTGTTAAGCTTGCTTTGCTGCTGTTTACCATTATAAAACAATTAATTGCCTAGTTTTTTTTTACCACTCCCCGATCTTTTCCACAGAGGCCTCCTAAATTACCAACATGCAGTGTAAAGTAATTAATGACATTTATTAAATTAGGTACTTATTACATTAGCTGTACAATCAATGGTGAAATAACGTATACAGCATTGGCAACTCTATTGCCTACTCGCTGAGTCGGCGAAGCCTTTCAAGCCTCTACAATGGCCACCTACAAAAAATCTGATTCAGCCTGAACAGGCGCCGAAAATCTGAATCTGAGTCGGAATCGGAACCAGTGTGCACTCAGGACGTACCGTAAGGCCCACTTAATTGTGTGCCTTAGGTTTTTTCCTAAAAGAAAAATATTGTTTGATGCCTTTTTACTCAAGGATATAATATCCTTTTCATACCATTTGTATTCAATATCTCTGAGTGAATGTTTTCTAAAGGCAACCAACTGCTTCAAAGGTTGACATTTAATTAGTCAAGCGTACAATATAAATTTTTTACTCGGATTTCTCCAGATAACAAACACATCATTGATGCAAATAAATATTTATCATTTGTGTACGTATACAAACTTTTGTGTGTACCCCATTTTAGCTCATTCTGTTTAAATTCTTGATTTGAAAGGACTTTTTCTGAACAATCTGACTATACTTGCATAACAATTTATTTATCACATCAGCTGATGACCTATTGAAACAATGACAGAAACTGTTCCAATGCTCTGATTCAAGAAACTAATATAGAAACTGATATTTTTGAGAAACATGAAAAGAAGTATTTTTTGACATTATCCCTGTATTTATTTTAAGATTTTCAGAACCTATCAAGAAATCAAATTTAATAATTCATTCAACAACCTAAACATGTTCAGGAATATTAATAATTCCTTAAAAAAATATATATTCAATTGAAATTATATCTACGAATTGCCAGACAAGATATAATTGATGTGCGCGCCACTTTATTTGGCTTATACATATTTTCTCTTTACACTATTTGATGTGTCATTGTATATATTGTACATGAATGAATAAAGATGATTTTATAGGAATTAGGGGTGTGTGAGTACTTGATTATTGGGTTTTTTTCGAGCTGAGTTTACATTACTTGACTCGAAGTTTTGAAAAATACTCGGAAGTTTGAGTCGAGTTCTTACTCCCGCTGTTTTTCCATGATTGGTACGCAAGATCGTATTTTATGGCCGCTTTCACACAGTCAACACCAATCATGAACAGCCACCATAATAGTAGTTTATGCAATGATTGTATTATGAATGTCTCTAAGCCACAAGGGAGATGTGCTCGTTTTCTAAATATCTCAAGAGGGGCTTAAAGGCATAATAAAGTCATTACATACACTACTTTATCTACGAGCAACAATATACGTCAAAATTTTCCCCGAGGTTAAACAAAACTCATGACTTACTATTGATGGAATAGGTCAACTCAAATTTGAGGTTGAGCACATAAGCAGACATAACCATGAATCGTTGTGGAACAATCAGCTGATGTGATAAGTCAACTCGCATCGAAAAACTGAAACATGAATCGTAATGCTACAATCAGCTGATGTGTGAATTGAGTAATTGTCATTATGACACTACTTTTATCAAATGCCACACTCCCATTGGTCTAGAACCTGTTTCATAAAGTGAAACCTGTTAACTTAAGCAGTGGGTTTGTATTTGGTTTAACAATGGACCTCATTATGACATTACTTGTAACATCGTAATTGGTGATTATTGCATGGACGTAGATTAAACTTCTGTTGTTTCGCTCAAATTAAAGTGTTTTTTTTTAGTTATTGGTGGAAGCTTTGCACTCACCATGCTGGGCGGGAGGCGGCTCTGCAGCTCCTGCACGATGTACCACTCCCACTCCCACGCGGGCCGCTGCTGCTTGAGCGCCACGGGCCGGGCGTCGCGCGTCGCCTTCACCACCCGCGCGTACGCGCCCTTGCCCAGCTCCCCAATCACACTGTACTTGGTTCCCCCTGCAGGGCGACATTTCAAATTAAATTTAAATATCATTGTTATTTTATAATTTACATATAAACCATCACAAATTTTAATTTTTTTTGTCTTTTAGCAACAGCATCACCCCCCCCCCTTGATGCCTTTTTAGTATTAGTTATAATTTTTGACAATAATTTTCTATGCAGTAACTCAGTGGTTAAGCGCTTGCCCAGTAAATCGAACATTGCTGGTTCCAACTGTGGGCAACTCTTATTCAATTATGAGCAATCACCTCTGGCTTTGCTATGTGAATCATTGTCACTGTCTAAAATCAACGCCTACTGGCCCATGACAACAGGTTAAAAACAAATTTGTGGTTACCACTTTCTTAAAAGACTGAAATCTGTAATTAATTGAAATGCTTTTACAGTACAAGGCAACAGCACTGAGATCAAATGGATTAAGTTTACTACAGAGTAGGGGTGGGCGAGTAGTGGATTTTGAAGTCGAGTCGAGTCAAGTATTAAGCCAGAAACTCGAGTATCGAGAGTTGAGTCGAGTCGAGTAGTTGTTTGTGAAAAGTAATGAAATTTTAATTTTTTCAACTAAAATCTTTCTTCAATTTTACTTATAAAATTGGTCTAATTTATTTAAGCTTACATTTTCATATATTTCTTGGAAAAATAAAACTCTGATATTGCAATACCCCTACTTTTAAATGAATAAGTTGACTATGCTAAAAAATCACTCAAAATAACAAATCAGTTAATGTAACAAGATCACAAAATAAATTTATGTGGAATATGCATAGTTGTAAAATTTAAGCAGTAATAAGATTTAATTGATAGCCTACTATTTAAACAATCAAAAACAGTTTTATATTTTACCTAAAAATAATTGTTGGCCCTAATTAAAACCTTAGCAGAGAAATTGTGGAAGAAATAACTAAAAACATCAGGGAGGAGAGCTGTGCCCAGTTATTTGTTTACTTCTCTAAACTCAACCCCACCCCCTTGCCTGACTGCTGAACTATTGTTTTTGACATCCAATCACTTGAGCATGAGTGACACAGCTGCGACCAGATAAGAATAAGATATCCCCCAATACAAAAATTATAAAACCTTAACTAATTGTTTTATGAAGTCCACTTTACCAATGAAGTCCACAATTTTCTTCTTATTTTTACAAATGAAATGAGACAGAAATGAAGGCCGAGTATCATTTCAAAGATAAAATATAATTACAAATTTGAAGTAGGTCAGAGCTAAATATAGCTGCTGTAAGTTTTCGATTTCCGAATTCAGAGAAATCTCTCAGAATCTGGTATTTCTAGATAACTGTCAAAATCCATTCTTCTATGAGTTAATGAAATATTTTCGAGGTTACTATTATGAAAAACTCGTGGACGGCTGCGAAAATCGATAGCGCATTTCTATCGGTCGCGGCTAAACGCGGATGTAGCTTTTCAAAACTCACGATCTGCCGTGAAATAAGATCGCGCGTATTTGCCGATCGCCAAAAATCGGCAAATGTAGCGTTGCTAAAGTCGCGGTCGGCCGAGAAATACGAGTGTGCGTATTTGCCGATCGCCGAAAATCGGCAAATGTAGCCTTGAAAAGTCGCGGTCAGCCGTGAAAAACGATCGCGTGTATTTGCTGATCGTAATCGTATTTGCATTTCGTAAGTAAACAAAATGCAACTTTGCGAAACTAGCGATCGGCCGTAAAAGTCAGTCGCGCGTATTTGCCGGCCACAAATGAACAGAAAATGCTGCTTTATTGTGAAACTAGCGGGGAGCTGCGATAAACAATTTGCCGATTGCGGATAAACGGCAGATTGCAGCTTTGCCTAACTCGCGATCGTCTGTAAAATTTGATCGCACAAACGTAAATCGCATGTAAATTCGGCCGCTGCGTAAATGGCGGGAGTAACTAACTACTCGACTCGTTTTAGTCGAGTAGTTTGAACTACTCGACTCGACCTCGAGTAGTACCAACTACTCGAGTAATTACTCGACTGTCGAGTACTCGCCCACACCTACTACAGAGCTTACACTGTCAGGGTGTCTAGCAAATCATCTCACTGAAATTTCCTGACTTCCATGACCTTTCCATACTGCACCAATATTTTTACCTGACAAAAAAATGGGAAATCGGTAAAATTACCATAACCAAGACTTATTATGAAGTAAAAACTTCATAACCTATAAATTAAAACTAATCTATACTATTAAAAAAAAGAGGTGGTTTCTGTATGTGGGTATGTTTGGGAAAAGTAAACTAGAAAAATACTGAACCGACTGGGTTGAAATTTCACAGAGCTAAATCTTGAACCTGGGAAACATATGGGCCTATTCTATTCACTTCCTTAAAATCCCCTCGGGCTACGCCCCGTGAACGTTGATTGACTTAGCTTCAATGTTTACATTTTATGAAGATGTAAACATTCAAATGCCGAAATGTAAACAGCTGTGAATTATATAATTTGACATTTCAAAGAGCAGAAGTAAAATCAGCTGAAATTTTTATCGTGAGCGAAGCCACGGGCAACTGCTGGTTATATTTTAAAGATAAAATATACCTTGGGAGGCCTACCCAAAAATGATACGAATAAAGATGGCTAAATTCACTTCCTAGAAAAATTTTATGGACTAGATTATGGTAAGTCCATAAATTGGGATGGGGATTAAGGGGTTATGGATTTTATGGGATTTCATCGCATTGCTGTAGTTAATTAAATTAAGCAATAGTGAATATATTGATTTTCCCTGACTAAAGTGACAATTTCCTGACTTTCCCTGACTTTTTCCTGTTTTCCCTATTTTCAAGGTTACTAGACACCCTGAGTCTGTAAATGAATAAAAGTATAGTTTCTGTTGCGGTTTCCTCACCCAGTGTGACGGTGGAGTTGGTGTGCAGCACGGGACAGTCCATGTCGAGGCGGTGCAGACCAATCAGGTGGTGCTTCCTGGGGTACCCGACGTGGGCCAGCAGTTGGTCGATCAGCTCCGTGGCGAACGGGTCGATCGGCCCGCTTATCTTCAACAGACCCAGGCTCCTGTCCAACTCTTCTGTGCAGGGCAACCAACATACATTCAGAAATTATTATTTTCAAGTTAATGATAAAACTGTCTTAATAATTTTAATTCAGGTTAAAAGTCAATAACAATTCCATTCAATAGTTATTGATGTATTTAGGGAGTAAAATGCGAGATTTTCTCCCAAGTGAAATTGTTTTCAACAATTTGCTTGAGGTAGACAACTCAATTTACTCCTTTAATATACACATTTTCCCCCACTTGCACAACAAATAAATAAACACACAATACATAATTATTATACTGACACAAAATCACACGTGTAACGAACACAAGGTGATTATATAAAATTGATTTACCTCAAAAACTTCAGAGTTGAAAAGCATCAGCTGTTCCGGTTCCAGTTTTTGCTTGCCACTTATCAGTTATTAGTGCTTTTAATCCGATAAGCTGCAATATATTTGCTTGTCTGTGTTAAAATTTGAAGGGGCTTAAAATATTATTTTACTCACTCATTACAAGGAGTACAAAGCAACTAAACATAGCAGGTGGGGGAAAAATTCCACTCCTTTAAAACATATGGGTCTGTATTACATTATTTTAATACTTTTTTACATTTTAACTTCTCCAAGGATTTAGCTCCTATGGATTTACAGGATTTAATTTTACCCTAAACCTAAAAAATTTCCAAACACCCAGCCCGCTTCTTTGATTGTACAACACAACACAATAAAGCACCTTAAAAATGAAAAACAGAGCATTTGGCGACCTTGGCATTTGTTGTCCCTCCTACCAACTATAAAAAAGAAACCAGAGTGTTTCCTCACATCTGTCGTCCCATTTCACCAACTGTACAAAAGAAACCAGAGCTTTTGGTAACCCTCGCATTTGTCGTCCCACTTACAAACTGTACAAAAGGAACCAGAGTATTTGGCAACCCCCACATTTTTGTTTCCCCACTTACCAACTGTATAAAAGAAACTAGAGCAAATGACGACCTTCCCGTTTATCATCCTATTTACCAACTGTACAAAAGAAACCAGAGCATTTGGTGACTCTCGTATTTGTCGTCTCATTTACAAACTGAACAAAAGAAACCAGAGTGTTTGGCGACCCTCACATTTCTGTTTTCCCACTTACCAACTGTATAAAAGAAACTAGAGCAAATGACGACCTTCCCATTTATCATCCTATTTACCAACTGTACAAAAGAAACCAGAGCATTTGGTGACTCTCGTATTTGTCGTCCCACTTACCAATCATACAACACAACGAAACACCTTAAAGAAACCCACGCATCCACCGACGCTGACACTCACCCAGCGACTTGTTGGCGGATATCTGCGCCAGTTTCTCAGCGAGCTCGGGCGGCGGCTCCGTGCACACCGAGGCCTGCGTCTTGCAGCCGCTGCTGCCGCTCGAGCTACTGTACCGCTCCTTGCTCGCCTCGAACACCACGCTCAGGTCCTGCTGCCGCAGCGTCGTCCCCCCCACCCCTGCCCCCGCGCACTTCTTCACGTCTTCCGCGATGTACGACCTGCTGACACAAATACAATGCAGGACTTATTATGACTGATTTCAAGTTAAAAAAGACTAGTAGAAATACTTTAAATTAACTGAAAAATTATGTTTTGTTAGTCAATTTAAACAATCCTTATCCTTTTCAGTATGGAAGTCTGTGTAAAGGTTTTTATTAAAATATAATTAATGAAAAAAATAATGTGATTTTCCAACAACATTTTAATTTAATAGAATTAACTATATCCTATTTAACAGAATACTATTTAAGAGGAGGCTAAAGGCAATTCACTGTTGCCCTCGCGGTCGAGATAAGTACTAAAATTACTCCGTTATGATAATACGAAAAAGTAGGGTGACGTAGTAAATAACCAGTTATCCTAAAATTATAGTCTTAACTTGCATACAAAATATTCTTTTCCACTTTTAAATCCAAAATATAGCGTCAGAGGCTGATATAATGTCGTCACTCATTTATATAAGTTTTCAAACAGTAATGAATGTGGCAAATATTCCTTCGTGGAGTCGGCGATCAGCGCGTGTAAACGTTCACGTGGTCACATTTTCCGGCGATTTATTTTAGTTTAGATAAAATAATTTTATTGCACCTTGAAGACAAATAAATTCAACACTCAAACTCACTCAAACTCAAATTCACAATATGTAAACATGGTACATGAAAATAGCGTCAGTAAACTTAACCTAAAGGTGGAAAATATAACTAACCCTACAATTTATAAAATTCATCAAATGAGTACAATGCTTTCTCTTAGGGATGGACGGGATTGGATTTTCAGTTCGGGACGGGACGGGACGGGATTTTTTTCTTCCCTCTTAAATTCGGGACGGGACGGGACAGGATTTTTGTCTTCCTTAAATCTTCGGGAAATGCTCGTTCACAAATTTATTTTCTTTATTACAATAATAGGATTAGGTTAAAAACAATATTATTGTTTGTACAGATTTAGTTTGAGGCATGAATTTGTTTACTCTTTGTTAGTCCTTGTTAACTAAAATGTTGCTGTTTAAATTTTGCATGTCTGCCACATTATTTTTTTCTTTGCATATATATATTTTTGTGCTTGTTTCTCATGCTTTCAGCTACGAATGTTTGTATTGCAATTATTTATTGTTTACTGTGCATACTTGATCAAGTTTTCTCTATAATTCTCAGTGTTGTAGGGTTGGTTATTTTAGTTTAATCAATTGTTATTGTTGCTGATTATAACATTTGTCTGCCTTTGCCATTGTAATTTCTTTCTTTTTCGTATATTAAATTTTTTAGTCTGTTTTTTTTAATAAGGTCAAATTGGTGTTGTTTTCAACTTTGTCCAACTTATAAGTTGTGTTTCATTTTTCAAATGTTTTAAGATTGTTATTGCCTATTTGCTCATCCTGGTATTTATTTATAGCATCTTATTGTAAGTTATTTATTCTTTATTTATATGCTCATTCTCTTATATGTTTTATTGCTCATTAGTGTTGTTTGTGCTGCAGTGAACTGTCGATCTGTCATACCACCTCTTGTATTATTGTTATATATGTATTGGCATTGCCGTTGATAAATAAATAAATAAATAAATAAATAAAATATATGAATGTTTGTACTGTCCCAACTCAAAAAATTTCAAGAAATAAATTTAAGTGAAAACAACTTATATGCAATTGACAAAATAGCAAACATTAGAAACACACAAAAAAATAGTAACACAGTGAAATTGTTAATTATAAATAAAATACAAACTTAAATAAAAGTGGTAAATAAAATGTATTGTTTATTATTATTTTTCATTAAATTTGAATTTTTATTCTTTCTTATTTGAATGCATTGGAAAATGGAAATAATATTAAAAAATAAGAAATAAATAATTATAATATGCTTTTTTTATCGTTTGATTGACACACAATAGTTTTTTTTTTAAGTTTCTGCTTTTTGTTTTATTGTTTGGTTTCCAAAAAGCCAAAAGTAAAATACTAAAGTGGTTATTGCATGTTGACAACAATATACTGTCATGTATAATTAGTAAAAATGTTATTGTATTTTTATAAACTTTGGGCTTTGGAGTTCTTGTGTAGGAAATGACTCTGTGACTCATAATTTTTCCAGCACTTTAAACTACGGTAAAATGATTAAAAATAAATTTTGTTTCAAGATGACAACCATAACACTAGTTTTTCCAAGCTTAAAATTAAAAATTTGAAGTTCACACTCCCAAACTTAATATTTCTTAAGTTACATAAAATTTTAATTTTTAGTATTAGAAATTTCTTAAAAGTCTCAGACATCTGAATTAGTTTATAAAATAGAATCAATGGGCAAAACCACAATTTGTAGCAGACCAATGTGGCCGACAGTAAGAACAATCATCACTGTCACGCCTTATAGCAAGTTATTTCCGCTGATTAACCGCTATCAGTGAATAAATAAGATTGCTTTTCACACCCAATTGCAAGTTAGCAATTCTACATTTGCCGTTTATCAACGATCGGCAAATACGCGCGATCGTTTTTCACGGCCGATTGGGAGTTTCTCAAAGCAACATCGGCCGTTAATCCGCGATCGGCAAAGACGCAGCCGTTCGTAAATTCCGCAAAGCTAGATTTGCCGTCTATTCGTGATCGGTAAATACGCCCGATCGTTTTTCACGGTCGATCACCAGTTCCGTAAAGCTACATCGGCCGTTAATCCGCGATCGACAGATACGCGCTAGCGTATTTCGCGGCCGTTCGCGAACAGCGCTAATCTATTTTTGCTGTTCATCCGCGTCTGGCAAATACGCGCGATGGTTTTCGCGGCCGATCAAGAGATTTGCAAAGCCTTATTTGCCGTTTATTAACGATCGGCAAATAAGGGCGATAGTTTTTAACGGACGATCGCGAGTTTTGCAAAGCTGGATTTGCCGTTTATTTGCAATCTAAAATAAGCGAAATCGTTTTCCGCGGCCGATCGCGAGTTTTGCGAAGCTACACCCGCTGTTGATTACGATCGCTAAAACGATCCCGTCCAAAAAAATTTCTCGAAGTAAATAAAATCCCGCCCGAAAATCGGGATTTTAATTTTCCCGAAAATTTCCCGAAATTTTGGGACCCGACCATCCCTACTTTCTCTGATAAATAATTTTTAATGTAATTTTTAAATTTATCAATATCACTTTCTGACTTTAAATTATTTAGTAGGTTCCTAAAAATTTTTGTCCCAATATGTGTTGGTTTCTTACTACAAAATCCCAATTTATGTTGAGCCAATACAACATAAATACATAACATATACCCCTTTTTATTATAACACATATACCTGTTCCGTGAGTTATATGGGTGAAGTTTTACAGTTCGCTAGGTTCACTAGGTTCGTGAAGTACATTTTTCATTTTATTTTTACATGCCGAGTTATTTTAGCTCAAAATATCACCTAGCTAAAACCCACTATTTGAACTCTAACACAAATCACTATTGTATTTGTGGTAATATCGGAAATATAAAAAATGCATATTGAAAGGAATTTACTTCTTTCCATTTGCATACGCAGCTTATAGTCATACGTTAAAAAATAATGTCAGGATATGGTTTTGAGCGATGTTGTAACCCGCGAAAATTATGAAAACACCCTTGTGTGCGGAAACGCATGTCGACTAGAGTTTTCGATTGAAAATCGAAACATTATGTATAAAATTAAAGAAGAGAAAAAACCCTAAAAAATATTACCACAAATCTAAGAAAGGTAAATGAGTAATTACACCAAAAGTTAAGCAGATGATTTTTGAGGGATTGTTAATTAGGTAAATTTGACTATGAAAAGTCAGAGGCTGATTACTCATACATTTTTCGTATAATCGTAATTCAAGTGGTACTGTTTTATAGGATTTGTTCTTCTCTTCAAATTGATATATTTAGTTTTGAATTTCGATCAAAAATTATAGTCAAAAGCGTTCCCAAACACAAGGGTGTTTTCATGATTTTTGCGGGTTACAACATCGCGTGAAACCATATCCTGACGTTATTTTTCAACATATGACAAAGAACTACGTATCAAAATGAAAATAAATAAATTCCTCACAATAAGAACTTTTTATTTTTCCGCTGTCATAACAAATACAAGAGTAATTTGCATTAGAATTCAAATAGTGGGTTTTAGCTAGTTAATGTTTTGAGCTAAAGTAACTCGGAATGTAAAAAGAAAATGAAAAATGTACTTCACGAACCTAGTGTTGAATTTATTTGTCTTCAAGGTGCAATAAAATTATTTTATCTAGTATTATAGTAGTTTTATCTAATATTTATATTTTATTTTATCTAATATTCCTTATTATTATAGTAGCCCTAACAAGTGAATTTAATTTATTTTATTTTATCTAAATTAAAATACATCGCCGGTAAATGCGACCGTGTGAACGTTTACACGCGCTGATCGCCGACCACGAGTAGAAATATTTACTACATACATTACTGTTTGAAAACTTATATAAATGTACGACGACATTATATCAGCCTCTGACGCTATATTTTGGAGTTAAAAGCGGAAAAGAATACTTTATATGCTAGTTAAGACTATAATTTTAAATAACTGGTTATTTAGTACGTCACCCTACTTTTTCCGAAATCATCGTGGAGTAATTTAAGTACATATCTTGACCGCGAGGGCGACACCGAATTGCCTTTAGCCTCCTCTTAAGACGACAAGAATAAAGGTTCAATTTTTATTGGTTTCAACATTAACAACTCAAAAGTCAAGGTATGATACATTAGTACTTCCTGTGTTTTTGACAGTAAAAACTTGCAGTTTATGGCTCTTGGGGAGAATTATAGTATTTTAATATAATGTTTTAGTCAGTTACTAGTAAACCCGTTGCTCGGAATCGAGCAATTGTCATGTATGGACTTCTAAATTAAAATAATTATGGTACAGTATTCTAGAACTATTTTAGATTTGGTTAAACTTCAAAGTTACTTCCAATAATACTGAGATTATTTACTAAAGTTCTTTAAAAACAATATTTCTTGTGAATCTTTCAGGAAAGTATTTGAGTTAAGTTAAATTGCAGATTGTTCAAGTTTATATAAAACATGCTTACTACAACCACAGAACACCACTTAGTACCAAAATAAATGTTAAAAATATATTATTTTAATAGTATGGATTTTTTACATAGTTATAACTAACACATCACAGTTGAACGAAATAAAAATAGTTTAATGAAAACCTTTCAATCTGTTATATTTAATCAACTTGATCAAGCACCTTCATACGGCTACTACATGACATATTTTAATTTTTATATCACAACTCACAAACAAACCTCATATTAACCATCGCCATTAACTCCAAGAAAACTGTATATAAATCAAGTTCACAAGGCGTCTTTGTAATAAATTATTAGTACAAATTAAATAATTATTGCAGGCAACATAATAAAAAAAAAGTCATTTCCAGTTTTGGAAATCTGGAAATTGACTGCTGACAGGAAGTTTGGAAGTTTGTCAGGTGCTTTACTGAAACTTATATTCCCATGTTAAATCTTATGGACAAATACAAAATTTAAGGGCGTTTAGGGCCGTTCCCTTTAGTCTAATCTTCATAAATTTTATTTCCTACAAAACTACACGCCGAGCACTTTCCAACGACACCGAAATTATTACAATCAGCCCAGTTTAGGAGGAGTAATGATCACAAAAAACCCCGTAGCGTATTAAATAAGTATAGATTATTCCCTATGTTTCCAAAAATGACTTTAAGCTCAAATAAATTATATTTATAACGTATTCAAACAGCTCTTTATAATATAAAACAAAATCTTAGGACAAATAAATAACCTTAGTGATTAGAGTCTTATTTAATACAACTTTGCCATGATGTTTTACCCATTTATGTTGTTGTTTCTTGTTGCATGTTGGTCAGACTTTGACTGAAAGTGCCCAACTAGAGGAGTTGATGAGGGTAGTGCAAAATCGAACGCTTTTGTGTTGCAAGTCATGTCCTCAAACTTGTCCTGAAACAGAGTTGACAGTTTTTATGAAAAAAATAAATCATTGAATGATCATCACTTTACACTAACCAAATTACTTGATTTATGATCTTACTAAATACTACTATTTACTAAAATTAAATATCTTGTAAAGTGAATAAATTTCTTAAAAACTAAAAAAATTAGACCAAAAATATTAAAACATGTTTATTATTACATTTGCACATTAACAATAAAATTGACAAAGGTATCTACCAAAATCAAGTATAGTAAATTAACCAAAGGGACTTTGAAGATATTTATGTTTTACAGTGATTCACCAAGATTTCAGGGTGTCTAGTGGTATTTGATCCCTAAATTCAAGACTATTACCAGACTTTTCCCAAAATTTTCCAGACTTTCGCAAGATGGAACCAATATAGTACAAACGTCCTAAGAGTAAAAATATCATGTTTTGAAAACGTTTTTGATTTTTTAACAATGTTAAACCAATTTAAAAAGTGAAAAAGGCTTGGAAGGAAAATCACTCACAAAACCAAAACTCTGTAAACTTTTTACTAGGCCTATCTACAAACACAAAAAATAAAAAATCAACAAATTTAATAGGGCTCTAGGGTATAGCTTTGCTTTCTCGTAGCATAGAACGCAACAGGAACTTTTCCAGAGTTTTGCAACCTACTTCTAAATAAGTATTCACATACACATGGGGGCATACCTATTATTAAACTTGAGGGAAAAAAATAATCAAATTTAGTTAAGTTATAATACGTTTTAGAGCCTATGGTAAGTTAATTAATTTTAAAGATTTAAAAAGTTGCAATTTGAAATATTAAGAGTAAAGTAAAACTTATTAATCACGAAAATCAAAGTGTCCAATATATAAATGCCCATTTCATAGGGGCCACAAATCCCCCACCCCATTAAGATCAAAAGAACCGACTAACAGATTCAAACGATTTGTCGTTCCTGTTCCCTAAAGATTATAATCTTCTTAAAGAGTCGTTCAAAGAACAGAATTAATTTATTCCCCTTGGTGCTGCAAACCTGACGAAATCAAAGGTGTCGTGTTTTCGTCCAACATTGCATTGCTGCGCTAAGTCCAGTAAAGGTAAAAGGCAACATCTCACTGGTTTTGATCTTCTGGAGAGCTGAGAAGAGAAACGATTGACAGTGACATCAGTAATCGAAACTAGGCCTACAAAACTGTACGTATACGGTAACTTAATACTACTTGACGACTGTCGGGCAGGTTACTTTGCCTTGATCCGTGGAAACCAGGCTTCAGTGCAAGTGGTACAGACGAGGAAATTCGGCCCATGTTCGAAGTAAATTACAATGTAATACTAAAAGTTTTAACACGTAAAACATTAACTAAAGTTTGTATTACTCACTATTGCTCACTATTGAACAAAAACCAGATTAAATCATAGTTAACTTTGTAATAGTTCACAAACATTTACATTTAAATTTCATAAATGAACACCCATATAAATAAACAAACACACAGCTTAATAATTATTTGTATATAATATGTCAACCTAGTATATCACTCAGTTAATATAAATTATTTGATAATGTTATTTTCCTAAAATCATTCATTAATTTATTACCATCTACCATAAAAATTTTAGATAAGTTAAGTTAGATCAGCTGTATTCATAATTTAATATAATTTATATTTATGGGTCAGGGAACGCTATCTCAAATTATCTATTTTATATAGCATGTTTTTCAAAATTTGATCTCTAATAATTCAGTGAAGTGTTTACCAAAGACCAAGTTAGTGAACCATGTGTTACATTGTTAAAGTGAAAAGTGGAACCATTGTAAAGGACTCCAGCTTCTATTCCAGAGAGAGATGGCCAAGTGTTAACTTCATTGTACCTGGACCTCGTTCCAATTTTAAATTTCATCCCCCTTAATTAGTAGATTTTTTTTTTTGGTTAGCCAGCGGTAAACCTGATCTTAGTTGATTCCCCTTTAAGTGGCCAAATTTATCTATCTGAAGAAAAGATCAGGGTGAAGAGATAAACTCTTGGTAAGACCCATCCAAAATTTACTTCACCAACCATTGTTGAAGAGGAACAGACTTTCAAACAAAGACTTGATTTAATTAAATATAAAAAGAGATCAGAATTGGCAATTTATATTATTATCAAAATTATTTATTCTATTTAAAAGTATTTATGATTGTGATATTCAAACAAATTAATTTTTCAATGTCATGCCCGCACGATTCCCAGAACCCTATGTGAAGAGATCATGCTTCTCAAGAACTGAGCTAATGCCCTTAAATTGTACCATATTAATCCAATTAGCATAAGTAATTTTATCTAACCCCATCCACTGTAATAATCCTTGTACGTCCCCCTAGAGTTCAATTTTGATATTCATATTTATTGTTATTGTTGAATAAATAATAGTTTTGTAACAGATTACCATTCTTTTATTTCAAATTTAAATATTAAATAGGCTAGTATCACACTAATTATAATGATGCCATCTTAAACAATAATAATTAATTAGAATTAAGAAGAAAATATAAGAGTCACCTACCTGTACTTATAATTAAAGATATTTATTTATTTATTTATATTTACAAACCAAAAAGGCTGAGTTGTAATTGGCGCCGCAACGTAAGGGCATTGACAATGAAAAGTTAATGATCGCAGACATTATTTGAGATAGCAAGAAGATAATTTTGTAGGAGATAGCCTAGATTAAGACTCATCTCACCTCATTTAGATATAAGTATAATATCCAATTTATTGTATAATAATCCTAATTGCGTGCTTACTACCTCAATATGGGCGACGAACATAAATACCATTTAAGATCAACCGACAAACCTAAAGTTTCAACGACGCAGTCCGAGCAGACAAGTTTTGTTTTATTCGGCAATAACACGGAACCAATAAATGTACACCGCGAATCGGACAGTGACCCGTCAGTGAACAAAGAAAACATTGTTTCGGTAGGCGACTCAAATAATTCCGACAACGCGAGTGATTCTAATAATGAGACAACAATTTCGGCCGTGAGTGAAATGTCAGAACGTTCCGCCATTTTGTCCCAGCCGGCGTCTCCCACTTCAACACCAACGCCAATCTCAATCAGTGCTACCACTACTTCCGCGGCGATTTCCCCCGCTACATCGTCATTGAGCGAAATATACCGAACGGAACAACCAATCAGAACGCTAGTTTCTTTGACGAGCGACACAAGTACCGTCCCTCCTGTGCTGATTCCAGACCATACTCGTACTGAATCAGCTGTCGACAGTGTCGACCCACTCGTACAAATAGCAGCGGCGATCAATGCACTTAGAACCGACATGAATGAAATTAAATCGAGCAATGCTGCGATTAAAATTGACATGAATGCGCTTAAAACCGAGTTAAGAAATGAAATTAAAGCCGATATGAACGCAATCAAATCTGATATTAAAATACAACATGCAAACTTAAGATCTGAATTTCAAAATCACTCTGCCCGGGTCGAAAATCAAATTCAGCAAATTCACAATGAACAGTCAAATCTTAAAACTGACATAAATCAACTTAAAATTCTTCAGGAAAATTTGGCTAAGGAAGTCGATCAAATTGATACTAAATTAGAACAAGGGGAATACAAAATCAGAGAAAATTTAATACAAGACCTCATTCAACATAAACAGGAGGTTAGTCAAATCATCGTATCAGAAAATTGTAAAACCCAATTAAAAATCACTGAACAAATTAAACAGATTCAATTAGAGACACACAGGGAGGTAGAAAACATTTGTAAGGAAAATTATACACAAATCAAAGAACAAGTAACAGCTGAAATCAACCAAGTCAAATTAGAACTGAACCCAAACATTAAATCCAATGAATACCAAATTGCGAAATTGGCTGAGTCCGTGGAGGCGTGTCATAAGAAAATATTAGAAATACCTACTACACCCAACATTCAAACAACACAAGCGCCCGTCCCTATTAATATTGTGTGTAACGGCAGATCGACATTAACACCGGAAATGACCCACCCAAAATTTAATGGAAAGACACATAATTCCCAGGAATTTCTAAACAAACTTAAGAAATATTATGAGAAAAACCTACAGTTAAATCCAGAAAATAATAGTGCGGAAAGCCTAGTTGATCTCATTGAAATGTGCCTAGAAGGACATGCCTCAAAGTGGTTCAATTTAATCAAACCTGATATTCACACATGGGATGATTTTCAACATATGTTTGAATCGAAATATTGGAACCGAGATATCCAAAGAGGCGTCAAACAACGGATCGAAAATGAACGATATCGGCCAAATGGTTATCTGAACCGATCAGAGTATTTTATAGAGCGGGTGTTGACCCTTAAATCGCTAAACCCTCCCCTGGACGAAAAAGAAATCCTCGATTGCCTATCAAACCACTTTGGAGACATAATCCAAGATGCCTATAGAGTTCAAAATATTCAGACGGTCTGCGATTTTGAAGCTCTACTCCAGAGAGAAGATCTGCGAGAACAAGCAAGGTCACCTAACCATCAAAGGAACGAAAACCATAAACATAAAAAGGAAAATACACCTGAGGAAAATCATGTAAATAGAAACCACCACCAACACGGTAGAAAAGGTCATAACCAACACTACAATGAAAGAAACACGGACAATCGAGCGTACACACCTAAGTACCACCCGTACAATCGGAGACATGAGAATCACCTCCACCACGATAATCGGTACCAAAGAGACGACCGACGCCATCGATTTGGAAACGATTACCGTGACCTAAGACAGTTTCCCAATCTACCATCAAACCAACCGCCGTCTGAAGAGAGAAGACCACTGCCTAGATACCACCCGACACAAGAACAAAACCAGGTGTGCGCTGCCATTATTGAGGAGAACGCAAACCTAGTGCCAGAGGAAAATAATCAGGATTTAAACTGAGAGGCACTGATGATGGTGGTGACCTCATTCTCCATGTAAATAGCTCAAATCAGAAGAACACATCTTCAGTGCAAAATAAGAAAGAAGTCGGACATAAGAGGTCAATTGAAATTGTAAATAATGTAAATAACATGCATAATGAATCAGATACCAATAGTTTAACTTTGAGCAATATTTATTGTGATCGGGAGTTTTTATTTGAAGAAGAAACAGAACAAAATACTCATACGACTATATCGCAAAAATGCCCCGAAATAAGAATAAAGATCAAAAGCAAAGAAGTTACAGCTCTCATTGATACAGGTTCTAACATTACATGTCTAGCAGAAGATTGGTACATATCAAATCGGAGTGAATTAGGAAAAATAGAAGAATTACCAGTAAATAATATGCACATTAGAACAGCAACCAATGAAAAATCCCGGAAAATTTCAAAAATCGTAATGATTCCTATTACCATTGGTCAACAAACTATATTAACACAAATGCTCGTAGTACCAAAACTAATACAATCAGTAATTATCGGGATAGATACACTTAGTGCCTGGAAGATGAAGATAAATTTTGAAAAGGGTGAAATGCATATGAATATTAATGATACAGATTTAGTAATTCAATTCAATAACACAAATCGAGCTGGAATTTTATGCCATATAATCACTAATGATAAAAATGTGGATAATTTAGAAGATTACTGCTGCAATGAAGATCCATACGAAGAGTGTTATTATATTGAAGAAACAAACCCCAGAACATCATGTGAATTATCCCCTGAAATAATTACAGAATCCCTCAAAAATAATTTAAATCTAAATAGTATTCAAAAACAACAATTAACTGATTTGTTATTGGACTTTCAAGATGTATTCTCCGACCAACCTGGGTTATGTAACAAATACCAGCATGTATTAAGAGTCGAAAATCCTCAAAATTTTAAATGTCATACTTACCCAGTACCATTAGCACACCAAGACGCAGTCATGCGAGAAATAAGGGAAATGGAACGCCTAGGGATCATAGAGCGAAGCAACAGCACTTTTATAAACCCAATTATCCCGGTCGTCAAGAAAACTGGTGAAATAAGACTTTGTTTGGATGCTAGAAAAGCGAACGAAATTATTATTCCAGATTACGAATGTAATAGAAGTGTCAATGAATTATTAGCAAAGTGTCAAGGTGCAAAATTTATCAGTAGTATCGATCTAACTTCATCATATTGGCAAGTTCCACTATCTGAAGAATCGAGAAAATACACAGCATTCCAGTTCCGAGGAAAGACCTATTAAAGAAGTGAAGCGCTGCTTAAGAACATACTGCTCAAGACAACACAGAAAATGGGCTCAGTGTATAACAGAAATTAATGAATACTTGAACGAAATTCCTCACGAAACTACAGGATTCAGTCCGAATGAACTACAGTTAGGAAGAAAAGATTTCAGGTTCTGGGAACGATATGTGGAAAACCCATTTTCAGAAGATGTCCCACTAGAACAGAAGATATTCCTCGCCTCCCAACGGATCCGAGAAAAGAAGGGAACACGAGCAAGAAGAGCTAACCGCGGTGTATTACCAACATTATTCAATTTAAACGATTTGGTATTGGTCAAAAATCATCAACTATCAAATGCAGCATTTGGAGAAACAGCCAAACTATTCGCCATATACGAAGGACCGTACCGCATCTCAAGTATCCTGGGACATTCGACTTATTTTGTACAAAAGTTAAATGAAGAACAAGAGTTTGGACCCTACCATGTAACTGCTCTTAGAAAATATATAACGCCAAACCGAGATCAACAATAAATACAGTGTAAATAGTGTTATTAACAGTTATATAAACATTTGGACAATACACGGACAACTAATTAAAAGTTGTAGATTAATTTGTTTATTTATGGATTGAGGGGATAAAAGACTCCAGTAAATATAAACAATAGTGTAATAAATGTTGAACAGTGAAACAAAATTTGAAATAAGTGAAGTGCGCGTGGACAGTATTAGGACCTGAAGTTATGATTGTAAATATTAGGTCATATAATCCATTTAGTTTTAAGAAATCATCATTTTAAATTATAAATAAATATTTTATCATTTAGTATAGTTTTGTAAATATTTGTTCCTATTATTATCGAGTTTTCATTAATTTCAATTCTTTAAATTAATTCAACTCTGAGGGGATATTGTAATAGTTCACAAACATTTACATTTAAATTTCATAAATGAACACCCATATAAATAAACAAACACACAGCTTAATAATTATTTGTATATAATATGTCAACCTAGTATATCACTCAGTTAATATAAATTATTTGATAATGTTATTTTCCTAAAATCATTCATTAATTTATTACCATCTACCATAAAAATTTTAGATAAGTTAAGTTAGATCAGCTGTATTCATAATTTAATATAATTTATATTTATGGGTCAGGGAACGCTATCTCAAATTATCTATTTTATATAGCATGTTTTTCAAAATTTGATCTCTAATAATTCAGTGAAGTGTTTACCAAAGACCAAGTTAGTGAACCATGTGTTACATTGTTAAAGTGAAAAGTGGAACCATTGTAAAGGACTCCAGCTTCTATTCCAGAGAGAGATGGCCAAGTGTTAACTTCATTGTACCTGGACCTCGTTCCAATTTTAAATTTCATCCCCCTTAATTAGTAGATTTTTTTTTTTGGTTAGCCAGCGGTAAACCTGATCTTAGTTGATTCCCCTTTAAGTGGCCAAATTTATCTATCTGAAGAAAAGATCAGGGTGAAGAGATAAACTCTTGGTAAGACCCATCCAAAATTTACTTCACCAACCATTGTTGAAGAGGAACAGACTTTCAAACAAAGACTTGATTTAATTAAATATAAAAAGAGATCAGAATTGGCAATTTATATTATTATCAAAATTATTTATTCTATTTAAAAGTATTTATGATTGTGATATTCAAACAAATTAATTTTTCAATGTCATGCCCGCACGATTCCCAGAACCCTATGTGAAGAGATCATGCTTCTCAAGAACTGAGCTAATGCCCTTAAATTGTACCATATTAATCCAATTAGCATAAGTAATTTTATCTAACCCCATCCACTGTAATAATCCTTGTACGTCCCCCTAGAGTTCAATTTTGATATTCATATTTATTGTTATTGTTGAATAAATAATAGTTTTGTAACAGATTACCATTCTTTTATTTCAAATTTAAATATTAAATAGGCTAGTATCACACTAATTATAATGATGCCATCTTAAACAATAATAATTAATTAGAATTAAGAAGAAAATATAAGAGTCACCTACCTGTACTTATAATTAAAGATATTTATTTATTTATTTATATTTACAAACCAAAAAGGCTGAGTTGTAACTTGTTATAACCTTTATCTGCCGACAATTTACAGGCATTATTTAAGGACATTTCCCGAAGGTAATGGCCATTTCAAATTTACAGACTAATCCGAGTTGACTCGAGTCAAGAACTCAGACGGAAAATACTGAACCTATATTCCGCCTGACGAGTCGGCGGACGAACGACTCGGGCGGTACCTTCAAGGAAATCGCTCTCCACCCCCGACTTGAATTCCTTTTCGCGTTGCCATTGTAACGGCACTTACTTGACTGACTTTCTTCATTTCTCCGAACAACTCTGGGCCAAGCACTTGTTTGAATTATTGCACGACGTATACAGTGTTGCCACTTCTAGGGATTTGTCTCGAATCTAGGGACATTTTAAACCTGAGGAAGGGACGTTCTAGGGACAAAAGATTTTCTGGGGATTTCTAGGGACAAAATATTTTAAAGGATTTTTCGGACAAAATACAGATATCTAGGGATAGAATTTCTTCAGAGTTGAAGTTAAATAAAATTATGAATTAGCTGAACTTCCAAACAAAATATTAAATAAGGGAATATTATTTGTATGACAAAAGATTTTATGTACTGTACAGCTTTTATTAAGTATATCTTTGATTTGGTTACATAAATTGTCCTGAATCATGGAAATAATAGGTTTACCAAGACAGTAATCAAAACTTATGTGGCGGTTTGACTAAATCATTCCTTTCAAAATAGAAACATAACATTTATTTCCTCTAATTAAAAACCTTAAAACATAAATTCCTCCTAATTTACTAAAATATAAAAAATATAACCTGTAAAATACCCCCATTGCGGCAAACCTGCGTACTCAGGGAATTTCCAATTACAAAATATCCAGTAATAAATCCACTATTACGAAAAAAAGAAAAATAAACAAGTGATTGATATATTTATATATTAAAATATATTACAGCTTGTTTAACATAGCCTCTGTAAAAAAATTGGTAAATGACTTTGAGGACAAAAACACAAAGATTTCTTTTAATTAAGTAGGCAAGAATGTTTATTTTTTAAATTATATCTCAACATAAAAATGTTTGAAAACCAAAATCCTTTTAAATACATAGATAAACTGAGAAATCACTCAAAGGGATTAATTGAAAACCTCAGTATAGAGTGAATAAGAAATTGGCTAAGACAACATTCTGCTGCCCTGATACTGAAAACAAAGGAAAAAAATAGTAATATCTCGGAGACCAATGAACTTGGAGAAATGATTTAAAATACCAAATTGTTTGTTTTTTTTCGAGCTAAATCCAATGGTGAAAACAATAATTGGATAAGTATAATTTTTCAATTTGAAAAAAACTAAAAAAACCCATTTTTGTGGGGTAAAATGGAGCCTTTACCCCACTTTGGATATGTCGATCTTGCTGGTTTACGAAATCGTCCAAGAGAATCTAGTTTTACATGTCCGTACCAATTTTCGTTACAATCGGAAGATATTTACGAGAGTTATCGTGCTTAAAGACACTCAAAAAATGAAAATTCTATTTCCCATATGAGCCCATGTTAAATTTGGAAACAAATTGTGATTTTTGCAGGTAAAAATTCGTTTTAACAATAAACTCACTTCAAATCCAGAAAGTACACATAAAAAGCTATTAGTTAATATAAATATTAGTATGATTCCTGAGGTTAATATGAACGGATATTTTTTGTCCATTCTGTTAAAACGACGGTGACGGTAATAGCTTGTTTCAGAGGAGATTCGCTAACAAAAAGTCACTTTTTAAAATTAAATAACCGTAAAACTAAAAATTAAGTAAAAGTATTAAAGTATCGGCAAACTCAAATAAAATGTCTTTTGTTAAAATAGCTCAAACAAGAAAACTTTCCTCAGTTATCCAGTCTATGGGTCTTTTTCCATTTTTTCTTTAAAAGAGACAAGAACGGTTCAGAAATAAAAAAAATAAAATTAGACTCATATTTATGAGTTTGGTTAGTTCTATAACGTCATGGATTTTCCAAATATTTTCGGGGATTATGTAATAAACTTGGTATTTTAGCTTTATTGCAGCGATTGTAAAGTCTAGGGATATTCTTAGGGACATTTTAGGTAATCTAGGGATTTTTAGGGACAAATATTCTTGACTCTAGGGACTTTTCGCTCATAGTTGGTGGCAATACTGGATGTATATCTTATTGCAATTGCCATGGATTATAAATAGTAGTAACTTGATACATTCCCTGTTTATCAGTTTTATCAATTTTCCCGATTTGATAAGATACTTGTCTACTAATTCCTGACTTTCCCAACATTTTATTATTTTCTATACAAATTCCTGAATTTCCCGACTGCTAGACACCCTGTTATTACTAGCCTACAAAGCCTTCAATTAAAAATTTGTTTCATGATGTGTTTTTAATGGTGTATATGAACACCTACTGAGATTCACATTTACTAAAAATGTCGCCATAAAAAAATTAATCATAAGGCTAAATTTTTTTAATCGGCAATTCTGTAAGTTTTATGATATTTGTTGATCGATTTTGGTAGACACCTTAGTCTTGGAAAAAAACACACTATATTGAAAAAAACTATATTTATACATGAAGTTTTTAAAACAATGTGGAATCACAATGATACATTCCTTAAAATAAAACCCAGAATAAATAGGTTCAAGTTTTTACCTCATCGCAAGCAGGAGGGTGGAAACCGAACCCTGATCCAACCGACTTTCGACTTTCCAACGGAGTGGCTGATGTAAAGGTGATAGCAGGCGCTTCACTTGGGTTTTGAAGCCTCTCCTTCTCTCCCAATTTCCGTATGCAGGGTTTCGGTAACAAATCATCTTCCTCGTCCGAGTCAGATTGGAAGGCTAACATTTTCATGGTAGCTACGTCCGACCCCTTGTTCGACATCCCAGACGACGGTGCGATGGAGAAGGGTAGAGGCATTTCTGAGTTTGTTCTGACGGTTTCCGGTTCAGTCTGATTCGTCTCGCTTTGTGGAGTTGTATTTTCCCCTTCGTCCGAGTAGATCTGGAATGTTTTGGTCTCCGTGGGAGCAGGGGACGGCTCCTCATCACTGAACACTGGGAAAGGAATACTTTTCTTGGCAGAGGTGGAAGCGGGAACGTGCGGCGCCGGGGCTAGCGGGACCTTGAACACCCCGGACTCGTCCAGATTGGCAGGGGACACGGGGAAAGGTTGACTGGCCCGTGCGTTCTTAAATGCTGAAAAACAACTTTCTGTTTTGAGTGGCTTCTTTCTATAGTTTTTAAACTTGAATATTTGACATACAACAGATAAATATTCATGTCATTACACTAGGGCTACATTAAATTTTCCCATTAAACTACAAACATAATGATATTACATAAAATATATATTTCATCAGACTTTTGTTTTTTGGTCCCTTTTCTCTAAATTACAAAAATATATATTACATTAAAGGGGTATTTTCAATTCAACATTTCAGCCTAACTTAATTAGAATTCAAAAGAAAGACTTTGGCGATATTTAATGATGGCCTAGTATATCCTTTCCTCTTAAATTTATTTCCATGGGCAAGTGAAGCTGCAAAAGCAATCTAGTAATAATAAACTGAAGATGACAATATCAACAGAACAGTGTCCTGAACACAACTCTGCATTAAACCTCAATACAGCGTTGAAGATTTTTGAAGATCAAAAATCCAAAACTGTTTTCCTTTTTAATAAAATGAGAAAAAAATATTCCTGACATTCTCCAAGTTAAAAAGAGGAAATATAAGACATGCTACCTGAAGAGGGCGTTGGACTTTGCCACATCTCCTGTACTAGGTTCATCGCCTCTTTGGTGTTCACCGTGAACGACTGACAGTGGAATACTGACGTGTTGCCCTCGAGGGGCAGATTTTTATGTTCAAATCCCTGCAAAGGTGAATAAAACTTATTTTATGGATAATCAATATGATTACTGGTATAACCTGATAAACAATTACATACAATATTAGTGTAGTGTTTTTTACAATGTATACCTAATTTAGAGCCTCTCACATTCGGCCTTGGTTATACTGATGCTTGGTTTATCTGACCGCTTTTAAGAAGCCGATATTAAAATGTATTTCCCACAGGTGACAGGCACTTAAGTCTGATACTCTGTAGGGTACCTCTCATAAAGGGTGACCAGACGTCCCGTAAAAACGGAAAAGTCCCGTTTTTCCACATTGCGTTTCGTTGTCCCGAAAAACTTTGTCGGGATGTCAAAATGTCCCGTTTTTTTTTTTAAGTAGGCTATATATAAAAAACATACCTAATGTTATCTTAGAGGCATCGCACATTACTTACGGTTATAAAAGAATATTACGAACTTTTACCAAATTCTAAACAAGATTTTAGTTTTACGCCTCATACTTGAAGCTCTTCTTCAAGCATCATGTACAGTAGAGTCCCGCAAACCCGGACTTCGATAACCCGGAATTCTGGATAACTCGGAAAGCCTGCCAGAGCAATAAAGTGCACTGAGATTCAAGGCCAAAGCACGGTGTGACACATAAAACAGTTTTGGTTTTTCTTTAAGTTTTTTTGTAACTGATAATGTAGTTTTTTTACTTCTTACTATGCAATAAATAAATGATTTCTTATATAAATAACAGAAACTATTCTTATTTTTACTCATTTCCCGATAACTCGGAATTTTCACAAACCCGGACTCCGTTCGGTTCACATTAGTCCGGGTTTGTGGGACTCTACTGTAACTTCAAAAAGGATTGTTGCCAGTTCTACAACTATATCATAATAGAGAAAAGGACTGGAGCAAGTGACAAGTATAACAACACTTTAAACGTTCAATGAACTTATTGTTTAATTTTTGTATAGTTGTTTTCCCAGCATAACAATTAACGATACGAACTTTAAGATAATCATGATACTTTTTTGTTCCTACTATTTTATATATATTACCACCTACATAATTTATTGTTAGAAAATCTTTTCTTCTTTTATAATAAAATGTTAAGACCTTAAGAATGTGACCTGGTTATTTTTAATCCTCAGTTTGTGGCGATTCAAAAAATTACCTTTCATGGCTGCATGCCATTTATTGTATTCTTAAAGAAAAACTGTAACGATAGTGCACTGTAATAAGTGCAATAAATGTAAAATAAAATTCATGGTCTAAAAGCTTCAAAAAAAAGGTTGATACTTGATTTCTTCAATTACAAAATTAATAAATTACAGAGACCCCCGTATAATTATAAACCTTGGTGTGTTGTGCTGGGGATGAGGGGGGGGGGTGAGTTTTGTTTGAAAGTGTCCCGTTTTTATTTGGAAACAATCTGGTCACCCTACTCTCATAGTTTTGTTGTAATAACTCCATATGCACTATTAATTAAGTTTAATTTATTGTTCTCATAATAAGTTAGTTTAAATGGCCAAATGATTATCTGGCCAAGGGTCAGTCCCAAGGAGGCCGGATAATAGGCGTTCTAATGTAATCTCTTTTCTTCACAACAAAATTGTTAAAGTAAAAAAATCATGTAAATTAAATATTTTATATTTTGAAAATATTTTTAACTAAGCTACTTTATACTAACCATCTGGCCGACATGAGGTTCTTCAAAATGAGGTTCATGTTTTTCTTCACATACTTCTTTCACTCCCACGTTATTATTACTTTGAACATCTATATCTACCTAAATTTGCACACATAAAAAACTATTAAATACATACTTCAAGTGATCACATGCAAAAATTAACATCACCATCCTCGAGGAATATTTCAAATAATAACTTTTAAAATTATGATACAAGGAAAAACTGCACTGAAAACCAACCTCATGTCTCCAGAAAAATGCTATATAAGTCACATTAAGGCCCTTTAAACATTCGGCAACTGAACACCAGTATCTTGACGCTGAGGTTAAATCTTCAGTCGCCCCCTTCTCTCCAGCGACTGTTGGCATCGTATTACAGGCAGTCTTGCTTATCATTCACATTGTTGCGATTGGTACGCCAATCTGATTATCACAACTCTCATTTCAATCATTCGACCATAAAACCTAAGATTAGAGAATCCCATCTTCGACCAAATTCATTTACTAGTGTTGTCCAAGATCGTTTATAAAATCTTTTTAAATAAATGAGAGCTTTTTGAGAATAATGAGAATACATGAGTTTACTAAAAATTCCTTAACTTGTAAGTAGAGGTGTGCGGATAGTGATTTTTTGGATCGGATCGGATTCGGATCGGATAGCTTATGTTCGGATCGGATAACACCAGGTTCGGATCAGATAATACCGGATTCGGATATTTACAGCGCGGCGTAATGAGCAGATTTAAGTTTTCTCAAAAGCCTAAGGTAATTGCAAGGAACTACCATATCATCCTAATGTGTAAGGTAAGATTTGCCTTGATAGGGTTGAGTTGTTGATTGTTGTGATATATTGTTTCCAATATAGGCCAAATGTCAATTATTAAAGTATGCAAAGGTAATATCAGGTAATATATTCAGCTAAATATCTTTTGAGAATTTAGAAATTTGTTGATTCCCCTTAAGCATAGGTAGTATATAATTAATTGAATAAGCTTATTAGGCCTAAATCAATTTCAGGATTTGCAACTTAAAAAATCCTTTTCCAATGCAACATAAATTTGTTCACTATTAGGCCTCTGTCTTTTTTGTTCTTTTCCTTAGCCTATTTGATCAGAAACTAGGCCTAAGTGACTGGACAAAAGAATTAAATATAAAACTTGATTCACCAATCACCTCATATTTGAAGAAAGCTTTACATTTTTATTTATGCACTAATGCCTGACAACCTAGATTTTGATTCACTACAATAACACTAAAAAAACAAAATAAGTCGGAGCAGTAAACTTAACCTAAATTTCAAGATAAGTTTCAAATGTTTAAGTTTCGGTATTAAAGCTTGGTCATTTAATTAGAGCAAAGGTCTATTTGTTTTATATCACAAACAACAAGCTAACTCACTGATTATTTTCATAGACATAGGCTGTCAAGTCGCATTGTACTGTTATCTAAGAAAGTCCATTTTAAAATTTTAATCACGTATTGAAAATACGGCCGGCCGGCTTTGACTAGTCTCTAGGCTTAAAACGTCAAAGATAAATATATCAGCAAAATAAAAACTTATTTGTGATCGTTCAATTTTCTATTTCTAGGAAGGTAATTGTTTAATTGATAAATAAAGTAAGAAGAAAGACGTTCTTGAGTTAATTCAGCTTTTAAGCAGACGACGACATTCAAAATGAAGCGATTTGGAAAGACAAAATAATGAATGAACAGGTTTGCCAAATCTTTCACAGCCCAAAATTATTGTAGGCTTTTTATTTTATCGTATCGACAGGCCACGTAAGATATTTACGGCCTGAAATAGTCGTACGAAACATCAACACGACTATTTGTTTATGGGGTATTTACGGGATATTTCGTTTTGGAAATTCAAGACGACTGACTGTTGGACACTGTCGACACTGTCGGTCAATGGCGAACACTGATTTGTCTTGATTGCGATTCTCCCTCATACCAATCGATGTTTCGTCGGTAACGGATACTAATCGAGACAGAACTATTACAGTTTGTACTACTATTTGCTAACTGATTTAATGCTACGATACAAGAATTTATCTTAAGAAAATGTTTGTTATCGTGTCGGGTATTGCGCTGTAATCTGATCGTATACAACGATCTCGATTCTCGATCTTATCACGAGTCGCAATATCGGCAACCGAAATACATCGCTTGATGCATACCACTACATAATCGCATTGTGTTGAGGCGTTGTTCTAGCCGCTATCGCAACCGTCTCATTTCAAAGCGTCGTTTTTGCTCCGCGATGTTTTTTGTCACTAATGTACTTTCATCGGCAGTGACTTCTTTTGTTTGGAAGACTTTCCTTACTTGAAAATTTGATCTTACTTTACAATTTACCCCAAAAAATTCAGTCTATCCGATAGAGTCGGATATTTAGTCAGTCTTACCGGATAGTTAAAAAACCCTCGGATCGGATTCGGATATCCGATCCGATCCGAGTTTTCGGATATCCGCACACCTCTACTTGTAAGATTAAATCTCTCAACTAAAATCTGCTATACCATTATAAATAAAATTAAGTGACCTTTCATCAACACTTGAAGCATCTTGGAATCGCTCGTTTGAACGGAATGAAGGTTTGCAAAATCGTAAAATATAATGGAGCAATTTTTTATCGCCTAGTCTGATTGGACAGATGTGCAACATGACTCCACCGTTAGTCACAGAGATCTGTGTCGCCGAGTGTCGTCTGTCACTCTAGTCGGCTACTCCAAGCGACAGGACAAATTGTCGGGCGTCGCAAGCAGGAGGTCGTCGTCACCCCGAGTGTGAGCTCGTGATATATGTTTAGACGATGTTTGATGAGGGACATTAAGGTTTCTATAGAAAGGTTGGAATATTGATAATTATGGGGATACACCGGACTAAAAATCAATAACTAAATAAACATAAATTATGGCCTTAATGTTAAAAATTATTCCTGAACAAATAATATTAGTTAAGTCAAAAACAACAAAATATATATTCTATATGAATTCAAGAACTAGAAAATCCAGCAAATTTATCATCCAAAAATGTGATACAAATGTCATATTTAATTTTTTCAATGATGTTTGTA